>OY293829.1:32743909-33943909 GCA_958507055.1 Crioceris asparagi | reverse complement strand
TCCCTAGATGGTTTCCATGACGACGTTCCAGGACTGTGACGTCAGCTACTCTCATGTATATATCCTGCTAACAGAAGGTGCAAAGCAGTGGCGCGGTAGGAGAACTGTATTTTTAAAAATAAACTATACCGGATCTAGCAGGATCCGGGATTGAAAACCAAATTGAATTTTTTAGGTAAATGTAAGGTAGGGTTGTATGTATTAGATAAGTATAGCTTGGGAATTTGGGAAAGGTACACATTTGGCTTAATAATTTATGAATAATATAGAGTTGCGTATAAACTTACGGATAGTGTACAGGGAATAAGCGAATAAGGGCAACAAGTAAATTTCTTATATAAATAAGTTAGGCGTTGACCCAGCAAAAAAGGTTGAATCCTTAATGCCAAAGTTATCTTAGATATTGGAGAGTTCTATAAATATGAACAACACGAATCATCTTTGAATGATTTGCAAAACAATTAGTTCCTTGCCTTTATTCAGTTCCACCAAATAAAATTTTATAAATATTCATTCATTCAGCATGACTTCTTTACATTGAAATATCACGATCTTGCAGTATCGACAACCAATATAAATTAAGGATTTAAAAATGCATATAGCTATACCTCATAATACAGCTTTTATTTGTTTTTCTCCTTTGTTCATTTTATTAATCCTTGAAATTTTTTATATTTTTCAGCAGTAGTGGACCGTAGACGTAGGCAGTTGCAGGTTACAGATCAGTTTTTCTTCATATTTATATTCTTTTCGAATCACTATCATTGTCACAAAGTATCCTCTATTTGCCATATACATAGGTACCTACTTTGACACAAATTATTAGACTATGAACTGTAAATTAAAAAAAAGTTATCTGAATTTTCAATTTCAATTTCAATTTTGTGTTTGATTTTTTTATATTTGTTCGAGCTCTTTGCATAGTAAACGTGCTCTGTAGTTTGACCCGCGAAAGATTGCATGAGACAAAAGGGGGAGGTTTGCCATTTGCGCTGTTGCGCGATCGACTTAATCGTCGCTGTACTTAAGTTTTTTCTTAAACATATAGTTTTATATCAAGGATGATATTGTAATAAGATAGCAATGCCTCAAAATATCGTCACGTTCCATAAACGTAAAAAAGCTGAATAGATACGTCGTTGCTAATATGTGTTTGTAGATTGTTAATAGATATGACAACACCGTACCTACTCCCCTACATTCTTTGAGGATGCATTCTCTTAATGGCCGTACTATAATTTTTATGCTTTTTTTCCTTTGAAAACCGCTGAGAATTGGTTTTCTTAGGTAGAACGATGAAAGAAATCTTCCTTCTCTTCCTTCTCTTCAAAAACTTACCCAAAATAGATCGGAGGGAGTATTTTTGTTTTCGACCATTTCTGGAAATACTTAAATTGGACACTTGAAAAAATTTAACTGTTACTGTTACCACTACGAATGTATTGCTGACGTTATATTTTGTATTTACTGAGTATAAGTATGTATAGCTATAACTCGAGCGAGAAGTTGAATAAATAATCTGTATATAGGGTGATTGATACTTCGGAGTTTGATATATCTATTGTCCCATGACATCCGAAAACAATGTTCAATAAAGGTTATAGATATTGTCAAACTTTACATTTAGAAATCATTTGGAATTATAGAGGGTGTTTTATAAAGTCGCAGTATACCAAATGTATGTTTTTGTAAATGGAATACCCAGTATATTATCTTGATTTGCATCTTCGCATATTTTGCCTACTACGGCAACAGGGTTTTTCTAGTTTATATATGCTGGGTATAGGGTACAGGTAAGAACATCGTATTGAAATCACCACCCTGTATTATTCAATATCAACAACTAAGGGTTATTTTCTCAAAGCCAAAAGTTTTTGGAATAGTTGTTGCAATCCATCATGTTATTGAATTCCATTTCCAAAATTCACGCCCATAATTATCTTGGTTATTTTAAATGGAATCCCTGTATTTTACATCGCTTCAAAAACTATTTAGAAAATACAATTACTTTCATTATTATATCTAACTATAACAGTTTTAGAAATTTTATGGAATAAGTTTAAGTTAATTTGTATTAAGTATGAAATACATTAATATTTAAACAGGGTGTCCAGAAAATATGTCTGCGAGAGTGGTTATAAAAGAAGCAAAATGTCAATTTTCTTAATAAAACATTTCTACTATAAATTGGACTGAAGTTATTAGTAGGTGCATTGAAAAATGCAAAAATACTTTTGAAGTTGCAGTTAGATTGAAAACTTTTGGCACCAACTTCACCAGCACCAATAGAATTAATAATATTTTGTATTTTTCAGTGCACCAACTAATAACGTCGGTCCAATTTTTTGTTAAGAATATTTTTATCTTTAAAGAGTAACATGCCCCTATAGCATAACAGCACAGTTTTAATAATTAAGAAAATTAAATTTATACGTGTTAGTTTCTTACTTGCTTCCAAATTACTGACTATAAAATATGGATAATGAAGAATAATTAATTTTCTAACGAAGATATCATAAATCTTTTTCTTATAAATCGCGCGTGCTATACCTAATATATTTCGAATGGAACATTGAGAGAATTCAATAGATGTTATCCCAATCTCACAAGAATGAAGGCTGGAAGTTTCCCAGCTCTGTATTTCTCAAGTTCTCGAACTCAAACAAACAAAATGCAACAAATGATCGGAGTTGAGGGTAATGAAATCTTGGATATGTTAAATATATTTATGCCAATCTCCACTTGGGAAAATCATGTACATACTTCAGTTTGGAGAATCTTACAGAAGCATCAAATATATCCCTACAAGATTATATCATCATAAACCTTCATCTTGAAGAATATCAAAAAACGGGTGCAGTTTTGCGAAATGATTCTAATAATAAAAATAATGAGGCTCCTGATTTTCTCAAATTTGGTCTCAGAAATCAAAATTCTTTAGTGTTGGGAATCGGTTCTTGAAATTGACCACCGAGATTTCCAGATCTGAATCCCTCTAATGTTAATCTTCGGGGAGAAATAAAAGAGAACTTATAAAAAATTACAGGCATAAATTAAGGTAATTTGGAATCTCTCGACTGAGACTGTTAATTCAAGGATTGAATTCAGCAGAAGTACAAAGGTCAACAAATCAGCATGTTATTTCGACAAACTGATGATGATAACTAGAAGAAGAAATTAAAATATATTCCGAGTTTAGCTTCTATTTGGATTTTTTATAAATCCCAAAAAAATACTATTTCAAGATATCATTTTTGTTAAGATAAAAATGGTAGGAACCTATCTATACTAGCAAATCTGAATTATTTTACAAAAAAAAATACAAATAATTGAAGAATTTTAAGTGATAGGTAGAACAGTTTACATCAAAACATCATTTTGATTTGTCTAGTAATAGGGTATGTTTTACTTTTAGCTTCTTTTCATGACCACTCCCGCAGACATTTTTTGGAAATTTTGTATAGAAATTAAAACACTTCATACATAATGACAGTTACCTTAACCCTTTTTCATAAAATTTCCATAAATTTGATACATACTCATATAAATCGTTTAATAAACAATGTTTTAGATTTGTCTGTTTTTGTGAAGCAATCAATAATTAATATCTTAAGAATGGTTTGATATGGGTATAGGACATTATCAACAAAAGTCCCTTTAAACTGGATATTCTATCAGAAATTAAAATAAAATATAGCGTATGCCATTTGTTACAATAATGAAGTTGATATCAGATACGGGTAGATGTGACTACACTGCAATGCTAAAAATATTTTGAATCGATAGATTTTTGTTGACTATGGCTACAAACAATATTTGAAATTCTTATGTCTTATAGAATAGATCTCCATAAATATTTTTTACAAAAACTTGGACCGACTGTATCAGTTTTTGCACTGAAAAATACAAAATAATATTAATTCTATTGGTGCTGGTTCTTTTGGAGTTGGTGCCTACAACAACAAACTACAACGGCAGAATTAATATTATTTTGTATTTTTCAGTGCAACAAATATAAAAAATATTTATTTCACATTTTTGAGTGTAACATTAGTCATGAAAATTGTTGAACGTTCACTAATACCCAAAAAGTTATAGGTAGGTTTAGCTTGTACTAGCGGAATACGCATATCACATATTTCAGACTTTACCATTGCGACACTCGGAAACCATAACTCTTTTGAAAAACTGTTCAAATTAAATGATTCCGGATATGGTCCCCTTCCTAATTTTCAAATCTTTTTGCCCCTTCCACATAGCTGAAACACATATTTCAGTCTGTAGCGCGGAAAAGGATGATTATTTTTAAAAATGCCCAATTTAAACATTTCCGTAAATGGAATTTTTGTTAATTCTGTCGTCTCAGTTTTCAGTTTTCGAGAAAAATTGCCCCCTCCACCCCCATTGGAGGCGGTTTTTGGAGAGAAGGAGGTTTTAGATTTGATTTTTCTCAATATGGGACCATTTCTCAACTCTCCTCTTTCAAATGAAACAAAAAATCGTCTAAATCAGAGTACGTTTACTATGCAAAACGCGCGGACAGCCATAAAAAAAAAATAAAAAAAGCAATCTTAATCAATAACCGAATTGTATACCTTCTCCTTTTTTTGAAGTCGGTCAATAAACGTCTAATAATCCATCATAAATAAAGGGTGTTCACCCTTTATTTACAATCTTGAATGTGGATGTTTTAACTCTTCTCAATAACAATGCCCTGAGGTAATCGAATAAACTTTATAAATTCTTAGGTGCAAATATTACGAAAATCATCATCATCTCATTTTCATTGGTTGATATGTCTATATTTATATTTTTATGCCTATTATCAACTCTAAATCAATAGATATAAATTCTATCAATAATCAATATTCATAACTTTTCTTATTCAGCTAATATATAACAACTTTATATTTTTATAAATGCTGAAATACATTGTGAAATAATTATAAGGATAATTTCATGGAATTACTAAACTATAGACTTCATCTTTTGCCGTTAATTATTTGTATAAAAAACATTGCCTGGTAAGACACTCCCTGATAGTACTCAAAAATTATTTTATATATAAATATAGAAGCAATTAATCACCAGTTAATTCCGCTCGTTATCGATCTTTGTACTATTTTCGATCACTTTTTATTTACTCATTACGAACTCAAAAAATATAAGAGCCACTTATATGTAAGATGAAAGAAAGAAGACTGCTATTAACTTCTGCATTCAAATAGAAAAATCCGAATACATGATAGCAATGGACTAAGTCCGTGAATGAGAGTCAGTATATTTGGTACATATTACGCCATTATTGCGTCAATTATGTCAATTTCATCAGCGGAGCATGCCTCAATGTTGGTGTCGATCAGACTTGAGCATAAACACGAGCGATATACCTACAACTTTGCCATGAACCATAGATTATGAAGATTAGCCATGAACCATCGACTGAAGTTTACAAACGCATACTTGATACGTGCTAAAGCCTGAACGAGCGAAGATCGGACTATAGGAACGGGCATGACTCACGCAAAGAATACCCCTAAACTAGAGAGCAGTAAACTCGACAAGTAGCAGGAAATTTTGCCCACGTCCCATGCTACTCGTCGAATGGGTGGCCGAGGGAATAAATCGTACTTTATTGACCAACGAAACCAAACGGAGGAGGTATACAATTAGATTGTGAGCTTTTTTTGGTTTGAGCACGCGCTGTATATAGTAAACGTACTCCGATTTTGCTGCTTTTTGATTCATTTAAAGAGGAGACTTGAGAAATGGTCCCATATTCATCAAAAATCAAAGCCGAAATCTCCTTCCCTCCGAAAATCGCCCCCTAAGAAATTGGAGGGGTCATTTTTTTCCAAAAATCGAAAATCCGAGACGGCAGAATTAAAGATAAGAAAATATCCAAAAACGTTTGAATTGAACATTTTTCCAAAAGAGCTACGTTTTTCGAGATTCAGCGATTTTAAAATTTGAAATATGTGTAGTTTCGCTTTGTGAAATATTATTGAGAATATTGGTTTCTTGCATGGAGCTGGTAAAAATAGCTGAAAATTTATGGAGTATAGGCGAAAAAGCTAAGAATAAAGCTAATAATATGCGTGGAACAAATATTTTTTTCAAACAATTGAACTGTCTGGTAACTTGGAAGTAATTCAGAAGTAGGTAAGTAAATGGAGAAATTCAAAGTGCGTTAGGAGAGTCGTGTGTAAGTGGACACACCAGATTTTTTCTCTGATCTCTGACTATCCAGTGAGGATGTTTCATATTCAACTCCAATTTGAATATATTCATTTATAGAAATATTTTGTAAATATTTGAAAGAACAATCGTCTTCAAGTCTAAATAATAGATGCTTTAATTGAAAATGTTAGACAGCGACTGAAAATGATTCAAATACTTACAACAATTCATTTAAATTTCACGTTACAGAATATTTATATTTTTAGAAACATTGCTTACATTTGCAGCAGTTTATCTCTTTGTAGGAGATTTTAGAACAAAAAATAATTATATCGTACAGAAATTCAGAAGTGAAGAACAGTTAGGGAATCAGAAATTGCCTCAATTATTTCCAAATATTATGCAAAATGAACTGAATATTTTGATATTGTTATGATTTTATTAGATCAAATTTATGAATTTCTTTCAATGTTAATCATTTAAATATTTTTGTCGTAAAGTGACAATATGAATGTTTTTTTAATCTCGTGTTATAAAATTTTACGTCACACTGGAGACTATACTTTTTATATGGCTCGATATGATGACATGCAAAAAGATAACTCCTGCAAATCCCTCAAATTACTTAATAACCATAGATGCTTAAATCAAAAAAAATAATGATTTCTACTCAACATGTCAGAGACATGTTTACTATCGGAATAGTCGTAACCACAATTTTCAAAAAAAATCATTGGTAGTACCTACTTATTTGAATGGACAATTCGACATTTGCAACGATAAAATGAAGGGCACATAAAAGCTAAATACACCACTATAGCCTTAGTAGCAGTGTAAAAGAACCCAAATAGTAGTGCTACTAGCATCTCGTAATAGGATTTGGGATATACCTAGGTGGAGAGCGGACCGTCGAATGTGGTTGCGGTGCCGAACTAAATCCTTCGTTCCTCATTCATTTGTTGGTTGGTGAAATCCTTGCCGAAATGTAGTCGTATTTTCACATCAACTGTCCAACCAGCGTTCTGGGATGGCTGATAACACAACGACAAAATCGATACAAATACACACACACTCACTGATATCCCTATCCAGAGATAAATCAGAAATTATATTCACGACCGATGTTTACGATTGGAAATAATGTATTTATTAACTTTTCGCAACATCAGAGCCATAAATCAAATGGTACCTATCGTTGTAGGTGGTTGACATTCTTTTTCATTGCATTGATATGTCCGACCGAACGGACGGAGATATGCTTCAGTTGTGTATGTGTACATCGAAAATTCGCATATGAATCAAAATTTGGTGGATAGGGTGGCGAGCCACTCACTCTAAAATTTTCCGTTGTTTTGCAGCTTTTTTTAGGTATGCGGTGAAATGTTTAACAGTAGCCTTTCTCTCAGTAGCTCTGAAACCAAAGGTAGGTCTTGGCTACGAACAGCTTTCATCTATCCACATTTATTTCGTCAGTATTATTAGTATTTAGAATCCTTAAGCCTAATGCGAAGTTTTCTTTCCAAAATAATCTAGGCCGTTTCATTCGCCTCCTTTCCTTTGGCAACTTCTCTCTCAGTACTTCCATTGAACGTTGATATTTCTGTCGTTTGAGATACCTAGCTTAGCAGTAAACCCAACAAACTACCATCACGATAAAACTTCGACAGGTTGTTCTTGAATCCTTATAAAAAACACCTTTACAATTTAAAACCGGCTTGTTAACCAAAATTTTATAAAAAAGAGGACCGAAAAAAGAAAACTACAAAGATATCTTGTTGCAAGAATCTACGAATTAAGTGAGTGCGCTTTTTAAAGGCATCAAGGTTAACACTTATTACTACAAAATAATGAATTTATTTGAATATAAACCTAATCTAAAGTGATAACTTAAATAAGTATAAGTTTTAGAACAGAAAATTCATGATTTCTAAAGATCTCCTTCAGATACGTATTTGACTTAATCAGTCACTGCAGAACTGAACTATCATAATATGACCTCCCATCTGACTCTGAACTTTATTATTCTGATGATGTCCCGGTGAATATATATACCTATACTTCCTCCAGTTGCCTTTTCATTTTAGGTTGATAATTTTGTGTATTATTCTCCGTTGTTGGTCGGCATATAACTTTCACTTAAGATCGATTGAGAATTCTTCTCTTCTTCATTTCTTTCTTTCTCTATGTTGTCATCACCCACTTATAATATGCGTATGTTATGATTGATCTGATTTGATCTTATAGCATGATTAAGGATTTTCTCGAGATAATTTTTTGAGCTTCATTACATTTCAATGTGGGAAACAGCAGTAATTAAAACAATAATTAACTATCGCGTTTGTTATGTATTTTTCTGAGGTGATGTTGGATCCCAGGCAGTGAATTCAACCGAAATAATTAAAGTATATTAAATTAATTTTAGGACGAGAGAAACAAGTTTAGTGTAGGAACTCTCTTATGGAAGGTATACCTATCTCATCAAGTAAACCTGGAAAATTCTATTTCAAAAAGCTCCTAAGATTAGATAAATTGCTGCAAATGAACGCAGCTTTTCTAAATATTCTAGAGCTTCCTTCCATATTGCCTAAAAAATTCAATTATAGCAAATAATATCTTTGGTCGCTTAGACAAATTTTCTTTGAAATATTTACGTAATTTGTTCTTAAAATGAAGAGATTCGTTTTAGAATTGAAACTAAAACATCTTCACTGATGAGAAATTAGTGAAAGAATACTAGATATATGCCAGGTTGGTATAATGCATATGGTTCTACCTACACTTAGTTGAATCAGGTAATGGTAATTAATAATAGTATTATTGCTGTTTGGTGGTGGTTTGGTTTGGCGGGTGGTTTGTTACCCACCTCTACCTGCAAAAAGACGCATTTTTAAGACATAACGAAGCAAGAATAAGGATATGAAAAATCTAGTGAATTTCTGTCCTATTCGATCATGTCCGTTCTACCTTAAGTTTTAGTCCCACAGATATACAGGATGTGCGTTAAATCAGTACAAACTTTCTTATTTCAAATAGAAACCTATATTTTTTCCACATGGTTTGATTGGCCTTCTAATTCTGAGTTGAATAATCCTAATTTTAAAAACTTATTTGTTACAGTCATTTTTTCTGGAAAATTACACCTGCAATGAAAAAGTTTGTATCTTCCATTACTTAGGAGCGAAACTGATTGCAGTACCTACTCCTGATTTGGTCGGGATCATGACTGTAAAAGTCCATTCAAATTTCCATCATACATAACATACATTTTTTGTATACAACATGCATTTTTACTTTCCTACGCTACTATAGTAGCTGTATAAGGAAAGTATTGTAATCGTGTGACATTTTCGGTATCGAGATTTTTACAAATGTTGACGTTTCAGAGTTTTCTAAGTCTAATAAACATATTTCCAGCCATTGGTCTGTCTGGCTGTCGGCATGCCTGTCCGTCTGTCTGTCTGTGACAGCATTATCTCGGGAATAGATCGGTGTATTTTGTTAGATTTTTTTCAATGGGAACAAATCTAATACTCTTCTATCAAATGAAAAAAGAATCATGAAAATCGAAGCACGTTTACTATTTAAAAGGCGCTAATATCCATAGAAAACATGCAGATAAAAAGCCCAATTTTATAAGACCTCCGTTTGGTTCATTGGTCAAAAATAGCTCACCTACCTATTGATTGTCTCTGGACTTTTCAGCATGCCTCCTAAAAATTTTGCCTGCACTTGTATTTTGAGAAATCAATTTTTGCAAAAGTTTATCCTAGGCGGAAACTCACTTGAATGTGATTTTTGTAGTCTTATGAATGCTAATGACGGTATAAAATGGTTTTCAGTTAGATTGTGACAATCCCAATTCAAAAGATGGCGCTCGTATTGACGTTTCAGGCTATATATTTCAAAATGATCATTTGATTATCTCCATTACCATTTCTTGGTTGAACTCTTGTAATGGATCCAATAACTTTTCTAAAATTAACTAATTTCTCAATTGTGTCAACTTTTCTCGTGAATTTCCACGTAAGTTTGTTAAGAAAAAACTTAAATCCTTTTCACTTTTACAATAGCTGTTTGTGCATTAAGAAAAATATACCTACTGTTCCCGAAGAATTGCACACAAGATTTTGTGAAATACCGGTAAAAAGTTTTTTTTAATTGTTAATAGTTATTATATTTCATTTTAAATAAGATAATGAAGTTCCTTCTGATGCGTTGTGTCCTTGCTATGGAAGTCATAATAAACAATAGCTATCTGTGCATTAAGTTGGGAAAAGTAACATTTTTCCGTTCTAGTTTCGAAAAATTCATCTTTTCTGCATCTAATTGAGTATTGAAAAATTTACGAGTTACTTACCAGATGTTACAGAATATATATATTTTTAATTAAACTTGTTTCCATGGCACCTTGAAAAAGCAATGAATATCTCAGCAGGATAAGACATTTCATAATTTTTATTGAATATCTCAATAAATGTGGAGCTTAGGTTTACGGAATGCTCAAGAAACTCTTCTGGGGGATATCAAAAAATAGTAAGTAATTGAAATTTGATAAAATGCATTTGTGTCCAACATTTGAATGTCGGTTGCATCCATACGGTACAAAATCTGATCTCCACTAGAATATCAAAAGCTAGCTTAGAATTTCATTTAACTGCCTCCCAAATATATGGCTTTTCAAATTTGAACAGTTTGCAAGATACAATCAACTACCGCGGTAAGTTTTTTTTTAAATCGACATATGTTAAATGTTCAATACTATAACTTGGACTGGTTTAATTCAGAATTAAAAAGCCAATAAAACCATGAGAGAAAATATAGGTTTCTTTTTGATATAATAAAGTTGGAGTGGCTTTTGGGCACACCCTGTAATATTTTAGGTAGAGTAGAGCACTGTATAGATGAGTATTATCGCCCCGCTATCTTGTGTCCTGGCTGTCACATCTGTGGTATAGGTTATGAACGTAAAAATACGTAAAAAAGAAAGTGTTTATCATATTTAGTTGGTTAATTGTTATATTTATTACAAAAATAGAATTTCGGACTGTCGAGTAGTGTTCAATATATGTTAGAACATTCATTTTATTTGGTTTCTCGCCGCGCGAAAGCGGTATTTGTGTGTTGAGTATACGAAGAGCCTTCCGTCAATTCAAGAAGTCTTTCATCGAGGTAGGTATTCTCTATCTTTTAACAAATGATTTGATTTTTGATTGTTTCCATTATGCTAGTTGGATTCATAATCTACAACAAAATGGATTGCTGTTCTGCAGTGAATTGTAAGAATAGAACCGAAAGTGGATTCAAAATGTATCGGTTTCCAAAAGACCCTCATCAAAAAAACTTTTGGGTCCACAATATGAGACGTGTGCACTGGTGTGAGGTATGTAAAAAAGTATTTTATATTTTTTCAAATTCACAAAATTTCATTTCATTCACATTGTTTCAGATACATTTCCTCAAAAGCTCAATTGTTCGATCCGCTGGCTTCATCATTACTTCTATTTGTATTTGTCTGTTTGGCAAGCTCTTCGACATACTGTTGCTGTAAAGAAAATTGTACCTTGATAAAGCAACAATTATATAGGTAGCAGATGTATATTTTCCTTAATGTGCTTTTGAAAGTCCTCCTACAAAATTTTCATAATGAACGAAAATATAAAAAGACAATAAAATGACGCAATACCTTATAAATTGATTTCCGAGGGAGAGGGTTAATCATTGATGGTGATATTCCATCAAAGAGAGTAGGAACCGCGTTGGGTTTTAATTTAATCTGGTCGATAGCGTTCGAATTCTGAATTTTCCAAGTGTCTCTTGAAACAATGTCAACGAAAACGAAAATTTTGTGAATTTCAAAATATACAAAATCTTTTTTATATACCTCACACATACGTGAACTAGAAGTTGGAATCCAGTGCACACGTCTCATATTGTGGACCCAGATGTTTTTTTGATGTGGGTCTCTTGGAAACCGATACATTTTAAATCCACTTTCGGTTCTGTTCTTACAATTCACTGCAGAACAGCAACCCATTTTGTTGTAGATTATGAATCTAACTAGTATAATAAAAACAATCAAAAATCAAATCATGAGTTAAAAGATAGAGAATACCTACCTCACTGAAAGACTTTTTCAATTGACGAAAGCCTCTACGTATACTTAAAACACAAATGCCGCTTTCGCGCGGCGAAAAACCAAATAAAATGAATGTTCTGATATATATTGAACACTACTCGACAGTCCGAAATGCTATTCAGTGCTCTAGGTAGAGCTACCTCTACTGAACATCCGAAATTTCCAGTACCTAATCCAATTATAAGTTGTTCTACATAAATCACCCTGTATATAACAGAAGGTGATGCTACAAAAAACGACAAGGTGGTCGTGATCTTTCTTCGTTGCTCTTAATGATATATCTCATGCTCTCTTTTTACTCTTGATAGTCAGAGTCACAGATAAAGTTTCGATGATCAAAGTCAGAGTGACTTTTGGGTGTTATGTGAGAGTGACTGCTCGTGTCATGTTGCGAGGTGTAGAAGAGGATCTTTTGGGATATTTGAACGCTTCTTGACAGGCCCATTATGAAGTGAGCAACTACAATTTCGGAAGCCTCGACTATACCGTCGGTTTTGGCTCCATTGCGCCGCATGGTTCCATATATAGAATTGTAGAATTGTCTCTTCTCTTCTTCGCATTCACAATACGCAACAATGAAATAATGAGATAGACATGATAGGCAAATATTAACAAGAAAATAAGATGGAAGTACTAAAACAAGTAATAAAGGAACTGAAGAATATGAAGACTCCTGGATATAATAAAATAACATCAGAAATGATCAAAAATATTGGACAAAGAGGTGAAGACAGACTGATAGATATCTATAACAAGATATGGACTGAAGAAAAACTACCGGAAGACTGGAATAAATCGTTGATTATCTCGATACGTAAGAAGGGAGTCGCAAAGGACTGCAATATTTACAGAGGAATAACCTTGTTATGTACAGCAATGAAAATGTTTGAGAAAATAATAGATAAGATCCAAGATCGAAACTACATTAGAAGAATCACAGAGCGGGTTTAAAAGTGGAAGAAGTACACAAGACCATGTTTTCACGATTAAGCCAATCACAGAAAAAACAAGCCAAGAAAGAAGGAAAGTTTATATGGCATGATTAGACCTAGAAAATGCTTTCGATTCGGTATAAAGTCATAAAATATGAAAAATTTTGAAGGACCGATGCATAAGTCTAAGAGTAACATAAAAAATATAGGAAGGCAACTTAAACTTAGTAATTAGAAACAATATAGGAAACATTTACAACCAGTACAGAACTAAGACAGGGAGAAAGCCTTAGTCCGCATTTCTTTGTCATATTCATGGATGATATTATTAAAAAATGCAAGCCCAGAACCAAGAAATTAGAAATAGGACATACTTGACTAGAAATAATATCAATAAGCGAAGGAGCATTTGCAGATGACGAGGTAATACTGACTGAAAGTAAGAAAGACCTACAAACCAATTTAAAAATATGGAACACATCATTGAAAGAAAATCGATAAAGAATAAATAAGAACAAAATCAAAGTCATGATGGTTGGAAAAAATATAGAAAAGCTGAAGATAGTGATAAATGGAGATCATAAGAACAATTAGATCAATATTCCAATACCTAGGAGTAACTTTGGACGAAAAAGGGAAACAAGAAATTGATCTCAACACCAGAATACAAAAAGCCAATAAGCTCTACTTCACATTGAACAAAAAAATTATAAACAAAAAAGACATAAATAGAGATACAAGACTCAAAGTTTTTAAAACTATATGTATTGACCAGTACTTACTTTTGGTTGCGAAACATGGGTATTGACAGAGCCGCAGAAAAGTAAGATAACGCGGTGGAAATGCGGTACTTAAGAAGAGGAGTCACCAAAAGAGACAGAATTAAAAAGACATATATAAGACAAGATCTAGAAATAAAGCCAACCCTAGAATACGTAAAACGTTGAAGGGAGACAGCTATCTTGGTGGGGACCAGTTAAGCGAGTATGAAGAGCTAGAATACAGAAGAATCGCAAACGGGGCCGACCAAGGGACACCTGGGATAAAATAATCACACAACTGCTGGAGAAGAGAGGGACGAACTGGAAAGAAGCCACTGGACTGGCTGACGACAGGAAGGAATGGAGAAAATTTGTGCAGTTATAAAAGATTGTAAGCCCTACACCATTATATAGGTATGTTAGAAAGGGTATATGGTATGGTATACCGTTCGCGCGAATGATACGGATATGCATTTGTAATTGCATGTCAAAAATTGGCACCACGTTGCAGCGTATCCTTAACTATTTGAAACGACACGGTGATACCAAACGTTGATACGATACGTGCAAATGCAACAAATGGATACCCACCTTAAGAATATGGCAAATTAAACATAACATATGCAACATAAAACACACACAATGATTGTAATTCATTTTATTCTGAATAGTAAAGACATTTTCCCATATTTAAAACCCTACTAAGGATGTTTTCTTTTGGATTGCTGTATATTTAAAACATTTATTTATTGTGGAAATCTGGTCTGATGTAGATTTATTTTTGTTATCTAATATTTAAGAATGTGGTATTATTCACTTTGTATAAAAAGTGACTATCTGATGAATCAAAATTATGAAAAAACTAGAGTAGCTGTCTGAGTTTTACTAGACAGAAATTATAGGTGGGTTCGCACATTTGCAAAACCCTTAATATCAAATTTTCTGAAGAGCAAGACAAGGTCAATATAATATACAATAGAGAGCTTGACTACTTACCTTCTCACGATCCTTGTACCATTGATCATAATTCACGTTAATAATATGAACATAAGATTTTTAAATTTGACCCACTACTATGACTTTCTACGGAGGAGTTAAAATGCATAAATAGAAAATGCTGAGAAGCTTATTGAAGTCTGTATAGCTTGACAACTTTTGTTTAGCTATGGAAAGAATGCGGCTGGTGTTCGATGGTTCGTAGTAGTTGCGGAAACAAAGCAAACAGTTTATCCGAAGCATGTGTTTCAATAATTGGTCCGTTAAGTTGGCCCCCCATATTAATATTTTCCTTTATAAACTACTGTGCAAGCTTGCATACACCTAGCACAGTCTGGCACATCAAAAAATAGAGCTAGCACAACTTTCGTTTAGAATATAATAAGAACAGAAGGCCGGGGGGTTATCTTAACAGTTGCCCCCCCCATAACAAATTTTAAGATTTTTATGCTGTCAAAATATAGCACAACCTTGCACAACCAAAATCAAAACTTGCACAGCTCCCAACAACTTGAGAAAAAATAGTAAAGAGCAAATAGCAGCCCGCCATATTAATATTTTGGTTTCAAATAAATTGTACAAGTAGTACCTATTGGAGTATTAAACAAGTGAAATTTTTGAAAAAAAATAAAAATAGTTTTTATTGGGCATTTAAGATTTAAACCATACCGATGAGTACCTACTATTGCTATCCTTTTCTCGATTTTAACTATACTTATGTATATGTGTTTGCCAGCAACAGCAATTCCATAACAAATTACTGCTGTCTACCACAACACAAAATTAAACTTTAAATTAACAATAACGTCTGAGGTCTGACAATTGCGACATAACCATAGACGATCTTCCAGAAAGTAACTATATACCAGAGAACGAGACGTATATATACGCTCCATGCTCGTGCGTAATTCCAGTGACGGATCCCATTGTCGTTCCATGTCGCCAAAATAATGATCTTGGTTGAATGAGATATATATAATTACCAATATTGGATCACACTTGGAGCTTAACAGGCGGCGAGATGTCTACGATCTAAGTATGAATTCGAAATTTCAAGTCTCTAGACCGTATGGGGCCTGAGAAATCGCTGCGGAGTCCATTGATACAAGAACCGAAAGTAATAAAAACTATTTAAAAATGGAAGCTACGATGTTCTGAAACCTATAAAAATCAAAAATATACCTGTGACTCTTTCGAATACATGTGGGTTTGATTCAGTTTTCCAACTTTTGGTATGCTGTTATTGTGACAGCTATTCCTTTCAAATGCTTATAGATTTAAACTTTGAGAATTCATTAATATCAAAATTTATTGTAAATGTTGTAATGTGTCTAAAAGACACACGCTTACGGGCTGAGAATCATTTTAATAATTACGAAATGAAAGAACATTTTCAGAATATTGTCAACATTGATAATGGAGGAAGTATATCAAGAGTAATAAACTGTTTGGACTTACCATGTTTTCTTCAAACTATAACTTGTGATGTTTGTAAATACGAATATTGTTCATTAAAAAATTATGTTGAAATACCAATTAATAATTTCCATACATCAAATTTTATCATACTCTTAAATAGTAGCTTAGAAAAAAAGAACACAAAAATAAATGTTCCAGCCAATCTTGTCCAGGTACGCTATACAAGCTTGTTGAACCTTCTGCAACGCATTTGATAATTGAACCAATTTACACCACTAGTGAGACAATGGAAGTTGAAACAACTTTAAAAAGTATTCCCAATAAACAGCATTCCATATATATTACGAGGGGTAGTAGGCTATATAGGACCTTCAATGGCTTTAGGTCATTTCAAGGTTATGCTTACAGGCATAATGGTCTCTAGGAGGAATACGATGATAGAAATGCTAAATCTAGGCCATGCTCATCTAATACCACTGTTAGAGTGCAAATATTGTTTTACAGTGCTTAATTCCTCTTCTATATAATCAAAAACAAAAATATTTTTTTACGTTACCGACAAACATGAATACATTTTAATTGAAACAGTTTTCAATATACGCGTATTTTACAATACCAAAAAATAAAACAATAAGAATTCATTTTTATTTTATGTATATATTTTATAGATGTACTTCATTAAACTATTTTTGTATTTGTTGTATTTGTACATTATGTTTTACGTTTTAATATTTTAAATATATAAATTAAATATCTTTAAATTTTGTTTGTGTTTTAATTTTATTCAAAACAGAATTTGTGCTAGTTCTATTTTTTGTTGTGCAAAGTGTTTGAAATTTGCACAGTAATTTATAAAATAATATATTTATATGGACGGAGGGCAACATTATGGACCCGGGAGGTGACGTGTATTTAATTTTATTTAGAGTTATGGGGGCAAGCTCAGGCTTTAATTATGTTTGTGCAATGTTGTGCTAGGTTTGTAGAAGCTCACACAATTTGTTTGATACCAGAATATAAATAAGGGGACCGCTATTTTTCTTTAATTTTTTTCTGAAGTTATTGGGCGCTGTGAAAACTTTAATTTTGGTTGTGCAAGCTTGTGCTAGGTGTGTGCAAGCATGCTCAATTTGCTGGAAACTTAAATATTATTGTGGAGGGGGGTTACATGTCTTCTTTTACTTTTTTTCAGTTGTGCTGTTTAGAGTTGTGGGGGCCTGTGCAAGTTTTAATTTTGGTTGTGCAAGGTAGTGTGTGTAAAAGCTTGTACAATTTATTTCAAACCAAAATATCAATATGGGGGGGCTGCTATTTTTTCTTTACTATTTTTCTTAAGTTATAGAGTGCTGTGCAAGTTTTGATTTTGGTTGTACAAGGTTGTGCTAGGTGTGTAGAAGCGTGCACAATTTATTTGATACCAAAATATTAATATGGGGGTCTACTATTTTTTTAAAGTTATTGGGTGCTGTGTAAGTTTTGATTTTGGTTGTGCAAGGTTGTGCTAGGTGTGTAAAAGATTGCACAATTTATTTGAAACCAAAATATTAATATGGGGGCTGCTATTTTTACTTTACTATTTTTTCTTAAGTTATTGGGTGCTGTGCAAGTTTTGATTTTGGTTGTGCAAGGTTATGCTAGGTTGTAGAAGCTTGTACAGTTTATATGAAACCAAAATATTAATATGGGGGGCTGATATTTTTTCTTTACTATTTTTTCTTAAGTTATTGGGTGCAGTGCAAGTTTTGATATTGGTTGTGCAAGGTTGTGCTAGGCGTGTAGAAGCTTGTACAATTTATTTCAAACCAAAATATCAATATGGGAGGGCTGCTGTTTTCTCTTTACAATTTTTCTTAAGTTATAGAGTGCTGTGCAAGTTTTGATTTTGGTTGTGCAAGGTTGTGCTAGGCGTGTAGAAGCTTGTACAATTTATTTAAAACCAAAATATTATTATGGGGGGCTGATATTTTTTCATAACTATTTTTTCATAAGTTATTGGGTTCTGTGCAAGTTTTGATTTTGGTTGTGCAAGGTTGTGCTAGGTGTGTAAAAGATTGCACAATTTATTTGAAACCAAAATATTAATATGGGGGGCTGCTATTTTTACTTTACTATTTTTTCTTAAGTTATTGGGTGCTGTGCAAGTTTTGATTTTGGTTGTGCAAGGTTGTGCTAGGTTGTAGAAGCTTGTACAGTTTATATGAAATCAAAATATTAATATGGGGGGCTGATATTTTTTCTGTACTATTTTTTCTTAAGTTATTGGGTGCAGTGCAAGTTTTGATATTGGTTGTGCAAGGTTGTGCTAGGCGTGTAGAAGCTTGTACAATTTATTTCAAACCAAAATATCAATATGGGGGGGCTGCTATTAGGTAAATTTCTTATAGAAATATACCTATTGCGATCGTTCACACTTTTGAATTTCGAAAAAATTTCAACGGCATGTTGTTATATGTCTATAAGTTAGTCCAAAAAAACATTTGGTTCAAGTTTATATATTTATATATATATATATATATATATATATATATATATATATATATATATATATATATATATATATATATATGGGATATTACGAAATTTGTTAACACGATGGAGGTCGCAGTTTTGAAGGTATCAAGTTCAAATTTGCTACAAAAATCAATCTCTCAAATATCTCGGTCGAGTTCGTTATTGGGCGATATCGGGTAAATAGTTTCAAAATGGCGACCATTCAAACATTTAAAAAAATTATCAAAAAAGAGCAGTAGTGTAAATATTATTAAAAATGATTTTAGGTTATAGATATAATCAGTACCTACAACTTTTGTTCAAAGCAATTTTTCATAAAATACACAGGTAAAAAAATAAAAATTAATAAAGAAAAATAACAAATATTGATAAAACATGAACACTCAATATAAATTTGATGTAATTGCACATTTTCTGGAGATCTTAATATAGACCCTGATTAAAAAAATATATAGTATATTTATTGAAAAGAAATAGACAAAAAAAATCTGCCTTGAAGTGGACTCGAACCCTGTCTGCTTTATATTCAACAGCCAAAACAAAAACCTCTAACCGCAAGGCTATGACAATTTTATTTAATAACATGTAGGTATACCAATGAAAAGGTTGTTAAAATTTCAATTCAATGAATTTCGAAAAATTTACCTTTCCGCTGACTACAGGCCATCGGGATTTTTTTTTCTTTACTATTTTTTCTTAAGTTATAGAGTGCTGTGCAAGTTTTGATTTTGGTTGTGCAAGGTTGTGCTAGGCGTGTAGAAGCTTGTACAATTTATTTAAAACCAAAATATTATTATGGGGGGCTGATATTTTTTCATAACTATTTTTTCATAAGTTATTGGGTGCTGTGCAAGTTTTGATTTTGATTGTGCTAGGTGTGTAGAAGCGTGCACAATTTATTTGAAACCAAAATATTAATATGGGGGGCTACTATTTTTTTTAAGTTATTGGGTGCTGTGTAAGTTTTGATTTTGGTTGTGCAAGGTTGTGCTAGGTGTGTAAAAGTTTGCACAATTTATTTGAAACCAAAATATTAATATGGGGGGCTGCTATTTTTACTTTGCTATTTTTTCTTAAGTTATTGGGTACTGTGTAAGTTTTGATTTTGGTTGTGCATGGTTGTGCTAGGTGTGTAAAAGATTGCACAATTTATTTGAAACCAAAATATTATTGTGGGGGGCAATTTTTTTTCTTTGAAATTTTTTCCTCAAGTTATATGAGGTGAGCTAGCTTCAAATTTGCTTGTGCTGGATTGTGCAAGCTATGATGCATATTTTGACAGCATAAAAAATCTTAAAATTTGTTATGGAGTACAGTAGTTTATAAGGCAAAATATTAATATGGGGGGGGGAAATAACGGACCCCCTTATATAGCATTCAATATTTATATATATATATATATATATATATATATATATATATATATATATATATATATATATATATATATATATATGAAGTTTTCTCCTTTACGATAGGTACGTCGTAGCTACCTTTAAATTTCCCGAGCTGTAACTTCTCAAGAAGCAAATTCAAACTATTACAAACACATCCAATAATAAGATGAGACTAATTTGTCATTTTAAAATTGCTGTAACGACAACTTCAAAACATATCGCCCCTGTTGCAAAACCACAACATATAGGTACCTTTAACGCTCTCTTTTAGAAACAATAGAAAAAAAGCGGAGAGTCGAATTGTATTCCTCCTCCGTTTGGGTTCGTCGGTCAAAAAACAATTTTGTTGCCTAAATTTGAATACCGTTTTTAAATATTAACCCAAGAAGGTTATTTGATGTTGAGACGATCTTGAATACGAGTTTCGGAAGTATAGCTTCCAACTGTTAAAAAGCTAATTTAGCTAGAAGAGGATTTTGAATATAGATATATGTATTTGTACGATTCAATGGCTCTTTTGCTGTAAGATTACTAATATTTCCCCTTCAATTGTTCAATCAGATAATACTGGAGTATTTAACATAATTTATGCATATTAATCATATTATATTTCGAATGGTCATCGTTGAAGCTTATTATGTGATTTTATTATGAATCCAAATGTTCGGCGGCGCTGGGGGAACAGGTTGTCATGGCAGCGATGCATTATGTAAGCTCGATCTCCCTTTAATATTATTTTTCCATATCGATGGCCGAGATGTGTGTGTTCAATCAGTGATTTTGTTTGCACTCGTGCATGTATCTATCAATAGGCCGAGAGCTGAATGACCAAAACAGTTTCATATTTTCTACCTAAATATGTTTAATTCAGATTGAACATTATTAATATTCTTCTGTTAAAGAGAATAGGTACCTACCTGTGTAATTATCGGATATAATTTAAACTCAGGGTTAATGCCTCCATCGAAGTCACTTTCAAATGGTCATCAAAACAATAAATGTACAGGGTTATTCAGTACTTTTTGACACCCACCTACAGCTTTTATTACGAGTTATTATAAAAAACTTTAGATACAAAAGTTTTAGGTTCTTTCATGTAGTATCTTTTGGGAATAGAGAAAAGAAAAAATTACAACATGGTAAAAATTAATTGAGTCATATATTGTTTAATTGGAACACCCTGTATATTATTAGCTCAAATGAAAGATCTCTTTGTTCTGATTTTAAATATATATATAATTTGTTGGCATTTGGTTCAGCTACTTTTGAAATATTTGAGTTCAAAAAATACTTTAAGCTACAACAAATAATTACAATACTATCACAACCATATACCTATAGATTTTTAAGCTATTAAAATATATAAGAAAAACAACGATAACACAAAACACTAAATACGAAACTAAATGTTTTCCACATAACCCCTGTTGTATTCTAAGCACTTGCAAATATTACTCAATAATTTATTATTCATGCAAGAGGTAATTAAATTTGTATTTTCTATGTTCGATTCTAATACTACGTTATTGCCTTTCGGGTCTATTATAATACAATTGTTTTTCAGGTATCCCCATAAGAATATATCACACTGGCTTAAATCGGGGCTATTCATTGGCCATCGGACGGTTCCGTGTCTCCCTATCTAAAACCGGTATCTATTATTTAGATAATTTGTCACATGTAGAACATTGTGGACTGGAGCGCCATCTTGATGCCATATTAAATTGATATACTGTTGAACTGGGACATTTTCTAATAATTGTTCTATTTCCGTCCCCAAAAAAATCAGATATCGTTCACCATTGAGAGATCCTTCGTATATAATGTTATTACCATATTATTTAACATACCACACCATACATTAAGAGATCTTTGTCCCAGTATTTTAACAGGTTGTATTTGGTGTGGATTTTCCATTATCTAAAAATGCTTATTTTTCCGCTTAAATACCCCCGCAGTTGTAAACGACGCCTCATCGGTAAATATTATTTTATTGAAAGAATCGCCATCTTCTTGATATCGCCTAAGTATTTCAGCACAATATACAAGCATCCTTGCACAGGATGAAACCTATAAGGGTATTTATGACGTTTTAGCGTTCGCTGAATTTTGCTATGCGACTTTTCAGTCGTCTTTTGCGCATCAGGTATCGAATATTCAAGGTTGTCTAAAATATAATAAGTAGGTGTTCTGAAAAATCTGTTCATCTAAATTTCTTTCGACTGTCCTCTTCTTTTGTTCAACGCTATTGTGTTCCTCAGAATACCTAATAGTTTTCTTAATAGTATTTCTAGATGGAATCCTTCTGCCCGGGTATATTTTATGATATTCGTGTCTAACTATTGCAAAGCTGTTATTTGAATAAAATAACCTTATTATTTGACTTTTTTCTTTCGCCGAGTAACCCATTTGAAATGTGTTTGAAATAATTTTCAAAGTAAATCAATTTTCAACAAATGACATTGTTT
This sequence comes from Crioceris asparagi, assembly GCA_958507055.1. Taxonomy (NCBI): domain Eukaryota; kingdom Metazoa; phylum Arthropoda; class Insecta; order Coleoptera; family Chrysomelidae; genus Crioceris; species Crioceris asparagi. The sequence continues at coordinate 33,921,109 of OY293829.1, read as the reverse complement.
CGTTGCGATGATTACGATAAACGTTGACATTTTCGAAGCAACTTGATTATATTGAAGCAATAAACTGTAATATTGGGTGATGATCTCCAATTGGAAAAATAAGTTATAAACTCAAATATTTCAAAAGTGGCCGAACCAAATGCCTCTAAATTATATATATTTGAAATCATAACGAAGGGATCATTTTAGCTAATAATATACAGGGTGTTCCGTTAAAAAAATGACAATTAATTTTTACAATGTTGTAAAGTCAATTTTCTATTTTCTCTAATACCAAAATATACTACATGAAAGAACCTAAAACTTTTGTATTTAAAGTTTTTTTCTATAATTCGTAATAAGAGCTGTAGGTGGGTGTCAAAATATAATGAATAACATTGTATGTACCCGAAATAATGAAATAATTGATTCAATTCCTCAATGCACTGGTCTAACAGTTAACACTGCCATAATGATCTTCTACAAACTTGAACCATTTGCAAACAGATTCAAAAATGTTAATTAGGTTGGTAATTCAGAGGGAAGGATATTTTGGATTTTAATTCATTTGAGTGTATTACTGCACGTTTTCAATCTAATCAATATCATGCTGTTTACCTACAGCAAGATGTTACCCCATGTCATAACCCTGGGCTCTTAAGGGCATTTCTTGATAATAACTTTCCTCAGAGATGGATAGATACCAAAAGACCTGTTAGATGGCGTCCACGATCTCCAGATCGTCAATTTTTTTTTTTTTTTGATGGAGCTATATACAAAATGAAGTACATAAAACACGACATGACAGCATAGAAGAACTTCGAAAGGCAATTCATTTAGACTTTCGAAATCTGCGAATGAGATCAATGGTTCGTTTTAATGCTATTCAAAGTATTACAAAGATGTGCCAATTTTGCATTACAGAAAATGATCGTCATTTCGAAAAACACCTTTAAAAATTTTTTTTCTTTTTTCTTATTAATGTATTTTTTTGTTTTTGTTGTATTGTTACTTTATGCTGCAAAACTGTTATAAAATCTTTATAGATATTTTTGAAAATGTTATGCTTTTATAAAAAGATACCTATATGCAAGGTATCCAATTGTTCGTTATTAATATGTAACTTGAAATTGTTTATTATTATTATTCAAGGCCTACCATTAAATTATGCATTTAATTTTAGAAACTTGTCATCTATTTGCGTGTTCTTGAGAAAAAGTGCATACTTCTATATATTTTTGAAAACGTGAAAAAGAGCAATTTTATAGCCTATAAATATACATGTTGTTCCATTTAAAAAACAAAAGTTTGATTTATAACTCAGAAATAGTAAATATGTAAATTATCTACACCACTGCATTCTACGCAGTAAAATCTATAAGAATATTATTTTACGTTTTCGATAAGTTGCAGGACAACGGATATACGAGGGGGTTCCAAAATGCAACAATTTCAAAAATGCCCTGTATCTTACGAACTAAGAGGGCTATGAAAATTTTGTTAACGTTATCTTTAGTTACACGAAAAAGTAGTATACTGTCGTGAAAACCGTAACTTTCTATCTATAAAAATAACGGAGATAGCCCGCGAAAGTACCCATAAGGGACATCCTGTACATAAAAAACGAAGCATACAGATGAATTGTAGGTAGAGAAACCTTATATAAATTGCACAAAACACAAAGACGTATACTCTCTTAAAATTACATGGTTGATTTACTAATGAAATTTCAGTCCATATAAAAAACAATTCGATAATGGTTTCTTATGGTAATAATGTGAATATCATTTTGTAGAGCTGAAAATGTTGCAGTGAAGAAATAGGTATTTACTGTTTTCTGCCAGCTACAGAACAAACAAATGTAAAAAAATATTCTCAATATTTCCAAGTCACGTTCAGTAACTTCCAATATTTCCATCTACAGCACTAATAAGGAAGGTAGGTAGAGTTCATAGTGGACAACCAATATATGATCTAATATGAAAATATCACCCTTCATAAACATTTTTGGGTCCCTCAGCTCTTGGACTAGCAAGCGAACGAGCGCGATCTGCCTGCCTGCCAATTAGCCGAATCCGATGCCGCCGGTGCTTGTGCTGCCCTGGACAACGCCACCGCCAATGCCGCCCACAACGACGGGTGGTGGCGCAACTGCCCCCCACAACCCTTCTGCGCCTTCGTCTGACACCCATGTAGGGTATGTACCTACACAACGCTCAACCGGCACCCCTCAAATTCAAAATTTCATTTGTTTCCAATTAATATTGTCCGAATGCCAGAAAAGACATAGGTATATATATATATATACCTACAACTACGCATTTAAAGTGTTCAATCGGGGTGCGTTTGTTTACTGCAGCGTCTAGACATGTAGAGTTGGGTATATACATTGTGTATATGGGTGGAAAATATATTGTTTCGATTTTCTCATAGATACACTAATTTGAAAACTAGAATATATATACGTACGCTTTTTCACTGAAAATGTTTTTCGTTGTATATTAATAGTAGTATATGCTACAAGTGTGTAAACTGGTGAATTTCTCACAATTCATTTAATGCAAGGTATAGCTCGTGGTCTCGTCTTTACTCGCCTTCGACCTGTGGAACGTAATATACAACACTTGTCGTTAAGCGAATGTGGCGTCACGATTGTAAGTTTCGTCTCAGTGCTCATGTGTACGATACTTATATTATTTTTTGCAAGACCAGCTTTAGAAGATCAATTCTAGAGCCGGATAGAATTATTGTTCACATTACATATTTCAAGTCAATTATAGGTATTTATTATTCTATTATTTTTAATTAAATGACGTTTGGCATAACCATCGTTCCATTGTGTATAAATTTTATGAAATATGACAGCTGATAATAATAAAAAAAAATAATAAAAATCTACTACTGTAACTGTAATAATGAAAGTGAATGCTATAAATCAAAATTATTATATTCCATCTATGACGTGATAGTTTTTGAATACTTTGGTTTGAAAGCAAAGTATGAGAAAACATCTGGTGTGTCCACTCACACGACTTTCCTACCACTCGCAGGCAAATTTCAGAGAATAACAATAGCGGTAGTAAAGTAAAAATCTTCTGGTCAAATCGTGCTACCACTCATTTTCTTTCAGCACGTCAAGACAACCAACAATGGTCATGTAACATTTTTTCGCAAGATGAAACGTTTAGCCAGAATCTGAAGAAACATGTGGAAAACATAGAATTTTAATCAAAATCCTTTGAGACGTTTTCGAGCTATAGTCTTGAGCAAATCACGTTTTTTGGCTATAGCTCAACATCCAGTGTATACAGGATTCTCATTCAGTGCCACCGGCGAGTGATATTGGTACCAAACAAAATAGAAAAGAAAGCAACAAAATACAACCATCCGTTCCCGAGATAATGATGTCACAGACAGACAGACAGACAGACCAATGGCTAAAAATATGTTTATTAGACTTAGAAAACTGAAACGTCAACATTTGTAAAAATCTCGATACCGAAAATTTCACACGATTACAATACTTTCCTTATACAGCAACTATTGTAGCGTAGGAATGTAAAAAGTACTGACCACAATTTTCTGTATTGGTTCAGTCAGACCATGCGTGTACAATTATGCAGTAAAGTAATCTATAGTTCAAAGATATATGGACAGAGAAAATAATTGTTTATCCAGATTTCTGAAAAGCACTTTGATAAGAAGCCTCCTTCAAACATCCTCTTCTTTCAAGTTAAAGTATCATATTATGCCACCGTACCAAAATCACTTTTTACAAAAACTAAAATCGACATTATAAGACCGGTATGACATTTCATGTCATACTGGCATATGAAGAATGGGAGGAAAATTCCGACAAATATGGTTCTGGACAGACAAGTCATTGACAGAAAAAGGCCTCAAGGTAATACAGGTAAATGAGTCTTCAAAATTCAAAAATGGGTGCAGAAATTTTGGCCATTCAAAGAGCGGCCAGACTATCCTAGTTGAGGGATGGAAAAATAAGGGACTTTATACACGGATAGTCCAGAAGGACTTTAGCAATGAAGAAGATAAGATCGAAAGTCATTATGAATTTTTAAAAAGCAATGTTGGGTCTGCTGGGTACCTGGGTAAAGTAATTTAGGAGGGAACCAAATCGAATAGCCAAACTTTGAGCAGAAAATGGGATGTACGAAAGAAAGACAATGAAATAGTTAGGGCATTTTACATTCTTATTCTTATTATCTTATATTTTTACATCTTTATATTTTTATATATTTTTTATATTTTTATAAATTAATTTAATTTTAATTTAATTTTTAGTTTTAGTATGACATTTTTTTGTTTGTGTATTGTTTAATTTTGATATTTTTATTTTGCTTTGTCTACAAAATTCATATTTTTTTGACAATAAAGCATTTCTCTCTCTGGAAGAAGTAGCCGCTTCTATGTTTCTTGTGGCCAAAACTATAGTATAATATCAGTATTGTAGATAGTCACTCATATTTTCAACATAGACCTTTGCGGGTCTTAGGGGAAAGGAAATCGACGATTCATAGGCGTGCGGTTATTATTAAAAATAATTTTTGAGAAAATCTTAGTGTTTAGTGACTTTTTGTACTTTTATTATGGATATTCATCAAGTATCGGCTGCGTCTATTCAAAAAATGTGATTGAAACTGAATTATTCTTCCACTAATATTAACAAAAAAATCCGCTCTCTGCTTTATGAAATCCCTATCGGCACGCCCAAACATGAGCCTCTATCTGCAATTGTGGTACTGTGGTATAGATAAGGAAAATACATCGAAAATGCTCGATACTACGAAGCCCTTGATAACTGGGACACGACTTTGAAAAATAGGAGTTGGTACCGAAAAGCAAAAACAAATAGAGATATTATTGCCGATGTCGAGGAAGAGAAAACCATAGAGCACCTAGTTTTTTTCTGCCTCGCGCTGGCAGCAGAAGCAGACATTGGACATCTCATGAAATTCATATTAGAATCGAAATGCCTTAGAGGAATGGAAAAAGTTTTTGGTGGAATACAGAAGAATGGGTGAGCACAAAATATTCAGGGTAAGACAATGGGCCTAAGATCACCGAGTGAACCACAGTTATAATAGCTGTAGTCACCCTAGTAACCTAACCTAATGTAAACCTTTGAATAACAGTAATGAGCACATAGAAATATGAATATCGTCATAATCACAAATTCAAATCTTATAAATATACAGGGGTATTTATATAATAACAATGAGGTGAGTAAGAGTAGAGCGCATACCCTGAGGGTTCTATAAATATGTATTAGTTAAAGCGTACTAAACCCAAGGACTTTATTAGAGAAATTGTGAAGTATAAACAAAAAACAGAAGTTTGTCTCAGGAGTTTATTATTATTATTATATCATTATCATTATAATATTTTTCTTTGAAAAAATCATATTAAAAAAGTGAACTACCACGGGGCTTGTACTTACGAACCTATGATTACCAAATACTATATCATTGATCCATGCGTCTCTTATACAAGTCTGAAGGTTTATAATATTGAATTATATGCTATGTATTTCAGGTTTGTGTTTAATGACATTATCGTCATTTTTGCACAAGTATGGCATATTTGTCAAAGTGAATTTTGTGAATTTAAATTCATTTCAACTACATTAATTAGACAAATATCATAACACTCAAATTCTTTTTAGAGCTTTTACTTCACTATTTTCGTAGATTTATGGGGAAAGATCTTGGCGTAGCTGCGTTACGGAAACTGAGTTGTTGAAGAGGTATCTGTAACTCACCAGAAAGTCCTGTCGGTTCACGGAAGCTTGTGAGTTCATACGGAAAGCGATAATCAGTTCAAGGAGGACTATAGGCAGACAGTCTTAACAGTGTTCGTCGGAATGGCACATCAGTACTGCTATGAATGGGCGACACTCATTCATTCCGTTGGTCTTGCAAATTGTGTTAGGGCTCGGAATAGTTGAGACTCGCCTCTTATAATCTGGATGGGATAACCAAACCAAATGATTCACGTTGTAAAAAACCGTGACAACAGATACTGCCGTAATGTCAGCAATATGTGCAACTTCGGGCAACATAGTGGACCAGGCACGTAGTCCTGGTCATACGAAACGATTCGCAGCCATCTTAACAAAAGCATTTTTACCAGGAAGACTCAGAGAATGGACTGATTCAAAAGCAGCTTGGCGAGAAGGTGGAATTAAGTCAGAAAGTGGGCGATGACCTGATTCATCGCAATGCAGGGTTTTGGTAAAATCAAGGATAGGAAGCTGCTTTTGTTTGAGGGTGAAGTCAGCTGAACGGAGGAGGTATGGATGTTCACACTCTTGAGACATGGGATTTTGCAGGAGCAGGTGTAGACATGGCGTTTATACGGGGCAAGGCGTCTGTAACTATATCTTCTGTACCAGAAACATAACAAATACCATAGAAGACTGGAGAACAAGCCTCAAGCTTTGAGAAAGACTTGTGTTTTGAATATAAGTATGATGGAAGCGCGATTTTCAAGCATATCTCGAGCATAACGCACATTTCGGTAAACAGCATACAACTCTCGTAGTGAGACAAATCAAATTGAGCTTCTGTCAGCTTATGGGAAATAACCCAAGAGGGCACAATGAAATATAACTTTTTTATTAGATAAATCCACCCACGGACGGGTTGAAAGCACCGGTAAAAGTGCGAGTTCTGCGGCCGGGTTAGAGTAGCTTGTAGCGTAGCATCGGTTATGCCAGAATTACAATAAGTTAACGAAGTCACTTTAGCAAAATTTATAGATTTATAGATAAAATAGATCCTGAACCTTTCATTTTGGAACCGTGGAGGGCATCATTCCAGGGAGCTTGAAAGTCCTCACCACTGACATCAGTTCAACTTATACATGCATATACATGCCTTCATGAAAAAAACATTGATGGCAATTTCTTTTTCAAATCAAGGGATATAAAGAAATCTTCAAATAGATTATCACCACGCCATTGGAGGAGTTGAAACTTTTATTCAATCGGACCAGTTCGTCAGATAAATCCTACTTTTCACATTACTTGGAGCAGTAATTAAATTACCTCACGATTTCGCCAACTGTAATGTGTATCTCCCAAATACAGTTGACTTGGACTCTCTAATATAACAACTTCCCAAACCGTTTATCTTCCTTGGTGACTTCAACAGCGATAGCCTTCTTTGGGACTCCTATAGCTGGATAATGGGGGATAGAAAATTGAGAAATGGTTTATAAACAACGACCTAGTTATACTTAATAATGGCTCTCCAACACGGTTCAACATAGCGTCTGGAATTGACAGTGTAATAGATCTAAGCTTTGCTTCTCCAAGTATTGCTTCAGTACTAGACTGGACAGCCATGGATAACCTTCATGACAGTGACCATCACCAAATTATGATACAATTCACAGATAACAAACAATACTGTGAAACCGTAGCAACCCACCGCAAATGGAAACTCAAAGACTCAAACAAACAAATATATATCTCTCATCTCTTTAGGTCTCCCAAACTGAACCAAGCCTGACGAGTCTTCTTCAGTTGACCTTATCCTAGAGCAATTGAATAACTTCATTTTATCGGCAGCGGATTCAGCAATTCCAATATCCTCAGATCTTCTTTATAAAAAAGATTACCTTGGTGAAGTCATGACTGTGAAAAGCCCATTTAAGCAACTAAAAAGCTTTTAGAGCCCTAAGAAAGCATATTCATACGAAAACAAGATCTAATTAAAAAAAGGGAGCTCTAGCCCACCGCAAAATAAGTGCAGCTCAACAAAACTCCTAGAAATTATTCACATCATGACTTGACGAGAACGCATCAACAGGCACTATGTGAAGAAAGGTCAGAAGCAACACCTTAACACCTATCCATCCGTTCTGTTCACCCCCACCAATACCACAATAACTGACAACATAAATATAGCTGACCTCTAAGCAGACACCTTTGCAGTAAATTCAAGTGATGAAAACTTCAGTCCTGAATTTCTTGCTTCAAAACTCATTGAAAATCACCTCAGATCAAGCAATGATCTGCATAATCAGGATCCCATAAACAATCTAATAAATAAAGATAAAGTCTTCCACATACTACAAAACCTGTGTGACACTAGTCCCTGCCCTGATGATATTCCAAATGCACTAATCAAAAATGTACCGCCAGATGCTATGGACTACATAACAAAGCTTATCAACCAGGTGTTCCATGATAAATGGCGCGAGGCTACTGTGATTCCAATTTCCAAATCCAATAAAGACAAATTTAAACCTAAAATTACAAGCCCATTGCTTTAACATGCAATCTATGAAAAATTTTAGAAAAAATCATCAGAAAACACCTCAGATGGTTATTAGAGTCAGAACACTAACTGTCGCCAACGCAGAATTTATTCCGACAGGGCTGCTCCACTATAAACCATCTTGTAGTTTTAAGGGGCACTGCGACCTTGAGGTCTATTATGCTCCCCACCAGAGCTGTTCTCGCCATTGCGTTGTCTAAAGATCGCCCTTCAGTTCCAGAATTCTAATGAAATCCAGAATCTGATTGGCTTCGAAGAGATTACTTTCTCATTTTTGCATGTTTCTTGTCCAAAACATTTTTTGCATTGGCTAGCAATAGCGAGGCATTCTGTCACCAGGTTATCCGTCGTTCTCTGCTAGACCCATTCTCGTTAGGTACTTCCAGAGGCACAATACCCAGTAAGGAATCCAGTGAGGAGGTGTACCATATTCCTGCTAAGATCCAGATAATTCTAAGATCTTGCAGTTTTAAAGCTTCTAAGAAACTTTTTGGAATTATCCAACTCAGGGAGATTCCGCCAGAGTGTTTCTCTTTCAGTTTATTCCTTCTCTTTCTTGTAGGTACACACAAACATTAAGGGCCACTGAAAGGAGTCTGTGCTCTTTTTCTGGCAAGTGTGTTGGCCTCTTAATTCCTTTGAATCCCGAGTGGCCGGGAATCCTGACTAAACAGACCTTCTTTTTCTTGCCTATTTCGTTGAGTTTTCTTCGGCATTCCTACAAAATCTTAGAATCGATGATATTAGAGCTCAGTGCTTTGACCGCAGCCTGACTGTCGGAAGTATAGCTATATCGTATTTCTGATAGTTTCTCTCTAGATTAATTTCCACAAATATTTCCATTGCAAGCATTAATACCCTAGTCTCATAGCTCCGGTGATACAAACAGAGGCCAACCTTTGTATTCTATCGAGGGTTTTCCTGGTAGTGTCCTGGCTTGCCTTGGCATGCTAGAATATTGCCCCATAAGTTATTATTGGTCTCACAATCATGTCGTACATCCATCGTAGTATTTTTGGGTTACATTCTCAAGTCTTACCAGCTACACTTCTGCAAGTCATGAAAGCCTTTGTTGCTTTGCTATCAGTAATCTCAATATATTTGTTCCACAGAAGCTTCCTATCTAGGGTTTTTCCCCTATATTTGACTTCAGACTTCCACTCTATAATGTTTCCATTTAAAGAGAGGGCGAGAGCGATTTCATAGCTGTAAGTTTCCTTCTCCGGGTGAATGGGATTACTGTGGTCTTGGTTGGTTTAAAATATATCCCCACTAACAAGCACCATTGCTCAATAATTCTGAGGCGTTCTTGCTTTAAGTCGCATAAGGTGCTCTCGAGTTTTCCTCTAACTATTAGGACTATGTCGTGTGCGTAGCCTATACTCGAAGCCAAGCTCCATAAGCCTGTGGAATAGCTCATTTATTAATAGGCTCCATAGAAGGGGAGATATTACTCTTCCTTGAGGTGTTCCGCGTGACTGACTTCAACATAGGTGTTTTGATTACCCACCTGTGTCTCAGCTATTCTCGTCTTCGACATCTCATACATCCATTTGATAATGGTTTTATTAATCCTTGCCTTAAGAGTGCCTCTTTGACCGACACATGTGTTGTGTTGTCAAAGGCCCCAGATATGTCTAGGAATGCACACATTGCGATTTATTTGTTATTCGGTGTACTCTGGATGACTTCGGTCAGCTAATACAGGACAGTCTCTGTTGATCGTCCCACCCTTTAAGCATGCTGAGATTTAAGAAGTGGTTTATTCTCCAGATTCTCCGTTGTTAAGTGGCTATCTACTACTTTCTCCATTGTCTTCAGTCGAATCGATGTTAAGCAGATGGATCTGAAACATCGGGGATCAGTCCCATCTTCCTTCTCTATTTTTCGTATGAAGGTTACTTTGCCCTTCTCAATATTTTAGGTATATGACCCAGTACTAAACAACTTCTTTTAATCTTCAGAAGGTGGGGGACAATCTCCTCAATTCCTTTCTGCAGCAGTACTGGGAAAATTGCGTCTACTCCTGGTGATTTATATGGTTGAAAGGTGTTTATTGCCCATTCCAGCCATTGCTTTGTGAATATTTTCTTAGCAATATCCCAGTCTTCCTTGCGGGGATTCTTGGTTTGAATTGCTGTGTTAATACTTATTATGGGTTCACTACCTGGGAGGTGTGTTTCGAGAAGATCGTTCCTCTTCTCCCTCAGTATATGACTCACCTGGCTTCTTGAGCGACATTGTGGGGTTGATTTCCCCTATTACCATGATCTTTTGCAACCTGGCTGCTGTTGGAGTAGAATTGATTTTTTCACAAAAGGCTTGAAAATGAATCTTTTTGGCCTTCTTGAGCTCATTATACTGAGTAAGCTTTTCAGTGTACTCCTGCCAATTACTATCTCTGTTGGCCCTATTGAAGAGCCGACAGACTTCCAATCTAATGTTTGACAAGTTCTCGTTCTACCAAGGTGCTTCCTTGCTTGTTCGAACTTTTGAGTGTGGACAACTTGAGTGTTATTGTCACAGTAACCTGTTCTACTTTTTGTTCCATATCATATTGCGGGTGTTTTGCCCCATTTTTTTCGATCTGTTCCAAATTCGGCTTCATATAGTTCTTATAGAGAGATCACTTCGTATTTCTAGGATTTCGACTTGAGATCGACGAGATGACCTCCCCCGTTATTCTGAATTCGATAATCCTATGATCAGAAAGTGACGGTTCGTACATCACTTTCCAGGCTGTTATGTTCTGTTTTTTCTGGTAGCAATTGTTACGCCCAGAACCTCCTCTCTTGCTTTCCTGACAAAAGTGGAAGTTGTTCCCATGTTAAGGTCTCAAGGTTATTAGCTTAGAGATATTCAAGTAAGCACTCACCTCTGAAGTTGTTCTTCGTGTGGAGGAGACGTTAAGGCGCTGGCGGTGTTGTTCGGCCGTCTCCAGCGAAATTAGCGGATGTAATGACAATGTCTCGGTCGATGCCCATTCTACTTATCTCGAAGCTAAAGCCTGCGATGCTCTTGCAAAAAATTGTCACCTCGTTGTACTACTAACATTGGACATTGAAAAGGCATATTAAATGATCTGGAAAGATCGTATAATCTGTAAAGTCAAGGCAATGAACATATCTGGAAATATCTAAGCATTCATTTTTAATAATCAGAAGAATAAATGATTCAAAGTCAGACTTCATGTTAATGGCCTCCCACAAGGATAATTCCTCACCATAATCGATATTATGAACACTTTAGACTCTCCAATCAAAACCCACTTATTTGCTGAGGATTTGATTATCACTATGACAATTATTATGCAAGTTGCTGTGAACAAAATCTAAAAGAGGTCCAAAGAATCTGGGTTCAAACTATCAGAACTAAAAATCAACTCATGATAATATCGAAAAACATCAAAATACTGGGTCTTCAATTTGAAACAAAGTTCTCCTGGAAAACTCACATTAAATCATTAAAGAACGAATGTTTACCCAGGCTCAACATCCTATGTTCTATGCTCTACAAAATGGGGATCTAAGAGCGAACCACTTCTCCAGATCTATAGAGCAATAATCAGATCAAAAATTGAATACAGGTGCAACATATGACTCAGCCAGACAATCTACACACCACTCTCTCGAGAGTCCAAAACACAGCCATAAGACAAAGCCTATGGGCTTTCAGATCCAGCCCTAGATCTAGCCTACTTGCGGAATCAGGTAATCTACCACTGGAACTAAGAAGAACGTTACTCTGCATAACACAGTCATGTAACATTGTCGCAACCGCAAAAAACACAGCTACCAATCCATTCAAAGATGATCTACTTGAACACATCGACAATAAAAATCCTTACCTACCTAAACCTCCAGAAATAGAACTTGAACACATCCAACATACACAAAAGAATATCCAGCCAATAGCACCATGGTATTCTTTGAGCACAAATATCAACCTTTCCTTAGCAGAATACAACAAAGAAACCACCTCTTCTGAAACTCACCGTAATCTATTTCTGGAACTAAGAGACAGCTACTAAAATCACACAGCATTCTACACGGACGGATCAATCAATGACCAAACAGGGTGTGCTGTATTCTATAACTAAAGAGAATATTACGAATGAGTCCAGTCAACTCCCCGAACAATACAATATATTCAGTTGTGAAACGTTCGACATTTCAAAGGCTTTCAGATTAGTCAAGGAACGATCCACAAAAAAAAAAGTGATATTCTCGGACTCCAAAACCTGACTAATGGCAGTATCAAACAGATTCAACTCCTACCCTTTGAGCAACGTAATCCGAACACATCTCGCCGATCTCAAGAAAGAGAATATTACAGTGGAACTAAGCTGGATCCCAGCCCATCAATGAATCAATTGCAATGATAAAGCAAAATCCGTTGCTAGAAACAGCCTAAGCTCTGTGCTGCATCAAAATGTCAGTGGAATAAGAAAATGGTTATAAAAGAAGAAAGAAATGGAACGACCAATGGGTTAACCAAAATAAAAAAAACTCCACAAAATACGTGTAACCACTCTGTCCCATCCTCCTAAAGCCATGCTCAATAGAAGAGAAGAATCCTGCCTAAACATACACGAATTTTACCTATATCCACTATATCACCAAGGACCTCCTAAACCTCTGCCCTGGCTGCAATAACCAAAGTAACATTTCTCACACGCTCGCGGAATGCGAATCTCTTCAAATACATCTGAATATTCAACAAACTTTAAAGTGACAACTTAAAGTGTGAAATTTGTGTTCATTCTACTATCCTATTATTTTTGTAATTAAATTTGTAATGGGTGTGGTCGCTTATAGCCTTGTTGTTCAACAGCGACCTAAAATAACTAAATAAAACAAAACAGGCTATTTGTAACAGCATGAATAGACATAATATGAGACCGGTCATCTGTTTCTACCAATATCTCATATAGATATTCTCTTTCAATCCTCTATTTTCTCTCTCATAAATTGTCCAAAGTGCTCTCTTGTAATGCCATCTAAATAGACTTCTGAAATTTCAGTGGCATAAATCACACTGGTCAGAAATGTTCGTTGTTGTTACACAGCAGCGGCAGCCTACTTATAACATCGTCACATGGAACCGAGGAAGAAGAAAGGTGATTGATTGATTCAGAAGAGCTGGAGGCCTCATTTATTTCAATGAATTAGAGGCGAGCTATTTTTTCTCCGTCTAGGGCGCTGCTCTTTGACAGCACCATCTGAGTTTATATCTCGATAAAATGTGCTGTATGAATTGATGTTCATCTATCTTCTTTTCTTTTGTTTTGAGTGTGGAAATCGTTTACTATGTATTTTATCAAGTAGACTTGTATTTCTTTTTGATAGAATTGACAGAAAGGAGGAGGTATATAAATTGACTGAATGTTTTCTTTTGGATCATTTGGCCAGCATTAGATAATGTATTATTAATGTTTAAAAATTCTCTAAGTCACTTTGCAAGATGCATAAGGTCATATAGAGAATTCCGAATTTCTAACCTTATAAGTTAGACAATGGTCATCAAAGGTCAGCTATTCATCCAAGCTGGTCAGCATTCAAATATGGTTTATTCATGTTAAAAGTATTGGTAATGTCAAATTGACGATATTTAAAAAATCACATGTAAAAAATTTTTAATATCAAATTATACCATCGCAAAGGTCAGAAGATTGTCATGGAAGGTCATTTAATCCCTTTAACAGGTCGGCGTTAGGAAGTATTTTATGGGTATTTCAAATGATTTTTCAAGATCATATTGACAACCTCTTGCACGCCGTTCTAAGTTTTTCAATTTTATATTGAGCCTAGCTTTTGCCCGCGACTTGTAGTAGTTTTTGCGTGATGCATGTACAAACATACAGAAAGATAGACGGACGCGATAAAATGTAGCCTATATTTTAAGTTAGACCTCTAGTTATACATCGGTGTAAAATTGGATTCAATTCCATGCAGTAGTTTTTGTGTGATGCGCGTACAAACATACAGAAAGACAGACAAAAATTCTAAAAAACTGTTATTTTGGCTAATAAAGACCCCCATATTATTTTACCTTCCCTCATGCAAAATTTGAGACTTCTAGCACTTGTAGTTTCTGAGATTTCGTGATAGTGAGTGAGTGAGTGACCTTTCGCTTTTATATATATAGTTAGTATTTACAAAGGATGGGATAACTGAACTTGAATTAGGTATAATATATCGATTGGAAATGTAAATTGGTCAGTATTATTGAGATTTTTTCAACAGTGTGTTCAGAACACAGCCTTAAGTGAGTAAGTAATTTTATGTAACCACAAATAAAAATATTTATTTATTATGCAAGGGAAAAATGTATTAGATATAAGCTTGAGGTTGTGTGATTTTTTATAATTTTTTCGTCGATTGATAGATACTAGTATGTGTTCAAAATAAGGACTGATTATCAGATAAGGCTCGACGCTCTGCTACAAACTGAAGATGGGAAACAACCTTGAAATCATGATATTTGTCTGGGTGGCGGTGCTTTTTTTTGGTAATCAATCTGATTGAACATTTATAGTGGTATTATGTAATATTGTTATAATGTGAAATGGTAGGTATTACCTAACAATTGTTGACGTTATTCATTGGCAGAAGGGGTGTCTGCCCTCGCAGTAGTTGTTCTCGGCTCAGTTCAAAATAACAACTCGAGTGATTTTTGAGAAACGGCTAAAACAGAATAATACGTGCTACACCCTGTATAATACATCTATCTACGTCGTTTCTGGTTAAAAAGTGAATTGCTATATACAATGAGGAAAGTATTAACCATTCAACTATGCTCTTCTAATCACCATCAGACTTTCCAATGGAAAACTCCCAATTGAATTGGGAAAATCAGTTTGTTTGTTTTGTGTGGCAAAGTCGGCTTTGAGCTCTAATATTGCCTATTCAAAATGAGCTTATACAACTATGCCAGTCTCATTATATTTTGTTGGGAAACAAGAAAGCACTCTCGTTCCCACTCTCAGTATTGCCAACAACTTCCTGTTAATTTATTCGGAGTTAAGCCAAGTCGAACGTGAACTGGAAAGTCCCTCTAATTTTCCGAAAAGAAAACAACGCATTACAAGAGAAGAGAGAGAGCAAAGCTTCAAAGCAGCTTATTTGCTCATATTATTATATGCAATATTTACAGAGCAATGAATTTTATTGGACACCCCAGGCTGGCTCTGGTGCTGCCTGAAACTCAAACGAAATACTACTACTCTTCAGTCTGCTCTTTTGTAAATTTGTTGAATTTTGACATAAATAGATATATTATTCATACTTACTTGTATATTATGTATTCAACAATTTATAAGCAAATTAAGTGAGACTACAAAATAAAACTTTATTATCATGTATAAGATAATCAAAGTTTTAAATTCTCTAATGGATTAGTAAAGTGGTAATGATTAAGCCTATGTAAGCATTAAGTATTGAATAATTTGGAAAAAAATTGATAGGAATATTTAAAAGTTCGTTAACGAAATAAAGATCCTACATAAGTTGTAGATGGATATAGAGTAATTAACATTGAAGGAAAAACTGGGATTGATATTGTATTAACTTTTTATACTCGTTGTCACAACTGCTTTGTAAAAATCGAAAAGGGAAGCTTACCAATTTCGATAAAAAACGATAATGCTAAGCCAGTCTAACATATGAATATCTATTCCTGGACAATGACACCAATGCTTAAGGTAATTCCCACGGGTTCAAAATGAGCAAAATTTTAATCCTAGTTATTTCTTTTTGATGGACGATTTATATAGGTATTTCCAAAAATAAGAACTATTTAGAAGTCAGCATACAATTCATAAGTATTATTTCAGCAAAATACGTTCGAATATTCTTTCTTCAAATTAATTAACTCAGATACGTAATGATTTTGTGATAGAAAATGTATGTATGTCTGGCATGCAGTCAGACAAGATATTAGGTCATGTTAATAGATAAATTTAGATATTGACGGCAGGCTGTTTATGGGAAATTGCCGTCTAGGACCATCCAAATGTAACGAAAACTCAATAATTTAGAATTAATGTGGTACCTAGAACCTTTGTCCAATCTATTTTTTTTTTTAGTTGGACTATAATGTGTTCTTTCATCTATAAAATGATAAAGCTACATTTTTTAGATCCGAAGTTATAAGCGTTCAACTCGAATCGAATTTTGTATAAGAAATGTTGCTGTATAGTGAGTGTTATGTAGTAAAATTTAAGTCTGCGTTAAATCTTACATAAATCCTTTTATCAAAATCAAAATTAAAGCTAATAAGCGAATACACGAACAAACAAATACACGCGTTTTAAGAAAAAACTCAACTTCTCTCACACACCCGTATACGGTAATGAAAAACACAAAGAATACCCCATCCGATATATCACTAACTTGGTAGTCTCTTTTTGACCGGCTACCAGGAGGAGGTATACAATTCGGCTGTAAGCTTTTTCAAATAAATTTTTATGTATGGATGTTCGCGCGTTTGGCGTAGTAAAAGTGCTCTGATTTTGATGATTCATTTGAAAGAAGAGAGTTGTAAAATGATCCCATATTCAGAAAAACTCAAATCCGAAATCTACTTCCCTTTGAAAACCGCCCCCGAAAAAGGGTATAGGGGGCAATTTTTCTCGAAAGTCTGAGACCACAGAATTAAAGATGAGACCACATCCGGAGCGATGTTTTGAGATCTCTGGATAATAATAAGTACAAGCAAAGAACATAAATGGGTAATAGGATAAGTACTATCTTCTTTGGTATTAGTGGGAACGTTAAACGATTTTTATGACTAATGTTACACTCAAAAGTGTGAAATAATTATTTTTCACAATAAGTATTTTTTACAAAAAATTGGACCGACTTTAAGTATCGTTGGTGCACTGAAAAATACAAAATAATATTAATTCTATTGGTGATGGTAATTTTGAAGTTGTTTCGTTGTAGTTAGTTGTAGACACCAACTCCAAAAGTACCATCATTTTTTGTAAACAAAAAATATTTATTTCACACTTTTGAGTGGAACATTAGTCATGAAAATCGTTGAACGTTCACTAGTCCCAAAGAAGTATTTATCCATCCCATGTATATACAGTCTTACTTATCTTGTCTTGTCTTGTACTTGTTATTATTCAGATATCGCAAACAGTAATTCTTCAGAAAAAAAATCTATTTAAATGTAGCTACATTTTCTTCATATTTTCTAAAAAAAATACTGCCTCCACATAGCGAAAATGCACATATTTCAGACTTTTCACAAAATCTCAGATTTTCAATTTTCTAGAAAAATAGCACCCACCACCCCCTTCGGGAAGGAGATTTTGGATTTGAGTTTTTCTAAATATGGGACCATTTCTAAATTCTCCTCTTTCAAATGAATTGGACTGACTTCTGGAAAATATAAAATACTTAATATTAATTCTATTAGTTCTGGTACTTTTGAAGTTGGTGCCAAAAGTTTTCAATCTAACTACAACTGCACAACTTCAAAATCGCCAGTACCAATATTATTAATGATATTTTATATTTTCCATTACACCAACTAATACAGTCGGTCCAATATTTTGTAGAAAATATTTATATATATGATATTAAAATCAGTGTTGAAAACAGAAATTACCTGTCGTCTTGAGTTTTCGAGTTAGTACCTAAAATTTTGTCATACTTCAGACACTTTTTACAATAGAATCTAGTGGAGTAGCTGAGCGTCAAAATGTTGCAACATTGGTTTATAAAATTGTTTGCAGTTTATTCTCTGTCAAGCCTTTTTTAACTCAGAGATATCCTTTCTTAAACGTATAAACTCATTTCGATCATTATACATGTATAAGTAGGTATACCCAGGTACATTTATTTAATTTATTTATTTGGAGTATAATAAATTACTGTGCTTATAAATATTAGATGGATTTAAAAATGACAGCCCCTACTGAAAATTTTTGCATGTTTCATATTAAGCTTTGTAATTTTGTTTATTTTCGCTCCATTTAAAAATATAACTTTGAATTAGATTTTATTGTTGGCATCTAGTATATGTATAAAAAGCATATTTACAAAACAGTTCACCGAATTCAAGATTTGCATACTAATTTAACAATATATTTAACAACACCAGCCAGATTTTAAATTTATCCTTTCCAATACGACGTACTTTCCAATACAAGGAATCTTGTAAAGCTACTCCATTTCTGTGCCAGTTTAGAACGTTTCACCCATCTACACCCATATTCCTTAGAAATAATTCTCCAGATTCCTGAGAAATGGTTCCATCTTGAAATATTTAAATCCAATAGATCCTTCTACCGAAAATCTTTTCCCAAAAAAGATGCGGTGAGGATCTATTTAATTGAAAATTTTATAACGCAGGATTGAAAAAAGAAATCATTTCGAACAAGATTTGAATGAATTTTTAAAAAAATCAGTAGTACTTACCTACACTTTAATTGTTTTTGATCACTAGCAAACCAATCAAAAATATGAAATAAACAACGTTTTTCAAGAACTAGGACCAACTTGCATAGATGATACACTGGAAAATATATAAATATTTTTTACAAAAAATTGGACCGACGTTAGTAGTTGGTGCACTGAAAAGTATAAAATAATATCAATTCTATTGGTGCTGCAACTTTTGAAGTTGTGCAGTTGCAGGTAGATTGATAACTTTTGGCACCAACTTCACAAGTACCACCACCAATAGAATTAATATTATTTTATACTTTTCAGTGCACCAACTAATAACGTCGGTCCATTTTTTTGTAAAATATATTTATTTCACACTTTTGAGTGTAACATTAGTCACGAAAATCGTTGAACGTTCACTAATACCAATGAAGATAGTACTTATCCTATTACCCACGTATATTCCTTGCTTGTAGTTGTTACTATTGAGATCTCAGAACATCGCTGCGGAAATACGCTTGAATATTCTAGTTGTTACCTTTTAAACATCGATTTTACTTGAAAACCGTAACTCTAAGGGAAAAATGTTCATTATAAATGTTGCTACAAATAAATATGTCCTTTATGTACTGCCCACAGATTTTCAATTTTCGACAGAAATCGCCCTCTCCACATTGCACATTTGAGAATTTAACATGCGTCTATCTCGAAAACCGTAACCTCCTCCGTTTGGGGTTCGTCGGTCAAAAATAGTATTTATTCTCTTGCTATTGGTTCTTCAAAAGTGAGAAGATATTTATCATAATAATACTAGCACGATGACAGGTACGTCGTTTTTATATATACTATATTATATACTATATTTTTATAGCAAAACACTGCAAGTGTGTTCCAGGGTGCACTTGACCAAATATACAATGTATCATAAAAGTAGAAAAGTGTAATCCAACTAAATATGCAAATAAATCCTTATAACAACAAACTCCCTACGAGAGTTTCCCCTATGACAATTTCTGTTCTATCTCGTCCTCTCAATAACTCACAAAATATTTTAATTTCCTGACCCTCATCCCAGCTTCCGAACAATATCGACCCGTCGTTCCTGCTGCCACTGCCTCCTACGATAGGAGAGAGTATTTTCAGCATCATATCCAGGGCTCGGATACACATAACATTATGGTACATAATAAAATAGGTATATACAGATGAGAAATAGTTTTTTTGTATATTGACTTACCCTAAAGGCATTACCTTTGTAGTTGCAAGTTGATGAATATTATAAATTTGTATACCTATGCATTAGTAGCATATTAGTGCAAAAAATTAAAATCTGAATAAATTTTAAAATCTCTGCAGTATCAAGAATATTAAAATTTTCTAATAACGTACTTTGTATTCAGCGAACCGAAAAAAGTAATTCTATTGCAAATAGGAGGACGATATCTTTGAATGTCTTTGAGAGTTAAATCAGCAAACGGTGGATGGTATCATTAATAAACACACATAATATTTAAAACTGTAGGCCTTTTGTACTGGAATATTGCTTAATTTTATATGAATTCATAATAAAAAATATAAAAGATAGATTATGTTACATTACTGTTTACTGATTGCCTGTCAACTTACTTATTACTCATCAGCAGAGGTGGGCATAAACTCGTTAATACGTTAATCGTTAATTAACGTAGTTAAGTTTCTAAAAATGTTAACGCTCTTGTTAACTTCCCTTAAAATGAACTTCCATTACATTAGTCGTTTGCTGACATGCTGTCATTTTGTTTGTTTGAATTACGTGCCCGCACCACGCCACGCGCTGCGAACCTGCATGCAAGAAAGGCGGACAGATAACACTTCTTATGTGTGTATTTTTGACCGACTTCCCAAAAGGAGGAGGTATACAATTCGATTGTGTGCCTTTTTTTTTTTTTGGTTTGTGCGCGCCTTTCATATAGTAAACGTACTCCGATTTTGATGATTTTTGATTCATTTGAAAGAGGAGGCTTGAGAAATGGTCCCATATTCATAAAACCGGCAATCCGACATCTCGTTCCCTCCGAAAACCGCCCCCGAAGGGGGTGGAGGGGGCAAATTTTGTCGAAAATTGAAAATCTGCGTTGATATAATTACAGATAGGACAATATCCGGAAACGTTTAAATGGAACATTTTTTCAAAAGAGTAACGGTTTTCGACATAGAGACATTTTAAACTCTCAAATATACCTATTTTCGCTATGTGGAGAGGGCGATTTCTGTCGAAAATTGAAAATCTGTTTGCAGTACATGAAAGACATAATTATTTGTAGCAATATTTATACTGAACATTTTCCCCTTAGAGTTACGGTTTTCGAGTAAAATCGGTGTTAAAATGGTAACAACTAAAATATTCAAGCGTATTTCCGCAGCGATGTTCTGAGATCTCAATAATAACAACTACAAGCAAGGAATATACGTGGGTAATAGAATAAGTACTATCTTCATTGGTATTAGTGAACGATTTTCGTGACTAATGTTACACTCAAAAGTGTGAAATAAATATTTTTTACAAAAAATTGGACCGACTTTATTAGTTGGTGCACTGAAAAGTATAAAATAATATTAATTCTATTGGGGCTGGTACTTGTGAAGTTGGTGCCAAAAGTTACCAATCTACCTGCAACTGCACAACTTCAAAAGTAACAGCACCAATAGAATTAATATTATTTTATACTTTTCAGTGCACCAACTAATAAAGTCGGTCCAATTTTTTGTAAAAAATATTTTTTAGTTTCTTTTTCGTTTGTGTTGGTTGGTTAGTTAGTGGTGTAGTGGTGTCATGTGTTATGTATGATACTGATCAAATTGTCCATTGTCGTTGTCGTTCACTCACAAATTCATTACAGTTCATCATGGATACCATGGTACAAAAAGACCTGTACCATGATTGATACCATGGTACATGTACCATGATGGATACTAGTGCTCGTAAAATTAAATCAAATCCTTGGCCATTGATCACACACTACTATTCCATTTAGTGCTGAAGTAGAACGTATTTTTTCTACGGGCACAGATATTTTACGGGCTAAATGATCATCGCTGTTGGATGTCAATTTTAATATGTTGATTTTTATAAAGGGGAATATACACCTAAATTACTAAATGCAAACTGAAGATTAATTATAGCCTTATTTCTTATTTCTACCCACTTTATAATCGAAATAGAAATAAATGAATGGGTGTTTGTGTTTAATTCTTCTTTCAACTTGTTTTTGTTTTATTTACCTCTTTCTCTCAGCTCAAAAACAGTATAAATTTTAAATTGTTAACTTTTAACGGTTAAATTTAACATCCGTTAAATTTTTGAGAATTTAACGCTCTACCGGTTATCGAGGTTAACTTTTTAATTAAAGAATTAACGACTAACGAAGTTAAGTTTTGGATTAACTGTGCCCACCTATGCTACGAGAAATCAGTCCCTTTTTTGGACAAGGCCATTGAGAATAATAATTGTGATTATGTCATATGGCATTTGCTGCGAATCTCTCTGCAGTGGTCGGATGAGGTTTCAGATTCAATTCCTAGCAGAATCTATTAATTTTCAAAGCGATTTTGTAGTTGTTGCAGACATTTATCCGACAGGCCAACTAGTATACCTGCTTTAATAATTGAAACTGTGACAATTAAGTGAAAAGTATTCATATACACCGATTCAATTAAAACTCACGTAAATTACAGAATATATAAACAAGCTTTGCTTACATCCGCATCAATTGCTATCTTTTATGTGATTTTAAAACAAGAATTACAAAATATGAAAACTGAGAACTGACGAACAGTCCGGAAATTATCAATTCACTTCATGTTCAAATGTTATAAGGTATCCAAAGTGATGTTCAGAAATATTTGTATGGACATTTAAACATTTTAAATATCTGTTATGATCATTACAGCAGATCAGGTTTATGTATTTCTTTCAATGTTGAGCAATAAAATATTTCGATTTCAAAATGTGACAGGTCATGTTTCAATATTATGCAATATCAGATGATTCAAGTAAAGACATGTGAAGTCCCATGATTAAAAGGCACAGTTAGAATGAGTTTTTTTTATTTCTCAATCGAAAAGTTACTATTGTGGTGGTGACTGACTTCAAGAGAAACCAGGAGCTATGTGGTTCAGATATTATCTAGAAGGTGGGGAGCATCTGTCATGCTACTGAAGGTAGCGATGATGACATTTTCAGTGGGAAATGTAGGGCTGCAACAAATGCTCTAAATCGTTCTCGATTCTATGCCAATTGTTTTTCCCAGTTATCGTTTTCTACTGCCCTGCCTGCTGTTCATTCTCACATTATGACATATTCTCCCAAACTTTTTGGTTGTTTTATTAATAGAGCTTTGGTTTGGTCTCCTCAATGATTCTTCCTTTGATATTCTTTTTAGCCAGTGTATATTGAAAAACTGTGGAGACATTTGTTTATAAATTTCTGCGACTTTCTGAAATCCTCATAAAAGAACCAATTTTACTTCTGTTTCTAATGACATATGTTTGTTTTTTCTTGGTATTTCCTGTTATCGCCAAACAGGTACTGCTATTAAGTTCTTCGTCAGTTCTAGCAGTCCTCGACATTTTGCTTCCTAGGTATTACCGGTTTACTATTATTTTAATTTTTACTACTAGCTACCGGATGTTCTTTACCTGTTATAGCATTTTTCTTTAGTTATTTTTTTTCAGATTAACTTTTAATCGTACTGTGTTCATCAAAGTTATTTTTCATATTCTATAATGTCTGGAACATATGATGTCGAGAGTGTTGTTGTTTTCCTATATTTTTAATATATACTCAAATTATTTTCAGGTTTTTATGCTGGGGGCGTAATCTCGGTGTTCCCTGAAATTCTACCCAAGATAATGAAATATTTTTGAAGCTGAGAGAAATTCCAGTAATTTTTCTAAAAAACTTTTTCCCTATCTATAAAATGAAACTGGTGGGGGAAACTCAAATATTTTTGTAAATAAACTTCTGTAAATTCAAAGCGGCTGAATGAATTTTACTAAACTTGGTGTCGTTAAAAAGATTTTTTTAGACAATCAAATCTATCTCACTGATTGTGATTGTAATATGGTATGTTGCCACTATAAGGTATTTTTCGGTATAAGTACAGAAATTGCAAGTGTCATAATAGAACGGCAAAATGATGGCCAAACAAGCAATTGAAAACCTTATTTCGATATCGTGGTATTTCGAGAATAAAATTAACCACTTAACATTGCTGATTCAAGCAGTTTATTTTATATAGATCCTAGTTTTAAAACAGAACTTACACAAAAATAACTACTTTCAATTTTCATGTTCATATTTCAAAATTGATCATTTTATCTCCAATATTATCAAAATTTTGAATAAATTTCAAATCATAGCATTTTCATTTAAAATTTTGTAGAAAAAAATTAAAAACTATTCAGTCTTCTGAATTCCAGATTTTTTTATTGAAAATAATTAACCCTAATTTACAATAGAACAAATATATAAATGATATTGAAGACAACAATAATAATAATAAATTAATGCCATTAATAACTATAGGTCCATTACTAGATGAAGTACAAAACAATATAAATACTAAAATAAATAAATAAATACAATATTAAAATAATCAATAATGATGGACTATTTTTGGTAATTTATTGTATTTAGCAAATTTTTTAAAAAACTTTACATTCATAGTATTCCTATTCGATCACCGAATTTTAGGTTTTCAATAGTTTGTTTGAGTATCATGTTGCTATTTTACCATAACAAAAAACTAATACAAATAAATTATTTTTTCTAAGAAATCTAGCAATTTCTGTTGATATATCTAAAAACACCCTCTAGTGGCAACACACCAAATCACGACCAATACGGGTAAGGTAGATCCCCTGTCAACGACGCCAGGTTTGGTAAGATCTTATTAGCGAATGTTTACTTACAAAATCATTTCAATTCCCCCACCACTTTATTTTCAAAGATATGGAAAAACGTATTTCACAGAAAAGACTCGTATTTATCTCATCCTCAAAAAGCAGTATTTTTTGTTAGGTACTTTAGTTTAACAACCGAATTTCGAAAACCTTTTTTTACATTCAAAATAGTGGTTACGTCTCACGATTATGCCCTAATGATTTGTCTTCGAAACTTTTGTTTTTACGTTTATTACCGCAAATCTCTTCAGTGAATAGTTTCCGATATAGAGTACGCCACCCTGTACAATCGACAGCTCAAAAGCTCAAAATTATAAAAGTACAGATAATACATATTCAGCCGTAGGTATTCATAATCATTTGCTATGATAACGATAACATTAAACCTGCCAGTTTTAGTATAAACTAAACTTGTATTGAACTAAGATATCATTGTGAATATGGCTGTGTTTGACCCCAGTTGCTTTTCTACGAAATAGAAGGGACTTTGAAGGATTTTCTCAGCTTTTTATGCAACTATAAAATATAGACTTTTACGATTCAAACTTTTAGTTTATTATGGATAGTTCCCAATACGTTGAAGTTTGAAATATGACATTTCACAAGTAGGTACTACACATTTTTGAATATATTGCCTCATCAATTCTTTTTTTAGGTAAGTAAGTCCTCTTTTGTATGTATCTAGATGTCAATCTATCTACTTGTTCCTACAAAATTGGTTTCATCTGAAGACTTGCTCAGTATGTTGTTTACAAATACTCGTGAGTAACTTATCATTATTACTGGATGTTAAAATTTCAAAGAAGGTTTTGCATTTTACGTAGACTACCTACGGTGATTTTTATTGAGAAATGCCCCTAAATTAATTTAGATGTCTTTAATGATTGCACCACAGGCAATTGTTGTGTCAACTTGTTCTGGATATATGGCTGGAATATATCTAAGGTACAAAAAATAAAAAGATTAATGATCCCAAGACATTTCCTCGGGGGACAGGAAAATCTACAATCAAAGGAATTAACATTTTATTTGATATCGCAGCTTGATAAGAATAATTCTCTGTATTAAAATTTCAAATGATTTTGGAATAATAGATATTATAACCAGACAACTGATTTTTTCCAGAATAAATTTTAGCAAGGCAGTGAAAGTTCTTAGATAAATACAACGATTTTTATTTGTTTCCAGCATAGTTCCATTGAAAAAAGTGTTTCTCTATAAAAAAGTCAGATTAAAAGCTCAAGGTTAGGTAATTTTCCTATAAAGAGCAAGTAAAATAAAAACATTTCATAAATGTGAAAGCCACCTGATTATAATTTAAAAGCATATATTTAAAATTTTACTATTGGACAAAACCTGTAATAAAATAACTGTGTGATATGTGAAATGAACGGTTGAATACAAATAAGTCAAAAAATACAGTGCGAATTTGAAGTCCATGACTGAATTTCTTTATTTATTTAAAAAATTATCTATCGAGCCCTCAAAATTTGATGTTTTTAACAATCTATCTAACTGATCTAAAAGCTAGAGAGTGTTTACACTTCCTATGGCCACCCGGTATGTTTGCACTTGGAAAGTTTGATCTAAAATTTGGCTTGATATATCTTCATCAATTTTGGTGATGAATGAAAGTTCCAAAATGGAAAAATAGATATTTTTTTTTCACAAAAATTAGGACCGACTATACCTAAACGTAAGTCGCCGTCGTCAGCCTTTTTTATGCCATTATTGTACAAGCTTCTCCTTCACTGCCTTGTCAGTTTTTGAAACTGATAATGCGACCTACTGACAGTTTAAGGTGGACTCCGAACCACCGATATGTCTGTCTCTAAGAGCCATACCATTCAACCAAATCAGAGGATTTTAAGGCGTACCTTATCAAGCTGCCTCAATGCGGTTTGGTAAGGGGCATGTGATGTCGACCGCTAGTTTTTGTCAATTTGTAGCGATCCTTCTACAACGAAATCTTTCAGAAAATTTTCATTTAAAATGACCTAATTACCAACAACATATAACATCTCATAAGTAGGAACTTTGAAAGATATAGTTACCTACTGGGTTAGATTGGCCTAGGGTCTATGTGGTTTTGATCAATAAATAATTAATATTCTACATAATATTAGTTATAATCACACATTTTCAACACTTTTATTTATACGCTAGGTACCATGTTTGATTTGAATTTATTTAGACCAATCTGAAACGGTATTACAATCCACGACTGGTAACAAAATCAATTCGATTTTAGATATCGGGCAAATAATGAATCAGACAGATGGAAAATAAATTAGCTTCAATCTAACAAATATTTGATGTAGCTATTCATGGTAATACCAATCACGTTGATGAAATAAATATTATCTATTTTACTATGATATCATCGACCAATTGATGTTTGATTTGGGAGAAATCAAATTTGATTTTAACTGGTTGCATTTGATTTTGAGAGGATTATATTTCACATTAACTCAACCATGAAGCTTGAAATCATAACAAAATATCAATGATAACGGATGGTAAAAATTAGAAGGTTTCTACGACGCAAAGATTTTAAAACAATTTAATTTTCCATAGATATGTGTAAATAATTATAAACTAATACGGAATAGGAGTACATGATGGTTATGAAGTTTTCTTTGTCATAAGTAGCTTTTAATTTCTACCACTATTTATTGCGTGAATATCTTAACCTTCTGGATTACCTAATAATCTAACTGCAAATGCACCTGATTCGGTATACAGTGAGACAAAAGACAAATTTTTGGAGAGAAAACGCTTTGACAAGTTGATGTTGATTGCAATTTTTCTCATGGTAAATTCGTACATATAGATTGGCCGCAACATAAGTTAAAACCATTAACGTCTTTGTTTTAAAAAGAAACATATATTATTTATTTTAGTTTTAAGCTTTCAATCGAATATTTATTGTAAAATGTCCTAAACCTAAACTCTATAGTTATCTGGAAACTCACGATTTAACACATGAAAATAATTGAGGTAGTATTGGATTCCAAATTTAGGTGGTCTATAAAACGATCGATTTATAAAGAAAACAGAACAATATATCAAATTGAATGATCAAATAGTTTCCATTGGACTAAACGCTGAGAAGTTAACAATCTACCATCATGTAGCATAAAAAATATTGCTTAAAATAATCTGACGTTTGACCCTGTGCTAAACGATATGGGGGGGTTCAATTGTTCACCCTGTAAACCACCTTCCATAGTAGTACCAAATACTAAGGTTAATAGTATTTGGTAGTACTTTTTGCCACAACTTGTCACTTTGACAGTCTAAACTTTCACCGACTTTACCGTCTGTACTTCTATCAACTTACGATTCCAACTGACTGAGTTCATATAATGACCCTATGAGAACTTCTCAAACTTACAACACTATGGGAAAATGTACCTCACATAGGTATAGTTTCTAGAAGGTTTGAAAATAAATCTACTAAATACAGAAATAATTATTGAAATATACAAGCAAAAACTACCTCATAACCAAAGCAAAGACAAATCGTGAGTACGTGATATTTCATCCACTTTATAGTATTTTTAATTCTGAAATAAATTAAAAAATTCTTAATGGAACGGAGTTCACCATCAGAAATCGTCACGTGTTACGCTCCCTCGATACGACTTTATCTTGCCGGCTCATTCCATTAAATACGTTTATTAATTTCTAATGACTCAAGTAAATCAAGTTTAATCATTTCTTATCGGTATGTAAGATTTTGTATAGGTTATTATCTTCAAATTTGTGATTATTTTCATTGAGAAGTAGCGCATAGTTGGAGCGAGTTTTATGGCTAAACACAAACATTCAGGTAATCTCCTCAGTGACCAGATCGATTAAATTTATATATATATATATATATATATATATATATATATATATATATATATATATATATATAATTTGCTTATAATAACTAAGATTTATGTTAAACATCCTCATTATTCAAGAAGACACTTCTTCTTAGAATCTAATTACTTAATACTAACTTATGAGAAATATAAATATCGAAACGAATAAACAAGTATACCTAAATAACTTACAGATTGAAAAGTTGTATGTATTTTCAACCTTTTAGCATAAATTGTAAAAACCTGGTTTCCATTTTAGTAGTAGTCAAACCATAGATCCGTTGCCTAGTTTAACGTGAGAAAAGGACAAAGAAATATAGTTACCTATATATATAATAATACGGATTTGAAATGTTTTTCTGGGTAAACCAATTTGCCAGAAAGCAAAATAAACATAAATACATATATCTATTATATGAGCTGAGAAAATTGTGTAGGAAAGCAGAATATAGAACTCGTTGATTCTTGCTTTCGGAATATTCTTATGGTGAACACGTATGTACTTAATTGCCTTTAGAGACCAAATATTCGATAAATTTCCAGAGAAATGCAACCGAATTCATTTTTCGCCATACATGTCTTATACTCATAAATTTTATTTTGTTTTCAATCAAGTTTTTATCAAGATATTTTTCTTGTAAAGTTAATATTTGCAGTTTTGTTATGTTGTTTTGTAAATTATGGTTCTGAAAGGTCACAATGAACAGACTTTCGAAAAATCAGGGCAAATTTACTGGAAAACTGTATTCAAAGATATAAAGTTACAATTCTACAGAACAATACAATGATCTACTACATATTCAAGAAAACAACTAAAAAGAGGCATAATATTTCGAATTGATAGGATTAAAAAATATATGTTTTAAATTTATCCATTATGTACGCTACTGATAAAAATGAAAATTATGCTAATCGTTTGACTGTTTTTGTCCTATAAATGTCACTGAAATAGTTCAAGAAATATTGATAGAATTCACATTAACAACCCGCAGTTTCATAAGAAGGCTTTTTTTTGATCAATATCATGAAAAAAAAGAACATAATTGGAGGGCCCTATGTGTACGTTTTTTGCTTGCAACAAAGTCACATAACCAATTTTCAGTTTCAGTATCACCAAACAAGCGATACTTTTGTGAGATCGTAATAACGATTACTTCAAATTTTGAAATAAATAAATAGAAAGCTATCAGCTATCAATTAGGAAAAGTACAGAATAATGTTTGTTATAATGGTACCTACCAGATTCACAAACACTGGAATATCGGCTGAGTGAAACAACGCTTTTTACAGACAGCACACAATAAAAAATCACAGAGATTTCAGTTAGTGCTCAAGAGGTGGTGGTATCTAGCTATCTCTGATAACTATATGATACTCTGAAATTCATATTTCAAAGCGCATTAAATTTAACCTCGAACAAATTAC
Organism: Crioceris asparagi; assembly: GCA_958507055.1. Lineage (NCBI taxonomy): Eukaryota > Metazoa > Arthropoda > Insecta > Coleoptera > Chrysomelidae > Crioceris > Crioceris asparagi. The sequence goes on along the minus strand of OY293829.1, from coordinate 33,891,181 downwards.
TCCGATGAGTTATCGCTTGTATTCTACATTCATAAATTTATCTTAGATTTCAACATTGTACGATTAAAAAATATTAACAGAGATTTATTCTGTCAAAATCGAAAGTTTTTTATACCTATTATCCTAAAGCTCCCGATAGATTTCAATAGGTATATGAGAACAAATCATCCTCCCGTTTTTAAATATTGACATTTGAATTTGAATAACGTCCAAAATTTTGTTTCATAAATAGTGATTTGATAGGTATATACGACAACACCCGATAAGAATCGCAGTTTGAAAAATAACAGAATGTCTTTTCCTCTCTATTTTTTTCATTGAACTAAAATGCACGAAAACCCAAAAAAATAAAATAAAACAATGAGAAAATAGGAAAATAAACTATATTCACGAAATGAGCACAGTGGTGAAGGACACTGATGAATTCTAATCCAATGTCACATAAATTAACTAAATTAAGAAGAGAATACAGTGAAATATAGGTACATAAGATATCTCCATAATACAAATATGAAAACCTGCTCGTATTCGAATGCAACGTTGTTTTAAAACTTCTAAGCAATCGCTGATGAACTTTCGGAGATTAGCTGTTTTGAACAATAAGAAATTCACATGTTTATTCATATAGATAAATGTATCCGGGTAGGTACTACTAGAGGCGCACGACACGGGAAATTGTGAGATGAACAGTTCCTAAATTCATTGGTTTGTAGATCTTTTAAGGTAAACGTAACAATGTACAATTATATATATTCTATTGAACATTTGCAGTGACAGTTTTTGACTATGTAAGTTTAACTCGTTGCTTTTATTAGATACATTTTATTTCCTGCTAAGTTTGAAATGTGTACGACGAACAAGTTTAAATTACCTACTTAGTGGGATAAAATCATTTTTAAGTAGAACTCTCTGGAAATCATCTATGATCCATGTGATTTGTGTTAAATATTTTAGTTAAAATACTTCCAATTATTAATGAAACACCCTGCAAATATACCTCTGTTAAATCTACATAACGATGAGTGTGATAAACTGCTATTTCTATTAAATCTAATAATCTTTCAATCTTAATATTGCAGTATTAGAGAAGACATTTGCTCATTTGGATACCACAAATAAAGAAGAATAACATGAAAGAAGTCATCATTCCACAGCCTTCTATATATATATATTGTTATTCATATATTCAAATTCCATTATCATCATCACCAAATCGAATTGAATTCCCATATACCTATATCTATCTATAATTTTATTCGAGAATCCCGCCACCATGTTCTAAGCAGAAGAGTGCGCAAGCTCCACATCCTTTGCTAATAATCGATGAACGCATATGTTGCTGGTTCGTCCTTTCCAATCCCACCCTGCCTATATCAGCCTCTATGATGGAGGAACTGATGATGTGAACCGCATTTTCCCTTAGTTTCAAACAAAGGACAGAGTAGTAGTAACACCTACCTAACTTTCATTGTTGATACGTGTGTCGATCATTCACTTATAGGGAAGAACTTTTATTTTTTGAATAGTGGTTCTTCTCCCCCTCGTGAACATGGTGACTTTTTTTTGCGTGTGTTGGTAGACACCTACATAGACGAGTTGAGGTTAGAATGAGTTGAACTGACTGGACAACTTTCCATTTCCAATCACCTTGAATGCTGATGGTGAGTAGGAGTATCAGGATTGCAATATTATTATAGTGGACCTGTTTATAAACTGTAGTACAAAACGGCCTTGACAGTACAAAACTTGATAAAATGATGTTCTGCTTTCCAATTGTCCTACCTATCTCAAAGTTTCACTCTGGTACCTATATGCCTAGAATTTGAAACAAATAGCCTTGAAGAAGACATAGTTGATAACATATAGGTATAATTTCTGGTATACCATCGAAAACCTATTAAAGAGCTATATGTTTTATGATAATACCATATAACATTATTTGAATACGTTCTTATCTTATCTTGAATTCCCTTTTATTATCAAATTTTCACTTGAATATAGTTTTTGGCTGAATACATGAACACAAAATTAAATAAAATTTAACTTTTGATATATTTACAGATATATCATACGTTTTTTATTGTAATATATTACAACTTATGCCTCAGGATAAAATTAGTTTGGGTATCAATTGCCAAGAAATCCCCGAACTACTTATACAGTCTTTGCTTTTCAGCAGATAATTTTGAATTATTTTTTCAGGGTAATAACTTGAGGTACTGAACATAAATTTTTGAAGCATGAACATTAGGTAATAAATATAAGAGCTTTAAGTCATTTTTGAAAATTGCTGGCACCTTCGCCAATTATTAAAATCAATTTAAAAAGTTAATTACTGTGTATAAAATTCTGAACCTGAATATTTACTGCATATCATATACAATATTATAAATATTCTTTCAATTGAATGTTTGAAAATATAAAGTTGTTGATAAAATCCTACATCTTATTCTTTTTTATACATTAGAATTAGAACTAAGTTAATTATATTTTTATCTGCCTAGAATTTGAAACAAATAGCCTTGAAGAAGACATAGTTAATAACAAATATGTATAATTTGAATAAGTATATTTATTAATAATTTCAAATACCTGAGAATGGATATGTTATCTAATCAAATATGAGATTATAAAATATGGCTATGAACATTCTCAGGTGCAAATTTTCATATTTCTGATATTATCTGAAATTTTCCTTCACCCGTAAAGTAAGTTTTTTAATCATATAGGTAATTTCCTCAGCAATATCAGCTTTTTTGTAGTAATAAGTTACTAGGAAATATATATTTATTGGAAGGAATCTTTACATCTAAAAAATACACACTCTCAAAAAATATTATAGACTTGAAGAAGATAGTAGAGAGATAAATTTTGACTTGAATAGCAGAAATTATAAGACCAAGGCTTCTCAAAATTATGGATATACTTTATTAACCTATGCATATTCCATTCATACTCAAAACTTGGTTAATTTTCTAAATGAACTGCCCTTCAAAAAGTACTAAATACGTTTTATACAAAGAGATCGACCCATACTCCGGATTTCGATATCTCTGTTGTCTTGAGACATACTAAAAAATTAAATATGGTCAAGTTTCATATTTTGAAACTAATTCACAGTATAAATGATGTTTTAGGAGATCCCAGCATACCAAAGTTATGTTTTTTTCAATGAAGTACCCTATATATTATCTTGAATTTTGATTGCCTATTATCCCCATTCCAGCAATATAAAGTTTTACAATGATCTACCAGAAACTTTTCAAAATATGGTCACTTTTATGAGAAAATCTTAATGAATTGGCCGAATTAATCAAAACAGACTTCAAAGATAACCCGATGTGCCTAAAAGTTATTGTTTCCATTGCCGAATATTTTTTCTTCTAGTGCAAAATTTAGTAAGATAATCTACTCGATTTGGGAATGAACTTTAATAACTATGCTAACGTTAATGTCAAATTTATATATAAGTATTTAGTATATGTTTTTAACATACCTAGAGGTATTATATAGCTACTTTGAACAAAGAAAAAAGAAATCTTAAAATATGTAATCAATTGCTTCTAGGTCAGTTACGCTTTTAATTACTGTCATAGTATTTTGATTTGTTATTTGTTATTTTATTTGACTATCATACGATATTTAGTACTGTATTAACTTTGGATTATGATTTATTATAGTTTATTCAATCAAAATAATACATTATAATTGTAAGAATGTTCTGGTTTGATAGGCCTGCTATCTAACAGATTCAGACTTTTCCTACAAGTCGGGCAAAGTGAATCATAGTTTGATTCATAGATAACTTAATGCTCTTGTGTGATAAAATGAGGAGTAAAGGCTATAAACATCAAGTAGTCTTAACACTACAACCAAAATTAGAGTTTCAAGATAATGCAAAAAATTAGTTATATGTAATATGTATTAATAGGCAAACATTGATTTTATCCCCTTCATTTAACGTTGGTACTTCCACCAATTAGAAATTGATTATCTATAGGTATATTATTTTAATGGTATTGAGCCGTAGACGTGCGGATTTTTTCCAAATGTAAAAGTATTAAAAGAGGCGAGAAAATTGTAAGAACATAAAACTTAAAATCACTCTTTGGGAACTTTTTATTGTCAATCTCACTTTCAATGCATATTCGATTCCACCATATGTTGGAATAAAATAAAAGATTAGACCATTCCTCCCTATGCTAACAAAAAAACTTCTTGCTTCTTCGATTTTTCTGATTTCTGATTCATTTGAAAGATTTGACTTTAGAAATGTCCAATATTCATAAAACCTCAAATTCGAAATGTCCTTCCCTCCGAGACGGCAATGTTTCTCAAAGATCGAAAATCCGAGACGGTAGAAGTAAAGATAAGAAAATATCCGGAAACGTTTAAAGTGTTTTTTTTTTCAAAAGAGCTGCGTTTTTCAAGTTTAAGTGTATTTTCGCTATGTGGAAGAGGCAACTTCCAAACTTTCCAAAATTTAAAATCTGAGAATGCCAAATTAAATAACAGATTAAGTTAAGTTAAGAGTTTTTTGAATAATAACAAGTACAAGCAAAGAATATAAGTACATTATGGGTAATGGTAATGGTAAAAGTTAACGTTTAACGATTTTCGCGACTAATGTTACACTCAAAAGTGTGAAATAAATATTTCTTACAAAACATTGGACCGACTTTATGCAAAATAATATTAATACGATTTGGTGCTGGTACTGGTGAAGTTGGTGCCAAAAGTTTTCAATCTAACTGCTAACTGCAACTGTATTTTAGATGTTGTGCCGTTGTAGTTTGTTGTAGGCACCAACTCCAAAATTACCAGCACCAACAGAATTAATATTATTTTGTAGTTTTCAGTGCACCAAACTAATAAAGTCGGTCCAATTTTTTGTAAAAAATATTTACTTATTGTATTGTTCAAAGTAAAACGTTTTTTGTTCTCATTTCTTACAATCATAGAATAAACGAATGTAGGAAGTTTAAATTAACTGGTATCTTTTAAAATTTAAATTAAAGTTTTCTATTCAAGTTTTTTGTATTGTATATTTTGATATAATACCGACAAAAATAGGAGTGGTAGGGTGGAGGGAACAAAGTATAAGAAATATATACAGATGTACTGATTCAGTGTTGAGTGATTTATTCAAAGTTGCTTTGAATGTAATACCAACGAATTTTATTAGTTATGATTGTAAAATGATGACATGTAGATATATATACCGGATTAACATCGATGGGTCGGTACCTAATTCATCTTCATTATAGAGCGGGGTAAAGTCGAAATACGGTTTTGTGCTATGCTGGTTAATAGTCAGTTACATAACCTCAAGAACTTAATCATCGGTTTGTTAACGGTATGTTAGTTATACGTCGTTTAGTTAACAGTATGTTACCTAATAGTGTAAGTTTGTATAATCTATTTAATTCAGTAATATGATTTTGAAGCAAGAAGAACAAAGTAGCCACGACGAGGTATGAAAGTAAGTGCGAGTGGCACCACTTCTCGCTGTCAAGAGGCTGAAAAAAATCACGAAAGAATAAAATAATAAAAAAACAAGTAACAGGCCTAATTATCCCAAGAGCGTAGAGCAAAGAAAAAAGAAAAAGACAAATTTCGCCGGCCGGGCAGCTCCCTGTGTGTGCAAAACAGAATGCTAGGCCAGGACCAGGACTGCCAGGACGCGACGGACGACGAATCGTATTCCGGGGCATGAGGCGGCCCTCCGCCGCGGCGCTTTCTGCTTGCTGGTGGTGGGGATGGAACTTTTGGGGGTTGATTGGGTGGTGAGGCATAGCGACGAAAGGGGTGAGAGAATATCTGCGCATGGGGTGGTTTTGGAGCGCCTGTGTCGCGTCGGCCGCCTCGTCGGCACAGATCGTGAGCAGACAGAGTGGCGTCTACAAGTCTGCCGCCGGTTAACAACAACACACTGTGTGTCATATCATATATTTTGGTAAGTCATTAAAAAATTTTGGTGTGATAGCTAAGGATTATATACAATAATAAAATTATATATGTATATCAATGTGTGTGTGCGTTGGACAATGTTGCTTTTTCAAAATGTTGCTGAATAATATGTGCAGCGCTACCCCACTACCTACACTACTTTTTGTACCTACCGGTGACTTCAGAGTGTGTATTTTATTCAATATATTTAAGTTGCGGATCCCAAAAAACCAAGTGCTTAACAAATCCAACACGTTATTATAGAGTTGTGTAATGAAACATCGGTTTTAATGTTGCATGTTTGATGTATATATCTGGACGGTATAACAAAAAAATGGTAAAATTTTAGTATTTAATATGTGGTATACATATTTTTTTCTTCTGGTAGATACAGTACAGGAATTATTATATCACAGTTTCAAAGCATTTTTCATTCAAAATTGTAATAGAAATTAAATAAACTAGTTTTATTTTTTTAAAGAATATAAATTATTCTGCTCTTTATATAACTAATATTAAATTATGTCGAACTAATTACCATTTTGAATATAAAAATTGAGAATTTTCAGTAATTATTCCTTTCTCAATAGTCAAGTAATAAAATTCAGTAAAAGTACTCTTCATTTATTGGAGAAAGCCTTTCAATTACATATTATAAATTTTTCATTTCCCATGCTGCAACTACTATTCTATCAATTGATTTATTGTATTTGTACAGAGGGTCTCCACGTATGACCCTACGACTCATCAATTTTGTCACTAACTGGTAATTTGATGGGCAACATTTCAAATATTCATTTCATTTACTTTAATATCTAAAAGATTATGTCATTGAATACATTTGTGATTTAATTCCCAGTACTAAGCATATACCAATGAAAGTGTATTAGAACATAGAATATCAGCTGTGAGTTACGTAGATTTCTTTGAAAACCCATGGAAATGGCTATTAGATTAGTGATAAAATTAGATTAAAGTATTAAAAAAAATATAATACTTTAGCGTTGATATAGAGGTTTTATATTCTTATATATTATGCTAAGTAAAGTATCTGTTTTCGTAGTACAGTTCAAGTTGTAACATGATACAAAAGCAAGTGTCTGCCTTCAATATATTTGAACTTAATGCACTTCTCTCATGTTATCAGTAAAACATAAAGGGAATTACTAGATATAATTTGACATAAGTAATTTAAAGTTGAATAGGGATCACTAAGTATGTTTCAAATAGTTAAATTAATATGTAGAATTAGTATTATTGAATACTAAGCTATTGATAAATTTGATCAAAAAACATTGATTTCGTGACCATTTTCTGTAGAAAATCTAGTTCTATTCCAAAATGTTAATCTTTTATCTAAAACAGATTTTTTTCCGTTTCTAGAGATAAAATAATCTTTATAAACTCTTGACTAGAAGAAATCAATTTTTAACGAGATTCAAGAACGGCTCGATAATAGTAAAAATAGAGAAGTTATGAAATAACGCCAAAAAAAAGAAACTGTTTGTAACATCGTGAAGCTCTTTAAATATAGACGATTGCTAATACCTATACATTAGAAACTCTAAAAGTGAATAGCGTTTTCATTTTCATATGGATAAATTTGTAATTGATTGAAAGTTGGAAGTCATTAGTATTCAAACTGGAAGTAATATTTCTATACATATGTAGATCATCAGAAAGTAATAAATAAGGCAATTATCATCAAGACTACTTTGAAAGTTGGTGATATATTTCAACAAACGTAGATACATCAAAGAGTTTAGGTACAATTAAAGTAACAAAAAATAATTATTTGTATATTCTTTCAATTTGCTTGAAACTTTGGTAAACTACTTAATGTGATAGTAATGAATAACTCAATAATAATAATACTAAATTTAACATCGTTTTATATATTAAAACAGAATAACTTATTCTTGTAAATAATAATATTACGTATCATGATTAATTATCGGTCCCTAATTTTCCACACCTTGAAGCTTTCAGTATATGAGTGAGACATTCTATAATTCGTGAACATACTTTTAAGGGTAAACGACTATCTTATGACAAATAATTAAACTCGTATACAACAGGATAGATTCTATGCATAAGGGTAAGGTTAGGTTTAATAGGGTATCACGTGGTGACTTGGCAGCCAGAACACTATAATATTATTTTATTGATTCTACCGCATGCGGTTGATGACACAGGTAGCGGACGATAAAAATTTTAAGGGGATTAAAATCCATTAAGTTATACTTGACTCTGATGGTGTCTTACCTCTAAAAAATGCTGTCAATACTGATATAGAGATGTTATTATCTAATGATAACAAACTGATCTTAAATATTTATGGTTAAATCAAGTCGACGTTTTTAGATTTGCACTAAATATAAATAATTTTGTATAATAGTGAAGTCAAAAAATAACCAATATATTTAATGAAATTTCCTTTTTTCACGGTCACCTATTCTAGGACTAGATATTTAATTTACGTGTTGGTATTTATACGTGTTTTCTGAGTAGGGTGAGGATTATTCTCAGTAAAAGTGAAAACATTCATATTGTATTGAAATTTATAACAAACCGAGAGATTCCTACTATTTTTATTAGTTTACCTATAAGTAGCCTTCAGTGTAAAAACCTTGCAATGACAGAATGAGGTATATTTCAAAAATATAGTCAATATTATGATTCCAATATTTAGAGAAGTTATGCTGAGTGATTATTTTCTCTTCAAGTTGTCAACAACTGATCACACACTTTACCTCAATACCGGCCTTTTTAAAAATTGAGGTATTCACCATTCTACAAAATACTTCCAAGCAACGCCCTGTGGATTGTTGAATTCCTTTGCAGCATTTTGCAGTCATAATGTCACCAAACGAAAGGAATACTAACCCAATATTGCTAAATAAAAATAAATTAGCAATAAACAGGACTTATTTTCATGATGCATTCAAATGTACAAAATAATATTCCAATGTGCAATATCAATATCATGTAAATATACTTTTTGATTCACAATGCTCGTGATTCAAATTATTACAAAGTAAATGTTACTTTATTGCATCATTTAAAGTTGTAGGCATATTTTTTCAAAACGTTATTTATTTGATCTTTGATGGGACGTCTCTGACTAGAGTTTATTAAAACTAGCCGACTGTGTGTGAGTGTTACACTTTTGCTTCTATTAAATCGATTCTGTTGTGATAGGCACCGAAGAACTTCCATTTTCCTGCAATACAATATACCTACCTACATACTGGATAAAATGGAAATAGCTTGAATTTTAAGCAAATCCCGGAATTTAAAGGCTTTGATCACTATAAATAGTTGTTTTGATTATCGAATGATTTCTATTCGTAAGTTTATGTAGCTATATTGATTGTTAATTATAGTTTATTATTGGTATTTATGAATGAATGAATACAAAGCTACATTCCTTATTGTTGAGTAGTTTCTTTATTATGAAGTAGTAATGAATTCGATTTTACATTTTTTTTTATTTTGAGATGATATCTACGTCAGGTCAGTACTCATTTCACTTGATGCATAGTGATATAATCAATCAATGAAAGTTGTAGAGATAAAATTCTATGTTAGACTGTCGCTATCAAATCAGGTGCAATAAGCAGTCGTGGTAGGATCTTGATTGAGTTTGTTAATTGCAAATAAATTTCTTATAGAAGGTGTTCAAAAATTTGTTTTGTTTATTCATTTCATTTCAAGCTAGCTTTTCTCAAATTATTTTTTTATAAATCGACAAAAAAATTACATATAATTTATTTGATTGATTTCGACCTTCCACTAGGCATTTTTGTGTTCAAATGTGGCAATGTATTCTTCTTTCATATATTCTCTATTTGCTGTATATCTGAAATATATGAGATCATATAAGTATACTTACATAAAATCAAAAATAGCTAATTAATACTTAATGACTAGAACCAGAATAATTCTCGGTTCTTTAAAAATTTAATATCAAGATTGCTGCAAAAATGAAACAAATCTAAGATTCCACCAGGCTCACAAAGTTTTATCAATAAACGCCGGCACTTTATTATTAACCCCAACACATTTAAATATAGCTAAACTCTAACCACAGCAGTTATATTCATATATATTATTTCATATAAAAGAGAAGAAAAATATGTTTCAAAAACTATATATAGCTTTTCATGGTGCAGTCATTAAATTTTCATAGTGTAATGATTGTAACAAAAATGATGGGTTATTGATTGAGTCTATATCTATGATTAGTTGGTAGTTGAGGGTGATGTAAGTAGGTCACAGATTATGCAAATGGATATTGTCAATATTAGGGATATGGGGTATCATGGAGTAACATGTTCAATCATCCAGATTTATTGTTTTTTCCTTACATTTTCTTAATATTTTCTTCTTTTATGAGTGATATTTATCTTATCTACCAGATTTCCCGACAGACATCGTTTTATCATAGTCTCAATGAATTTTTCCCTGATATTAATAATAATTTGTGAAGAGATATTGGAAATAGGTGAAGAAAGAACAGTGAAGTAAAAACATTGGTAATATTATTTTAGTTTCGGTACAAGTTCGTGTTCCCAGATATTCCTGTTTTTTTTAGTTGTTATTTTAATTCCAGAAGCATAACGAGCAAAATAAAAAACAAACAACTATCTCGTTCCAATCGTCAGTTATGGTCGAGTGTGTATATGTACAAACAAAATGATTTGTCTAATTCTTCCGACTTTAATGTATGATTGATTTTCTTATAAAAAACTTTTCCACTACCATAACAAATAAAAGAAGAACCACGCATATCCATCGTTTGAATTGAGTTGTGGTCTTGAGTTTGTACAAAAGTCCAATGGATTTTTATATTGCTCCTCCATTTTTTTTGAGATGTCCAATTTTTCTTCCTCTAAAAATTAAATTGTGACTAATGCAAGCATTTTTTTAAATTCAATTTGTCTATCTTTTCTTAAGCGCTTATCAACGAATAGCATTTAATTTTCATGACTCTTCTTTTTCTTCATCTTCCTAAGATAGTAGACTCGATGACTTTTCTTCATCGATAACTTCCATATAGGTAAATAGTTGATCCTTATTGTCTTTCAATGCTTTTTTCCACTGTTTCATCATTTTCAATTTACTGATTCTTTCTTCGATGTTTTCAATCTGACATTTATCTTCCTTTATTTCTACTACAAAGTCTCCGGTAATTTTATGAAGAATATCCGCTATTCCTAATGTTTATTTTTATTTAATTTTCAATATCACCGATCACGATACCTGACAGTTTTACCTACTCCAAATTATTTGGATGGCATTACTTGCTCTATCATATTCTGGTTTACATCCAGCTTATATCGAAAAGGCTCTTTTAATGCCATGCTAATTTTTTTGATAGATTACAAATATATTTAATCGTTTCTCATTTACTGCAAGGATGACACTATCATATGGACGTATCAGTGTATTGTGAGTTCTTGATTCCCGAAACACTAACATCTACCAGTCCCAGCGACCGTGATTTCATACAATAGATTCTTTGATAATAATCATTTTATTGGCCGACTTCAAGAAAAGGAGAAGGTATACGATTCGGTTGTATGTTTGATTTTCTATAGTTCCATTATATCTATTTTTTTCCTGTTATTGTAATGACTTTTTTCAGTATTTGAATTTGCTAGAAATGTATTTATAGAAGACCAAATCAACAGCGGACTTGTAATACCTACATAACTTAAAGATCAGATAATCCAAAAGTAACAGTAGTTTTGAAAACTTTCTAACAGACAAGTGCTAGCATAGCTTGTAAAATTAGGATAATAAAAAGTATATAGACGTTAGGTATTTCCGAAAACTTGTCCTAAAATAACTCGCATTGTAATGCCGAAACTGCATCAATATATTCTCGGAACGAAGACTTGGTTAAAAAAGCCGGTCTTTCTAGTCTATCCTTTATTATGTCGAGTCGGACAACTTTTTTATTTGCAAAAATTCTGGGGCGTTTCCATCATGACTTTCCCAAAGTCACAATAAAAATGTAATATTGGCAAAGTTATGACTTCATAATTATACTGTATAAGAATTCGAGTCTTTGTCGAAATACCCTGTGTGTTTCAACAACATCATTAGCATTTTTAAGTCAAAGTAACAGAAGTATCTAAATCCATTCTTGCATACATATCCCACTGCAATCTCCTCTAATTCCTACACCTATTATAATTTTATCTGATCAGCCACAAACTTTCTCTCTCACTTGGACGCACCCTCGTTGATTTTGAAACTTTAAAATCCTAGAAAGAAGCACCCTTCCTTTGCGTGCCCTAGTACTAAAAGCCCTGTATAGGACAACGCGCGTGCTTTCAATATCTAATAATTATGAACGCTTGCAACACCCGGTACATTGTCGCGTAATAATTCAAAAAATCGTCACACTCGGCGCAGCCCTGACACGTGCTATTATATACAAGAGTAGACGCATGTGGAAGAAGACGAAGAAGTGGGGCAGGGTGAGGGGGGGTTGCCCAGTCATACCCACGCCGATACACACTGCTATACTGAGGGAAACAACAATATAGTTTTAAGGGCTGCTAGGAATTGGGATCATCGCCCCCAACGTGATTCCCACCTCATTATACATATACATACACACATACAATAAAGGCAATGGTGGGAATGGAACTTGAATTTGATTGAAAATGTATGTACCTACCACTGTTAGAGTGTCTGGTCGGGTAGCCATTGATTTTGTCTGGAAATACGGCTTTCCATCTATTATTATACGGCATGTTGTCTGTGTTTCACGGCCAATGCCATTGCGAGCCTGATAATGAAATCAATCAAGCATTAAAAAGTGCCGAGTGAAAAAGATAAGAGAGCACTGAGCTGTTAAAAAGTGGGATGGGAAAGCAAATGCTATAGAACTTTTGGTTTTGAAAAATAATTAGACAGTCTCTTTTTATTGTATTATCTAACTTAGTGAAAAGCTTCAAAGCTCGATTTTCTTAGGCACCGTAAAATTGAAGAGGATCTGAAAAACATTGAGATCAGCTAAGACTAAAAGCATATATGTTACAAATTAATGAACAGCGAGATTTCGTCAATCATTGAGTTGAGTTTCTTTATAATAATTTCATTGTTCCCAGGTGGCAGATCTCATTGGGGAAAAAGTCTCTATTCTATTGATATTATTCATTCATTTTCAAATAAATTTTCCTATAATTGTATTTACGATTTATTATAAATGATTATCATATAGGAATATTAATACCCTGTTCTACGACAATGACTTGTGCGTTATCGAATTTAATGGGGGAAAATGGGGAAAACATTGTGAAACCTAACAACACCCGCTCTCCTTTCTACTATTACTATTCGAGGACATTAAGCTTATATAAATAAATATACCTACCTACATATACAATATCCTACTGAATGCAAATGATCGTATTTTGAATGATGAGCAATTCACACTCAATCCATAAAAAGTAATTCACTTTTACCCTCTTCTCAAATAATTGTAGCTATATTTGTTTGTGTATATATTGAGTATTGATCTGTGTCAATATTTTTATTTGGAGTATTTATACAGAGTGAAGGAGATATGGGATGGACCTTCAAAGGCTTCGCGTAACAAAGTATACAAATATATTGTGTGAGGAATTGAATGATCTGTTAAAATGACAATACTTATTAATGCTCAAATAACTTGCTTTGTTGTTCCCTTTTTGTATAAATACGTATTTACAATGTAAGATGAGATAAAAAAATGGATACGATTCTTAGCGCAGACAATAGCTATCTAGCGCCGACGACACTACTATTTTTTGCGAAACGTACCGAATGTTTTCCAAATCTTATAATAATAATCTTTATTCAGGTTAACATACAAATCTTGATTAAAAAATAGTATGCTAATAGATTGTCTGACTTAATAAAGTCCAACAATCCCCTACCGAGATGCAAATAGCATCTGTGTGTAGACCTGAACTTAATAATGTATTAAAATCTACAAGCTTAACATAATCTAAATATACATATTAAAATACAATAAATAAACAAATAATAAAATTAAAATGTATATTTTTATTCAGACGTTAAATAGATTATCTTGTGAAGAACAGCAATTTTTTTTTTATATGTTTAGTAATTGAATTAATCGTGTGTTGAAATTATCTCAATCATGTGTTTCATTCATTGAAATAAAAATTAATGCGTTCTTTGCTTACGTCTTTTCTTCAATTCCGAAAATTATTTGACATAAGATTTCGTTACTGTATTGGCTGTTATTTGATGGCAATTGAAAGTAAAATAAAATTGAACACTTTTGACAGAAATTTTCAAACCCGTATCAACGAACACAAAAGCTCAAGCTCAGCTGGATTGATGTTATATCCAGTCCCTTACTGAACTGTGACATAATTTGTTTCTAATATTACTCACATTTATGTTAACCATCTTACCTATTAGTAAAGTAGGGCACTTATCCTCTGAGAATCTAGTTAACACTTACATTGGAGAAAGGCATACTGTGCCGAAATCAAAGACTAATTTTAAACAATATATTAGTGGAAATTTATTATCAGGTATAGTGTTTTAATTTTAATTTGGAGATCTAGTATGACGGTTATACAAACGGCTGTGCACGATGATTATCTATTCAAATCTATATACTCGTCCACAAATTAATACTCTCATAGAAAAGGAGGAAACTGGAGGGAGACAGTCGCATCGAGGGAGCGTAACGCGTGACGTTTTCTGCTAGTTGACATCTACCGCAAGCCGCGTTTAGAACTTCGTTCCGAAAAAAAGAAGAGAACACTGTGTTACTAAATAACTTTCACGAATAAGCAAAAATTCATAGGTTATATTATATAGAAACTTATATCGAACGATCCAAAAAATGAATCCCCAGTATATCATGGAAGTTGAATTGCTGTATTTACTAAAATCATCTGAAAATACATATGACTCAATCATAATTTTCTTTCTACCAATAACAGCATAAGTTCAAAATGGCCAGTACCAATAGAATTAATATTATTTTTTATTTTATATTGCACCAACTAATAAAATCGGTTCTATGTTTTATAATTTTCTTTTGTTTAAAATCTGTTCAAATGAACAGATCCCCTTAATATATATAAAATCGTCTCTGAATACTAACTATGAACAAGAGTTAAAACTGCAAAATGAGCAAAGCAACATTGACATAACAGAAATGACTTGAGGAGTTAGGTCAATTAAACAATTTATTAACTGTATATGCAGCCACATAGAGTAAATACATTTTCTATGTGATATCATAGCAAATTCAACAAGAAACATAAAACTTCATCCGTTATATGTGAATGACATTGAAGTTGCTTTCAGCGGCTGAACGCAACCAATGTGGCTTGGACTCATCGTATATTTTACATTTGTTTATGTAATTACTGTGATCTCTGATACTCACTAGAATGTTGCGAATTGTGATATCTTGACAATTCAGGAAACAGGCTAGAATTAATTTAAAAATCTCGTTATTGGTCAACATTAAAATACTTATGTTGAGTTATTTGATATTCATTTGTTTCGGTCGGTTATCTATGAGAAAATTGTTTTTTATGCTAATGCGGCTGCCCACTGACTCTCAGTTTGTATATTATGGATTCTTTAGAAATTTGCTTCTAGAAATCTTTACGTTCAGTATAACGTAATAACTTAAACTGTAGACGGACTAGGAACTACATACGATATCGATACTCTACTGATGATTAGCTATAGACATAGTTATATACCTTAGTTCAATGTTACCTATACACGTTTTCCTTATTGTCAGATTTCTTAATCCATGGTCATTTCATCTTCCACTTTTTCAAACTTTATCAATGCTAAAGCTTTACAACACTTATCCATTGGCTTTCTAGTTCAAATAAATCTTCACTGTTGAGCATTAACTCGTTAACTCAATAATGCAAGTTCACAGCTTTGTTTTCAATGATAAAAAATGTTCGCGACATCAGTGTGACATAGGCTTTATCAAGATCAAGCTGCTAGTATATATTAATGATACTGCATTTAAAATGAGCCACACTGCATTCTCAATGTGAAACGCAGTAGGAATAGTAGGTAGCTAGCTTGACATATCGCAGCTTGTGGTCAATGCAGATTAGATCAGCTGTTTCTAGATACCATGTGACGGCGATATGCACACGCATTGGTGATGATGACGTCATCGTTGGTGTGGCACCATCAAGAAAGGCGTCTCTTTCCACCCTTTTTGCCGACGCGACGTGTGCTACCACAGGATTCAGTCAGTTCGTCAGTTTTGGATCGATTATTAAAACAATCGTTGCGAATAATCTCATGAGTGTGTGTTTGCGTGTGGATTAGTTGTCCATTGTCACACAAATGGCCTGTATTTTTATGGTGTGACAAAATGGTTATAAATAATTTCATCCAGAAAGTCAAATAAAATGGTAGAAAGTTTTTTTTATCTATGGTTTGATAGAACTGGAGAAACTAGAAAATTTATCTATTTCAAACCAATAATCAAGTATTTAACTAAAAAAAGAGTTACCTACTACAGTTCAAGAAAAACATTTTGACAATTATGTGCTTGATTCTTGATTTATAGAAGAATATTTTTCAACTTTTCAGTTCGTATTAGAACAAAAGCGTGTTCTTATAACTTTTTCTAAAAATTATTTTATTTTATTCGTTCTAGTCTTACCAAATTAAGGCATTCAAAAAACATAGGTATTAAGCTAAGGTAAATGTGTGCCTATCGATCGTTATATCACAGACATCACTAGGTTACCTACTTTCTGATATTAGAAAAAAAGTTAATTCGGAAATTATCTACATTCTCTGACAAAGTAGACGTATGTCAATAGATCTTATGCTTAAATTCACAGGAAGTTTCTTCAAGTTATTTTTTTCCCGAATTTGATTAGGTTCTTGATGCTTATGTTGTAAATGGTAAATGTTCAGTAAGAAGGGGCTTGATTATCTGAACCAATTGTTTTCGTAAGTCAGTCCGTACAGTAATCGAAAACCCAGATACTAGAATATATGCAGAAAGCCGATTATTGTATAAGTAACTCAAGAAAATAACATACTTCGCCCGCGTATTGTTATTTTTTAGTAATATTTCCAAATGGTTTTAGTATTAATACAAAAGTACCTGACGACAAAATCGACAAAAACAAATGGAACTTATTAAACTCAACAAAAATCAATATCTATATTAACAGATTGGTGATTTCATACATTGTAAGTTCTAAGCACGGATGAAACTCGAGGCAGTGAATCCGCGTAACTGATGTACGGATAATCGAGTCACTGCTGTACTTAAAAATTGTTGTGTGATTTCGATGTATATCCCACAAAGGAATCTATAAAATGAGAAATATCTAGCTGGAGTGTGAGTTATAAGGTATATATTTGGAAAGAAATCTGCAGATTAATTTTTCCTAATGATATCTTGAAGTTCTGGTGAACAAGCGCTTGACGATTGGCTATTCACCTGCGAAGCAAAAAATAATGTATTCGTATATATATATATATATATATATATATATATATATATATATATATATATATCTTCCTATCAATAGAGCGTCCGTACATTGACGAATTGCATTTAATAGAGCGTCCGTGGTAATTGGGCGTCCGTATACGGACGCTCTATTACACATCAGTGTAATTCAGGTCAAGATGATCATCTTAACCGATGGAACAAAAATTGGAAGGACGCTCCATGCACGTCCCAAGAGATTTTTGATTGATATTCGAATATAATTAGTTCAATATATCCGGCGCAGCGCGGCGCTAAAATATTCATTTTGAATACGTTAACTTTCATTCCATCGCGTATTGGGCGTCCGGCAATCTGGCAACAACGAAACACATGAATTTCATTTCAACGACTTTTACACTCATATAGGGTCTTCTGATATATATTGTCATGTGGATAAACCTGGTGCCATTCGAATCAATAGAAGAAAAAATCGCTCTAGATAAAAACCATTCTTTGAATTTTTTTTATTTATAGTATATATTTAATTTTTTTTTATCATTATTCAATGTATTGGGAACAAAGTGAACTAACAATACGAACAATATTGACGTACTACTACTGACAGACGTTTCATTTAAAATGGAGGACATAAACTCTATCGTATCGTATTCCGCGAGGATATAGACTAATAAATCATATTCGACAGATTTGTATTCATGGTGGCATTTATACTAAGACCAATTTAGATTTCCATAACATTTGTGTAAAAGATCTTTGCGCGAAGATAGATGCAGAATTAACACAGCTTAAAAATATGAAAATTAGTTTTTGTTGTGCCTACAGATCAACGGATTTTGATAGTAATTTTTTTTAATATTATCTGCACAGAATATTATCAGAAAAAAACTCCAATAATAAGGTACATGCTGTCGGTGACTTTCAATTATAGCTTTAAGACTTAAAACCAGTGACAATAAATTAACTGAATGCAAACATATTTTTTATCACATGATATGCTAGAAAAAGTTTTTGTTGACACCAGCGGATAACTAAATCTAGAGAAACTAGAGTCGATAATCTGTTCACAAATATAGATGATAACATTTTCATTCTTGAAGTCATAAAGCCGCACTTGTCCGACCATAAAGGAATTTTATCATGTGTCGACCAATGTCAAAAAAATCTATCTCAGGTTTCACAGCTGCATTAGATGAAATGATCTGAAATATATGCCATTTAGATCCAGAAACAAAAGCTGCTCATTTAGTTTACTCTGTCAGATCTTTAAACATCTCGTTTTCCATAAAAAAAGTTATGTATCCCTGAAAATAACTTTAAAATGTTGAGATTTCTACGTCCCTAAAGCTGGCAGAGCAAAGTGAGTAGAATCAAAAATACAAATCTGTTGTAGAGCTAATTAAATGCTGTGTTCCGAAATTAATTGCTCTTATAGTTTTTATTTTTGGAAAATGGCTGCTTTGCTAGCTTTAGACTAAAGCTTGCACAGCAACCTTTGAAAACTTATTTTTTTAGAACTTCTTTTATAGTGCTGTTAAGGATAATTAATTGTTAATTAAGTGCTGTATTCCGAAATTATTTATTCTTATTTATAGTTTTTCGGAAAATGGATACTTTAAAAAATCTATTATTTCGGGATAATCTTATTTGGTCCTTGTAGAGCTAATTAAGTGCTAATTAACTGCTGTATTCCGAAATTAATTGCTCTGATATTTAAAAAATTGCTGCTTTGTTAGCTTTAGATCTAAAGCTAGCAGAGCAACCTTTGAAAATCATAATTTTTCAGAACTTTTGTTTTAGCGATTGTAGGGCTTATTAAGTGCGGTACTCCGAAATTAATTGCTCTAATAATTTTTTGAGAGAGAACGTTCTTTTAAGACAAATAAAAATGTCAATTTATCTATTGTGGGGATATTTATAGCTTTAAAGGTACACCGGGAAACTTGAAACTACTTAATTTTATGTAATCCATTTTTAATTCCATTTTAAAATTGAGATTTTAATGTTTTTGAATTTATTATCTCTCCCAATGAAGAAATGTACAATTCTGATGCTAAAAAGCTAAGGGATAAAACTTAATTTTTGTAGGACCGGACGGTTTTCGATTGCTAACCTTATATGTTCCTATGACTGTAAGATAGGTTTACCGGTGGATAAGTTCATTACTAACCACGTCGGTAAGTACTTTTCTTACGGATATAATTGTATTGGCCGAAATATTATAGAAATTATAGAAATTAATTTCGGGAAACAGCACTTGATTAAATAACATAGGAAATATGTAAATTTTATTGATTTTTTATAAAAAATACCTCAAATAATGGTTACCGATATAGTTTATATATCGGGTGTATAGATTATATGTTTTTGCTCTGATAGCGGCAATCTCTGCCATTTTCTAAAAAGTATAAGAGCCGATAATTTCGGAATACAGCATTTAATTAGCAATTAATTAGCTCTACAAGCACGAAAAAAGTATTTCTCGAAAAAGTGTTTCTTGAAGCAAAGCAGTCATTTTCCGAAAACTTTAAGAAAAATTGAGTTTGGAATACAGCACTTAATTAGCCCTATAAACACTAAAAGAAGTTCTCGAAAAGTTGATTTTTAAAAGCTGCTCTGTTAGTCTTAGATCTAAAGCTAGCAAAGCAGCTATTTAGAAAAAACTATAAGAGCAATTAGTTTCGGAATAAAGCAAATAATTAGCACTTAATTAGCTCTACAAGCATCAACTACGATTTTATAGAAAAAAATAATTTTTAAAAACATTTTCCTAAGAACCATAAAACAACAATTAATGTCGGAATACAGCACTTAATTAGACCTTAAGCACTAAAAAAGAAGTTCTCAATGAATATTTTTAAAGGTTGCTCAGCTATCTTTAGATCTAAAGCTAGCAAAGCAGCCATTAAAAAAATGTAAGATCAATTAATTTCGGAATACAGCAATTAATTAGCACTTTATTCGGTCTGCAAGCACCAAATAAAATTTTCTCGGAAAAGTTGATTTTTAAAGCAAAGCAGCCATTTTCCAAAAACCATATGAGTAATTAATTTCTGAATAAAGCACTTAATTAGAACTTAATTAGCACTATAAACACAAAAAAAGTACTCAAAAAATATTTTTAAATGTTACTCTGTAAGCTTTAGATTTACAGCTAGCAAAGCAGCCATTAAAATAAACTATAAGAGCAATTCATTTCGGTATACAGCAGTTAATTAGCAATTAATTAGCTCTGCAAGCACCAAATTTGTAATTTTGATTCTGCTCACTTTGCTCTGCTAGCTTCAAGGACGAGACAATTCTCCTGATATTAAAAATCTTAAGTCACAACTAACCCAGGTTCATACTATTGCCGAAGTGACCAGGACGCTCGATAGCTTCGAATTACTTAACATTAACAAATCGAAAAAAGTGGAGTTTAATAATAAGATAATATCTGAATCAAAAATAAGAAAAAGTCAGTCTTGGGAATATTAAATACAAATTTAGGTAAAACTAATAACCTAAGGAATGAGAGCAATTTATCCGCTGAGGACTTTGCCAACTCTTTTGAACATTGCATAAACAATTCAATGCAAAATTCTGCGAACTATATTGCAAATCCCTTCGATTCTTGCATGCAAAAAATAGCAATAAACCATTTGACTTCTTACCTACATCCAACAAGTTAATCAGAAATATTGAACATTGTTCATAAACTGAAAAATTCTAGAGCCGCACATAAATAAAAATGTAGCGATTTCTTTACCGAATCTATTTAATCTTCGTATGAGTACATGTATTTTTCCAGATATTCTCAAGGTTTCCAAAGTTACACCTATCTATAAAAAGGGAAATACTCTCACGTAACTGAAGCTGAATGTAGATAAAGATTATCTAAGAATGGCATATTTTGTTATGTTTCATAGCATAATAGTGACCGTATGCCTTGATAATCTGGAGAAACACATGTCACAGCCCCAAAATATGCATTGCACAAAAAAAGTCATTCGAATAATAACATCCAGCAAATATAATGATCACTGTAAGCCATTGTTAGAAAAATTGAACATCCTGCAATTACCATGTTGCTGCATTTTGCAGTGCCTGCTTCATATAAAAAACATGCCAAAGAATCCAGCACAATTATGTTTACTCTTATAATACAAGAGAAAAAAAACTATATCTGTCCTCCATTATTCAGACATAGACCCATAATTCCTATAAATTTCTGGCCATAAAATTGAATTTTGCTTTGCCAAACAATTCAAAGATGTCTTGTGCATCACTCAAAATTAAGATCCGTAAATATTTAACACCGTTTTAACTTCTTAGATGATTATCTGGAACATGTTGTAAGAACATTTATGTAGGTAATCCTTTTTTACCCTTTTTTCTAGATTGTTATTACTATTATTTTCTTTTTTTAACATGTTCATAATCCTTGTCTTGAATTAAGTTGTATGTACTTTGTCACTTGTATGTTTATTATGTCTTCATCTGAAGCGTATTTTAATTTATTTTATTTGGTGTGATCTATATCACTATCCAGGACAAAAGTATACATGCCTAATTGTTTACATGAAATAAATATTTCTATTTCTATTTGATGTTGGAGACAGAAATAATGACAAAAATGAAAAGGAGTTTACATTTTAAAATCATTAGCATCTACAATTCCATTTTGTATAAATTGAATTATGGAATATATGACAATTGAGTAATTATAATAAAGTTTAAGGAACAAAAAGTCAGATGAAATACTATTCGGAGAAACAACCAATGCTAGGCAGTCGCTGGTAGTTTCAAAATACGAGAAATATATTTAAAATCACATTTCATCATCCCATTCCACTGCACATTTGGCAATAGCGCCGGACGCTGTATTTACGGTAAATGAAATAAATATACACCGTATGGACGCTCTATTGTTTGTAAGATTGAAATTATTATATACATTGGACGCCCAAACGGCTATAGAATGAACGGAGCTCACATTGATGGCGAAGTGAAATATATACGGCACGGACGCTTCATTACTGTTTTTTGAAAGGACGCCAGAATGATACCGAGATGTATATATATATATATATATATATATATATATATATATATATATATATATATATATATATATATAACTACCTCCTTTGCTAAATAATATCATAAATCTTTATGCTATATCAATCTTTCACACTTTTAAAATAAAATCAATATTCAAAATTGTTATGACTCGATCAAATTTGTAACAGAATCTTTATTTATTATCACAGGGAGTTGGCCATTGGGAAATCTAACTAGAGAACTACAGTCATTCAATTGTTGAGCACAGCTTGGATTGGTTTAATCGAAGAATTTCTTAGAAATGAATTTTAAAAGTTTTCATCTAGGCTGGATTCGTGCTAATGAGACTTTCCCAGAGCAGCATAGTAATATTAAGTTCTCATGTTCACAATAGTTACCAAGAGTTTTTCGACTCTAAATTGTTATGATCAATGATAATGATGATTAATTGACGAATCTAAAGTTGCGAGCCAAAATTTTCAACTGCTAGATCGGATTGAATATAACCTTCAATCTATGAGTCATTGTCAGAATCATTCAACTACGTGGTCGAGATTTCATTATAAAAATTAAAACTACATTATTATTAGACAAAACTCAATTAACATCGTTCTAGTGACATTCCAATTTACATTTCTACCGAGCACATTATTTACATTTATGAAGTATCTTGTTAATTTACTTTGTTCCTTGTTGAATCG
The DNA here is from genome assembly GCA_958507055.1 of Crioceris asparagi. Classification (NCBI taxonomy): domain Eukaryota; kingdom Metazoa; phylum Arthropoda; class Insecta; order Coleoptera; family Chrysomelidae; genus Crioceris; species Crioceris asparagi. The sequence continues at coordinate 33,867,985 of OY293829.1, read as the reverse complement.
GTTTTTCCACTTAGGTATAGGTTGGTAGTCAGTTATTTCATGATATTGTAGCCTACGATGGAAAACTATTCGACTCGATATAGAAATAGGAAGAATTTATTCTATGTTAACACGCAAAGTTGGTTTCTCTTGCAACAGATGCTTATTCATAGTATTCACGTCTCTTGGGACGACATTTGTTACATAATGTTCCACCACTAGAAAATAATGGATTAACTTTTTTCCATATGTGGTCTATTGCAAAATAATGGTTTTGTGGATTAAGTAGGGATAGAACAATGACTATTTATAATTCGAGGTTTTTATTTGAAGTTATTTTTTTTTAGATTTATCATAAAAGAATTCAATATATCAGTCAGTCCAGTCCAGAATCGCAGTCTCTTTTTCAATATTTAATATACTTTCCTAGCATGTATGTGTATGAAAATCTCAGGTTATGTGTTCCTCTTGTACTTGTATTTTTTAGACTTTATTTATTACAGACTAGAGGAAGCCCGCAACTTAAACTGTAAAAAAATGTAGAAACCCCATACAAAATTCACCATTAAAAGAACATCAGAAATTACACTATCACCACTTGCCAACAATGGAGCTTTACAAACAGATGTGTTTTGCTAAGAAACTTGACTTAATATACATGACAGGTAAAGAATAGCATATATTTTTCTCGAAAACGTCTTCTACGGATAAAAAAAAATTTTGTTTTGTTTTGGTGACGGGCAAATAACCTTATAAACTCAACAAAAAACGAGTACAAAATCACAGATTTTGCTATAAGTATATGCTAGAATTGAATCCTAATTTTATTCAAAGCAATGTTTTAATTATATAGTATGAACGCTTAGAATGAAAGCCGTAACTAAAACTTACCCTGCTTATTTAACGAAAACATGTTCGGACGATTTTTATACTTATTGGCGCTTCTTCGGGGATTGCTTTGATTATGACATTTTTGGGATTCTCTGTAAATTCATTATGATCTATGATAGGAACATCCACTTATTTTATCAAATCTAAGTACAAATAGCATACCCAAAAATGACATAATGCAAAACAGGGACCGTAAAGTTGACAGTTCTCGAGATAAGAAGATTTAAAGTTTGGCAAAATACTGAAGCAGCTTCTTCAATTATTTGCTCTTATTTAGTGAGCTATGGCAGTTTCAAAAATTATTTTAGAGTTGTTGTCAAATTGATTTATTCTACAACATCCTTTATAACACTGAAAATGCTACGAAATCAAACGGAGCGCAATAAATCTTAAAAATTAGCCAGTTGAAGTATTTTTGGGTAAATTATACATAGCATCCATAAATTATTTGCGATAATTCATGCTCAAGGTTTACACGTATCCATTCTAAATGTTCATTTCATTCAATCTAAGTTATGTACAAAGGGTGTCCTATAGATAGGGAAAGGCCCACATGCTATTTTTGAACATAGTTTGTAGACAAATTATAATTAAATTTTCATGTCGAATCATATAGTTACGAAGTTAAAAATAATTTTAATCTAATTAATTGATAGATAAAGAACCTACCCTTAATTTTAATTTTTCGTAGGAAAGTTCAAAAGATTATTATCTGTAAATCATGAAACCTTCTTGGTTTTAATAGGTACAACAGTAATTTCGAAGCCATACAGTTCGCAAACAATCAGCAGATGTGTTATATAATAATCAAACAATCTCCCTCCTCTCTCCATTTCTCTAGGCTAGGATAGTTCTGAATAGTAATGAACACGTTCTATTTTTCTATCAGAAATAGTCAACAATAGAAGCATGAACTAGAGAACTAGACAACCCCTCTGGAATTTTTGTAACTGAAAATAAGACCGTTAATGCTTTTTGTTGAATGTATAATATAATAATATCTATTCATAAATTGCAATTTTCAAGGATTTTCTCATGGCGAGGAAATACTTATTTCCGTGGAAATAATATTTCTAGTTTTAAGTTACTTTATAGGCCATTAACGTATTGGTGCCCTTCGAGATCACCACTAGATACTTCCCAGTAATTTTCAATTCCGTTTTGATAAAGAAAATCAATAACTAATTTTAAATAAGAGTCCTATAATATTGTAAATTATATGAATAAAAAAATACATTATAGACAATTTCACTTACAATTTTCTTAAACATTTCTAAGCAAGCTATTCGATCATGCTTAGCAACATAGTTTACTTTGGTCTGCACACGAATATTTAGTAAAGATTAGGTAATATGAATTTTAAGATTCATCCATTTTATGAACTAACAATAAACAACTTTAAATAATTTGTAGAAAAAAAAAATTAATTAACACGATGTTATATAATGATGTATCCAATAAAACCTGTTCGACATTGATGTCATTCTTGGTTCCGGATAAAATTGAAAAATTCACCATGCAGATATGACTCTACTACCTATAATTCTCTAAAACGTTGCTATATCGTTCTATTGAAATGTTTAAAATTCAAGTAATGGAAAACAAATTTGCTATGGTATTGATTTTGTTAACACGAAAAAGTTCATGGTATCACTGTATAATTTTATTGGGTAGTGCACGCAAATAAAGTTCTATTTTTAGATAGGAGTATAATAATTGTTATATTATATAGGTACGTCCATTTTTAAAATACATCAATGACTAACACGACATATGATGCACAAAAGCAACGAATATATGGGAAAATAAGCGGGCCTATAAAATAAATACGTAGGTAGGTATATTGTTGTTTTTCAGTCATCGGTTTAGATTTTGTTGCCTTTTGAAAAATATAACCTCAAAGAGAGAAAAAGCTTGGTGACTGTTTGCACATTTAAATTTGAATAAAAAAAGCAGAGCATGACAAGTGTGAGTCTAGGTATAGAATGAAAATGTTAATGCAAATTATCAATTGAATGAAGTAGTTTCTAACACAGCTAAGGAAGTTTCCTAATAGAAAAAAAATCACGATCAAAAGTTTATGTTTAAGTGAGTATACCTACATATGTTATCGATCATTTATGTGGAAAAGTTTCAACTGACAACAGTAGTGAACATCTTCAAATTAGCAACCCAAATTTTGATTTGATCATACTAATTATTCCAAATTTTCAGATTATTCAAGGGAAAGAAAATTTAATTCATCATACGTATAACAACTGGTATTTGTTTTCTTGTAAAATAAACTTCAATTTACTGGCTTTGAGTGAGCTTTGATAAACATTGACCCCGGGACAAATTTAAATGTTTCCGGCGATCCGGTATAAGGATTATTCAAGCATTGATTCCTGAAATAAGCCTTTCTTTGGAATAATAGAAAATGAACAAGCAAATAAGATGGCAAGGAAAGCATCAAATAAATGTGTGATACTCCAATCAGGGTAGATTTCGAAAATGAAATGAGAAATGGAATTAGTCATATATGTTAATAAGAATGGGAGAACGAAAACTAGGAGAATAGGGAATACAATAGGATATCTTGATATCTGATATTATTTGAAATTTACTTAAAATTTGGTAATTTCAAGAGTCGTAATGGTTTAGAAAAACTGCAAATTTGTCGACGTTGCATAGTAATATTGTACTAATACGTTTATATTTATAATAAAATTGTTTTAAATTTGTATTATATACTTATCTATCAGTAATCTTTCTCAGGAGAATTAACATAAATTTCGAAAGACTTTTTGATAAATTCCATGAAAAATTAACACTATTTTGAGGTTCTGAGATTTGTTGATCTTGCTGAAAACCAAGCAAAATGAGTCTTTATAAAAAAATATTACATATTATTATTACATATGTTTATATAAACATTTAGTCAACAGTTTGAATATTAATAGCTCAACAGTTCTATACTGATTTCAATGCAGTTTTCTCCTTATCTTAAGAATCTCATCTTTATTTTAATCCATTTCAAACAGATACTCTAACCTACTACTTTGTTAATCAGTTATGGTATTGAAAAGCCATAGCCATATTCGACAACTTGATATATATTTTATATTTTGCTGCCGTTGCTTTAAAAAAAGATCCTCTCTTTTTATCGAAAGACCTATTTCAGGTTACTCAAACATAGGTGAAAGAATCTATTTAAAATAGGTTTCAAAAGAGTTCTCTTGTCTAAAAAAGCATGTTGAATATGGATGACTTCTTTATTAACTGTTATAAAGTAATATATGTTCCGGTGCCTTTGAAAAATTAATATGAAAATCATTCAAATATAAACGGTAATCTTATTATTCAACAATTTAATAATAATCTTGTTTAAAAGTTTCTTTACAAAACTTCTTCTATGCTTAATATGTTCTATATACTTACTACTAGAAGCTTATATATTTCTTCTTCAACGAAATTATGGTAGCGGGTCAAATAATAGCGAAGATGCTACTTTCTGGCTTTTTTGGTAGAGGTGACAAGAGGATACCTGGTAGTCTTGCTTTTTATTAGTCCTATCCATAGATAAACTCGTCCTATCTGCACCCTAATCTAGGAAAGTAATATCTCTGGAATGGGAAGGTATAATTTGAACTAACTAAAGGTTCATTTTCAACAATTTCTCGGCGATCCTTGGATTAGCTGGTTGGTATAAACAGCCAACCTAGGGTCATTGCCTTTAATATATTTGAAATCTATATCACTGGATCAAATCTGGATAATTTGTTGCATAAGAGAAATATAGATTTCTTGTTAACTAATATTACTAGCTTCTCATTTCATAAAAGGATAAAGACTTATCCTCTAGTATTTATAGGACATTAAGGCTAGCTAAAGAAGCATTTCCTGATACTCAACGATAGGGCTAGCAATTATGGTGATCTGGGTCAAATATTTGTAAATATTTTTTTTATATAAAACTCGTAACTCAACGTAACGATAATCCTGTTAATTCAGAATACCTATGGTATAATCAACTATAGACGGGAACTGTCAAACCTTGACAATATCACTGGGCTCTCTCAATTATTTCTACACTTCATATGTAGGATTACATATTTATTTGGAAGCAATCCATCGTCGACTTGAATGTTCTTGCAGATCACTTCATTTTGGTGAGTTTCAATACATTCCTTAAAAGCTCTTGCATGTTCAGCTAGATAGTTTGATTTTGTCATTTATGCGCCCATAAACAGGGTCTTATGGATGTACAAAAATGGCGATACAACGATGATGTTATACATAATATGGTGGCATTGTCATTCTCCTAGTGTTCACTGTGAGCCTCTATGTTCTAATATTGTTGTCATAAGGCACGCGGTGAATGCCAAGAGCAGGCATTAATCAACGTTGGAATTCCTCATGTGGTCAACTAGTTCATTCACAATACAGTTATATTATGTATATCGAATGTTTCCAATAGTCTGGAGAATACTGGCTTTGTATTCAACATCAAATTAACGATCATCAATAATAAGTTTTTTATTTCTGGTCTATAATGTTGTCTTAATGTGTTTTACTTCTGTTATCTCATTGACCAGATTTTAGGCGAGAATGGATGGTATCATATCTATTTAGTAGGAATGTACTATTTGATCGACTTCCCAAACGACGCAGATACCTACCCAGTTCGGCTGTGGGCTTTTTATTTTAGTTGGACATTAAAAACAATACTGGTTTGAAGCTTACAGTAAAAGTATTTGTTTGTTACCACTACGTTGTTAAATTTTTAAATATATACTCATAAGTGAATGTTCAACGATTTTGATGACAAATGATACACTTTATTAGTTTGTGCACAGATAAATAATTACAGTAAAAAATACTTTCATATACTTTTGTCTAAATTTACCTAAAAATGTCAGATCTTATGTTCTTAGGGACAAATGTATTTTTTTTCAAAAATGTTACAGATACATTGTCTCCCAAGTTTGACAACTCAGTAAGTGTGAAGGTTTTGAGTGAAACACACAAGTTATTTTTACTATCATTTTAAAAATTGAAAATTATTTAACGCATCTAAGAAACTATGTTAAATTAGTGAAGTTGATAATTTACTAATCGGAATCAGCTACCTGCCATGTACTTCGGTAAACAATTTACCCATATCCATTTTGATTAGCAGTTAGTAGGCGGATTGTGGGAGACAATTTTTTTCGGCTCTGAGAATCCACACAATGTTACAAGATCGGTTAATGAATGTGAGCATATCATTCATTAGAATCACCTTGAACTCTACACAAAGAAGTCAGTCTATTACTGTTGGAGTGTGGCTTGAACGCCCATTCAGTGTATAAATTGTCTGCGACTCGTGATTGACTAAATCACAGAGAAATTAGAGCATCTTCTAAGAAAAGCATTTTTTAAATAAACCAGAGAAAGTATATTTATTATTGGGTTATAAATGTTTGCATTTAAAATTATCTTGTCTGGTTATTCTTCTCCTCTTCTCCTTTAGCGGCTCTTTGTATTTGAAGTGCATATATGATATATATTAACAATAAATATTTTTTTACAAAAAATTGGACCGATGTTATTAGTTGGTTCACTGAAAAATATAAAATAATATTAATTCTATTGGTGCTGTTACTTTTAAAGTTGTGCAGTTGCAGTTAGATTGATAACTTTTGGCACTAACTTCACAAGTACCAGCACCAATAGAATTAATATTATTTTATATGTTTCAGTGCACCAACTAATAATGTCGGTCAAATTTTTTGTAAAAAATATTTATTTCATACATTAGTCACGACAATCGTTGAACCTTCACTAATACCAATGAAGGTAATACTTATCCTATTACCCAAGTATATTATTTGCTTGTACTTGTTATTATTGAGATTTCAAAACGTCGCTGCGGAAATAGGTACGCTTGTATTTCAGATGTTACCATTTTAACACCGATTTAACTAAAAAACCATAACTATAAGGAAAAAATGTTGCTACAAATAATTTATGTCTTTCATGTAGTACCCATAGATTTTCAATTTTTGAAAGAAATCACCCTCTCCACAAAGCAAAAATACATATATTTGAGAATTTAACATGCCTCTATCTCGATAACCGTAACTTTTGAAAAAATGTTCAATTTAAACGTTTCCGGATATTGTCCTTATCTAATTATACCCTCAAATTTTAGATTTTCGAGAAAATTCGCACTCTCCACCCCTTCGGGGGCGGTTTTCGGAGGGAAGGAGATTTCGGATTTGCGTTTTTATGAATATGAGATCATTTCTCAAGCCTCCTCTTCTCCTCAAATGAATCAAAATTCATCAAAATTTTAGATCGTTTACTATATAAAAGGCGCGCACGAACCAAAAAAAAGCATCAACACTTTTATCACCACCCGACGTGTACCAAGCCTCACTGAATTCTCATTATGAAACGAATTATAGTTTGAGATTTACCTCTGAAGATGCCAACTTTGTAGGTAAAGCAATTGTCGGGTGTTAATAAACTGGTCGTGTGTTCTTGTGGTAGTTTTTATTTTCGTGTGACTTTACTATGTAAAAATTGTGCTATTTTGTAGATTTCTCGATCGCAGAAGGTAAGTAAAGTATAAGTACATATTCGTCGAGACATGAAACTGTATGCATACCTATATGTTTCATTTCAGTCTGATACTTCTAATACTTGTCAAATAACGTGTCACACTCCATTGTTTCAGTTACAACAGTTATTTTTTGAGTCATTTCTATAGTTTTCTATGACATCATTATCGGTTTCAATAAGAAAAAATAAAAATCTCTGAATTTGACTATAATAATTGAAAATCATGATTATGCAGGTGCTCCTAAATTATATCCAGTGGTGTTTCTAATCTTTGATACTGGTCAGTACAGTGTGATGTAATAATTGACACCATAATGCTTTTTCTTTCCGAAATGATTTCAGTCCATGGTTGCAATATCACAAACCTTAACTAAAAATGAAGTAATACTTATCATAAGAATTTTAGATGTCTAGATCTGAGTCACATATTTGAACATATCCTTGAATATCTCATGTTAAATGCGCACTAATAAAGAACTTTAGAAATCATGATTTTTCTGTTGATTAACTATTATGCAGAATTACCTACTTTATTTTTCTACATCATTCATTGTCTATCTTGTACTTTTTGTTAGTTGTAGTTAGGTTTACATAAGAGCTTATATTAAACTGACCATTTATAGTTCTCTTGTTGGAAAAGTTTTCGTTGATAAGCTGGTTTCCAATTTTCAAAGCACATAGAGTTTCTTCAACAATCTCCAGAAGTTGTATCGAAATGGTAGATTATTGTGTTTCCCGCTGTGCTACCTAAGTAGGTAATAGGATTTGTTTCTAATTTAAGTGAATTGTTAGCTTCCTTACGAAGTTCTTTAATTGTTACTTTCATGTCATTTCAATATTCTTGTTTTTACGACAGTTAAAACTTACATAGGTAAATTTCATTTGGTATATATAACTTCTCTTCAGTTCATGTTCCAATAGTTTCGATTGAAGCAGGTATTTTTACTCTTCTGCCTAACCAATGTTTTTTTGTAATAATTACTGAATCTTTTGAGAAACTAATTGAATTACCTATAATTAAAAAAAATGTCCCATGAAAATTGCAAAATGAGAAAGCCAACACAGATGCAAGATAAGCACAATTAACTACCCAAATTACAAATTTATCAGTAAGACAAGGTAAATTCCCAACAAGTCTAAAACTAGGCACTTTAATTCCTCTGTATAAAAAAGGAGATTCCATTAATATCGAAAATTATTATCGAATTGTTTTATAAAGAGTTCTATCAAAAATCATTGCAAGGGTAGTTGCTACACGTGTCGAACTGTGCCTAAATTCCTTCCTTATAATAACGAATTGTCAACATAGTTTTAGAACTGGATACTCTACTGAGACTAGTGAAATAGAATATGCGCAATACATCAAAAACAAACATGATGCCGGATGTTTTCTTGCATCCAAATTATTCAATTCAAGTCCTTCGAAGTCCGCTTGTTTTTAGGTGATAGAAAAACAAATGAAATTTAAAAAAAAATGGTTTTTATTAGACATTTAAGATTTGAACCGTACCGATGAGTACTATTGCTATCTCTCCTTTTCTCGATTTGAACTATACTTATGTATATCTGTTTGCCAGCAACAGCAATTCCATAACAAATTACTGTTTGTCTATTTGTCTACCACAACCCCAAAACACAAAATGAAATTACCGTTATCAAGGTCCAAATAGGTGTTCTCTGTATATAGATGAAGAGCACCTATATACCAGAGAACAGAGACGTATATACGCTCCATGCTCGTGCGTAATTCCAGTGAAGGATCCCATTGTCCAACATTGTCGTTCCATGTCGAAAATATAGCTTTGATCTTGCTTGACTACTTGAATGAGATAATATAATTAATCGATATTGGAACACACTTGGAGCTTAACAGGCGGCGAGATGTCTGCGATCTAAGTACGAATTCGACATCAATAGTGTATGCAAAAAACTTAACCACTGTTTTTACTTATTTGCTAAAATCCATACTTGACAGAAACACACTTTAAAATATATATTATTCTTGTGCTTGCAATGGCCTATAATATTAGGGTTTGTGGTCAGACGCAGCAGTTTCAATAATCAAATATCACACTTTCTGTCAGAAACCACGTAGCGGTTTAGAAATTAAATACTTCAACATGCTATCCAACTTTATTCAAAATAATAAAGTTCATGAGATCTTCCTGAGAAGATTGAGAAAATTAATTGTTGACAATTGCTTTTAGGTATAATATTAAAAAGAAGATAAGATTTCTCTGCAAATGCTAATAGTTTTATATGTATTGTATTCTATATTTTTATACTTATTAGGGGTCCGTACCCTCTATAACATGAACCGTAATAGGCAGAGAGCTGAAATTTACAGAGAATGTGTATTTCTGCTGCCGCTAGAACAACAAATACCAAGTCCATCCGTTCGTCTGTCAGTTGACTGTATCTCATGAAACGTAATTAGAGAATGTGTATTTATATTACCGCCATAATAGCAAGTCCTAAGCTCAACCATCCGTTCTTCAGTCGCCGTCTATATCTCATGAACGCAGTACCTATAATATGTAGACAGCGAAATTTTGCTTTTACAATGATACGGAACCCTTCGTGTAAGAGTTCGACTTGTACTTGGCCGCTTTTTTGTAATCATTAGGTATCTGTTGTTTGTTTATACATGTGATTTTCAATATTTTCCTTCTTTGACAAATTTGACAAATCAATTTGTAAAATAGGCAACCGATAATAAAGAATTATTATTATTATAATTATCAAGCTGATATTCACAGAAATTAGAGGAAATAAAAAATTACCAGTATGTAGAGGTAAACATTTTCTTCTTAAAAAAATATTAAATAATTTATTTAGAAGGTTCGAAGGTGTCACGGATGCCCTAATTTCAATATTTAAATAAACTATTATGAAAATATTGGCTTCTCTAGATAACAGGAACGTGCACAAATCTTTCTAAATTCCAAACAATTCATATTTCAGAAAAAATGAGTGGTGCTGGTATTATGAAGCCATTTAGTTAATTAAAGGAATAAACGATTGAAAAGAGATAATAAAACCTTTCCTTTTTTGGTTTGTGCGCGCGCTGTATACAGTGTGTCCAAGATAAGGATGTCTACCATTGGGATATCGGAAACCATGAAAGATACGAAGATGGTTAAATTTGAGAAAAGTTGCGTTACTTGAGGGTTAATAGCATACTGTTGAGAAAACTGACAAATTTCGCTTACTACCGAAAAAATCATTTATCTTTTTCTCATGTTATTTACCGAGATATAAAGAAAAAAAAGAAACTTTCTCATTGCTACTTTTTAAGCTCTACAAGCCAACATCGAGAGTTTTTTAATACGACGTTTCGTTTCATAGAAATCATCATCAACTTTATTTTTTTATATAGTCTATAAAAAGTACACTCTGAATTAAATAGCACTTTTTATTACAAATAAAACGATGTATGGCAAAATATGATTCTATATTATTTGAATTACAGAAAAAGGTTTTTTTATAAAATTTTGAATGTTTTGGTGTAGTAGGCGCTGAGCCAATGTGAAAATAATTCTATTGACGTATTAGTACATAGCGTCATTGAATTTTGTTGTTGCCTCTTCTTGCTACTGATTTTTCTTTTTATAAATTGGCACATGGCCGAGGAAAAGTTTGATATGATTATATATATTATGCTATAGTAATGACGTTGAAGCTGAGCGTATGTATTTGAATAACTACCCAGAAAGAAGACAACCACGCACAAACATTTTCGGACGATTAGCTACAAATCTAAAGCAGTATCGTGCGTTTGTGAAACCAGTTTTATTCAGCAATAAGCCCTGCAATTAAGAAAGAAAAAATAACGTATTTTTAGCTGTAACTGAAAATTCGGAAATATCTGTTAAAAAATTGATCAAACAAAAGGAATATCGAAATCTACTACTCATTTTATTTTAAGAAAACAGAGATTTTACCCGTAGAAATTTAGAATTTGTCAAGGGCTCAGACCTGGTGATGAGGAAAGGCGAAGAACATTTTGTGACTGGTACACTAGAAAGTGTCAGGATGACGAAAACTTTCCTCATAAGGTTATGTGGTCGGACGAAGGTATGGTAATAATGAAATCTTTAACCGGCGAAATACTCACTATTGGTCAATAGACAATCCCCGAGTACACTGAACGGCTAGACATCGTTTTCGTTTTAATATGTTGGTGGTTTAATAGGTCCTTTTTTCTACAATGATTCTCTTACCACGGAGAATTACCTCAACTCATTGGACAACAGCTTGGAAGAAGCCTTGGACAACTTACCGATTGCAGAGGTTAGAAACTGTGAGTTTCAACCGGATGATGCACCCGCGCACTACATCCTTATCGTGCGCTAGTACAGATTTCTGAGAAGATGGTTAGGTACCCATTCAACAGTTCCATGGCCCCTCGTTCGCAGAAAATCACTCCGCTCGATTTTTTCAATGGGGTTATTGCAAAAATTATGTTTACCGGCGTGTTTTTGCATCTGAAAATCAACCGAGACGAGTTTGAAGCATTCGAAAACATTACACCTGATACGTTGAAAAGCGTTATTAATTCGACAGTTACAAGGAGTTACCTTTGTTTGGAAAATAATGGTCATTTGTTTGAACACTTTCTATAGTCTACACTGATATTTTTTGTTATAAATAGTTTTTAGTTAATTATAACCTATTATTTTACCTATCTAAAGAGAGTTTTAAAATCCTCAATAAAGTTTTTTAATTCAATCTCTATAAATACAAGATCTTATTTCATAATAATGAATGATAGAAATAATCAATTCAGAAACAGAAATTATACTAATAGGTACTACACTATTCTCAGCGCCTGCTACAACAAAACGTTCGAAATTTAATAAAAACCCTTTTTCTCTAATTTAAATGATGTAGCATCATATTGTGCCATAAATCACTGTATTCGTAATACAAAATGCTATTTAATACAGAGTGTACCTTTTTTACGGACCATATAAGAAAATAAAGTTGATGATTTCTCCGAAACAAAACGTCGCACTGTAAAATTCCCATCGTTGTCTTGTAGAGCCCGAAAAGTCCAAATGAGAAAGTTTCTTATGGTTCTCTATATCGCGGTAAATAACATGAGAGAAAAATAAAAACGAAGTCGGCAAATTTAGGTTTTTTACATTTCTTCGGTAGTAAGCGGAATTTGTCAGTTTTCTCAACAGTATGTTATTAACCCTCAAGTAACGCAACTTTACTCTAATTTAACCATCTTCGTATCTTTTATCCCAATGATAGACATAGACCGCGAATAAGGTGGAGGGGGCAATTTTTCTAGAAAATCTGAGACGGTAGAGTTAAAGATAGGACAATATTCAGAAAAGTTTAAATGGAACATTTTTTCAAAAGAGTTACGATTTTTGAGTTACAGCAGTGGTCAAGTCTAAAATATGCGTATTTCCGCGGCGATGTTTTTAGATTTCTTTTAGATTTCTGAAAACTAAAAAGTACAAACAAAGAATATACATGAGTCATGGTAAAAGTGAAAGTTCAATGATTTTCGTGACTACTGTTACAGTCAAAAGTGTGCAATAAATATTTTTTGCAAAAAATTTAACCGACTTTATTAGTTGGCGAACTGAGAAATACAAAATAATAATAATTCTATTAGTGCTGGTACTTGTGAAGTTGGTGCAAAGAGTCTTCTATTCTACTACAATTGCTCAACTTCAAAGTTACCAGTACCAATAGAATTAAAATTATTGTGTATTTTTCAGTGCTCCAGCTAATGTAGGTCCAATTTCTTGCAAAATAATATTTATTAGTGGAAGGTTATGGTATTTCGAACGTCCTATAAAAGTGGGGCTCTTGTACCAAACCATTGCCATATTGGATTTGATTGAAAAATTATAAAAATCTCTAATATGTAGGTGCCAACTATCCAAAAGAGCCAAAAATAGACACTAAATTGATATCTAATTGAAATATTTTTGTTCATATTCATAGAAACTAAGCAATGAATCATTTCTATGATTGATTTTTATCAATTTGTGATATTAAAGCCGTTGACGTTCTTTGAATGGACGTACCAAAACTCGTCCACGGAAATAAAATAAAGTAATTAGTTAATCTCTTACCTGAAAAGGTATCCCTAAACTCGTCCCCAAAAAGAGTAGGCCCCGACGTTATTGGATTATGAATCGCCAATGTAGCCACTAATTAAAATCTATAGATTAACTCTTTTCATATAATATATATATATATATATATATATATATATATATATAACAAATGGAAAACTGAAGTACCTACCACAAAAAACATTTTATTTAAGAATCGGTATACATTTATTTATTTAAGAATCTGTAAAGTAACAGAAATTTCTTCTTGTGTTTTATATAAGTACATTCAACTCATTAAAATAAGCTATACATTTTACAAAATCCAATCTTGAAACAGATCAATTTTTATACTCATCGATTTTCCTAGCAACTCACTGCTTACATTTCAAGAATTTGTGTTTGGTAAATTTTACAGAGACTACAATTAGCACATAACTTCCACGTTCACTCAAACTGAAAAAGCTTTCCATATTTTCTCACACCTAAATGAAATGCAATTCTTAGCCAGGAATATAATGAATAAGAATGAAATAATAATCTAATATGAATGAGAAGTAATTTACACTTTTGGTAGAATTTGTATTTAATAGGCAACTACCTATTTATATTTCCAAGAAAGTATAAATCTCTTAATCTCTTGTCCGGGGACGAATTCTGGTAGGAGATTAAAGGACCGTAATGAGTATGGGGACGAATTATGGTTGCAGAAATTATGTACCACCTGCTCGGGGACGAATTCAGGGCCGCCCCTTTGCATGCATCCAATGTTGTCTGAATGCAAATAAATACATAGTGTATTTCAAAGTATATCGTCAATGTACAAATAATAGTTACTAGCAATTTCTTTTCTTAGCATATCTTTTATTGTAAATAAAACTCCCATACATTTATTTTAAAAGTTATATATACCTACTCGTATTATACAAGGCTCAGTAACAAGGATTCTTAACACAACGACTGATACTAATTATTCTTTAATTCTTGTAGCACTGGCCGACGCATGCCCAGAGCCAACCCTTGGTGGGACAGGTAAGAATTTACAAGGTGTTTATCAATAATCTATATAATGAGGTTAAAGGCAAGACGATATACGTTGAGATACACCATACCACATTTTCAGAAGAAACTGTATATTTGTATTTTCACTAATTATAACTACAAATACTAACTCGGTCTGATCATCTGTTTGTTAGTCTGTGAGTGGGATGTATCTCCTGAACCGTAATAGGTAGAGAGTTGAAATTTTCAGGGAATGTATTTTTCTTTTCCCGCTATAACAGCAAATCCAGCCATCCGTCAGCAATTTTTTTCTCATGAACAGGTAGACAGGGGAATACTATTATGTAAAATTGCATTATAGATTCTACAAGCAGTATGAATGCGATCTCATATGTCCAGAGTATGAAAGGGCGAATAAGATATCCTTTCTGAAAACTTAATAAAAATGTCCAACGTTAACTTATCTACAATATGTAAGGCTATAGGCTCTTTACTGACTTTTTCATACACTTTCCAATATCATTTGACAATGAGAACACTTAGATAATGTATGCAAAGTTTGTTTTTAAATTTATCAATTTGAATACTACAGTTTTATAGAGTTGTCAAATCAACAAATTATCCTACATTTTAAAGTAAATAAACAGTAGTATATTTTTTCTATCTGTCATGTATATAAAATAAGTAATGGTGATTTCGAGATAAAAAAGGCAACTAGCATTGTGTTTAGCGAAACCAATCGAAACCTGCCGAACTTTCAAACGCACCAATCAGGTATCGGAACTTTGACTTTCGGTCATCAAAACGCGTCGTTTGTTTCCATCTCGAAAACACTATAAGTAATCTATCTAAATGAGCAATGTGATAATCGAATCAGTTATGGACTTTTTTAATGAAATTTCAATATCATTTGACATTGAGAATGCTCCGATAATGTAAAACTAAAATGTTTGTTTTGAAATGTTTTAGTTTGAATAGTACAGTTTCACAGAGTTTTCGAATTGATTCATTATTGACGTCGATGCCCCTTATCGCGTTTGTTAGTTATATTTCGTATTTAATTTTGATGTTATTACCAAATCAATCAGAATACAAGTTTGTTAATTTATGTAAATATTTGAAAAGTTGAATGTTGCAGAAGATTATTATAACCTATCTAAAATGTAATGACCTGATTATAATCATTTCCAATTTTACGATTTGAAAACGTTGGATATTTACGGCACACCAATTCATCTGTGAAGTGATAGAAATGACTACCTATAGTTGTCACGCTCAAGTCAGGAATTTATATCAGAATATACACATAAAGATTCATACAAATTATTTTACAGATCATGAACGGTAAGGGTTTACTGGTTTCAGACAATATTGGAAATTGTGTTCAGCCAGTAGGTAAACCATTCCTACCGTTCTTGAGACTTAATATACAAATTTGTACGACCGGACTATTTTCGATTCCTAACCACATACGTACATCTGTCTCTGTGGCAGTAAGTTGGATTTACCAGTTGCTATCCTGGTTGCCAACCAAACTCCTCAGGATATATTACTTACTGTTCAGAGAACATTCAGTGAATTCTTACATTTTGAAGGATATACTACAATAATAATTTTTTTCAGTCTGTCATGCATTTCTAAGATATCTATTAAAGCTATTTGTTACACTTATATATTATTTAAGAAGGTTGATTTTCATAAATTGTCCTCAACATATATTGCTTGTACAAACAATTGAATAAGTAGTACGAACGGTAAGGGTTTATTAGTTACTTTACCTTATCCTTACTGGTCTTACTTTTCTTACAATTTACAATTTTCAATTAATGACAATTTTGACACATATTCAGTAGGTATATCCATATTAGCCGACGATCCTCATTATTACCTATTCGAAATATACAGATAAGCAATAAAAGTGTGTGTCCCTTTTAATATTCCCAAGCCCGGATTAATATATCCTAAGAAAATAGTTCAGCATTTGGCATAATCACATCCATTATCGTGATGTTTATAAATGTTTTTGTGTTATATATCATAATATACTGTATATACATAAACAATCCTCTATTATATTCAAGCGATTTTTCTTAATAATTATCTTAGCCTATTATTTATAAATAACCTATAAAACAAAATTTAATGGCTAGGACAGGTACAAGTCTGCGTAGACTGCCTGCTGATAACTCAAGTTTTTGGTGATTTACAACCTTCTTAGATTTCTGTTCGCACTTATACCTATTTTTTATTCTAACTGTATTATTCATAAAAACATATACGAGGTTTATTAGCTTGTTATAACGCGATATTCGACAAACAGTATTCATGAACGTTCATTAGCGTTAAAACACTCTTCTAGCGATATTATAACTTATAGAAGGTTCGACCCTACTATAAACCCATTATAAGCGTCTAATAGAGTAAAAATGGCCGACTTCAGCTTAATTTTGATTGACTGCTCATCAAGAGGTTATATTTTAAGTCACAATTTGATAGTTTTTGATAGAAATTCTGAAAAATAGAACCTGTCGCGAAAACTTAGATAGACAGTGTGTTCCTAAATACAAAATATTAGGCCTGGCTAGCTTAAATTATGTCATCAGTCAATGTCATATTCCTATACTAAGTCCATATATCTGTCAATTTTCGACGGCCATTTTAACCCTGGACAGGCTAGTGTTTTGAATTTTGGAACAGCCAGATAGAAATGAAATGTCATCTTTTAATTATTGCTGTCAAATACATTTGTTTGTATGGCCTGATCACGCAGATTATATCAATTTGTCTTAGAATTTACCAAAATGACGGTAATATCATAATTTTAGTTATGACAGTTTATTTGAGCGTTTATAAATAAAAAAAAGTTTTGGTAGGTTTATGAACATTGTAAGTAATGAGCATTTAAAACCTATTTTAAGAGATTTTTATGAATAAGACTGTAATAGTTTTGACAGCCACTATATCTAAGCTATAATTTTATATCATTAACTATCAAATTAGACCATTTCTTGTCTTATGAGATGACAATTTAATTACACCACGAATGTTTCTTTGATAGAGAAGATTCTATATATTTAATCAATTTTGTCTACTAAAATATTAGAGCGATTCAAACATTCAAGACCCTTCGTTTCTAGCCTGTGGCATTAGAGTTTCCCTCAACAAAATATTAATCAACTGTTTGTTTACTGTCTGGAGGATTTCAAAATTGGCAAAGGTCTTGTTTATCTTTTGCAGCTGTATTTGAACGATAAAGATTCCAATAATCAAACTTGTTAATCTTGATCTAAAATAAAAGTGATGGCCATTTTCCTTGTGATCTTACTAAAACTCGGATCTCATCATTCACTACTGTTCTATCTTGGTCGATGCTGAAGAGTTGTTCATCCAAAAATATTAGTAATATTTTCAGTAATCTCTAACCAAGCGTCCAAAAAAAGCGGTGAGCGTAACAACTTGAGGGTTGAGCTATATCCTAGTTTGACTATGCGAGGGTCGGTCATAGAAATATATTAGGGTGAATGTTTTATATATCCCCATTCACCCTCGTACTACCTACTACTACAACTACTACTTATTGGGGTGGTGTTTGATTAAAGATAGACAGACAGACAGCGACAGGGTATTGCGAATAAAATGCAATGACCATTGTCGTGCTATTCTGTCTACCAAAGCAGAAAGAAGGGCAATTCGAAGCGATAAAATTACTGAATAAAAAAAACTGACGTTTCTAGATCTGTGAAAAATGATGTTTTCAGTAGCATGTTGAATATATTAACAATAATTAAATAGCAATTAACTCAAGTTTTTTGAATTCTAAGGTTTTTATTTTGTTATGTCTTTCAGGTTTACATAAATATAGGGGCGATAAAAAATAATAAAATGTATGTACTTTATATGTATAAAAATAATTTCGCGTTTTCATAGTAAACGAGCTCCGCATTTCATGATTTTAATCATTAATCATATTATTTATATTCTGATAGATAATTTAGAAATTAACCATATATTCCATATGTTTCTTTGTAGTTATGAGTAACATAAAAAAGGATTATAATTTTGTCAATAAATAATGTGTATGTTATAATATATACAATAATTTCAGTTCCAACATTAATAAAGGTTATTTAATGTAAAGATATATGGATATTTAGAAAACACTAAACACATTCGTCCTCTTCTGTACTCCAAAGGGTTTTCGAGTAAGAAGTTTTTATGATGTTAGTAAATTACTCAAAAGTGTGATTTTTTTTTTTCACAAAAACTAGGCCCGACTACATAAGATAATACAGGAAAAAAACTAAATATTATTTATTTTTGGTAGGTACGTACTTCTTACTGATGGCAACGAAGACAGATAGAGTAATATAATATCTATCTTCTTTGGTTGTGGCAGATAATTAGCTATAACTATAACAGATACTCCATCACTTGCAGAACTTAAAAATTATCAACACCTACCAACAGAACATGGATGAGGTCCATCCCGATAGCATAAAATTAACAGTTTGTATGTTTGATATAAGTAGATTTCTTAAATATGTAATATAAGGACATTGCTGAGTTATGTAAGATTAGAAACACCGAACAGTATTAGAAAAGATAGGATAAAGGTCAGCTCTCAATTATTAGAATAAATTAATAAGTAATTTTTATGAAAAATATGAAATCAATAATTGATCTTTAATTAATAAGGTTCCATGATATAAATTCTATTTCAGTAGCCTTGGTGCTTTTATCCGCATTTATTATAGGGTGGGTAGTTTGTTATGCTTTATCTAGATCAGTCACCCTTTTTCGTGACAGTGGCGTATCAGAAAAAGGCTCACATAATAGATCATGAATAAATTGTTTTAGGAAAAACATCAACATATTGCTGTATATTTGTCAATCGCTACACTCAAACAAGTCATATTTCAAAACAGAAAATTGCTAATTCATAAACAATCGATCCACTTAGGAGCTACGAGGCAACTGACATCCACACAGATACACATCTCAAACTTATAACACCCCTGTGTTCGCGTAGAAGGGTTAGATATAAAATACTAAAAATAGATGTTGATTTTTTTAATTAGATTTAGATAAGTCGCTTTAAGATTTATTGTCGCGGATTTGATACCCTTTTGTGAACTTCATATAGAAAGACAAAAAAATTATTTTACAGAAACTAGAACACGTTATTAGTTGTGCACTTAAAAATTTAAAATAATATTAATTCGGCTAGTGCTGGTAATTTTGAAGTGGTGCAGTTGTGAGGAAATAGTACCAGCACCAGTAAAATTATATACAGGGTGTCCCACTAAGCGGTAGACGGAAGATTATGGCTATACCCTTGGTATAGAAAAATGTTTCCTACAAAACTTCTCTTGATTTGTACGCTGCACAATTTGAAAATATTTTCCAATATGGCGTACTTTTGTTTATATCACAAAGGGACACCAACTTCGTTATTTTGAAAAGAATACCCTGTATATTATATTATTATAAGTGATAAAGTGATTAAAAAGGCTTTATTACATAGATATATTAATATTTTCATAGAATAGCAATTAAATCTAACTGGCTTATACTTACCAGGTAACTCTACTTAATTAACAGTTTTCTTATAATACGCTTTGATAAAAATCTTGAAATAATCGCCATCTCAACTCAGTACAAGCATAGATACTTTTGCTGAAAATCTTGAAGAGCCTATATCGAGATAAATATTTTCTAAAAATAATAGGACCGAGATTATTAGTTGTACTGAAATACAGAAAATACTATAAATTATATTTATGCTGCTAGATATTTTCCAATTTGTGCCACCAACTTCAAAAGTACCAGCACCAACAGAATCAATTCCACTTGCCGGGTGTTTACATCCACCCACTAAACGTCAATCCACCGTCAATGGTACGCTGAAGATATATCAGATATATCAGACTCGGCTCGACGCTCTACGGTAAACTGAAGATACGCAACAACCATGAAATCATGATATTTGTCTGGGTGGTGGTGCTTTGTTTGGTAATCAATCTGATCAAGATTTATAGTGGTTTTATGCCCAAACAGTTGTTGACGTTATTCGATGGTAGACGGGGCATTTGCCCTCGCAGTAGTTGTTATTATACCAGATACGGCTGTTATTATATAATCATCTTGATTATGTAACAGAGATATCTTAAAAATATTTAATCTTTTCATATTTTTTAGTGTTTCGTTAGTCATGGAAATGGCGATATATAATATAATAATATAATGGGGATAATAATCTTACACTTTCTTGAAGCTTTAATGGGAAACCAAGAATTAAAAAAAAATGTTACGGAACCATCTCTCAGCACTCCTTTAAACAATAAATAAGGATTATCAAAATCATTGTTTACTACAAAACGAGCTAACATAAATAAAAAAGCAAACATACATTTGAATTGTATATCTCAAATCATTTCTGATGCTTCAATTTAGTATTCATTGGTGTTCATCATCTCCGTCAAATATCGGGGTTATTTAAGTTATTCGCTATTTCAGCTTCTAAGGAGTTGATTTTTTGAGAAAATAATTAGTATTTGTCCTTTTGCATAGTTCATGCTTTTGATTTAGATTTCAATAAAATCGATTTAGATGCAAAAAGGCAACCAACAGACAGACAGAAATTTATAATATGCGTTTAAAAAGTATATTGATAAGAACACGAGCCGTTATTAAACTTTCCTGGAGCAGATTAAATCATGATTTTATCATCTCTCTCCCACGAATCTAGAATTGGAGCTTGGTTTTGTTTGCATGCATCATAATACCAGCACAAATTATTGATCTCTTTTATATCAAAAGCTGTGTTTCTGACAGCACAACGAGAGAGAGACATCCTCGGAAAATCCGTATCAAGGTCGCTTACATGCATTTTTTTCTCCCTTTCTGCAAAAGGACCATTGGAGTGCTCTCTTCTTTTGCGACGGTTCAGAGCGCGCTGTCGCTGTCACGGCCTGCTTTGAATAAAAAATAGTAGTGTACGCATTATGCACGGTTGCTTTTGTCTCATTTTATAAATAGCATAAGTCTAGGTACTCGCATATATACGGAAGATACAGTGAGGAGCTTTGTTTCTATCGAAGAATAATAAACAGGAGTTGAAAAATAATCATAACGAGGTGTTAATGTATGTCTGATAATATGACGACACTTGTTAACGTTGATGTTTTGTGCAGCACATTTTAAAGGTTATTTACCAATTTTACGATTTTTTTACCGCTCTAAGAATAAATACAAAACGGGTTTCAAGCAGTACTCTGGGGATGGCGTAAGAGTCGAGGCAATATTTTAGGTGCTTGTATTTATAAATGTACTATGTAAACTATTCTTTAAAATTCAATTTTTTCTCGTCTGTGTATAGAATCATCTGTTAAAAAGCAAGGTAGAAAAGTTTACAACGTTTTCTTAACGCACTTTGGTACTTGCTTTCTTCACGTAGCTATGTGAGCACCAGCAACACCAAATGAAGAGAAAAATTAGTTGCAAAAAATTAATAGTATAAGTTGATAATTCAAAAATAATTCGTCAAAACTTGTCAATATATAATTAATTTCCTAATTACTGGTGTTACGATTACCTACAAGGTGTAACAAAAAACGTGGGCTGGCTCTACATAGTCGTATTGTATTCACCAAAATGATCACAAAAGTTAATATACACACCTATAAAATAAAATACTGTTCCTAAGTTATGGCGATCTGAACCTTTCCTGTATGCTTTTTTTTGATTTGTTCGCCCCTTATATATAGTAAACGTGCTCCGATTTTGATGATTTTTGATTCATGTGAAAGAGGAGACTTGGAAATTGGTAGCATATTCGTAAAAACTCAAACCGAAATCTCCTGCCCTCCTAAAACCGCCCCCGAAGTGGTTGGAGGGGGCAAATTTTCTCAAAAATCGAAAATTCGAGATGCCAGAATTAAAGATAGGACAATATTCGGTCAGTTTAAATTGAACATTTTTTTAAAAGAGTTACGGTTTTCGAGCTACATTCATTTTAAAATCACACATACGGGTATTTTTGCTATGTGGAAGGGGCAATTTCTTTCGAAAACTGAAAATCTTTTGATGCCACATGAAAGACAATAATATGTGTATCAACATTTATAAAGAACATTTTCTCCTTAGAGTTACGGTTTTTGAGGTAAGCGATGGTAGAATGGTTAAATCTAAAATATTTGAGCGTATTTCCGCAGCGTTGTTTACATAATAACAAGGACAAGCAAAGTATATACGTGGGTAATAGGATATTAGTGGTGAACGTTCAACGATTTTTGTGACCAATGTTACACTCAAAAGTCTAAAATAAATACTTTCTTACAAAAAACTGGACCGACGTTATTAGTTGGTGCACTGAAAATTACGAAATAATATTAATTCTATTGGTGCTGGTACTTGTGAAGTTGCCAAAAGTTATCAATCTACTGCAACTGCACAACTTCAAAAGTAACAGCACCAATAGAATTAATATTATTTCGTAATTTTAAGTGCACCAACTAATAACGTTGGTCCATTTTTTTGTAAAAAAAATTATATGTTCTTATGTTGCTGATCTCCATGGAAGGCACACCGAGCATATTTTTCAAATTTACATGCCTAGTTGTTATACCTAATGTTTATCTGTATTTTATTTCAAAATAATAATTATAAACGTTATTTAGTGGCCTGTGGCCCACCTTTTTCTTATCACGTTGTATATGTAGGAGTCTCTAGCTGTATGTTTGGATTTAATGATTCAAGTGAAGTTATGTATCTATATACAGGTTTTTCAATTTACTTTTCAAAATTTGCTTCAACCCCAAGAACATCACTTTCGAACATACAGAAATTTCAAAATTTTAAGCTTGACCATATCTATAACTTCTAATAAAATGTTCATTTGTAGAAATTTCTTAGGACAACAGAAATATCAAACTCCGGATTATAAGTTAAGGTAGTTATCGCGTAAATTTGTTTTTGACAGATTTCTTTTAAATTTCAGTTGTATACGGTTTAGAATGCCTTCTTTCCTACAGCAAGGTTTCAATATGATTCACCGTTTTGTAATAAATATATATATATATATATATATATATATATATATATATATATATATATATATATATTTATAAGTATTTTCACCAAATTTTTTTTTCGCTTAAACTTCCCGAAAGATGTCCATGAAAAACTATTATATTATAAAATAAAAACCTTGATAAAAATGTGCATAAACATTCAAAGCGATTCATCGTTCCGTTTTTTTAATATAAGTTTTTGAAGTGTAGTATCTCCGAAAATTTCGTTTTTGGTGATATTTGGCAACAGTGCTAATCTTGACTAGATACCTAGTAACACAGGGTGAATATGAACCGGAAAAAATAACACATTGATTCAAGTAACTTTTGTGTTATGTGAAATTTACAAGAACAAAAAATTTATCAATATCAAATCATAAGCAATATAATTATTCATATTAGCACAGACCTGTGACTTCGCAAACGATTTAATTCCTATTTATTGTACATCTAAAAAAATAAAAGTCTTATATGGATAACAACACAATAAAATTGGAAAACTAAATATTGCGAATATTTACGATTTTCCTGAAATATATTCTTCAAAGAAACGCTGAATATTACTTATACATGTTCCGTTTTTCGTCATTAGAGTATTGTTAGATGACGTTTGCCCCCATAATAATTTGCCAAGATTATCATTTTTATAAGCTTCTTTTGAAATCATTAAATCTGGTAATAATGTTTTTTTCGTCAGTTCATTCCTTAAACAATCTTTCTTTCGGAAGACATTTTGATGATATTTCTTTTAATATCTGCACATTATATGTTGCGTTATGGAATTTTCCTTTTTTATTTAGTATTACAGTATATAGGTACACACATTACACTTAATTTTTTTGAAAGAAAAAATATTTTTATCAAATCATCATTTTCTGCTTGGATTTCCATTTTTCGCCTTAGGTATAAAATCTACCTTTTGACAACAATTGACTAGATATCGTATTATTGAAATTTAAAATTTAAACGCTCAAATGACAGCTCAGTAACTAACCTTTTTTGTGTTAGAAACTTGACAATTTTACGTTGCCACATTCCGTCTCTAATGAAAAATATATCAACCTTAGCGTAAAAATTGAACTGTACATACTCAAAAGTTTTTGACAGATGTTATCTTTGAAAACATAAAGTAAGTAAGTACAAGAAATAAAACATTAAAAATTTTGTTTTACTCTCTTGAAGATGTTCTTATAAAATAAATATATAAATATTGACATATTTTCCAAAAATGTTGACGCATGGAACCTCCTACTTTTGTCACTGACTATCTCGCGATAACTACCTTAATATTGATGAAAACATTATACATATGTATTAAATACAATGTAATAAGCTAAGCTGTTCCTCAGGGTTCAGACCATGGAACACTTTTGTTTCTTCTGTTTATCATGAATAACATGAAATTTCTAGTTTATAAATCAACGGAGGGCTTAGAATATGAATTTCATTGATGTCTATTCAATATATTTGTATCTTCGATAAAACAAATTCAATTGAATTTTTGTTAAATTCTTGATTAATATTACCCATGGTTAGGATTTTGTGCCAGAATAATTTTATTATTTATTTGATCAGATCAAGTACCTACCCGCTAGATTTGAACATCAAAGAGCATGGGATAATTCTATTCTCAGATCGACTCATGTCATAGTGACAACTTGGATATTATCAGATCATATTGTGACATACTTAACTGTTCACAAATTTAGCTGACCCAAATAAAAAATTATCATCTAGGGGTCACGTTATAGTAGAATATTATTTAAGTTTTGCTCTCTTTTTTCCATTTATAACTCTACCAATTAAAAGTGCATACTTTATATTGTCTCCGATTTGTATTCTCACTTTTTAAATTGCTATTAGGTTTTGCAATAAATTCATATTACAATATTAAAAATGCTGTAAAAACTTCAATGATTAACACAAAAGGGGTGAGATTAAACATTCTTCTGTACCCAACAAAATCTATTACCAGCATTAACTGCCCCTCAAGCGCTTAGAATCGGTGGGTGTAAGGAAAGTAGACTAGTACGCTTTTGCACATTCACAAATTTGAATACCTAAATAGAAACCCAATTGAAACAGGAACACGTAAACACACAGAGTTAATCTCACCGAGTTCCTATGAAGAGACGATGATTTAGCTCCCCTTCTGATTGCACACCCTTCCTGCAATTCCTGCTGCCCTCAAGAGCAGAGCCTCTTCCATTGATCCGTTATGTTATCATTCGAGCCCCAATGGCCGCCAAATTGCGATCCAATTTCATATTCTAATACTTGGATTTGCACCCGCGAGGACTTAGTTGCAACCATCTGGCGATGTGCATGCACCACTTCCATTACGGATAATATATACAGTGCGTTCGTAATGTATGAAAACTCAATATCTTCCAAAATATTAGAATATGAAAAAAACGCTCCAATTTATAATTTCAACACGTAAACAATATTATTTTAACCGATCCACGTTTAAATCTATGACGTCATCGCTCATGTTCGTAAATGGAATGGCCATAATTTTTGACCGACGAACCCCGAAAGGAGGAGGTATACAATTCAACTGTCAGCTTTTTTTTGTTTTGTGCGCGCGTTTTATATAGTATTTTTTAAAAAGAGTTACGGTTAAGGCATGTTGAATTTCCAAATATTTGTATTTTTGCTATGTGGACAGGGCGATTTATTTTGAAAATTGAAAATCTGTGGATACTACATAAAAGACCTAATTATTTGTAGCAAAATTTATGATGAATATTTTTTCCTTAGAGTTACGGTTTTCGAGTTACAACGGTGGTGATATGGTAAGATCTAAAATACTTACGTATTTCCGCAGCGATGTTTTGAGATCTCAATAATAACAACTACAAGCAAAGAATATAATAGGATAAGTAGGTATTTACTATCTTCATTGGTAATAGTGAACGTTCAACGATTTACAAGACTAATGCTACTCAAAAGTGTGAATTAAATATTTCTTACAAAAAATTGGACCGCCGACGTTATTAGTTGGTGCACTGAAGAATACAAAATAATATTAATTCTGTTAGTGCTGGTACTTGTGAAATTGGTGCCAAAAGCTATCAATTTAACTGCAACTGCACAACTTCAAAAGTAACAGCACCAATAGAATTCATATTATTTTGTATTCTTCAGTGCACCAACTAATAACGTCGGTCCAATTTTTTTGGAAAAAATATTTATTAAGTTGTACCATTAATAGCTTAGCTTGTACTTATTATTATTCAGAGGTCGCGAAATATCGCGAAGCAGATACACATATTTCAGACTTTACTGCTGCAACTCGAAAACCGTAATTCTTCAGAAATAAAATTCAATTTAAATGTTGCTACATATAATTTCTTCTTTAATTTGTCCGTCTCATATTTCAAATTTTCGAAAAAAAATGCTGCCTCCACATACCGGAAATACACATATTTCAGACTTTATTTATTTATCTATTTATTTATTCGAGTGTATAAAACTGATGAATAGTTTCCTAAGAGTATCAATCTCTTTGAAATTGCGACTGTTAATAACTATAAATCCGTAAGCTCGATTGCTGATTTCAGGACTGAGTCAATGTGTTCATCAAACGACACAGATTTATCAAATATAATGCCAAGATCTTTGAATGTTTTGGGTCTTAGTAGAGAAATGTCACCAATTGAATACGATTGAATTCAACTTCAGTGTGAAGGACATGACCTTACATTTGACTGGATTCAGTTCTAATCTGCTATTTTCATACCATTCTAACACTCGGCCAAGATTGTCGGCTAGATGTTGACAATCATCTATATGATTCACGCAGCCATATAATTTTAGGTCGTCGGTATATAGCAAGAAGTTTACATCAATGGCATTACCAATGTCGTTAATGAAAATATTGAAAAGTGATGGCCCCAGAAAGGAGCCTTGAGGTACGCCAGATGTTGCTAGATATTCGACAGACTTGAAGCCATTCAATTGAACATATTTGCGGTCATCAAAGTGAAATTTGAAGAGAATAATTAAAGAGATGCTTCCAGTTTATTAATCAAAATTCCGTCAAGTCTTGGAGAAATCAGTATAGAGGACGTCTGTTTGGCCTCGAATGTCAATACTTCCAAAATGCAATGAGTAACAGTTATCAGATTACTTACCGTCGAGTGACCTTTAATGAATCCATGTTGTTGTGGACAGATGATTTTATTAATGCTGTAGGATAAGTTACTTTCCAAGAGAATTTCGAAAATTTTGCAAAAGTTACATATACTCGAAATTTGTCTACATTTTGCAAGGTTATTTTTGTTACCATTCTTATATACCGGAAAGCGCTTCCAAGTTGTCGGAATATAGTTTAGACATATATTAAATAGTCATGGTGCTTTGACAGAGTGTAGAATTTACTAAACATGTCGGCAAACCTATCAAGAATTTCTGAAGGCTCTACCAGTACGTTGTCATCATATACCATATTGCTTCTAATTTTAGATGATGATTTACGAGAATTAATAATCAGCCGGAATTTGTTTGGATTAGAAGATATTTCAGCTTCAGACCTTCGCACATAATTTTTGTATAACCCATTAATGTCTATTTTGACTTTTGAAATTGCTTTAATGGCTGTAACTCGAAGAGCGTAGCTCTTTTGAAAAAAAGTTCAAAATAAACGTTTCCGGATATGGTCTCATCTTTAATTCTGCAATCTCAGATATTCGATTTTCGATAAAAATGCACCATCCACCCCCTTCATGGACAAACATACAACGTAATTTTATTCCTCCTCCTTTTTTTGAAATCGGTCAAAAATGTAGGTATGTTTTTCTCAGCAATCCCTTTTAGACAGACAGACGGATCATTGGCTGAAAATATGTTTTTTTAAACTCAGTGACTTGTTAAAAGTAATCTGTTGGAAACCGGACAGCGAAAAATTTACTCGATTTCATTATTTTCCTTACTGAGGTTCCTTACAGAATATTCTGTGCTAGAGTATCTATCTACCAATAATTGATATGGGTAGTAAATTATATAGCGATATTTTAAAAAAACGTGATCCTAAAACAAGTACCTACCTATTAGGTCTAACAATTAATTGTTTCTTAAATAGGTACTCAATTACATTGACTCTCTACTCTCTTTTCCACCAGTTATCTACGGGATAGAATTGTTATAAAGATCAATAAATTACATAAAATAACTGATAACATGATCATTTCACAGACGAAAAATCTAAACTAAGTGCTTTCTATACTATCCCAAATTCTCAGAAATATTAGCTACTTCGCTACTTCATCCAAAAGCAGTCAAAACAACTTCATTCACTTGTTTGCGCCTATACAGGTGTATTATCCCCTCCATAGATCCCCTCTCGTCTCGTTCACAACTTGCTCTTATCGACTAATATCACTGTACTATCGACCAGTCGCTTTAGAAGAGAGTGAGTTTAGTAGAATTTTAATTTTTATTACCAATTAATATTTTCTAATTTTCAAGGCAAACACTCGAAAATATGAACAGCTTGTTCTCCTAAAAAATAGATTTTTGGACAAAATTATATACCTAACACAAAAAATTGACGTTGATTGATTGTATGATCGACAAAGTATATAGCAACAATTTGATATTTCAAAGAATAACAATTACTTTGTAAATTATCCAGATCAGCGATCTGGTAGAATTATCTACCTCAGCAGGGCTTATTAACTAACTGGGGAATAAATAAATATATAGAAAGTGCTGATCTTTAGCTAAAAAATAAAGTTAATAAATATTTTTTACAAAAAATTGGACCGACGTTATTAGTTGAGGTTCTGATAAATACAAAATTATATGAATTCTATTAATGCTGTTACTTTTGAAGTTGTGCGCTGCAACTAGATTGATAACTTTTTGCACCAACTTCACAAGTACCAGCACCAATAGAATTAATAGGTATTATTTTATATTTTTCAGTGCACCAACTAATAACGTGGGTCCATTTTTTAAAAATATTTTCGTGTGCTGAAAATAAAATGTACTTAAAAAAATATTTAAATTATTTCAAATAATTAAAAAAAGAGGATTTCAGCCTTTTTTTCTAGCTTGTTGTTGTTTTTAACCCCATGGATTTTGAAAAGTTGATAAAATGTAGCAGTATTCAAATTCAATTGTTCTTATTTGTCATGAAAACTGCAAACTTTGAACAGTTCCAAACACTATGATTTGGTTGACAGCATCTTTTATAAGCACCTTAGTTTCATTGTCTGGACTAGAAATCTTATCATTCTAGATCATCCAATTAATACGTTCATGAGTTTCTGCGATGTTGCGTGGAATCGCTGGAAATCTTCTAGTGCAAAAGATTCGACGGCGACATTGCCAAAATATCAACTTTCTGCAAATTTTGGCGGACATATCATTAACTGCATTTCTCTTAATACTGATTGCAATAAAATCTCTTTCTAGATTGTCAACAGGTACATGACCCTGCTCGTTTTGTGGTCCTGTTATAAGGTTTTGACCAGATAAGTCAGTTGGCAACATTGCAAAATTTGTGTGTGTATCTAATTTTGCAATATGAATATTGAATTCAAATATCTATTATGTACATACCCCAAACGTAGACCTGCATTTATTGCAGTCTCTTTTCTAAATCAACAGTTTTCGATCACACTTAACTCTTTTCCTTTCGCTCTTAACATAAATAACATGGTTGAAAATTAGAATAAATATTATTATCTGAGCAAAGTCAAGTAATGAACAAGGATGTACCTAATATTTATACTAATCATTAAAATGACATAATCAATGGTCATCCCTCTCATAAGATCAACAGTAAAAATTAACAAGGGAGATGGATAGGCATTTTGTACTAACAATGACCAGCAAGCTAGGCCTCGCGGGTTTCAGGCGTACGGCAGGTTTACCGCAGGTAGCTTGCGCTCTAGTCGTATATCGAACCGGCGCGCTGGTTGTTTAAAAAGGGGATTGTTTTTGACAGACGAACCCAAACGATGGATGCAATTCGACCGCCTGTTTTTTGTTCGTGTGCGTGTTTTATCTATTATACGTGATCCGATTTTCATCATTTTTGATTCATTTGAAAGAAGAGACTTGAGAAATGGTCCCATATTCGTACAAACTCAAATCCGAGATCTCCTTTCCTCCGAAAACTGCCCCCGAAGGAGGTGAAGCGGGCAGTTTCTCCGAGATGGTACAATTAAAGATAAGAAAATATCTGGCAACGATTAAATTGGACATTTTTTCAAAAGGGCTACGGGTTTCGAGTTACTGCGATGTTAAAATCTCAAATATGTGTATCTCCACTATGTGCAGGAAGCAATTTCTTTCGAAAATCTCAGGGGACTATGAAAGACCAGATTATTTGTAGCAACATTTATACTGAACATGTTTTCCTTTGAGTTACGATATGCGTGTTACAGCCGTAAATTCAACTACAAGTAAAGAATATACGTGGTTAATAGGTTAAATACTATTTTCTTTGGTATTAGTGAACGTTCAACGATTTTCGTGATTAATGTTACATTTAAAAGTGTGAAATAAATATTTTTTACAAAAAATTGGAACGACGTTATTAGTTGATGCACTGAAAAATACAAAATAATATTAATTCTATTGGTGCTGGTACTTGTGAAGATGGTGCCAAAAGTTATCAATTTAACTGGAACTGTACAACTTCAAAAGTAACAGCACTAATTGAATTCATATTATTTTGTATTTCTCAGTGCAACAACTAATAACGTCGGTCCAATTTTTTGTAAAAAATATTAATTTTTTCTCCGGTTACTTCTAAGCCCTTCACCGGATTTCAATACGGTTTCCACTATCATTGAGATTTTTTTTACGGATTGGTTTATATCTATAATACATTCACATTATAATTAGGTTTTTGTATGGTTGAGAAAATTAATTGTTTCATAAATCAAGTCGTCAAAAAATCTGTTTTCGGGCGCCTTCATAGATTACGCTAACTAAACATTGAAGACACATCTAAATAGTGTACTAAGGAAATTTAGTTCTCCGAATATTCAGGGGGAAAATCCGCAATGATTTATATCTATCTCCTTAGCGAAACCACGGTAACCATTTCCCTATCTTGAATATTGGACCGACGTTATTAGTTGATACACGGAAAAATGCAAAATAATATTAATTCTATTGGTGCTGATACTTTTGAACTTGTGCAGTTGAAGTTAGATTGAAAATTTTTGACACCAACATCATAAGTACCAGTCCCAATAGAATTAATATTGTAGGAAAAATTATCATTTCTCAAAGTGGAGTAGATTAATTGAGGAAAATAAATCTCGAAGTCATCTCCACAATTTATTAAAAAAATTCTTTGCGGTTGAGATATGTTTCGAGTGTAGGTATATATACTCATCATCAGTGAGGATATATACACGGAATATCTGATAGGGTGGAAAAATTAACAAACTACTGTGTACAAAAAATGTGGCACAATACTCACGTGGAGAGAAACAAAAAATAATATAAACATCAACAAAACACGAAAATTGAAACATTGATTTTAATGAATCTCGAATAAACAAAACATTTTAAAAATAAAATAAAAAGAAATAACTAGCCTCTCATGAGGGGAATAATTTTAAAATTATTAGAGTTTTGGTGATGTTTATTTATATTATTTTTTGTTTCTCTCCACGTGAGTATTCATCTTATATATCTTTTTTCCTAGAATGAACTTGTAAAATTTGATGTTATCCATGAGTTGTTCTAAGATAATATGTAATTATGAGTTTTCATCGACATGAAAATTTAGTAGAAAAGGTGCAAGGACGCCCCAAGCACAGGAAGGCCGTGTTAGCTTCCTCACATATCTACAGTAACTTGGTCACAGCATATTAGGTCATTTTTCATTATCTCACCAGTACCTTGGCGGTATGACGAGTAACTTGTGACAAGAAGTATACAGAGTGTTAGTAAATAATTACGAAAGGGGGTGGTTCTGCATGAACAAATAATGAC
This sequence comes from Crioceris asparagi, assembly GCA_958507055.1. NCBI lineage: Eukaryota > Metazoa > Arthropoda > Insecta > Coleoptera > Chrysomelidae > Crioceris > Crioceris asparagi. Next base: position 33,835,404 of record OY293829.1, on the reverse strand, counting down.
AGTTTGCTACATAAACGTATGTCCTCAAATGCTCAGAGATACGGGATGTTGAAGTTTTTCTTAAAAACTGGCGATTTATTCATTGCTCTAAATCTGATCCAGATATGCAAATGAGATTTAGTGCGTTTTAGCAGGTAGTTATTGCGCATTTTTGACATGCAATTAAGAATTTTATGTTCATCATTGGCGCGCATACGGGATACGGGTATATAATAAAATAGTACGCCACTGAGATATTTGAAATAAAAAATCATTTTTGAATTTCTCCTTGTGACAAGAATCTCAGTTGTCTTTTTCTCGTATTTTATTTCTATAGTATATTAGCTCTAGTAGGCTATTGTCAACAATTATGTAATGTATGCCCTCGTACTCTGACACTCTTTCCTTCTGTACGTACTGCAGAATTGAGAGGGGGCATGATATAGGTATTGTATTTGTACAAGTTAAGTTTTAATGACCGAAAAACTTTTTTTAAATGTTTATTTTAACATACGAGAACACAGCAATAAGACAAGATTATATTTAAATTAATAAAATGTGTTACTTGGTTTTTATATTAAAAGATGAAAAATCAGCCTTTAGTTGTAATGTGATCCAATGAGACGTTGTGGAGCCGTGGTCTGGCTAATATGATTCGCGACATATGTCGTTCAAGCGTCTTGAAGCAAAACTTCCCATTATATTTTTGGTCAGTTAATTGTAGACATTTGAACTCGATAGAACAGTTTCGCTGTAAAAATCCAAATAAGTTTATGTGCCTTTTGAACATTATCTTCAAACAATTATGATTTACAACAGTCTCTATGCAATGCTTGTGCTAGAATTTGGATTTCCAATGCATGTAACCTTCTTGATCATGGGAAGTTTTATATTCCTTTGTTGTCTCTGTAATTTTATAATGATATGAATATCACTAATTAAAATTGCTCGAAAGTAAAAGTCTATCCCGTTATCCTCTGACGTATGACGTCTGACACGCCATCACTGCGTGATCAACACGTGCATTTGTTTACATGAGCCGACTTTCTAATTTGATTTTATTACAGGACTTTAGGACTGTCATCTACACAGCGTATGTGCATAAATTGCATGGATATTGTAAACGATCCAAATACAAATTGCGTGTAACGTTCAATTAAGAAAACAGCAGATATCGACTTACTGAAAAAATCTGATAATGCAGAAAATCGTATTGGAACTGTGTGCAAATAAAAAATGATAAGTAACATTAAAACTTATGTTAAGGATATCAAAGTTACGAAAGGTAATTAAATTGACATAATAAGCATCTAAATATACCTTTGATATGACCACATTTTAACATGAATGTTATCTTGAGCACCCTGTATTGATTTCAATAGAGGCTATTTTCGACCTTCTTAAAAAAATGGAGGAGGTATACAATTCGGTTATATGTCAATGTGCAACTGTTTGGACACAACGTAACTTACTTAGCGGTGTATGCACCATCAGACGACGAAACACTAGCCAAAAAAGAAAACTTTTTTGAAAAGCTTGAAGACCTTACTTCGGAACTCGGTAACAATAGAGAAATAGTTCTATTAGGCTATCTTAATGGTAGAACTGGATCTCAAATAAACCCTTTGGAGAACAATCCGTCAATGATAATGGACAAAGGTTAATCTAAATCTGCGAAATACATGACCTCAAGATTCTAAATGGCTTCTACAAACACAAAAATATTCGCCGATACACATATATATACAAAATACCAGAAACTTGAAAACAATTATCGACTATAATGTAACCAAACAACAACCAACCCTATTCTGGAATTATGTAAGAGTCATGAGGGGCGTAGTATGCGGATCTGACCACTACCTTGTAAGAGTAATAGTTGGGTTTCCTGTAAAAATAAACAAGAGCGAGAGTGTCATTGACAAGAATGAGAATGGAGAAACAATTGACATTAAACAGTACAACCTTGGTAGTTTTGAGAACGAAAGTACTAAAACGCTCTACCAAAATCGTCTGGAAGAGAAACTTTGTAACACTGAACAGAAAACGTTTGCAGAAATTTACGAAAACCTCATTGCTAGCTTACACGAAGCAACAGCGGAAACTATGCCTGAGCGGCCAACCTGTACCAGAAGCATGGAAAATGGCATACATATCTTCAATACACAGAAAAGGAAACAAAAAAGACTGCAACAACTATAGAGGTATTTCAGTAACTAGCACACTTAGTAGACCTTATAGAGAAAGAACAATGTGGGCTTAGAGCCGGAATATCATGCACTAACAACGTGTTTTGTCTCAAACAGGTTATAGAGAAAAGAACGGCAAGAAATCTTGAAATGCATATAACATTAATTGACATTCAAAAAGCTTATGATAATATCCCTATACCCAAACTTTGGCAAATACTAGAGGAATCGAATGTATACGTCACCTTGATAAAAGGACTCAAAGAGCTCTATAGAAATTTAATATCGAAAATAAAAATCGGAAAACAAATATATGAAGAATTCGAAGTAACAAAGGGATTAAGACAAGGATGCTGCATCTCATCCACCCTATTCAAAATCTATGTTGCAGCAGCATCAAAACAGTGGAAGAGAAAAGTGGAGGAAATGGGTATAGAAATAAGGAGATATATGTCTGTATACACTACAATTTGCAGATGACCAAGTGGTGACAGCAAACGACATTGAAGACATGGAATACATGGTGAGAAAATTGGTCAAGGAATACAACAAATGGGGTCTTAAAGTAAATATTGATAAGACAAAGTATATCTGCATAAATGGAGAACAAAACAACCTTAACCTAGATGACAATAAACAAATACTTAATGTCAAGAATATATCTACTTAGGAGTAACGTTCGACCAAACAGTAACTGACTACAAAGAAATCGAGAAAAAAATTGCAAAGGCAAAGAGAATTATCCGATGTCTAAACGGCATACTCTTGGGTAAAGATATATCAAAAAGAATAAAATTTTAAAACATTTACGAAACAATGATAAAAAGTACACTCTTATATGGTTCTGAAACGTGGAGAATAAACAAAAGACAAAAACGAAAAATAGAAGCAGTCGAGATGGATGTAATGCGGCGCTCTCTGGAAATTTTAAGGCGAGAAAGAATTCCAAATACGACAGTAAAAGAGAGATTTGGCATAGAGGGAAACTAGCTACAAGATGTAAACATAAAACAACTTACATGGTATGGACATGTGAGGAGAATGCCAGATTCAAGATTACCCAAAAAACTGATAGAATGGGTACCAGAGGGCAGACATAAAAGAGGGAGACCGAGGGCAGAATGGCAAAGAGCAGTACAAAAAGCAATGAGTGAAAGAAACTTACCCGAAGAAGACTGCACATACCAAAAAAGGTGGAAATTAGGCGTTGGACAACGTCGTAAGACGTTCTAAACCAAAAAAAATTTCCTGGTTTCTACGCTACGTACTTTTATGTAGCCTGCATTCTAAAGAAAATCAAAATATCTCGAAAATAGTTATAGTTAGGAATAGGGAATTTGTATCAAAGTTTTGCTCATTTTTTATATACCTACGGATCACGGTGGTAATCACGCGGTTGCATCTAGCCTTTAATCTATTTTTGTCGTATATTTTTTGATACAAGACTTCTGTCTTTCTCAGAAATAAGAAGTGGCCAGTTCAGGATATTTTTATGGTTTAATTTTTTATTATTTATAGGTATGCTACTACTCGTTTCTGTGGTTATCACAGAGAGGCTTCGTCAACGTTGTCGACGGGCAAATGATGGCAGAACAGGAAGAATTCAGGGACTTGATGTCTATGGTACACAAGTAAAAACTACCGCATGGAATTGAATGCAATTTTCCAAACGCACGAAGTCGCGGGCAAAAGCTACTTAATATATATCTAAGATATAATATTTATATAACCATTTTCTTTTATTCAAAAAATTTAATGTGTCTCGACAACGTAATGGCCATTGACACAGGTAGGTACAGTATATAACAAATAGATTATCTAACAAAATCTATACATAGTTGTAGGTAAATATGTAGGAACATGTACTTTACATTAAATTAGATTGTATAATCGACAGTCTTTTCTGCATTTTATCAGGGCACTGAAGTCACTGGTGGAATCAAGGATTTCTTTTAGTGTTTGTTTCTTTTAAGGCATTTTGCCTTCGCGCGTATGTATAATTGGTAGGTACATTCCAATAAAATGTGACTAATGTTGATCGGTTTGTCGCAATCGTCAAAACGTGGAGGGTTTCCAGTTTTCCAGCGCACATTAAATATCCATGTTTTAACCTTGTGGTGTGTCCTGTCCTCAATCGGTGGATGATTGTTTTGCATCCTCTGTTCATGCCAGGTACTCTAAATGAACTGATGTTAGGTTGGATATTGCTAAGTTTGGAACATGATCTTTTCCATTGATCTAACTATTTTGCCGATATAAGTTATTCTGTCATGTTATGTGAATGTATAGACAACATTTTAACAAGCATCAGAGATAATTTCTTGATTACAGGAGTTATTAATCCGTATTATTCAGATTAATTTGGTCAATATCTCAAGATTCCATTGTTTATGATTAAAAAATGTTCACATTTCTAGGATGCGCAAAATTACTTCTCATGGAATTGATCGAATGAAGAGTTCCTAAATAAAAAATAAAATTAGAAGTGATCGTATAACAGATAAATGGTTTAACAATATACTCAAACAAAAATGAGACACCATAACTACTCTAAAGTGAATTAGTCTTTACAAAACCCTTAAGCGAGATTATAAATCTTCAGTTTTGTCAGCTAAGAAGCAAGTCTTTGATTAACGCATTGAACACTAGCAAAATAAAAATAAATATTTAAGGAAACTAATCAACTTCGAAAGAAATTAAGTAAAATTTCTCTTGTTCATTTGACTTATTTGTCTCAGCTGCACCTCAAATAGTTCTAAATCACCAAATTTATAATAATATACAGAGTGCCTTAATAAATAGTATACCAGAAGCTCAGAATTCCTTTGTACTTTTATGTATTGTGGAATCTAATTTGGAAACTGCTATATAAACTGTTTAAAACGTACCAATATTGCTGATGTAAAGGTATTACCTAAATAGCAATATTTCAAAAGAAATTAAGGTAAGGTTACAAAGACCTGAAAAAATCTTTACTTCTATAGAGGAGGGTAAATTTCCAATGTTTCTGAACAAAACTCCAATTTTTTAAAAGGGCAATATAAATCGTTATTCGGTAAAGTATTTGAAAACATTACAAACAATAACCTTAATTAATATTTAAAGAAATTTAATATTCTAGATGACTCACAGTTTGTATATTGGGACAAGCGGTCATGTATTTAGACAGTTACAAGAGTTGTGGAAGACATAGTTGGGGAGTATTGAGAACAGGGAACCTGTGGGTTCCACACTATGTGACTTGCGCTGGGCTTTCAACTGTATCTCCCGTACACCTCTTTTAAGAAATAAACTATCTAAAAACCGGATCAGAGGACGTCCATTGCAGTTAATACGATCATATTGGACTGGTATGACACTGTGTCTGGTTGTCTATGAAACAATGTCAGAATTTCGTCAATTGGAATGTGGTATTGAGTAACTGAGTAATATAGGAAAGATGATTTGTGCATTGGAACTCTTTTGCAAAAGTAGCATCACTTTGGAGACATGATGTTACTCTCAATATGGCGACATGCACAGAGCAGGTTTCAAGTACATTTAATGCGTGAAACAATATTTAATAATTTTATTATATTCATATAGGTTCCGCCTTTAGTAGTATACTTTATTTCATGTGAAAATAAAATTTCATCAATTAGATAAGTACAAAATCAATTCAGCAAATATTCACAATATAGTTTTTTCAACAATGAAAAGCATTTAAAATTTCTAAATACTACTCTAAAATTTGTTTATATTTACTTGTTGAATGTAATTTCGGATTGTTTCTTTTTCTCTAGTGTCTCTGTTGCAGCAACGTTGTGAGAAACAACACATCATATTTCTTTGAAAGAAATAATTAATATTCAATAACAGCGAAGTCTACTTGTATGAATAAAAAAAAATCGAAAAATCATACTTATCTTAAACTGCTTGTCAACATAACAGAAATATACTCAATATCGTAGAAACGATGCTATTTTTGTGAGGTGACACCTTCTTTCTACGATACTAACTCAATGGAATGTGGGGTACCCTAGGGTTCTTTAATGGGACCCTTGCTCTTTATGGTTTATATGAACTATCTTTATAATTACTTGTTCCCAAATAAGAGCTCATGTTTTACCGATGAAACCATCCTAACAAACCGATCCAAATCAACAGACGAATTGAACAAAAAAAGAATGAACATAGTGATAAAACAGAGGTTTGGTTTAGTCAGAACAGTTACTGCTGAATAGTGAAAACAATCAAAAGGTTATTGTCTCCTCAAGTGAAAATATCATCTATGGAAAAAGTATAATGCTTGCGAGTGGTTCTGAATGACCAATTGAACGGGATTGAAGTGAATAGTAAATCAACGCTTTTTATTATTAATTATTTTACTCACAAATTTACCGTTGATACCCATAATGATAAATACTAGTATCAGTTTCCCACAATATTTATTAATAACGACAATTGTTTCGCTAACACAGTAGCTTTTTCAAGTTATATAAAGTATTTCATATTCTAAAATATTTTACAATGGTACCTATATATTTATTAGAGAAAAGTATTATAATCCAATTAGGACATAAATGATTGGGAATTCCACTTATACTCTACACACCCTTAAGCAGTGGTGATTTATTTAAATTAGTTTGGTCATTTACTATTACTTGTTTTCTATTGTATTTGTTAATTTCTAATGCTTCTAATAAATTCAGTTTGAAGCTTTTATTCTCAACATGTAAAACTTTGAAATCTTCATTGAAATTATGATTTTCTTCTAATAAATGTTTGGCATTAGTAGAATTCTGTTTTCTATGTACATAACTTTTCCAATGTTCTAATATTCTCTGTTGGAAGTTGCGTCCTGTTTGGCCTATATATACTTTTTGGCCATCCATACAAGTCAACTTATAAACTCTAGATTTTTTATTTTTAATTGTTTTATCTTTGTTATTTTTATTAATTTTCCTAACGTGGAGCATGTCTTAGAAGATATTTTTAAATCATATTTCTTTCTTAGGTACTTAGCTATTCTATCAGAATATTTATTAATATATGTAAGTGATACATAAGTTTTGTTATATTCATCGCTAATTCTTGGATAAACTAATTCTAGTGCTTTTTTATAGTTTTTATTTTTAAGTAATTTATCAATTATGTTAGGTTTATAGCCATTGTTTATAGCAATCTGTTTTATAATTTCTTGTTATTTTTCAAAATTTTCTTTATTTAAAGAGATATTAGTTAATCTATGAATCATACTATTATATGCTGCCATTTTATGAGATATTGGATGGTTGGATGTCTTGTTATAGTAGTGTCGATGTTTGATGTTTTGTGGTATATAGCAAATTCATGTTTATTATTTATTTTACTAATTCTCAAGTCTAAAAAAATTATTTCATTATTTACTTCGGTTTCAACTGTAAATGAAATTGATGGATGTATATTGTTAATAAATTTAAGAAAATGGTCCAGTTGTCTATTAATACCACTGAAACAGCAAATTATGTCATCCACGTATCTATACCAATAAAGGATTTTTTGCTTAATGTATGTTTATGTATTATTAATTCTAGGTTATATGTTTATGTATTATTAATTCTAGGTTATTCATAGATATTTCAGCTAAAATTGGACTTAATGGATTTCCCATAATTAATCCACTCCTAGCTCTATAAATGTTATTATTAAATTGAAAGTAGTTTTGTTCAATACAGGTCCTTAGACAATTCATTATCTCTTGTTCTTTTATCGGATTTACATTATTTTTTATTAATAGATTATTTACTAATTTGATTGCTTCTATAGGAGGTATAATAGGAAATATTTTTTTTGCACATCAAAGGATATAATTTTTGCATTTGTTGGGACAACTATATCTTTTATTTTATTGATTAATTCATATGAATTTTTTATTGAATATTTAGATTTAAATTTTGTTTCAATTTCAATTATTTTTATTAATTCTTTAGATAACTTATATGTAGGAGCTGTGACAAACGAAACTACAGGTTTAATTGGATAGTTATCTTTATGTTATTTTATTAATGAATACATTTTAGTTGGTTGAGGATTCATTATTATAATTCTAAACTGCTGTTTATTATTAAAGAGGCTACCTGAGTTATTTATAACATACTTAATTTCTTTTTGAAATATTTTGGTAGGATTATTTTCCAAAACTTCCTATTTATTAGGATCTAAAAATGTAATGGATTTATTACTATATTCTTCCTTAGATGTGAAAATGACATTATTTTGTGTACTTTTTTGTTTTATTGATTTTATTAAGTTTTGGTGGATATCTAATGGTACATGTATGTTTTCTTCATTATTTAACCTTTTTTAGACTTGGGAGCTTCAATTTTCCTTATCGCGATTTCCGAATCACTAGCTAAGTATTCTAATGATTTTTTATCGTTATTATGTATATTAAATTTGAAACCTTTTTCTAATAATCTGATCTCATTGTTGTCATACTCTACGTCAGTTAAATTAACAAATCTCTGAAAAAAAAATATGTTCTGAGTATTTTTGCTGGTTTTGTATGTTTGAATTCAATAATCTCTTTTTATCTATTAATTTCTTGATCTTATTATTCAGAATTATAATTTTTTTATGTATAATATTATTAACCTGTTCTCTGATATACCTATCTATGTCCTCAAAAAATATGTAATGAAGTCTATAAACTAACTCAGAATGTATTACCTTAAGATATTATTGTAGATGTCTCGTTGGTGGTATTGTTCCTTCAAGTCAGTTTTCAACCATATCTTCATTCCTACGTTCATTCCTCGGATTGCTGCTTTACTGTTGTTACTCGTTTTTAATTGAATGTAGTTTGGTATGACATCTTGTTTGAGGCATTGTGTGAAAAACCAAATGTTTTGGGTGTTGATTCTGCTTCTTAATAAGAGTTTGAAATACCATAGGACCAAAAAGCTGGTATAAGCTTGTATTAATTTCTGGATTGAGTTGGTCTGTACTTGATGGAAATTGATTATTTTATCGTTGTTATCCATAATGATAAATACTAGTATCAGTTTTCCACAATATTTATTAATAACGACAATTGTTTCGCTAACACAGTAGCTTTTTCAAGTTTACTTACTTCAAATTTGCTTTGGAGTGGTGTGTATATGGGGTAATTCTAGAAGTGCTTTAACTATATTAAGGTTTAAAAAAAGTTGTAAAAACTAAAATGAGAGTTTCAACGAAAAACAATCGGACTCGCCGATTTTTGTTTTCATTATAGTGCTTTCATACGTAAATAAGTAAGTAAATCTAGTAGAATTTGGAAGGACATATTTTTTGGTGAATTAAACAGTCATCCACAATATTCAGAAGGCATTTGTCGATCGCCTTGGCTATTGCCAGATTGTTGCATTTAAAAAACTTATTTCTTTTTCGACCCACCCTGTATATTTTAATTTTACATATAAAAACTCTAAATCAAACATAAAAATTGATGGGATTAATCATTGTACATGATCAAAAATAAATGTGTTTACTTAACCCTGTTTTTGATGTAAAATTTTTGCAATTATTATATTGACAATGTTACATCGTCATACAGTTATTAAGGTATATTTTTCACTAACTATAATAATTGTATTGTTGTAAAACAAGTAGCGAGTTACAGGAGAAACAAGTGAACTATAATGAATATGGTGCAGCTTTAAAGCTGAGCATTACATTTTATATTATAAATATAGTTTAGGTGAATATTGTAAACCAGTATAAAATTATTCTTTTGTTTATTTGAATCAAAGAAGATACTCTAAGGCAATACATTTTTATTCTGTTCTATTCTATTATTTATTCTTATATTCTTATATTTCTAAATGTTAATACCTAGGTATTTGGTTTCTTTAAAGTCAGAGAATCATCGTCTTTTTATTTATGATATTAACTCATGCCTTATTAGAGGTCAATAGGGAGTTATTGGAAATATATTTTTACGTCATGCACTACTAAGGGGTTGCTTTATTTTATTAAGATCTTGACCTTATTTCTCGAAAAAATAAAGACTTATTGGAACGCACTCTTTAAATTGAAAGTTTGTCTGGATAATCAGTAAGTAATAACTAATCCAAAACTTTTTTTCTACGTCTTTACTTTGTTGTTTAAAAGTGATTTGCCTAATTTTAACAGCAACGAACCAAATATTTGAAGGTTGTAATGAAATCTTTTTTTGTGAAGTTAGATTCGTTGAATTTAGGGAAATAAGGAAACCTTAAATACTTGTCGTAAATAGAGGAAGGCAATATTTTATTATGGTGCCCTTATTATTATTTTTTAGTGCGCATGCTTAGCTGTCATTTTAAGGACGACCATAATAAGGCCTTTACCTTATAGCGTTCCCAATAATTCCCTAATATCAAAAGTCGAACTCTTGGAAATTTTCCATACATTATGTACGCACTGTATAACCAACTCATCGATTTAGAAAGTTTCTCGGATGTCGTTTGGACGACGAGAGATAGATTTGTTTCTTCATTAGATTGTAATGCCAGAAATTCAAGTTGTGCAATTAGAATATGAGCTTCATCTCCTCTATCTTCACATATAAGTTGAATTTGAAACTTTGTCCACATCTATCTATCAGTTCGATTGCAAATTTCTACAAACAAGTCAGCAGCTGTTCCATATGCGGATTATATGATGTTGAAATATTTCTGTTGAACTGACAAAACAGTGCGGTTTTCAAAAATTATCAATTGTAAAATACCTGACGTCCCTAAATATAGCAGATCAGAGTGAGCAGAATCCAAAATACATATTTGATGCTTGTTACGCATATTAAGTATGCTATTTTTCCAAAATAAATTGCACTTATAGTTTTTTGTAAAATAGCTTCTTTGCTAGTTTTAGATCTAAAGCTAGCACAGCAAACTTTAGAAATCAACTTTTTGAGAAAATCTTTTTAATACTTGTGAATACTATGTTCCGAAATTATTTGCTCTTATATTTTTTTTGGCTGCTTTGCTAGTTTTAGATCTAAACAAGCAATAAAAAAAGATTTTTTCAAAAAAGTTGAATTCAGAAGGTTAATGTGCTAGCTTTTGGGACATAAATACCTTATGTGTCCCTTCACACTATTTTCCTAACGGTTACATAGGTACAAATTTCATTCAAGTTATTCATTTTATTCTAATTTTGTAAACTGGAGAATATAATAGGATTTTACTTAGTTCTAATACTGATTATTTTGGAACATTTCTATTTCCTCGAGAAAATGATAGCACGGCTTGCGAATGCCGAATATATGAGAACATTCGATCAACTCCTGAAAGAAATATTTTTTCGTCATGTCGAAACCCAACAATTAAGCAGGAAAAATTGAGGTAACGGAGGACGCTTGAAATGAAGCTTCCACGTTTTCTTTGGTGGAAGTACATACATAAGTTTATGATTTTATTTTTAATTACATGAATACATAGTACCTATTATATTTACCTATGACACACTGGACAAAATTTCTTTTGGTACTAGATGCAAAAAACCTGACGTGCGTTAACCATACTAATTTATCCGCCACTGAAGCAGGCTAGATAAGAATTAAATTCTAAATAAAGAAGATAAATAATAAGATATAACTACAGTATATCCATCTTGTAATAACAAAAAAAAATACCTCAACTTTCTTATAAGCAGCATTATTATAGTCTAATTTATTTGATCCTGTACCGTAATGTCTTCTGTTTAACTACAACTGCAACACTTCAAAATTACCTGCACCAATTATTTTATATTTTTCAGTGCACCAACTGATAAAGTTGGTTCTATTTTTTGTACAAACTATCTTTTATTGCTTTCATTTTATTAAAGATATTCAAACATATTGAATTTAAAATGTTTATATCATCATAACTTTTAATAACGGAATATTATTAGATATAATTTTGGAAACAGCTTTGAATATACAATCCAGAAACAAAAGAAACTAACTAATCTATTTCATAGGGTATTGATCTGCCTCAGAATTACTCCAAAATTTAGTTATTTAAGAAAGATGAATTTATTCAATACTTTATATAAACAGTGTATGTTTGCAAAAACCAGTATCGGGCCAGACTTTGATGTCATCAAATTTACTTTAGTAAATTATTGTACTTGATCTAATTTGATAAAAAAATTTTTGGCATATTAACAATAATGTTCTTAATTAAGAAGATTTGGAGAATCCTTATCACGGACACCCTAAGTTACATTTACTCGGAATAGTATCGGACACGATCTATCTTGATCTATACGGACTAAACTCTATTTCCTTTATTTAACCAACCCTCTCATGGGACCGCTGTTAGGCATTACATCGCACGAAAAGACCGTTAGCATCCGCTCTTCTTTCTTATTAGATTCTGCTATTAATAATTATACTTTTGTTCTCTTTATCTCCCCAATATCCATAGCTTCGTAGTGACAACAGCTCTTTGGCTGTATATTAGTCTATGGATGTATATACGTAGGTATCGGAGATCTTAATCATTTCTGTCCCAGAAATTGATGAATTTCTAAAAAAACATTCAGTTCTATTATATTCAATCTCCATACAAAAAGAATACAGAATACGGTTCATTGCCGGCGTTTGAAAGATAAAAAAATATATAATTATCCAAAAATATTATTTCTTTATTCAAACATTTTTATCTACTCTACAATATTTATAGGTATATATTATTTTTCATTTTAATAATTGCTATTTTTCTAGATTTCGAACACTATAAATTTAGTAATTGGACGGGAAAAAATAGATAAAATAACCATAAGAGTTCCATTCATCTTTTCAGACCTATTCTGTGAAACAAAAAATTTAAAGCACTCGTACAAATGCAGAAACTTCGGTGGTAATATTGTACCGAGTTTATAAATAACTTGGTTTATTTATTTTCACAGGTATTTATATAAATATTAAATACTATATTCAATAACTATATTGTAACGTGGATAGGTAGTAATGTACTTAAGATTATTCGTTTAGTCTCTATCTATTTCTTCTACCTTGTTTACTATAGTTCTCGGTTGTGTAGTTCATTAATTAGTTCTAGATCTAGATTTATTCTCGAACCTTCCAGAAATTATATGTGAGGTACAGTTTGTCACATTATTGTTAGTTTGACAAGCCTCTAGAACATTATTATGTGCGTCTAGATAATCATAGAATATGTTCGATGAATTTCATGTCAAGATTCTAGAAAGCCGTGTCGATCACGGGTCATAGTCAGTTTATAACAGTCAGGTTCTGTTTCAAGCTAACTTCGCCGCCTGGGTATATATTGTTTCTCAAAATGTTTACTCGTATATATACAGGGTGTATCATTAATAATGGGAAATAATTTAACTGGAGAATCTTTGGTCCAAAATAATAAGATTTAACCCAATTCACTTAGATAAAATGTGTCTCCTGTCTCAGTTACAGGGTGTTTTATTTAATTATTTCAAAATTATTTTTCACCATTACTTTTAAACCGTTTGACCAATCTTTATCATGTTTGGTAGGAAGTGTAGACACTGCAAACCTTACTAAAGTATGCTAAAGACACGTTTCTAGCTACTACCAGAGGCGTACGACAGGGGTAAGTGAAAGGTTAACCCTTCTCAATTTCTACGCCACTGGCGGAATTTCCATTTTACTACAATTTTTGTATTCTCCAATACTTTCTGTGTAAATAACGTACTCTTCCTTCGTAGCGATAAAGTCATTATATTTCGAGATATTTAAAGTTGAACATAACGCTGCACAATTTTAATGTGTATCTATCATGGCGGTGTTTGTGGGTCATAGTTTTGCATTTATTAGGCAAATGAAACTTTACAGTTGATTTTAAGGTTAAATAAGAAGACTATCACACAATTTCACTTATATGTAATTATCAAAAAGTATTTTTCACATTTTTGCTACTATAAATAATATGAACAAAATTTAAAAATACTTAACAACTAAAATGATTTTTTATTTACAATATCACAATGAAATAAATGGCACTTGAATCATTTCTGCTTATAATTTAGATAGAATAGGTAATATCTTTCGAAGTGTATGACATATTCAAAATAAGTTCAGGTTTTGTGAAGTTGCATCCGATCTGAATTAATCGTTAGTAGTAGGCGGCTGTCATTGTTGTTAGTTGTTGATTTTTAATGTCAAGAAAATTTTGATTGTTATAAAATTTAAAAAGCTCATCAAGTAAAAATGCCCCGCCATTACAATTTTACTAATCGTGAAATGCGTGATATGATTTGTATTTATGTACAAGAAAATTATTCTTGTCTTGCTGCTGCTCGAAGATATAGGGAAATGTATCCAAACAGAGTTCAACCTTAGGAGATACTGGACAATTCAATCCCAAAAGCGATGTGGGACGACCTAAAAATTTAACTGTTGACGAGGAAGATGGCATTTTAGTGCGAATTGCTGATAATTCCGAACTAAGCACTCGGCGTATAGCAGCAATGACAGGAGTAAGTCATTCTTCAGTTTTTCGCTTATTGAAAAAAGAAAAACTGAGGCCTTACCACTTTACACCTGTACAAAACTTATTATATACAGATTATCCCATAAGATTAAATTTTGCTCAGTGGATGTTAAACAGGAATAATGAAAATCCTGATTTTATTAAAAACGTTATTTTTACTGACGAGGCCACTTTTACACGTCGAGGATCTTTCAACTGGAGAAATAGTCATAGTTGGAATATTGAACATCCGCATCTATTCCGACAATCACATTTCCAATATGAATTTAAGATTAATGTATGGTGCGGTATATTTGGAGTTTTTACAAAATAGACTTTTCGACGATCTAGAAGGATTGACACTTGACCGAAGAAGAGACATGTGGTTCATACAGGATGGAGCACCACCTCATTATCCTTTAATTGTACGGAACTATCTAGATCAGAAATTTCCTCATCGTTGGATTGGCAGAGGTAGTGAATTTCCGTGGCCACCTAGAACCCCTGAAGGAAATCCCTTAGATTTCTATTTTTGGGGGCATATGAAAACATTGGTATAGTCACAAGACATAAATAATCGTCAAGACTTATGGCACCAAATTGTGAATTCCGCAAATTTTATTGCTAACATATTTTTTAAAATTAGAAGATCGTTTAATGAAAGAATAGATAAACATATTGAGGTAAATGAGGGTCACATTGAACATTTGTTAAGTTAAGTATTTCAAAATTTTGGTATTATTAATTGTAGCAAAAATGTGAAAAAGACTTTTTGATAATTACATAGGTATTATTAAAATTGTCTTCTTATTTAGCCAATAAAATCAAAGGTAAAGTTTCATTTGCGTATTAAATGCAAGCCTATGCCCCAAAAACACCTTCATTATAAATACACATTAGAATTATGCATCGTTATGTTCAACTTTAAATATCTCGAAAAATATTGACTTTATCGCTACGAAGGAAGAGTACGTTATTTACACAGAAAGTATTGGAGAATAGAAAAATTGTAGTAAAATGGAGATTCCGCCAGTGGCGTAGAATTTGAGAAGGGTTAACCTTTCACTTACCCCTGTCGTACGCCTCTGGTAGTAGCTAGAAACGTGTCTTTAGCATAATTCAGTAAGGTTTGCAGTGTCTACACTTCCTACCAAACATGATAAAGATTGGTCAAACGGTTTAAAAGTAATGGTGAAAAATCATTTTGAAATAAATAAATAAAACACCCTGTAACTCAGACAGGAGACACATTTTATCTAAGTGAATTGGGTTAATCTCTTCGTCGGGGCAAACTAAAAATCGTTAAAATTTTCTTAACCATAAGATTATTAATTAAAGTACTTACATTCGTGAATTTACATAAAATTAACCACAAACAGGAAAGATTTCATAGTCATCAATCAGAAATGTCATTAGTTATTTATAAATGTCATGGTAACGGCATATCTAGAGTTGAAAGTGTCTAGATTCAAGTTTTCTTAGAAAAGATCATATAGGAGTTATCTTTGTGTTTGTAGCTCTTTTCTAACAAGTCACACATTAAACTTGAAAATATTGAGGCAGATATAAGTTTAGTAAAAAGAAAAAGTTATTATTCAATTATTAAAAAAAATATATTTATAACAGACTTAGAAACACATAATATAAATAAATATATACCCGTACACAGACTAGACTATCTGAATTCGTAGGTATTGCAGTATAAATTCAAGTTTATTATGTCAATAATATTATTTACTATTTTGTTAGGCATTCATATTATTTGTTAATTATATATAATCATATTCTCTCACAATACGACATACATAACTTTAAAATGAAATAATGGAAAGCGTCAATTACATAAAAAAAACAAAAAAAAAACAAGTCAATCTCTCTCACAAATAAACCTGAGAAATTTTAACATATATCATTTTCATCGTATTCTCTCACAATACGATAGATACATAATATGAAATATCCTGAAAAGCATCCATTCATTCAATGAAGCTAATAATAATAATAAAAAATGATAAGCTGATTTCTCTCACAAATCAACATGTAAGAATATTTGAAACATTGTTCATGTTATTTAATATATTTTAAATAGTGATATCAAAGGAAGGAAGGAAGGAAAAAAATCATCGTATTATATCTCACAATAGGTTAAACATGAAATGAAAATCCTTTTGAATCAACTAAATTTCTCTCACCAATCAGTTGATCTAGAGATCTCAAAACTCTTAATATTAGTTGTTAGAATTTTTATTTTTTCTTTTTTTTTTTTTGAATTATCCTTCTTCAGTATAATCTGTATACGCATATATACCCATCTATTATAATACATTAAAACAGAAAAAAATGGACAAATATAACTAAGAGATATGAGAATATATTTAGCCTATACCTACATATAGAGCTAGGTACATATAATATTCACACATATATTTAAATTTTGAGAAATATTTTGAGAAAAATTATTAAATCTATTATTATAGAGATTTAATATATAAGAATAAATATAACTAAGTCCATTAATATCTGAACGTTTATTCATAGTATTATTATGTTTTTTAATATTTATCATTTCTAAGAAACCACGTTTAAAATAATTTTTCTCAGAACAAAGAGCAATAGTATTATCAAAATCAATACTATGTTTTTTAACATCCCATAAAAGTGATATAAGATGTAATAAGAAATCTTGTGCCTTGGCTGAACATGCCATCAACAAAAAACATAGTATTGATTTTGATAATACTATTGCTCTTTGTTCTGAGAAAAAATATTTTCAACGTGGTTTCTTAGAAATGATAAATATTAAAAAACATAATAATACTATGAATAAACGTTCAGATATTAATGGACTTAGTTCTAGCTATTCTTATATATTAAATCTCTATAATAATAAATTTAATAATTTTTCTCAAAATTGTAATATATGTGTGAATATAATATGTACCTAGCTCTATATGTAGGTATAGGCTAATTATATTCTCATATCATTTAGTTATATTTGTCCATTTTTTTCTGTTTTAGTATATTATAATAGATGGGTATATATGCGTATACAGATTATACTGAAGAAGGATAATTCAGAAAAAAAAATAAAAAAAAATCTAACAACTAATATTAAGAGTTTTGAGATCACTAGATCAACTGATTGGTGAGAGAAATTTAGTTGATTCAAAAGGATTTTCATTTCATGTTTAACCTATAGTAAGATATAATACGATGATTTTTTTCCTTCCTTGTGTTTCGCCATTTGCTTTTTTGATATCACTATTTAAAATATATTAAATAACATGGACAATGTTTAAAATATTCTTACATGTTGATTTGTGAGAGAAATCAGCTTATCATATTTTATTATTATTATAAGCTTCATTGAATGAATGGATTCTTTTCAGGATATTTCATATTGTGTATCTATCGTATTGTGAGAGAATACGATGAAGATGATATATGTTAATATTTCTCTATTAGATATATCTGCTATTTTAATAAATTTTTCAGGTTAATTTGTGAGAGAGATTGACTTGTTTTTTTTTTGTTTTTTTATGTAATTGACGCTTTCCATTATTTCATTTTAAAGTTATGTATGTCGTATTGTGAGAGAGCATGATTATATATAATTAACAAATAATATGAATGCCTAATAAAATAGTAAATAATATTATTGACATAATAAACTTGAATTTATTCTGCAATACCTACGAATTCAGATAGTCTAGCCTGTGTACGGGTATATATCTATTTATATTATGTGTTTATTAATCTGTTATAAATATTTTTTTTTTAATAATTGAAGAATAACTTTCTCTTTTTACTGAACTTATATCTGCCTCAGTATTTTCAAGTTTAATGTGTGACTTGTTAGAAAAGAGCTACAAACACAAAGATAACTCCTATATGATCTTTTCTAAGAAAACTTGAATCTAGACACTTTCAACTCTAGATATGCCGTTACCATGACATTTATAAATAACTAATGACATTTCTGATTGATAACTATGAAATCTTTCCTGTTTGTGGTTAATTTTATGAAAATTCACGAATGTAAGTACTTTAATTAATAATCTATTATGTGGTTAAGAAAATTTGTAACGATTTTTAGTTTGCCCCGACGAAGAGAATAAACATTCTCGAAAGCTTGGCATAATCCAAAGAATTTTATTTATTAAATGACTGCATCCCCAACAAAAATCTATTTTATCAAATATATATATATATATATATATATATATATATATATATATTAGGTAATAATATACAATCGATTACAAAATTACAAAAGAAAATATTACAGGTAAATATGAAGAACGTCAACGTCATCAGTGCCACTCAAGACCAATTCCACCAACACCGCGAAGGCTTCATTGCTCATTGTCATCATCGCGTCCATCGAGCCCCAATAGCCACTACGCCCACACACAGAGACATCGTGGTAACAAGCTTAGCCCCCAGACAAGTTTCGAACGCCTTTTATACAATATCTAGCCGTTGCTATGTCGTAACTTCGCTGCAATATTTTCTAGTGAAAAATGAAATAATTATCAATTAACTATGAATCATAGCTTAAGGCGCACTGAGCGTGATTTGACAAATCTAAAAATGTATAAAGATGGTGTTGCTATTCAAATCAAAAAAAAAATATTGCTTTACTTGAGGACATCCTGTATATAAATAAAAGTATTTTAAGGGTGTGCCCCGGACTTACCGTTGAAAAAATATATAAAATTGTTAGCTTGAATAGAGAAAAACTTCTCTCTGTGTAGATATTTATTATGAAAAATACCTTCTGTTTGCGTTCTTCTAATTTATTTTGTAATATGATTTCTGAATAAATAATGTACCTACAGCCAGTAGTTGTAATAAATTGTTTCCTAGCAACCATTGCGTTTATTGCAATGGGTATGTGATTT
This sequence comes from Crioceris asparagi, assembly GCA_958507055.1. Taxonomy (NCBI): domain Eukaryota; kingdom Metazoa; phylum Arthropoda; class Insecta; order Coleoptera; family Chrysomelidae; genus Crioceris; species Crioceris asparagi. The sequence continues at coordinate 33,815,892 of OY293829.1, read as the reverse complement.
TGGCTCAGCATTGTGAAGACCAGAGACCTGCCCAATGTATCTGTAAGAATCTGTGAGAACCACGTAGGTACCACACGCATTTAGATGTCTATTAATGAGTTAAATAGTAATTCTTCCTCTTCAATTCATGTTTATGTTTTCATGTACTTACCCACTACCGACCTACCCAATCTTTGTTTTAAGCGTTAAATGGTAATGACACTCAACAAAAATTAGGCAGGTATTTATCTATCTACCATATTGTAGTCTGTATTTTCACCGAAAAAGTAGATCAATACTATTCAATATAGTTATTTTAGTAATCACAGTCAACTCCGATATGGTCAAGTGGCTTTCACCCAGGAGGCTTGGGATCGATTCCCGGTATCGGAAATTTTTACCCTATTTTTAAATCAAGTTTTTTGACCGACGAACCCCGAACGGAGGAGGTATACAATTCGACTGCTTTATTTTTTTTTGTTCGTGCGCACCTTTTATATAGTAAACGAGCTCCGATTTTGATGATTTTTAATACATTTGAAAGAGGAGGCTTGAGAAATGGTCCTATTTTCATAAAAACGCAATTCCGAAACCTCCTTCCCTCCGAAAACCGCCCCCGAAGGGATGGATGTGGTAAATTTTCTCGAAAATCAAAAATCTGATTTGGTAAAATAGGATAAGAAAGAATAGGAAAGATAGGACAATATCCGGGGACATATAAATTGCACATTTTTTCAAAAGAGTTACGGTTCTCGAGATAGAGGCATATTAAATTCTCAAATATATCTATTTCTGCTATGTGGAAAGGGCGATTTCTTTCAAAAATTGAAAATCTTTCGATATTACATGAAAGACATAATTATTTGTTGCAACATTTGTAATGAACGTTTTTTCCTTAGAGTTACGGTTTTTGAGTTAAATCGGTGTTAAAATGGTAACATATAAAATACTAAAGCGTATTTCCGCAGCGATGCTTTGAGATCTCAATAATAACAACTACAAGAAAAGAATATACGCGGGTAATAGGATAAGTACTATCTTCATTGGTATTAGTGAACGTTCAACGATTTTCGTGACTAATGTTAGTGTAGGTTCATGCAGCATCATGTAAGAATTATCGAGTAAAAAGTATCAAATAACAATTATCAATTAACAAGTATAAAAATGTAGCATTCATGCACTCAAATTAAGAATTAAGAAGCAAAAAGTAAGCATGCCCACAAGTCTGACATCCGCGGTATTCATTTTTAAAAATAACCTCTGTCCCCGCTGGATAACTGAAAACAAGTGTTTAGAATTCCAAATTTTCAATAAAAATAGAAGATACCGAATCACTTTTCAAGGTACCCAAAGAAATACAAAATATTTCAAACAGTGAGGTTATTTGCATCATCGACCTGACCAATCCGCGTTCACCTCGTTAAATTAAAGTAAGAAAGTTAAAAGTTGGCCAACTTTTACTTCTTATTCGTTAATTGATAATTGTTTCTTGGCTGCATGAACACTACCATTGAAAAATAAGTTCAACTGTTACTTGCTATTTGTAATTGTTAATTGTTACTTGTTACTCGTTAATTTGGGCTGCATGAATCCACACTTAGGTACACTCAAAAATTTGAAATAAATATTTTTTACAAAAAACTGGACCGACGTTATTAGTTGATGCACTGAAAAGTATAAAATAATATTAATTCTTTTGGTGATGGTACTTGTGAAGTTGGTGCCAAAAGTTATCAATCTAACTGCAACTGCACAACTTCAAAAGTAACAGCACCAATAGAATTAATATTATTTTATACACTTCAGTGCATCAACGTCGGTCTAATTTTTTGTAAAAAATATTTTATTTGATAGACTCCTTATTACATAGGTTCGGAGAGGACCAGAGCGGATTTATCCAGGAAGCACCTGTACTGATAGATAGATAGATATGTTCGGCCATGATAAACATATGACAGTGAGGCAACGTCTAGAAACTAATAAAATAATTTGTTATGAACAGATAGACAAGGAAATAACTTTTTTACTATATAACCAAAGATTAAGGTGTTTCTAATCTTTGATATAACATTACATACAAATAGCAATGATAAGAGATCAACAAGTAACACTTATATATACATAATATCTGGGTGACTGAGCTTTACTCGGGTAACACAGGATTTAGAGTGGGTCTATTAAGAGTTACTAAGGATATTGGTTCTTAGTTCAAAAATGTGTTTTTCTGGTTAAAATGTATTATGTATTGCTTTATCGTTCACATAGATCATAATTTACAGATTTCATAATAAATATGACTGTGAAACATACCATAACTCTGTATCACCAATCGCCTTCTCGACTCCCAAATCCCGTACTGATATTGATATCACAATCTGCGGAGTCATTCCCGAAACAGCTAGTGTGGACCTCGACGGTCACATCCATTAAAACATTAAAGTATCGCCAATCGATTTCTCATACCAGAACTCAGCTGTATCATCGTTCGACTTCTCGACCCCCAAATCCCATATTGAAATTTGTCTCGCAATCTGCGGAGCCATTCCCGAAATAGCTATTGCGGACCTCAAAGGTTACACCCATTGAAGATGCAATTATCGCCAATCGATTTGTCAGGTCTTAAGAGCCCTTTATATACATTGATATCCAAAGCTGAACCATTCAAGAAAAAGTTTATGAACCTCGAGGCGTTTTTTCAAGGTAGCCAGTTATATAGATAATCTTAAAAATTAGAACCCTATCTATATATAATGTAACGTGGATGGGTGGTCATGTACTTACGGTTATTATTCGTTTACTAGCTATTTATTCTACTACCTTGTTTACAATAGTTGTTGCTTGCATATTTCATTATGTAGTTCTAGAATTATAGTAGATTTATTCTCGATCCTTCCAGAAACTATTTGTGAGGTACAATTTTTCATACTATTGTCAGTTTGACAAGGCTCTAGAACATTATTATGTGCATCTAGATATTCATAGAACATTCTCTATGAATGTCATGTCATGATTCAGATATATAAAGACGTGTCGATCACGGGTCACAGTGAGTCTTATAAAGTCAGTTGATAACAGTCAGTCTGTGGAATCAGATGTTAATACAAGAGTTGTTAATAGAAGTTCAGTCGGTAAGACAGTGACAGTTTAGCTTGTCAAGGTGACAAGTGGTGACAGTTACACTACAACAGAAGGCCGTGTACAGAGTGTTTGAAAATAAACCATTGGAAGCAATCTGCGAACTTTTGAGTATTACGCAAGTGAACTCACCCCACAACGTTTAGCACAGGGTTAAACGTTAAAAGAATTTTATTCATTACATGACTGCATCCCCAAGAACATCTTTTTTATTTAATGTAGAAACAGTCAAGAATACAAAATCAATATATATATATATATATATATATATATATATATATATATATATATATATATATATATATATATATATATATATATATATAGTCCTTTTTATTACCTTTTTGGCCTTGTTGTCCTAAAAATCCGAGAAATTAAATAAATTTCTTTTATAAAGTAGTTGGCTTTGATTTTTCCAATCAGTGACACGTAAATGACATTCTGTATTATTGTCGATTGCTGAGTCGTTGAAAATGGAGTTTACCAATGAAGAAAAACGAGATTTTATATTTTATATCTCATTCACAAATTGAACTAATAGATCTCTTATATATATATATATATATATATATATATATATATATATATATATATATATAAATAAAAAGATGTTCTTGGGGATGCAGTCATATATTAAATAAAATTCTTTGATTGAAGCCGAGCTTTCGAGAATGTTTATTCTCTTCTTCAGGGCAAACTACAAATCGTTACAAAATTATTTCAACAACAACTTAATAGTATTTTAAAAATACTTACAATCGTGAATTTAGAATAAATTAACCAAAAACAGGAAAGATTTCATAGCCATCAATTACAAATGTCATTATTTATATTTGTCATGGTAACACAATAAGTAAGAAAGTATCTAGATTTTGTTGATAAAAATGAATATTACTGAATGATCTTTATATGTTTGTGGCTATTTGAACAACGAGCACAATTAAATTAAAATTATTATTAAGGCAGATACAGGTTCAGTTAAAAAAAAAATATTAATTTAAGAATATTGCATAAATACTTACATATATACCCATACATAGACTAAAATACGTTTATTCTGGGCTTGAACTGACAGTTAAAAGAAAAAGATACATAATATTATTTAAAATTTTTATATAAGTGTAATCATATTCTCTCACAATACGAAACATATAAACATGATTATTCAGAAAGTGCACTGATACTTATTCACTAATCAACCTCTAAATTTTTGGGTGAAATATATGTTTTGAAATCCAAAAACACTTTTTAATGTTCTTTCAAATATTCAAAATAATATATAAAATCATATTCTCTCACAATACGACATGAAAATGAAACATTTTGAAAATCATTCACTTTTGCAGAAACAAGCTGATATCTCTCACTAATCAGCATGCATATTTTCGAAAACAGTAAATGTTATGAAAATCTTTCATAAATAGATTATACTTTTTATCTCAAATAAACATATAATGAATTTTAAGAGAATAATTCTCTTTGATCAACTAAATTTCTCTCACTAATAAGTTGATCTAAATATTTTTATTGTTTATGGAATTCTAAGATTCTAAAGTTAATTACTATAAAATCAGTTAAGACCAGTCCTTCATCTATATATAGGTACATATATCCCATACACATTAATCCATTTATAACCAATATACATATATACACATATATATACACACACATATACATATATACACATATATACATACATACACATATATACATACACACACATACATACATACAAAAATACATATATAAACATAAAATAAATATTACATGTCAAGTATAGGTACATATTACATACCCAACTATACATAAATATCTATATATATTAATGTTGAGCTACATCTGGAGAAAAATTATTATAATTATCATTATATAATTTTAGAATATAAGAATAAATGGAACTAAGTCCTTTTATATCTGAGCTTTTATTCATAGTGTTATTATGTTTCTTAATATTCACCATTTCTAAGAAACCACGTTTAAAATAATTTTTCTCAGAACATAGTGCAATAGTATTATCAAAATCAATACTATGTTTCTCACTGATAGCATGTTCTGTCAAGGCACAAGATTTTTTATTTCGTCTAATATCACTTTTACGAGATGTAATCCTTCCCGAAATATTTCTGGAAGTTTGACCAATATATGATAATTCACAGTCTAGGCAATTTACTTTATATACTACTCCAGATTTTTCTGTTATTTTTAAAGGAGTCTTTAATTTAGAAAATAAACTAGATACTGTTTTTACATTCTTTCTCGAAATTATAACATTATACCCCTTTAAAATATTAACAAGTTTACTAGTGAGTTCATTGATGTAATGTAGAGATCTATAGATAGGTAAAATATTATTTGCATTAGAAATATTATTAGGATTTGGTGCGTTATATGCTTGTGGAATTCCAGGACGTATTTGCTATGGAAGAAGAATACAAAGGTAAAACAAGTATAGTGACTCACAAGATAAACACGGGGAACGCTCAGCTAATAAGACAGCAGCCAAGAAGACTTCCATTGGCCAAAAGAGACGAAGCCGAGAAAATGATCCAAGAAATGAGCAAACAAGGAGTCATTGAGCCATCAAATAGTCCATGGACCACCAGTAGTGCTCGCGAAGAAAAAGGACGGTTCTACAAGATTCTGTGTAGATTACCGACTTCTGAAATCAGTCACTAAGAAGGATAGTTATCCGTTACCCAGAATAGATGACACCCTAAATACTCTCTGGGTCACGATGGTTTTCTACACTAGATCTGAAAAGTGGATACTGGCAAGTTGGAATGGATTCCGCAGATCGAGAAAACACTGCTTTCTCGATAGGATCAGGGCTCTGGCAATTCACTGTGATGCCGTTTGGACTATGCAATGCTCCCGCTACATTTGAGAGGCTCATGGAAGCAGTTTTGAGAGGACTGATATGGCAAACCTGCTTAGTGTATTTGGATGACGTAATCGTGGTAGGAAAATCATTTGAGGAACACTCGAAGAAACTAAGAGAAGTTTTCCAACGATTACGTGAGGCCAACCTGAAGCTGAGTCCTAAGAAATGTTATCTCTTCCGACGTGAAGTAAGATATCTGGGTCACATCGTATCTGGGGACGGCGTCACGGCAGATCCAGAAAAGATAAAATCTATTAAGGAATGGCCTATTCCCAAGAACAAGCATGAAATTAGAAGTTTTCTGGGCTTGTGTACCTACTACCGACGGTTTGTGAAAGGTTTTTCCAACATCGCTAAGCCTTTAACTAAACTAACAGAAGAAGGTAAAGAATATCCTGGAATGATGAGTGTCAGAGAGCTTTCGAACAACTGCAAGAAGCTCTTATCAGCGCACCAATCTTGGGCTATCAAGGCATGACGGAAAATTCATGTTGGACACAGATGCCAGTAATACAGCCATTGGTGCTGTCCTCTCTGAGATTCAAGACGGGCAGGAGAAAGTGATTGCCTACTTCAGCAAGGTTTCGTCAAAATCAGAGAGGAATTATTGCGTTACCAGAAGGGAACTATTGGGAGTAGTGAAAGCCTGCGAATACTTTCATAAGTATTTGTATGGTCGCCGGTTTCTAGTTAGAACTGACCATGCGGCGTTGAAGTGGCTCCTGCAATTCCGTAATCCTGAAGGACAAGTGGCAAGTTAGAACGTCTTCAGGAATATAACTATGACATCGAGCACAGGGCAGGAAAAATTCATGGAACGCAGATGCCTTATCCAGAAGACCATGCAACTATAACTGCACTCACTGCTCGAAGATGGAAGAGAAGCTTTGCCCTATACTACGAACAACCGTAGAGAATGAGGAGTGGCAGCCCGAACAAATGAAACTGGCCCAAGAGAACGACCCATGTTTGAGAGTGGTCTTGGCAAGATATAAGCTTACGAAGCCCAGAAGTGAAAGCATATTGGAGTCAATGGGACTCTTTTATTTTAAGAGATGATCTGCTTTATAGAACCTTTGAGTCTGAATAAGGCACAACAACTAGTTGTGCCAAGAAGCAAAGTGCCGGAGGTACTACGTCAGCTACATGATGGAGCCTCAGGTGGGCATTTTGGAATCACCAAGACTCTGCAGAAGGTTCAAGAGCGATTCTATTGGGTGAATTGCAAAGAAGATGTGAGACAGTGGTGCCGTAAGTGTGAAGTGTGTGCAGCCAGCAATGGACCACTTGGCAGGAAGCGGGCACCTATGAGGCAGTATAATTTTGGGAGTCCCATGGAGCGAGTTGCTGTAGATATTGCGGGGCCATTTCCTGAAACGGACAATGGGAATAAGTATATCCTGGTAGCCATGGATTACTTCACAAAGTGGACGGAGGCGTACGCAATCCCTAACCAAGAAAGGTGTTGGTGAAGGAATTCTTTTCACGTTTTGGCCTTCCTCTTGAAATCCATTCGGACCAAGGAAGAAACTTCGAGTTAGCCCTGTTCCAAGATGTGTGCAGACTAATAGGTGCTTACCATGGGCAAACACCTCTCTAAGGTTGTCTCAGAACATCAGAGAGATTGGGATCAGTACATCCATTTGTTCCTGATGGCCTATAGGGCGGCTATGAATGAAAAAACTGGTCAGACTCCAGCTAGTTGAATATTGGGGCGCGAGTTGCACCTACCCTGTGACCTGGAATTTGGCCGCAGACCTACAGAGGACAATGTCGCAGGAGAAGGATACGTCGACCAATTGAGAGCCAGAATGGAAAAAGTCCACGTGATAGCCAGACAAAACATCCAGCTTGCCAGTGATAGAATGAAGCACCACTACAATATTCGATTAGCTGATGGAGTCTTCAACGTGGGGGACCTTGTTTGGCTGTATAATCCCCAACGACGTCGAGGCCTTTGTCCCAAACTCCAAAGGCAATGGGAAGGACCATATGAAATTATGAAGAGGATAAATGAAGTCATCTATCGTATCCGAAAGTTACCAAGGGGAAAACCTATAGTGGTGCACATAAACCGACTCGCACCATATGCTGGATCAAACAACCAGGAAGAAGCACGAGTGGCTCTTCAAGAAAAGGACATTGAAAAGCAAGATGTCAGCTTCAACAAGTTCATGGCCGACTATGCGGATCGGAAGGTCAGACTCGGTGTGACAGTTGAGGTTCAACAAAACCTTTTCAAACTACCAGCCGACGTTTCTATTACCCATTGTGTAGCGGAGGATCTACGTATGGGCCGAGGAATTGCTCTGGTGTTTAAAAGGAAGTTTGGAAAACTGGATGAATTGTCAGCCCAACGACCAAGTGTAGGAAAAGTTCTGCGACTAGCAGATGCTAATCGGAACCTCTTCTATTTGGTTACGAAGAAGATGTCTAGAGGAAAACCCACTTACAAGGACATCTGGCATGCACTGAAGAGCCTAAGGAATGAAGCCAGGAATTATGTCATCAAGAAGTTGGGTCTTCCGAAAATAGGCTGCGGGTTGGACGGGCTCGATTGGAAGATTGTAAGGAGCATGATCGAATATATCTTCCAGGAAAGACGGTAGACTATTCCTTCTTCAACAAGGGTGTTTGCCTGACAGGAACCAAGTGCAGATTTCACCGTGGAACGGAAATCCAGCAAGGTACTACCAAGGATGATTCTGATCGGGACGATCAGATACTAAGGAGGGGGCAGTGTAACGTGAAGACTTACCCGAATAAAGACACCCACACACACACAAATAGCTTGAAGAACACTCTGGAGCCCCGGAAGCACCTCGATTACTCTCGAAGGAATATACTGGGAAACAAATCGAGAACAATATATTAGAATGGACGAGAAGCTTCGAGATAGGAGGTTAAGTGGATATAAAATGACACGGACCACGGAGACAGTGATAGATAGTCGGTCATAGATCATAGACAGTAGAAAGTCTTATATAGTCCGAGAAATAGTGTGAATATAAATGTGTATATAGTCGTGTAGTTATTGGTGTAAATAAATTAGTGAAAATAAATCGAACCCAGTTTTAATATAAATTCCCGTTACATTATAATCATATGATGCGGTCAAGATACCAATCAAGAACGAAGAAATATTGGTCTAACTGATAATGTTGGCTTGTGAATTTTGGGAAGGGCATAGAATTTTGGTGAGGTGCCGTATAACATGTTAACATTTTTCGCGTAACAAGATTGATTTGATCCGTGTCCCACAAAATTTTTACAAGATTATTTATACGACTTTGAACACTCAAAGAAGGATCATCAGGCAACTCAGAGTAAATATTTGTATTATCTATGATCTCGCTACAGAGACGTTTGTAATTAGTCACATTCATTATGACTGTAGTATTGCGTTTATCAGAAATGGTTACAAAAATTTCGGGGTGTTGTTTCAAGAAATTTCTTGTTTTAATGAACAGTTTGCGGAAAAAGGGATTGACTTTGAGATTATTGTTCAGCTGATTGCTTATAACATTAGTAAGTCTTTATATCGTAATCACTCTCTGCTCATCATCTTTAATACACGAACTGATATAATCGACGTCCGACAATAATTTCACGATCTCTTTTTAAATCAGGTTGTAAAGAGAATTTAGGACCAAGTGATAGAAATCGCATAACATCATCTGGAATCTCGGTATCACTTAAGTTCTTCATCCAGTTCTATTGTGTGATCAAAGTGGATGTTTCGGATTGGATTTTATTAAATCTAATGTTATTAGATTTGACTCTATGGAATAACTTATTAAATTGTCTTTGTTGTCTTTTCAACAGCTATGACCCTTACATTCAATTCACTATGGAAACTGAGGATAAAAATCAATCAGTACCTTTCTTAGATACTCGACTTCTTCGGTCTCCTGACAATTGCTTATTTGTCGATTGGTACAGGAAGACATGTAGCTCTGGTCGGTACATTAATATTGATTCATATCACAAATTTAGCATGAAAGTAAACTTACTGAAGCAAATTAGAAATCATTTTATCAACATCGCTGACAGATCTTTCCACAATAAGAATCGACATATTTTATCCACATTATTCATTAATAATGGTTGGTTGGTCAATCACATATTATTTAATACATCTTTCGATTTATTACATGATAACATTCAGAACAACAGCAATAATTCCAGTGACAATGAAGTAGCTAATCCTTCACCTGACACAATTGTACATAGATCTGTTTTTGTAAGTTTACCGTACATCAGAGAAATCACACCGAGACTTTCAGGAATTTTCTCCATCATAGATAATGTAAAAATTGCAAATAAAAATGTAGTGCAAATAGGTTCTTTATATACAAAATTGGAAGACAGGACCCCAATTACATCTCGATCAGGTGTAGTCTAGAGTATTCAATGTACCGACTGCAATAATAAATATATTGGTGAGACATCAAATATGTTATCTACACAACTAACAGCACACAGAAGTGACTCCAGTTTGCACCCTGATAGATATATATTGGCCCAGCATGTCTTTTTTACGAAACATCAAATGAACTATGGCCGGGCAGCATATTGCATCAAGAATCGAATGATGATAAAAGACGGTTTCTGGAAATGGCTCAAATTTTCAAAGCCGAGAATTGCATTAATGCAAGAAGAGACATTCAAAAACTTTCTGTCTTATATAAATATCTTTTAAGGCCTGACTGAGTGATGGATTTTTAGAAAAAATAATTAATTGTATCTTTGGATATATAAATTCTTAAACGTGCCATCAAGGTCGTAGCCTCCCACTCATAACAGTCGTTGTTGTTATCCTGTAGAAAAAATTTCAAAATATCCTTCCATGAATGGTCTCTACACAAGTATGATTGTTGAATATAGTTTTTATTATATTTTTGTATTTTTTGAATGTTGTAAATTATGTGTAATGATTTTAATATGTAGTCATTTTGTAATGTTTTTTAACTTTTTTAACATATTTAACATCATGAACAATCTCAGTTAAGTGTGAGTACTAGACATTTATAAGCATTTTTTAGAGGATATTGATTTGTATGTTTTTGTAGTATCCCTGAAGATGGTAATAAGTAATAAATTACCGAAAGCTTGGAGCAAACTTTAAAGAGTCTTCCTTCATAACTGCTGCATCCCCACGATTAGTTTAACTCTTAATTAATCAACAACGATTACCCGCTTATAATTATATTGTAACGTGCAAGGGGAACAGCCGCCGGTATTGGTTACCAAGTGGCGGCATCCGTTTGAAGTAAGCGCGAGATATAAACTGTGGTTGGAAATATCGAAAGCGGCGTTGACAAAGAGAGTGACGGCAGCAGTCGGTATCTACTGCTAAAATGCCGACAAAAGGGATTTCGAGAAACGTCTGGTGGCGGCTTTCGCATCAAAGACCAGAAGCCGCTCGAATGATCTGGACCCTTTGTCGGATATATATATGGAAGAATCGTCGGCAAGAAGACAGAATGTAAATGTGAATAAATGGAATAGTCCGAGTAAGTTAGTGAGAATATAGTAAAGTTAAGTGGTAATTTATATCATTTCGAGTGTAAATAAAGTTAATTTAATAACTCTAAATTAGTCTCACTTATCTGCGAACCCACATTCGCAACAATTTCGTGTTAGAATAGGGATAAGTGAGTGAAGAGGCTTTTGTCTATGGTGAGCACCTGAAAGCAGACAGAAAAAATGGATGAACAACTAACCAAGTTATTCTCCGATTTTTCGAGAAGACAAGAAGAATTACGACAACAAGAAAAGAAAGAAGAAGAGGAGCGAAGGCTGCGAGAAGAACAGAAAAAGGAGGAACAACTAATTAAGGTACTCTCCGATTTTTCGAGAAAAAAAGGTGAGCTAAGGCAACAAGAAAAGAAAGAACAAGAGATACGACGACAACAAGAAAGGAAAGAAGAAGAGTTACGGCGACAGAGAGATTTCGAGCAGATTGCAGGATTGTTCCGAAATGTCCATCAAGAAATCGATACCGTTAAACAAGAAGTTCGAGAAGAAATTGGGACAGTTCGAGAAGAGTTTGAGGAGAAGTACCGAAAACTAGAGAAAGAAGTGAGGAAAATGCGAGATACCAACCAAGACGAAAGTTGCAAATTGGACACGTCGGCGATCACAACAGCCAATGAAAAACTTAAACCACCAACGTTTGACGGCGAAATATCCTGGGCTATGTACAAACGTCAGATTGAGGCTGCAGCTAATGCGAATGGATGGGATCATCAGCAGAAAGCAACGGCGTTGGTATTGGCTTTGCGAGGAAAGGCGCTTGAAATACTTCAAAACTTTCCTGAAGCCAAACAAACTGATTATTCGGCTGTTGCGGGCGCCTTGGAACTAAGATACGGCAACAAATATCTTAGCCAAGTGTATCAGAGCCAGCTGAAGAGCAGAATTCAAGGTTCAACGGAGTCACTGCAGGAATTCAGCAGTAGCATTGAGAGCATGGTACGATTGGCTTATCCACAGGCCCCGGCCGAATTCATCGAGCAAATTAGTGTCCAGTACTTCATTGATGGAGTTCGAGATATCGATATGCAGCAAGCGTTGAGACTGAGTAAGCATAACACCTTAGCCGAAACAGTTGTCCAGGCACTGGAATACGAAGCTGCCAAAAATGCTTCGATAAATCGTCGCAGCAAATTAAGAGAAGTCAGGGTGTCAGAGGAACCACAAGACAATGCAGATTTCTTTAAGAAGCTGGAGGCGATGTTCCAGAAATTCTGCTCTCGAGGAAGCAAGGAGTCGAGATATAGAAAACCAATTAAGTGTTACAATTTCAACCGAGAGGGACATATAAGTAGAAACTGCAGGCGACGACCCAGATCTGAAGAACGAAATGTTCAGAGAGAGAATACCCGACTTTAGGAAAACTCCACCTCGCCAGTGTAAGGGGGCGAACGCTGGCGACCATTGATTATTAAGCCCCCAAGTTACATTTGTGCTCCATCAAGAAGAGCTGTGAGAGCCTCGTTGTCCAAGGTTTTATTAACGGCAAGAAATGTGATTTGACCATCGACACGGGGGCAACAAGATCAGTGGTACGCCCCGACATGGTTTCCAAAGACTCTATTGTGCAGCACAACATCAAGCCAATACTGGAATCTGCAAAAGGAGATTTCATAAATGTTTTTGGAGAGACCACCACCACTTTGGAAATTGGCAATGCACAAGTAAAGATTAATGCAATCGTGGCTGACCTAGTGGATGAATTTATAGTAGGCTTAGACGTTTTGGAAACCTTCAATTTTATCACAGTAGACTTTAAAAACAGAATGTGGAGAGTAGGCAGCGAGGAAATATTTTTCTCAGCATCTTCAAACACGAACTGTCCTGTTAAAATAATCGTCACCGAAGATTCACGAATACCTGGAAATAGTGAGAAGATCGTGAAGGCGCACCTAGAAAAACAACTGGAAGGAGTTAACACTATGGTTTTTGAACCAAACGAGAACAAAGAGAACGGGGCTCTTTTGGCTAGGTGCTTAGTTAATTCCAACAAAATTATTCCAGTGAGGGTAGCCAATCTATCTTTAAACAGGATGACATTGAAGAAAGGGGAAGTAATCGGTACCTGTTCGCCAGTCTCCCGTGTAACAAGATGTGAGCAAGAGGAACCCGTTTCAAAAGATGTACATTTGTTCCAAGAGCTAATTGAGAGTTTCAAGTAGACCTGGAAACATCTTAGCGAACAGGAAAAGAAAAAGGCTGTCGAGTTTGTAAAGCAAGAAGCTGATGTTTTCGTGCAAGGAAAAATTACAGGGCGAACGAATTTAGTCGAACATCGGATCAAAACGGGAAATGCTGTACCTATTCGCCAAACTCCACGAAGGCTTCCTTTCAAAAAAAAAACAGCAAGTTAACACCATGGTTCAAGAAATGCTGAAAGATGGCGTCATAGAAGAATCCAGCAGTCCTTGGTCATCACCAGTTGTGCTGGTGAAGAAGAAGGATGGTTCGACGAGGTTCTGTGTGGATTACAGGAGGTTAAATGATGTAACGAAGAAGAACAGCTACCCACTACCCCGAATTGACGATACCTTGAATACCTTAGCTGGATCCAGGTGGTTCTCAACTCTGGACCTGAAAAGTGGATATTGGCAGGTAGAGCTAAACAAGGAAGATAAAGAGAAAACAGCCTTTACAGCTGGAAACGGTTTGTATCAATTTAATGTCATGCCGTTTGGATTATGTAATGCGCCTGCCACTTTTGAAAGGTTAATGGAATTAGTTCTGCGAGGACTAACTTGGGAGACGTGCCTGGTGTACTTGGATGACGTAATGGTGATTGGCAAAGAACATCCATCCATCCATATATCATTTCGAGTGTAAATAAAGTTAATTTAATAACTTTAAATTAGTCTCACTTATCTGCGAACCCACATACGCAACAATATATATATATTAATTAAAGGTGGGAAAATGCTCGGACCGTTCGATTTTTGATTCGACCCTGAATCATCTTTACACACTGAACTTTGCAGATGATCAAGTGCCATGGTTTTAGCACAGGACACATATGATTTGTAATTCACGATGAAACATTATATGATGTAGGTATACAAGAAATGGGAAGTATGGGATCAGATATGAACATAAAGTTCAATCAGTGGATTTGGATAACTTAAGAAGAATGCTAGGATATCTAGACTAGAACGAAGAACAAACGCAAAAGTAAGAGAATTAATAAATAAAATGAAAGAGTAGTAAATAAGACTGAAAATAAAAGTTTAAAATGGTTTGGACACGTATGAAGATGCCCCAAAAAAGCTTTTGAGCGGAAACCAGATCGCGAAAGAAAAAGAGATAGACGCAGAAGATTCTAGAATGGGACGGTAAGAGAAATAATGTAAACTCGTAATATGTATAAAAAGATGGTTACAATAGAGGTGTGGTATCAGGAAACGGGAAGGCAGCGGTAGTATTATATAAATATACATATAATAAATAAAATTTTCCTGGTCTATATAGTTAAGTATTATTTCAGAGTTGGTTGTATAGAAAACGACACAAATCTAACCGCTCTCTTGTAAGCGTGTCCTAAAAGATTGATAATCCCTCTGCATGGTCCATCAAAACTAAGCTTTTCCGCGGATCCACTCTCACGCTGGAATGAATTCTCTTGGGAAATTTTTGTCGAGATCATCTCTTCGGACGTGGTTATTTGTCAAATGCTGTTTGAAATCGAGATAAAATGTTTACGCTCCGCTAGCACGTAAAGATCGAGAAAAGAACGTAAAAAGAAAATTCGAAACTTTGTGATAAGAGATCGCATTGCTTCTTTGAAAGGAGCGTCATCCAATGGAAATTGGATTTTCAGTGTGCCAAAGCGACGGGAGTTACCTTTAAGTGTATAGAGGACTAGAGGAGTTGGAACTCTCGGTAGATTAACGTTGGAGTGATGAATTCTCGTTTAGCTTAGCCCATTATTAACTGTATACCTACCTAATATTTGATTGCTTAATTTTGAGAATATCCTATTATTGCAAAAATATACCTATATAGTATGTTTAAATGAGAAACGGGAATACGTCATCAGCTAGGGTCTTTTTAGTGACTTTTTTATTGACCCTCCATTAGTGAATAATGAATCAGAGTGGAATCTGTAAGCCTAAATAACACACAAAAACTCCAAAACACTCACTGAACTCTAATTACGTGTCAAAATGTCAAGCAGACCTCTCAATATGGTGGAAACGATGCCACTTTTGAGACGTGACAGCCTCTCGCTATGATACTAACTCAATGGGGCATTCTTCTGTTTGTAGGTTGTAATTCTTATTATATTATGATGTTAAAATATACCTACGTCTATATCTTATTTGCCAATACCAAACCAATTACATTAAATGTTCGTTTATTTATGTCAAATGTATCTGATAGGTATTAAACGTCGTGAGAAGTTTCAGGCGTACCTACCTACCAACTTTCCAGTGGTCTAATACAACTGGCTGCTAAAATTGACTAGGTAGGTAGGTATAAATACTTTTGTTATTTCTTATTTCTTGAGCGTTAAACAATAATTTATTTTTTCCCGTATGCTACCTAAGGAGGTAGCTTGTAAAGAAGTCACTGATCGGATCATATTTTCGGTATCCGATCTTCGACAGATAATCACTTCAGACTTTCTAAACGGTAAGTACCTATTACTTACCTACAAGTTTGGTTTGCAACTACTGTCGTATAAACAGACGTGGTAAGTTATCTAAAATAGACCATTCGTACATATAAAGCATTTTTTTCATTGTGTCATGCAGTTATCAGTTGCAATATAGCTATGTATTCAAAGTAATTTGTTCCTATGCATCTTCTTGAATAGTAAAGTAGGATTCAAGGAGATTGATTCTTCTATATGCTATTGTTCGTACAAAAATAGTATAAGCATCACCAACTGTACCGTTAAACAGGTTTTCGACAATATTGGTCACTTGGAGATCATCATCCTTACCGTTCTTGATAGGAACTTTACACTAGTTTCAACTGATTTTGTGCTCCGACAAACTTACATGTGTTCAGAATGCTAATATATCCGATATGGTCTAGTGGCTAGGATACCTGGCTTTCACCCAGGAGGCTCGGGTTCGATTCCCGGTATCGGAATTTTTTTTATGAAAAAGCATAGGAAGGTATTCGACGAATTTTTGCAGACGGTTATCAAAGATCAATCTAACGCTATCAATTTAAAATAATAATGAATGCCGTAAAACCAAATCTGAAATTTCCAAAGCAGAATTCAAGACTGTCAAATAGGTACGTACCTACCTAAGCCTTAATACCTGATTCATCCGTACAATTAAAATTGAACGAATGCCGTAGTTGTTTTTGATGGACCTTAAATTTAACGTTTTGCTTAAAGAATAATTATATGCACATTTGTCTACAAATACATATTTTTCGGTAGGTACTACGGAACTCTTCCATCATTCATATCATATGATCTAGATCTAAATTGTTCTTATTATAATAATATTTTATGAATCGTAATTTTTGTGAGACGATTATTAATAAAATTATGCTTCTACCATAGTTTACATATATTATGTACCAATGCTTCTATATCTAAAAACTGAAATCAAAATAATCAAGTTCATTGTGTATAGCGCATTAGTAACAGTATAAACATCTCCGGTATGGTCTAGTGGCTAGGATACCTGGCTCTCACCCAGGAGGCTCGGGTTCGATTCCCGGTACCGGAATTGTTTTGCGCAAATTATTCCAATTTTTTATTTGATAGATTTCTTCAGGTCAATTTAAGAGACTATCGGACATAGTATCTGAGAGAAACAGAGCTGATTTGTTCCAGGAAGCCGCTGCACTGATAACCTTTTTGTTCTACAACGAATTATAACTGATATATGGTACATATAATTATTATATGTAGTTTGTAAGAAGTTAATAATTGATAAAACCAATTCAATATCTGATTGTAAATGAAGAGGCAATCTTTTTAAAAAAGTTCTATCCACAGACAAAATCAAATATCGTTACATACTTACTAGGAATTGACATCAGTGTTGATGCTCCTGGTTGAGAATATTTATTATGATTCAAGTTTCAAGTAGAATTTTCTATTCGTACAACCGCTTTGTATAGTAAGCGTAATTCGATTTTGATGATTATTTTTGTCAGGTACAGAGTAGAGTTGAGAAATGATCCCATATTACACAAATTTAATAGGTACCTATCCAACATTTTGTTTCACCAAAAAAACTGTTCCCGAATGGGGAGAGGGGGACAAACTTTATGGAAAATCGAAAATTTGAGAAGACCAAATTAAAGTAAGAGACAATATCCTGCAACATTTAAATTGAATATTTACAAAAAAGAATTGTTTTAGAGTTACAGCAGTAGTAAAGTATGAAATGGATATGTGTATTTCCGCGATATTTTGAGATCTGTGAATTATAATAAGCAATAAGCAAAGAATATACATAGGTACCTACCTAATAGGTAATATCTTTTTTGGTATAAGTGAACGTACAATAGTTCTGATGATACACTCAAAATTACGAAAACAAACCTAGGACTGACTTTATTAGTTGGTGCAATGAAAAATACAAAATAATATTAATTCCACTGGTGCTGCTACTTTTGAAGTTGGTGCCAAAATTCTTCTATCTTGGTTCCTATAACTGCACAACTCCAAAATTACCAGCAACAGCGGAATTTGGTAATATTTTTTTTCAGTGCACCAACTAATAAAGTCGGTCCTAGTTTTTTTAGTTTTATTCGTACACACACACTAAACGTGTTTTAATAATTGATTGTACTCGAATGTATGCAACACTGTAACCACATTGTAAACGACCCCTCACTCTATAAACATATATTGGGAGAACTCTCAATTAACAATTCGATTTATATGGAGCTACTTTTTGGAATGTTTCATTTGTGGATAAAAATCAACTAATGTAGGTTGTTATTTATTGAAAGTTACGAAATAATGTTTGCAACACCCAGGTACCTTGAAAGTTCTGTTTTCGCAACATGAGTGTCGTGACGAAAGTCATCATAGAAGTACCTAGAGTATGTAATTAATCCGAACCATGAGTTACCTTATCGCACTTGTGCAGAATTTGAATGACTTTACACACGATTTGATTCAGGTGTGTTTCAGACATAGAACATAGAATCAGTAATGATTAATAGATTTTAACTTAGAGTAGGGAAAATTCGTGCGTACACGACAGGAGATGCAGCTCTGTAAAGCCGCCGTGAAACGAAAGTGAAGCCAATTTTTCGTCGGCCGCCATTGGTGTTTACGGCTTATTTTGATTTTCATTTTTTGTGCTAATTTTTAATGAAAGCGAAGATTTTTTTTCCTTAACACAATGGTGAAATGCGAGGCTCTTGGATGCAAGAGTCGCTGTTGAAAAAAGAATGCTCTCCGAATGCGATGTCTCTTTGGTAATTCCATGGTCTAAGGATTTTAAAATTATTACCTGTCAGTTTCCATGAATTATCATCTCGGAAAAAGTAATATTTACAGTCCAAGAATCCAAAAATTATATCTTCTTGAATCTTGCCTAATAGCAACAACCCATGCCAAATTCAAATTTTCAAAATCTAAAAAGAACCCGTAGTCATGGGAGAAGTCAAAGCCGTGGAAGAATTCTAAGTAGAAACAACAAATACGACGTCTCAAGCAAGAACCTCTCTTTGAGTAGTAAAAGAGATGGAACATTTCGCCCCTGTGGTGATTAGAGACGATTGAATCCCAGACTATACCAGACAGGTAGGTAACTATCCAACATCTCAGATTGAAGACTTCCATCTTATACTTCAAGGTAAAAAAAAATCTTGAAAATTTTTAGTCTACTCCCAAATTCCAATTGTTGAAGAAGATAAGCAAAAAAACTGTAATAGACTTAGAGGTTTATCAATCAAGTTCTGCAGAATTTTCCCTATGATATAATTGCATCAACCTCGGAGAACATTAAAACCAGCTCGCATCAATACCTCAAAATCGGTTTCTGGACTTAAAGAAATAGAGATCTTTGGATATCACATATTATACAAAGTATCAAAGTCCTGAAAAAGTTAAGGTTATTTAGAAATATAAACTCCCTTCTAACGTTTTTAGGAATAACCAAGCTTTTCTTCACTAATTTCTGAAAGCAGCAAAAAATAAGGATAAAAAAATAAATGGATTGAGGAAACATTCCGGAAATTTGAGCAGTGCCAATAAGATTTAGCTTACGCATCCTTGTTAGCTTTTCCTACTTGCCTTTGAACACATGTCATGTTGCGGTTAGGTCAGTTTTACAACAGTTGGAGAATGGAGGCTGGGGACCCATTGCTTTCTTCTCCAAGAAATTAAACGATTCTCAGAAGACGTACAGTATTTACGATATAGAATTACTTCAAATATATCGGTCAATCAAAAATTCTTAGCATTTACTTAAAGGAAAAAAAATGATAACGCCTGATCATAAACCTCTTATGTTTGTTTTCAAATGAGAAGGTTTCACTCAGGCAATTGAGACAGCTTCAGTACATATTACAGTTTTTAACTGATATCAGATATATAAAGGGAGATGAAAATATAGTTCATGACACTCTAAAATTTCAGAAGTTAAAATAATTAATTTCGACAATATTGCGGATGAACAAATTGAGGATGTGCCTCAAGAATTACTCTCTTCTGTCAGGAAAAACTTTTTGGTGTTATACCTCCAGTAAGAATAAATGATCTTTTCTACCTAAATGAAGCACATTCATGGATTATCTGATCCTGGTGTCAAGTCTAAATTTAAACAAGTATGTTCCCTATTCCTATAACCAGGAATGGAAAGCGATGTTCGTAAATGAGCCCAAGCTTACTTAGATTGTCAGTTAAGTTATTTGACACACAAGATCATCATTTTCTATACCAGACAATAGATTTATTTTTGTCCATGTAGGTAGTTTTGGCCATGTACTTAAACTTCTGTACCGCTAGCATTGTGGGAAAAAATACGCAAAAATTAAGCCAAAGACCTGGGGATAGCTGGCGATATGCGCATGCGTCATGAACTTTCTTAGCTAAGAGGAAGGACATGTCATTATGTTACCACACTTACCATTGGCACAGCTTATTTGGTAAGCTGTGGCATTGGTAAGCTGTAATGTTTTCATGGATACCATATGATGTGACTCCAAGCCACTTCCCCTTTCACGCATGCGTACTAAACTCGCGATCCCCATACTGAGCTTCACATAAAAATGCAAGGATCCAATTATAGGTATATAGAATTATGTGGTTTTGGCGCTCTATCCAAGTTTGGAACGCCTTCCATTTTATTTAGATACTAATCATGTCCGCCAATTTGTATCTGTTTTGTTCCATTATTCGGATACTGTTTTTTGAGTAAAGGTATAGCATATATCAGCATACCATCAAGAGGTCTGAAGCGTTACCTACAGAATTATTAACTCTCTTTGTGCACGTTTTGATCTGGTAATGGCGTAGCAGTAAATACGAAATAGATTGCTTCAAGGTTATTTTTGAGGACATATGGGCAGTCTTACGAGAGACAGTCGTTTTGTTTTATTTTTGCATTATATTTACAAAGAAAATTGAAAAATTGATTTGTAGTTGTTATTTGGTTTTATATAATATTATTATAGATAACACTCAGGTTTTTTGTTTCGGTTTTTTCATTGACTACATTTGGATTTTTTCTTATATAAATCGTTTAAGTTTGTGTTTTTCTGTTGCTAAAATTTTTGTTCCTTCGAAATTGAAATTATGTTTCTCAAGTTTTACGTATTTTGTAAGAGCTGTTTCGTTTATTCTATCGTATTTGTGACCTTTTAATCGGTTTTCAATGTATTGAGTCGAAATACCATGTTCAAATTGCAATAAATCATATATTGGGCAAACGACTCAATACATTGAAAACCGATTAAAAGGTCACAAATATGATAAAATAAATGAAACAGCTCTTACAAAACACGTAAAACTTGAGAAAAATAATTTCAATTTCGAAGGAACAAAAATTTTAGCAACAGAAAAACATAAACTTAAACGCGAGATTCTAGAAATGATTTATATAAGAAAAAATCCAAATGTAGTCAATGAAAAAACCGAAACAAAAAACCTGAGTGTTATCTACAATAATATTATATAAAACCAAATAACAACTACAAATCAATTTTTCAATTTTCTTTGTAAATATAATGCAAAAATAAGACAAAACGACTGTCTCTCGTAAGGCTGCCTATATGTCCTCAAAAATAACCTTGAAGCAATCTATTTCGTATTTCCTGCTACGCCATTACCAGATCAAAACGTGCTCAAAGAGAGTTATAAAAATTTTCAAAAAACTAAAATAATCACATACAAATAATCAAGAAAAACAATACAAAAAGTTAACATGACAACCAAGAAAAAAAGAAAAAACCCATGGAATAATTAAGTGAAAATATGGGGAGTTAATTGAATTATATTTTATTTTATTATACGAAATATCTGAGTTGTTTTTAAGGTATGTTTCTCCCAATCTATAATATAAATTAACTGAAAATCTACATGAATATATTTCTAGTTACAATTATCTATTAATATTACACATAAAAGGATGAGAAAGAAGAGTTATTTTTTTTATTTCATTGTTGACTAATAGAATAAATTAAAAAAAATACTGGTTTTCCAATGCATGTCGTAGGTATGTATCCTTAAATATTTCTCATTACCCAAGAAATTATACCAATAATCTTCTATTTCAATTCATCATTATATATTTTTATCATATTTTCTAAACTTATAATTGAAAAAGACCACAAAGTGGATCGAAACGACAAAATTTATTATTTTCTTTTTTTAATTATTATATAATATATATATATATATATATATATATATATATATATAAATACAGGTTTCCAAAAAAAGGTTTCACTTGAGCATGGGCGTAAGCATTTACATTATTTTAAATTACTATACATAAGATTACAAATAAAAATTTAAAATAGTACCAAAAAAAATTTATTAACATATAAATACGCATGTACACATACATAACACATAAACGTCTAAATTTAAGCATTCATGTCTGAAAACGCACATATAGGAAAGTTATATTGACTATAGGTATTTCATTTCAAGTTTCTCCTATCAATTGCACGATGTATTCCTTCTCTTGGGTACGTATATAACAGTGTTAAAGCATTTTTCTTAACAAGTCGAGCGAATTAATTCTTCGTAAATCATCAGGTATATCAGCATATAAGACGGGGCAGAGGTAACCGAATGATCTTTGGCATTTTTGTGTATGTACTCTCGGAATAGATGTTGTTTTATCTTTAAAGCGTGTTTCATGTCTATGTTGTATGCGCTCGTGTTTGTGTTTGTTTTATGATGGTGGAGAACTAGCGATAGGAAGTATAGTTGTCGGGCATCTAGAGCTTTTGCTTCCGTAAATAACCTTGTAGTTGGGTATCGATAGTTTTTACTGTGTATGATTTTCAAAATCCATTTTTGGGATGTCTCTAATGGTTTTAAATAGACGTCTGCGATGCCGCCCCACGCCTTTATTCCGTATGTTATGTGTGTCTGAATTGGCATGTTATATAAAATTGTCATTTATTTCACATCAAGTATTTCTTTGTAGATTTTGAACTTTTAGGCCATGCTCTTTATTTTTTTTTTATATATATAATCTGAATGGCAGTTCCATCTTAGGTGGCAGTCTATTATAATTCCTAAATATTTAATGTGAGAGACTGAAGGGATTTTTATGAGGCCTTTATTAAATTCCAGTTGATTGTATGTTGGAAGGGTTTTTTGAAAATTAATAGTGAGTAGGCGGTTTTGAAATAAATTCATGACGTTTGTGAAGTCTTCTTCAACTTTATTTTTTAGGGTTTGCCAGGAAGGGTCTTCATAGAAAATCGCAGTATCATCAGCAAAACTGATGATGCTGCCTTGTGTTGTTGTTTCAAATAATTCATTTATATATGAATTGAATAGAATAGGTCCCAACACAGTACCTTGTGGTACACCGTATTACAGAACTCTTTCTGAACTTATAATGCCATCAATATTGACTATTTGCTTTCTATCACTAAGATAGCGTTCCATTAGTTTTAGTGACTTTCCCCGGAAACCAACTGTTTCAAGTGTTTGAAGAAGTTCTCGATGGCTGACTGTGTCGAATGCTTTGGCCAAGTCGACAAAGATGCATAGACATGGTTTACTTTTGTCCATGGAGCTATATATTTATATATAATCAGGTCCAACATTGCATATTCAGTTAATTTTTTCTCCTTGAAACCGAACTGTTTGTCAGACATAATGTTATGTTTCGTAAAGAAGCTATCGAATCTTGTCTTCAGGAACCGTTCAAATACTTTTGCAACGCTGCTCATTAAAGAAATTGGCCTATAGTTTATTACATGTTTCTTGATTCCTGCTTTATATATAGGTTTGATTGATGCATTTTTTTAAATACTTGGAAATGTGCTAATATCGATCATCTTATTTATTATATAGGTTAGAGGAACTGAATTGAGATCTGAATGTTCCTTCAACATCTCAGACTTTATGTTATCAAGTCCGTGAGCTTTTCCACTTTTGAGCGATTGGATATTTTTTTGTATTTCATCAACGGTTGCAGGTTTTATGAATATTGAGTTAGATATTCGAGTTGGTTGGGCCTTCTTTGATGAATCCGGGGTAATTTTTTCTGCTAGTTTTATTCCGACTGTAGCATAGTACTCAGCAAACTGTTCCGAGATATCCTTTTTGTCTGTTAGATGAACACCGTCTTCTGTTGTGATAGATTTCAATTGATTATAGGATGTTTACTATTGATGATTTTCAGACTTTTCCATATACCATTTGGATTATTAATATTTTGATTAATTTTTCTTTGAAAAAATTTAATCTTTGATGTTTGTATTAATTGATTCAGTTTGTTTCTGTATTTCTTGAATTTTAACCTAATGATTTCATTATGAGGCTCAGCTTATAATTTTTATATAGGTCGTTTTTTATGTTAATTGACTTAACCAGCCCTTCCGTAATCCATTCTTTCCGTTTGATGTTTTTTCTTTTTATTTTAATTTTACTGGTGGCCTGATCACTTTTTTGTTTTAGAGTCTGAATGAAATTATTTGTCATTATATCAACGTTTTCCTCTAGGTATATGGAATAACATCTTTCATTTTTCAGTTCATCCCTTAGCTTTGTTTTTTTGATGTGAAATTTATATTTTCCGTTCTTAACTTTTTGTTCATTTTCCCTTTCAGCAAAACATTTGATTTGCAGGATTACGGGAAAGTGGTCGCTGATACAAGATTTAACTAAAAATGATTTGAGCCAATCATGAGGAAATTTCGTCTTCACAAATATGTGGTCAAGACAAGACCGTGATTTGCCTACGATCCTAGTATAATTATTTATAGTCGGAATATAGCCCCATTCACACAGAATATTAAGGTTATGTCACTGGTATCCAGAATGTTGATGTTTATGTCTCCTATTATTATTTTGAAGTCGGATTTATTGTTTTCTCTTGTTTCTAGGTAATTTACAAGATTACAATTAAACTTCAGAGGACACACAGAAGGTGGCCTATATTTTTCAGTTAAAACAGTATTATAATTATTATATTTTAACATTAATTCAATGACTTTTATTTCACTGAAATCGATGACTTCATAAGAATACTCCAAATTATTTTTAATGTATATCAATACTCCATCATTTTGGTTCACTATGCCTCTGTTATATATCATATCATAACCTGCTAAGTCTAATGAGAAAAAGTTCGTGATTTTCCATGTTTCGCTAAGGACTATGACATCAAACTCATTCTCATATTCATATAGGGTCACTTTAAGTTCATTTAAATTTTTGACGATGCTACGGATGTTTGTGTGGAATATTCGAAGGTTTTTTATATGTTGGTTTTTTGTTAGTAAGTTATATTCGAATGCATTTTGTACTGTCTTAGTTTCAATTTTTGTTAATTTGAAATTATCAATATATGGATCCATGATTAATAATTATATTTTGTACATTAATTACAGATAGAGAACAGTAGGAAAGAACAGGAGTTCGAAAAGTGTTTGTGTTTGATAGAGGTTACTAAAATTTTAAAGTATGATAATTTATTTTGATTAGCTTACTTGGCAGTTTTCTGAGCATTTCTTGTTTGAATTTCTTTTGCTGAGTTTTTCCTTTCTCTGGTCTCCGGTCTTCTTTGAATTGAACTGCTATCCCTATGTTTAGTAACTGTATTTTTCTTTTTCGCTTCTTTTAATTCTCCTTCAATCCTCTCTGCAACGGTTTCTGATTCACTATCTTCTTTCTTGGTGCTTTCTACAGATGCTCTTGAAGGTGTCTCAGGTGCGCTAATAGTTTTTGGGATATCAGCTATTTCGATATTTTCTTCTAACTCCAAAATCTCTTCTACTGTGTAGCCTATATTATTTCTATAAAGCTTTTCTCCCCTAATGTAGCTGCCTTGTTCACCATTTTCACGTATTTTCTTGAGGTATCGCCCCAGTATCTTATTTGTTTCTTGTTGTGTTTTTGTTAAATCGGCTGATATGGATATGTTAGTACCAGTTTTTTACAGTTTCGTAGAATATTAGCTTTTGTGAATGTTGATAGAAGTTCAATTTTTATTGGGCAATCCTTTAACTTACCCAGTGGGTAGATGTTACTTATATCAGTTTTTGTTATTTCTACTTCAAGTTTTGAATTTATTTGGTTGCAGACGTTTTCAATAGAGTATTCCTCTATACTTAGTGATGCGCAAAGCAAGACCAAGACCAAGACCGACATGGTCTTGGTATTGGTCTTGGTCTTGCACCCTTGGTATTGGTCTTGGTCTTGCATCAAATCCTTAGTCTTGGTCTTGGGTCTTGGTCTTGCATATACGGTCTTGGTATTGGTCTTGGTCTTGCTGCAAGACTTGCAAGACTTCGCAAGACTCTTGCAAAAATTCTGATCTTTTTATAAGTGTGAAAAGTTGTTGCGATTCTAAACCGTAATTGCTTAATTTAAATGAAGAAGAACCCTGCATATGTATGTGAAGTATGTAATTCATAATCTTATAAGATTGCCTGTAATTATATTATCATTCGAAATGGATAAATATCGGCCATATAATAAATTGTCATTGTCCAGAACAAACACGCCTGGTATTGTAATGGTACCAAACCATTGTAGAATAAGTAATGAGAATAAAACTAGGCTTGTAGAATTAAGTTAGGGCAAGTGAGATGCGTAATTAATTAATAAAGTTTATAAATTAATAATCACCATTCAGATATGAGAATCGTATCTTACTTGCGCGACTTAGTCTGCTTGTGTTTTCTTGGTATCATCCGTCCCAACTGAGCACTCATTTTACTACATACTTCTACTTTATACTTCTATTTTATAACTCATTCTCTTGCTCATTCTGCAATGGTTTTGTACCATTTTCTTTAATAAAATAGAAAGAATCTCTGAAAGAGATCAAAAGTATTTCTGGTTTATAAAACTAACTTTTTTTTTAGAAAGATTTTTCCAAAAAATGAAAATTAGAAACAGGTAGAGATTTGTTAATACGCGCATATATAAAACTAGGTATCTATTTAAAAAGTCAGTAGTGTGAATATCTTAGTTGAGTTAGTTAATGAGCATGATCGAAAAAATAGTTTCAAATAACTCCAAAAGTGGCCACTGGATAAATGTCATCAAAAAGATATCAGATTTATAGATGATTTTTAACGTTTGCTTAAAACATTCTGCGCGATAGAAAAAATAATAAAAATAAAAAACCGTGTAGTTTACCTTCCCCTGGGTACGAACTATCGGGATTCTTTGAAAACAGCTCGGTAAGGGAAATCCTAGAAGGATTGAAAGTACGGTATAGGTATAGGGTGTTTCAGAATTTTTTGAAATCCGGGAATCCGAGAAGCTTAAAATGAAGTCGCTTTTCACCCAACAACTTTTAATTCAATATTTTCTAATTTTCTAAAATAAAGATCGATAATAAGGGAGTTCAAAGATTAAATCGATTAGGTTATTTATTAGCGTTTCTTAACTTATCATTGAGCAAAATAATATGTTTCCTACCAATTTGGTGTTTGATTACGGAACTGCAAGAGTCTTGCAAGTCTCGCAAGTCTTGCAGCAAGACCAAGACCAAGACCAGGTTAGTCTTGGTATTGGTCTTGCATCCCAGTATTGGTCTTGGTCTTGGGTCTTGGTCTTGCATAGACGGTCTTGGTCTCGGTCTTGGTCTTGCAATTTTGCAAGACCAAGACCAAGACTGCAAGACCAAGACCAGTCTCGCAGCATCACTATCTATACTTCTCAGCAAGCCAAAAACTACTATATTATTCTTCCTGCTGTTTCTGTCTAATATCTCGATCTGGTGTTTCAGGTCTGTGTTTTCTTTCTCCAGCTTCCGTATTTTATCACTATAGGATTCTATCTTCAGCAATAATCTCACTTCACTCGCTTCAATAGCACTTTTAATTTCCTGTTTGCAAGTCAATCATTTTTTGTAGAGATTTTCCATAATTTGTATACGATCTGGCAACGTTGTTCTATCGCAAAATGCAAGATTTGTTTTGGGCCAAATGTCAAATCCCAATGGAGATGGTCTGTTTATTTCTTGTTTATATTATTAACAAATATGAAACCATCGGCTGAGATTTTTACGCTTAATCAGGTGTTGTGATGCCTCGGAACGAACTCAGGTGAATTTTTATCTTTTGAAACTAATGCTAAATTAATTATTTGGTTGAAATATTGTTTTAGAACAGATCAGACAAACTGACAACACCAGCACCAATAGAATTAATATTATTTTGTATGAATTTCAAGGATAAGTTTATGATGTTTTGCCTTTGGCCTCTAGTTTATTTTTAAGTTTTCACATATTCTCGATGTCGTAAGTAGGTATGGATAATAAAATACTACAAACTAAAGAGAAGAGATCACAAACGCTTCCAATTGAGCCGATGGTTCCAGAAAATAAATATAATGTACATTATTTGGATTATATTAATGTTTAGTGTTAACTTCAGATTTAGATTTAGATTAGATTTAGATTTAAGAGAGGGTTACATTGCACTGCGACCATAAGTTCTATTGTGCCCCCTACCTGAGTTGCACTCGCCTATACGCGGTCTACAACTCGCCTTCCAGTTCCAG
The DNA here is from genome assembly GCA_958507055.1 of Crioceris asparagi. Classification (NCBI taxonomy): domain Eukaryota; kingdom Metazoa; phylum Arthropoda; class Insecta; order Coleoptera; family Chrysomelidae; genus Crioceris; species Crioceris asparagi. The sequence goes on along the minus strand of OY293829.1, from coordinate 33,787,222 downwards.
AGTTCTAATGAACTCCAGTATCTGGGTTGGCTTCAAGGAGGATACTTCCTCACTACTGCAGGTTGCTATTCCAAGGCACTGTTTGCGTTGGCTAGCAATGGCGAGGCATTCCGTCACCAGGTGATCCGGAGTTTCCTCCTCTTCCCCGCAGAATCTGCACTCGTCATCCTCTGCTAGACCTAATCCCATTAGATGCTTCTTGAGGCGACAGTGTCCTGTGAGAAATCCAGTGAGTAGGTGTAGCTTGTTCTTGCTGAGATCCAAATACCTTTTGGATCTTGCAGTATCAAAATTTTTTAGAAACTTTTTGGAATGATCCAATCCAGGGGTATCCCGCAAGAGTGTTTCTCTTACGGTTTTTTCCCTCTCCAGAAACTCCTTCTTGTAGGTGCTTTTATCTGTGCCACAGAAGGGTTCTGGGCCAGTAAATGGAGTTTGCGCTCCTGTCCTGGCAAGTGTGTTGGCCTCCTCGTTGCCTTTGATTCCCGAGTGGCCGGGAACCCAGACTAAGTAGACCCTGTTGTTCTTGCCTAGATCATTGAACTTCCTTCGGAACTCCCATACCATTTTAGATTCAATGGTATGAGAGTTCAGTGCTTCAATTGCAGCTTGACTATCAGAATGAATTGCAATGTCACATTTCTGATAGTTTCTTTCAAGGTTCACCTCCACGCATCTCTCAATTGCAAGCAATTCTGCTTGAAAGACGCTTGGGCAGCGGCCTAGCGCAAGTGAGCATTTGGTGCGATTCCCAAACACTCCAGCGCCTGTCCTCGTCGTGGTCTTAGAACCATCAGTGTACCATCTAATGGTATTCTTTTTGAGAGCTTGGGTTGTGAGCCCCCTGTCCCAATCTTCTCTGCTACTTAGCACCGTGGTGAAAGTTCTCTCGATGCTAATTTTCTTTGTCATTACATCACTGGGAAGGTTTGCTGATGGGATGTGTTTGGAGAGAGAGGACCAAGCTCTCTGATTCCGAATTCCCACAATGTCTGAACCTTCCCTAGATGGAGAGGTGTGAGATCTGTGATGATCTCTAGTGCCCTGGTCGGGCAAGTTCTCATGGCTCCAGTGATACAGACACAGGCTAGTCTTTGTATTCTATCGAGGGTTTTCCTCGTATTGCTCTGACTTGCCTTGCCATGCCAGGCTATTGACCCATATGATATTATCGGCCTTACAATCATGACGTACATGAATCGCAGTATTTTTGGGTTACATCCCCAAGTCTTACCAGTCAGATTTCTGCACGCCATTAAGGCCTTTATTGCTTTGCTAGCAGTAGCCTCAATATGTTTGTTCCACAGAAGCTTGCTATCTAGTGTTAATCCCAGATATTTGACTTCAGCCTTCCAGCTTATTATGTCTCCACTCAAAGTGAGAGGTTTCATAGCTGGAAGTTTTCTTTTCCTAGTAAATGGAATAATTGTGGTCTTGGATGGGTTTATGCTAAGCCCCACTGACAAGCACCATTGCTCAATAGTTCTGAGGCCCTCCTGCAATAATTCGCATAGGGTGTTCGCGAATTTTCCTCGGACTATTAGGACTATGTCGTCGGCATAGCCTATACATGTGAAGCCAAGCTCCGTGAGTTTGTGGAGTAACTCGTCTACTACTAAGCTCCTTAGGAGGGGAGATATTACTCCTCCTTGAGGTGTTCCACGAGTAGCTTTAACAGAGGTGGTATGATCACCTACTTGGGCCTCAGCTATTCTCGTCTTCAACATCTCATACATCCATTTGATAACGGTCTTGTTCACTCCTCGCCGTGTGAGTGCCTCCCTGATTGACACATGTGTGGTGTTGTCAAAAGCCTCAGATATGTCCAGGAAGGCACACATTGCGATTTCTTTATTGCTCAGAGAACTCTGAATGACCTCAGTTAGCTGATACAGCGCGGTTTCTGTTGAACGCCCCGTCCTGTATGCATGCTGACATTTATGAAGTGGTTTGTCCTTCAGAATCTCTGTTCTTATGTAGTTATCCACTACTTTCTCCATCGTTTTCAGTAGAAACGATGTTAAACAGATAGGTAGGAAAGATCGGGGATCAGTCCCATTTTTCTTCCCTATTTTCGGTATGAATATTACTTTGGCTCTTTGCCATATGCTAGGTATAAAGCCCCGTGCTAGGCAGCTTCTTGTAATCTTCAGGAGATGGGGAAGGATCTCCTCCATTCCTTTCTGTAGGAGTATTGGGAATATGCCATCTACTCCCGGCGATTTATAAGGTTGAAAGGTGTTGACTGCCCATTCCAACCTTTGTCTTGTGAATATCTTCTTAGCAATACTCCAATCTTCCTTGCGAGGATTCTTGGTTTGGATTGCTATGTCAATACTACTGAGGGGTTCACTTCCTGGGAAGTGTGTTTTGAGAAGTAGAGCAGATCGCTCCTCTTCTCCCTCAGTGTATGACCCGTCTGGCTTCTTTAGCGACATTAAGGGGATGATTGCCCCTTTTGCCATGACTTTTTGCAATCTGGCTGCAGTAGGTGTCGAAGTGATCTTTTCACAAAAAGCTTGAAAGTGAAGCCTCTTGGCCTTCCTGATCTCCTTATTGTATTGTGTGAGCTTCTCGGTGTAGCCCTGCCAATTATCGTCTCTTTTGGCCCTGTTGAAGAGCCGACGGACCTCTAATCTGAGGTTTGACAGTTTTTGTTCCACCAAGGTGCTTCCTTGCTTGGTCGAGCTTTTGAGAGTGGGCAACTTGATTGGAATGCATCCGTTATCGCCACATTGACCAGTTCGACCTCTTGATCCAGATCGCAGTGTGGGTGTTTGACCCATTACTTTCGATCTGTTCCAAGTTTTGCTTGAGAAGGGTCTTATATTTAGACCAATCTGTATTTCTAGGGTTACGAGTTGGAGACAGTGAGGTTACTTCCCCCGCAATCCTAAACTCTATAATCCTATGATCGGAGAGAGAAGGTTCCTCCATCACTCTCCAATCAAATACGTTATTCCTGGCAGTAAGGCTGGCAATTGTTACGTCCAGGACCTCTTCTCTTGCTCTCGTGACAAAAGTGGGGGTTGTTCCCACATTAAGGGTTTCTAGATTATTAGCTAAGAGGTATTCAAGTAAGCACTCACCTCTAGGGCTATTGTTCGTGCTTCCCCAAATAACATTGTGCGCATTGGCATCACAGCCTATGATGACTGGCAGTTGTCTGCTATTGCAGTATTGCACTAGCTCTTGAGCTTCGACTGGAGGTATTGCAGGATTGTCTCCAGCAAAATAAGCAGATGCAATAACTATGTCTCGGTTGATGCCCCCAGTGTTGAGGTGTACTAGAATTGGAACAAGGTCCCGAGTCATGAATTCTGAAACACATGTGTAATTAATGTTGTTTCTTATGATCACACAGGCACGAGGGGACTCCTGCCTCTGGTCATAGATCAATTCTGAGTCCTTAGATGCCAAACCTTTAATTTGGCCTGCTTTGCCTGTCCAGGGTTCCTGGATCAGTACAAAATCCAGTTGGGATTTCGCAAATAGCCTTGCAATCACTGCTGAAGCTTCCTTTGCGTGATGCAAGTTCACTTGCGCCACCTTGGAGAAAGGGATGAAGGTGCTGTTGTCGGGTGTAGGGGCTGGGTAGTCCAGCCTCTAGTTCTCCCCTCCTCTCTTTCTTCCTGTCCCTCATCAAAATCCATCGGGAGGGTAGTGTCCTTGGAGCTCGAGCGGGTATCTGGGTCTCGGGTTATGGCCTCGACCCCCGCATGGGTTCGCCCTTCCCCCAGGACTGCAGAGAATTTCTCTGCCGCCCCGGCTTCTTTGGCAGAGCCAGCAGAGGCCTCGACCAGACCTGAGCTAGCAGTTTTATCCTGCACACCGGAGTCCGTAGATGTGGAGGGCATCTCCGCATCTTTTGGACCTCCCGCAGGTTTATTTTTCTGTCCTAGCCCCGAGACAGACACACGTCCAAACCTAAAGTTCAAGACGCATCCTTCTGCCTTCAGGGCCTCTCCTCTCCAATCGTGAGGACAGTACCGGTTCCCTCCTTTTTGGAGTTGAGAACTTTCCAGGCTCCGGTACTGAGCCAGGTGTTCTGTACTTCGACGAGTCGGAGGATTTTCTCCGTCTCCATTTCGAAGCTTCTTGGGAAGTACATCGTTACAGTGACGGGTTTGGGGATGTTTTTCTCCTCCACCGCCACTAAATCGGGTCCTTCCCAAGACCTCAAGGCCGGCACTACTCCAATGAGCCAGTCCGCCGAATCCTGAGAACCGCAGGCCACCAGCATCATTCCACAGCGGAAATGTATACCGATGAAGTGCATTCCCTTCACCTCTCCACTGCACATCTCTTCCACTAGAGTATCCTCCAGTGTTGAGAGCCGCTGTGGTTCAAGGATTACTCTAGGGTAATCCTTGGGTATGATACCCACACGAATAGCCTTTACGGCCTTGGCAGCTGCAGCGTATCCAGTGGCATGCCCGGTTTTTGCTGCAGCTGTTTTCGGCTTTTTAGGCTGAGGCCTTTCCGGAGGAGTGATATGCTCCGCACCTCTCTTTCCTGTCCCTTTTCCCGTCGGTGTTACCTTCGGGGTCGGGACAGTAGGTGGTATGGAGTGTTGAAGAGCCTGTTTTCTGGTGCAAGTCCTCTATCTGGCCATACATCCCTCGGCCTGGTTTCCCGCCTTGGATTTAGAATTTTTGATGAGGTTATTTCCTCTTGGTCCGGGCGGTTAAGCCAAGACCCCCCCGCATCACTGGCCCGAGACATGACCAAAGACGACCAGGATGCGTTGGTTTGACAGGGTGGTTTCGAGGTTAGCTCGAAAGCACACCTGGCATCATTGTACCTGAGTGCAATTCCCTTAGCCACGACACTACAGCTGGGACAGGTGAAGTTGGTCCGCGGCAGGGTATTCGTGGCTGCCAATTGAGTTTTTAGTCTCAATGAGCCCTATTTCCCCGCAGGCCCCCTTCTCATATAAAAATCATCGTTAGAGGCCCCCTCCTATCCGCCACCTGGAGACGCGAAGGGTTGGCACTTCACTCCTCCCAGGTGTTAACTTCAAGTACGGAATCTTTCATCAGAGTATTCCAGTCTGAAAATGTTATATTTAGAATGTTTGTAGAAATGAAGCTACATATTATTTAAGTTATAAAAATATTACATCAAAGACAACATGTCACACCGTGACTCAGCTCTGTGCCCTAAGCTCTCAAGTTGCTGTTACTGGCCCGATATTTAAGATAGCGTTAACAATGCTATTTATTTCTTATGTAGTAGAACCACAGCATAAGAAAAAAGATATGCTGTGGAAGAACTGTTGCGTTCAGGATTATCTACTTTTCATGTTTATCCCGCTTTCCTCTATATTACTTAGGATTGCAGGAGCTATTCGTCTATCAGTTCTCCTTCATTTAAGAGAATTATTATGGGGCTCTATCGTTTCAATTTGATCGCTTGAAAGAAGTTGACTCCTGTGATGGATTTAAGCTCTATTCCAAGGAATACTTTCTTTATGGGATCAGAAGTTTTCCTTAGAACAACGTGAAAAGCTCGCTATAGTCAATTGTTTTGGAAATTTATATAGGTTGAGTTTTTAGTATGTCCGCGGTCGATAACAATGCAGGCACCCTTAACTTTCGTTGTTTCAAATTAACTTTAAATGTACAGGACGCTCCCCAACATAGCGACGGATCAATCCTATGTTGTTTTTTTAATTGGAATACCCTGTATTTTATTCTGAATTCAGAATCTAGTCATCTTCGCGATTCGAACAAAGTAAAGTTATACTGGCTTAAACAGGGTATTTCAAAAGAATGATCGAACAGAATATCTTAATGATTTCAAATTCACTTAATTAATAATACAATGTAATTTATTTAAAGGAAATGTGAAAACTAAAATACAAATTTTATTCTATTTTTTCCAAATGGATCAGCTAATACATATATTATATTATAGACAGAAAGTACTATCACTTTAGTTCCATTTTTCATAAATATTTCCTATTTCCTATTTCCTTGAAATAATTAATTTAGGGGATATTTTAGTTTTCCTTAAAATATTAAGTTTACCTTCAATCTGTAAATAAAACTCTTAACACTAGATAATATCAATTTTCATTATCAAAAACAAACGACGACAGTTCGATTATCATCTGTTTCCTAGATATTAAAATGTTAACAGGTATATCTAAATATGAATATGCTCGAGGAAGATTGAGCAATATCAAGTAAGCTAAAATTTATTGATGATGCAAGTTTTTAACACTCTTCTAATACCCACATCTATTTCTACTCGATCTTGAACACATCTGAAAGAAGAAAGGTGTAAAAAATCCACATTAATATTCAGTGATAATTGGCAGAACGTTTATCTTAAAATTAATTTGTGATAACTATTATAAGCTTCTAATTTCTAGTGCTGGTTATGATGCCTAAACTTATTCTATGTATGCTCTTTATCAAATTTGAAGTAACAAATTACCTAACAAAATAAAAAATGTAAATACCAGTTTAACCCATAAGACGATTCTACTACCTTCTTCAAAACATTTGAAGAACCAATAGGATTTCGAGTACTTCATTTGCTTCTTTTGAAACTCTAACCTTGCTGATATTGTTCATCAGTTTATCACCATTTGCCCCTTTCTTGTAGCCACCGAATGATAAAATGTATTAATTTTGAGAATGTCTTGAGATTCAAGAAACAAAAAGAAAACTTATAAGTTTAAATAAATACATTAAAAGTAAAACGATTTAAGAATAGCTATTTTTACTATTCTTGCACATAAACAATCGACATAAGTTTTATTTGGATATTCAAAAGAAATAACTTGCCAACAAAGAATTTACCTCAAAGTAGAACTAAGTTTTATATATAGGTAGTATATTAGTAAAATGCAGATAATGAAACATAAGAAAGTCTGAACTGATTCATTTAAGAGTTCATTTGTCTGTTGCTGTCTCATTAAATTAATAATCTGAGGTGCTGACAGGAAGTAATAAGTATATTTTGTATATTGATCGATTATCGATCTTTATTTTAGAAATTCTAAAAATATTGAATTAAAAGTTGTCGGGTGAAAAGCGAGTTCATTTTACGCTTCTAGGATTTCCGGATTTCAAAAAATTCTGAATCACCCTATACCTATACCGTACTTTCAATCCTTCTAGGATTTCCCTTACCAAGCTGTTTTGAAAGAATCCCGATAGTTCGTAACCAGGAGAAGGTAAACTACACGGTTTTTTATTTTTATAATTTTTTCTATCGCGCAGAATGTTTTAAGCAAACGTTAAAAATCATCTATAAATCTGATATCTTTTTGATGACATTTATCCAGTGGTCACTTTTGGAGATATTTGAAATTTTAGATTACCCTTATTTTGAAACAATTTTTTCGATCATGCTCATTAACTAACTCAACTAAGATATTCACAGGACTGACTTTTTAAACAGATACCTAGTTTTATAAATGCGCGTATTAACAAATCTCTACCTGTTTTTAATTTTCATTTTCAAAAAATTGAACTTAGTTTTATAAACCAGAAATAATTTTGATCGCTTTCAGAGATTCTTTCTATTTTATTAAAGAAAATGGTACAAAACCATTGTAGAATGAGCAAGAGAATGAGTTATGAAATAGAAGTATAAAGTAGAAGTATGTAGTAAAATGAGTACTCAGTTGGGACGGATGATACCAAGAAAACACAAGCAGACTAAGTCGCGCAAGTAAGATACGACTCTCATATGTGAATGGTGATTATTAATTTATAAACTTTATTAATTACTTACGCATCTCACTTGTTCTAACTTAATTCTACAAGCCTAGTTTTATTCTCATTACTTATTCTACAATGGTTTGGTACCATTACAATACCAGGCGTGTTTGTTCTGGACAATGACAATTTTTTATACGGTCGATATTTATCCATTTCGAATGATAATATAATTACAGGCAATCTTATAAGATTATGAATTACATACTTCCCATACATATGCAGGGTTCTTCTTCATTTAAATTAAGCAATTACGGTTTAGAATCGCAACAACTTTTCACACTTATAAAAAGATCCAAATTTTTGCAAGAGTCTTGCAAAGTCTCGCAAGTCTTGCAGCAAGACCAAGACCAATACCAAGACCGTATATGCAAGACCAAGACCCAAGACCAAGACTAAGGATTTGATGCAAGACCAAAACCAATACCAAGGGTGCAAGACCAAGACCAATACTAAGACCATGTCGGTCTTGGTCTTGGTCTTGCTTTGCGCATCACTACTATCCAGTTAAGGTATTTATTGTATATCTGATTGACACCCAAGCCGGATCATCTATAAGAATATTCACATTCCACACTAGTGTGGTAAACTAAAGCATTGTTCAGAAAAGTAGCTACTTGAATTATGAGTGGTAAAATAAAAAGTAATCTTAAAGGCTCTGAAAATTAAACAGTTTCGTTACGACACTATGCTCAAAAATAGAACTTTTAAGGTAGGTATTTTGCAAAAAATATATTTTTCCATCGATTGATGGTCTTCTCATTAAATTTAGAAGAAATTAAAAAACACAAAATGGCATTATCACTGCAATTATACAAGTACCTATGAATTATATTAAGGAGACAACGTACTCCCAAACAGTCTCGAATGAGCAGTGCAAATGAACTTATACATAATAAAATTTTAACCAGTTTGTAGTGCTACAGCTGTATAAAGAGGTGTATAATTAAGAATCGTGAGGTATACGTTGCTACGAGCCAAGGGCGAGTACTAGCGGCCACACGAGTCAGAGGGTGAATTTGACATGTACCTAGATTTGATAGAAAGGTGATAAAAGTGATCCTATTCCATAATTGCCTATTCCAAGTTAACAAAATAATATCATTATAATATAAATAGCAGTTTTTATCTTTAATTGAATGACGATAGGCATTAGGCATTACCATAGTCATTCTAGGAATGGCATCGAATTGACATGTTCTTATGATTAAATAATCAATTAATATAATATGGAGTTGAGAAGCCTTTACGTACCTAAGCTTATGGACTGTACATATTTAAAAAATTCATTTGAAGTAGATTTGTAATTTCCATGCGTACGTGACGATTGCTTAACTTAACCTTATTTTTCATTTAGCGATTCATGAGTCCATATTTTGTTGTCTTCTTCTATTTTTTTTATTTTAGCTACTAGATAGATTACTACCTACTATTTTGTTTATGACTACAAATTTACTAGAAGTAGATCTCGCAGTTACTTCCTAGTTATTCATGTGGAGGAGAGGAGAGGAGAGGACTTGATTAAATGGCAAATATTAAAATGTCTAAAATATGTAATTGTTTTTCTGCATTCTTCTTTCTTATATGTGCATTTATTAGACGACTCTTTTGTGATGAGATGAAGACGCGTTTGTATGACTTGTTTCCTGGTTAAGATAATATTACAATAATTATGATTATAATTATAAGTATGTCACTCTTTGCTTCATGTTACTGTGAACTCAATATGAATTGTAAGTTTAATTCAGGTCCCATAAGACCCAATACAACGTAAACGTAAAAAATAGAGAGCTGCCCATGCGTAGCAGTAAATTTCTTGCACATGTAAAGATTTATGGTCGCACTTCAACTATCTAATAACTGTTGAGAATATTTTGGTTCAAGAGCATAATTTGAGTAATGACGTCAGCTGTCTGTACGTCTATATCTGACTGAATCATTTACGTTCCAATCTACAGCGGTAAAGTAAATGATGGTTTGAAGAGTTATTTCAAGCAAAAGTTTGGTAAGATAAGAAGTTATACTCAAAGCTGCGCATATTGCCACGACAGCCAGTGATAGATAATTGATTTTTTTAGGAGTCAACAAGTATGTAGAGGGGTGAATATCTGACAGTAGTACTAATGCACTATTTGAAGATTCAATCCGTTGCTCACGTGTAGGATAATTATTTTTGCAAATTCAATTTGAAAGAAAAATGGAGTTGTTCATATTATCTGTAAAGAATCAATAGTAATGATATGATTTTTATAATTTTAAGAAACTGCCATAGTCACAATTCAAAGTTGCTGATATATATATCATGAAATGTGAAAGATGTTAATTAAAAAATCCACTAATTTTATTATTAGGTACCTACTATAAATAATGTCAATCTTAATTGTTAAGTTATATTTGTAGGATAGCTTTTGTTTACTCAGTAAAAGTAATGTCGTAAACTTTCAATAGTAGCTCTATGAACTGAGTCCAACCGTGCGCAAAGTCATAGGTATACACTCTACGTTAGTGCGGTAAAGTAGCTCATGGTCCGGAAGAATTAGTAACGATACTCTCTCTCAGTGCTCAAGAATTGAATTTCTAAGGTGTTGAAAAAATATCATCTCTCATCATTTTACGCTCCTTGTAAATTATTATTGTGGTCTACACTAGGTATATTAGCAACTACAGAAAAACGAGAAGGTGTAAGTCATTGAAATGGAAACAAGAATGTCCCTATTATATCCAGCAATCAATCAATTGGCCATGGTCTATATAATATTTCTAAACAATACACAGCGACGACCATTGCATTCCAGAAAACGCGCAGCATCGGGAGCGGCAGGCAACATTTCCCCGCTTGAATTTCGGGTCCAACACGGGGATGGGGTGGCGGTTTGTATCAAAATATCTATGTGAGTGTGAGTGAAGCCGCTACAAGCACACGACCATCTCTCTGTCTTACCCTGTCCTCTTCCCAAATCACCATGGCAACGGGATCGATATTTTCATTCGTGTAGCGATGCTTGATGATACTGGATGCTGCTGCTGCTACGGACGGCAGCAGCTTCGGCTTCGTCATTTCCCAGGGAGCTTGTGTGTGTATGTGCCCGTTTTCCAGAAACACACGTCACACTTGCTGCGATATGCTAGTCCGGGAATAGGGACGGAACTCTCTTTAGCTGTATATGTATGTGTGTGTGTATTTGTATGATGGTGTGTGTGCCCCTGGACTCGGGCAGCGTTTGTGTAGGAGGACGCTCCTCGCTGTCGAGCTGTGGTTTCAATCCAACGCGGCGGGGGGTAGGCAAATAGGATAGAGATCATTTCAATGGGGGAGGGAAAAAGAGGACTTTCACCATACGATGCTGCATATTTTTGTGAAATTAGTATTCGTAAATATTGAAAAATGTAGCTCCGTTTGGAATATTTTTATATTGTTCCTAAAAGAAAATGGGAACCTTATACGACCACTCTGGCGTACGTCTGTCTGTCATAGCCTATTCTATGTTGTCCAAACTTACTGAATGAAAATAATGAAATTTGTCACTTAAGAATTCATCAACAAGAACTTATAATTCAAGATAACCTAACATGGAAATTCCACGTGGAGAAAAAAACACACATGGCCAGAATTGCCCTTGGAAGGTTAAGGCAAATGTGTGAGAAGAGCTGGAAATTGTGATCCCGGAATGATAACCTACGTATCAGTCATTTGAGTGGCCCAGGCCACTGAAGTTAGGAGTTCCGAGGCGGCTGTTATTAAAAAGCAAGCTTGGTTTATAATCACCGTGGTCATCAGAACGACACCAACTATCACCCTTGTAGTACCAAACCTACCACCACTATGATGGGATTCAGGATAACGCCATATCTGCCAATCTCAGAGTACTTACCTAAATAAAAGCCGATTCAAAATTGGGGTAATGGCCTTACAATATAACATTAAAAATCAATATTTAGTAGACTTAGGTACCTACGACAAAGAGGGGGACCTCACAATACAGCAAATCTTCAGGATGTGCGGTAGAAAATGTAATATACCTACATACACTGTAGACGAGACAACTACGATCCCACCAAGTTTTGGTAATTATGTCATTGGCCTTTGTATACCGCTTGATTATGTTGACTACAACAACTTATTTATTTGTAAATATCCTGGGATGTGGAGCGTTCTCTGTTTAGCCTTCCCTTTGAATTTAAGGCTTCGGACAGCATCTATGCCCCGAACAATTTGTCGGTCAATACTATCGAAATTTTTTTATTATTTTCTCAACCATTTCACAGAAGATGTGCTTGGTGGTATTAGACAACTATGACGTCATAACTCAGAAATACTGCTGGGTAAAAAAATTGAATATTTCTTACATCTGCAAATTTTTAAGGGCATAGATTTTATCTGAAGCCCGACAGTCACGGGGAAGTTCTTGAATGAAATCATCACATTTCCCAGAATTTTCTCAAATGAAAAAGTTGTCTTACTCAACATTCAACATAATGAAGCGATATATGAAATCTCAAAAGAGCGGTTTTCGGTCATTAATTTGTTCTTTCTCTTTGCCAACTCTTTGGTCACAGACTGGGTGGTCTCTCACGTTACAATGCCCCTTTCCTAATAACTGATTGACTTGACCAACAGTATCCTCAGTAGAACTCTGAAGCTTGTCAAAACCAGGTCGAATAGAAATCAATTTCACTCTGCTAAACTCGGAACATTTCCAACTCGTGATTGTTGGTTCGACAATTTATCCAATCGTCCAAGTCTCCTTTTGAGAACCACAGCAATTCTTCGATTCACACAAAACGTTGGTTGATATCTCGACAGTCAAAACGAATTTGACATCTCTATTTCTGTATTTCTTCAGGACAGTATATGATACTACAAGTACTCAAGATTTTGTGCACCACTCTCGCTTTTCCTCTTGATGGCTCCGATAACGATAATGGACTCCATTTATTCTCTTTATCACCTCATATGGGTTTTACCATTATTTCTTAAGCTTGGATAAATAAGTCGACGCCGCTTTAGAATATAAAGCCAAACCAAGTGTCTCGCATCAAAGGTACCATTGGCTGATCGAGCATTTCAACAATGTTTATTTTGTATTTCAGATAGTCGAAGTTTCCTTCACAAGCAACACTTCCCTTTGCAGTCACTAGATATACCATCTGGAACAAATGCATGTACTGTTCCCAATCCCTCTGATGTCACTACTTTACAGACGTGCTTGCACATGGTTCTATTCATCTTCTCTACTAGTCCGTCCAAATGAGTATGCAAAAAAGTCATCCTCGTTTTGTTTGCTTCTATTAGACGACAGATATTATGATTCAAATGAATTTCAAGAAGAAAGCCAGAAGGAGAGAAGATTGCTTTAACCAGCTACTTATCGGTGGTCGATGCCTCTTAAATGGTGATTGCGTACGACTCGGTTCATTTTTGTAAAATTATCTTTGCCTACCAAGATATACTTATATCTATTATATAAGATTCCGGAAATATCCTTGCAATGTTCACAGTTTATGGGACTCCCAAAGCCTTATTAATCTCTACTCCGCTTCTACCCAACTGGTCTATTCCGGCACCATCGTTTCACCTACAGTTCCTCATATAGAACCATTACCCTAAAGCTCCATCATCAAACTGTAACTGGCGCATTAATTTAAAATTTAAAACTATTCAATCAAACTTTTCAATACCAAAACTATGTTTTATTTACTTTTTGTATCGCTTAACAAAGTTTTTTCCCCTTAATAAGCTAGACCACTTCATAATTCAAGTTAATCCATCTCTTTATCTTTTGTTTTGTTCGGTGTTATGCTGTAATTTTGTTAGAGGAATATTAGTGACGCAAATAGGATTTTTGCCTTCGCCAAATAAATGAAACGGTTATGTAAAATGATAACAAACGTAATGCAAATTAAATGATGTCGATTATACAGGGTGTTTCAGTAATAAATGGAAACATCTTAAATAGAGAATGTTGAGTTAAGGATATGAAGACAAAAAATCACTTAGATCACATAGGTATGGCTTATTGCTGCGTTACAGGGTGTTCTATTTAGGTAATGATTTCAAATGATATTTGGTATTTATTGTAGGTACCTCTAATTTTCAATGCATCATCTAATTAAGCCAGTCCTATTTTTCTAAATTTGCAAGATAGTTAAAATGCATCTCTTGAGCAGTATCAAAACAATTTCTACTAGACAATATTTACCCTTAGGTGCAAAAATGCAACAAGTTGATATTTGTTGAAAGTTTGATATATTTTTTAATAGTCATATTTCCTCAAAGCAAACTGTCCATAAAATGAAAATTCAATATGTAGTATTCCTTGATTTCATGCTCTCATTTTCGTTATTATACATTGGTCAATTCAAAGATTTGAAAACACTTCTCGGAACCAAACTCTTAAGAAGCAGCATGTTGAAAACAAATTCCTTTCCATCGTTCATTTTTAGTGCGTACGTAATGAACTTGTCACCAACTGTCTAATTCAAGAAAGGTTATTTTTTGATAACTTGTCTTTTGCTAAACTTGGGAATCCAATAACAAAATGAATTAGCCAGCAGTTCTCCCATAGAAAATGTCTGGTACCCAAGTACTTGGTAGGCGAATCAGAGATCTGGAAGTAGCACCGGTTAAGAAAAAGAGCTTTGCTTAGCCTTTTATGAATAATGGCAAAATATTTCTCATGGTGTTATTGGTAATCTTATTGATAGTAAAAATGATAAACTAGATTTGTGAAGAGTGTATTTCTTTAAGTTAATTACAGTAAAAATGGTCTGTAATTATAAAACATACATTTTCTTATAATTTTTTTTAATTAAAACTAAAAAAATATAATGTTGCTTTTTCATTGCTTCAAATTCATAGCTAATAAATGGATACACAATTTTATTGTATTTTGAATTAGGCCAGTTGTTTCCGAAATAAGGCTGATAAGTTTTTGATTTTCTGAGAGTCTAACTACAAACCGTGAGATTTATCAAGAAAGTTTTAAGAACAAATGTTTATGGATATTATAATTGCAAAAAATAGACCAGTGAAAATTTAAATTTTGGAACATAAATATTATTTTTATATACGTTGAACTTCTTCGTGTACGGGATAAGCTTGATCAAACCTTAAAAAAATTAATATGGTACTCTTAGCCACTCAAATAAAATCAAAATCAGTATAATCAGTAAACATTCACTAAGCGGAACGAGATAAAGTATATACCTAAAAAAAAAATTGTTCAATTGTTCTCGTCCTTCGGTCGGTCAAAAAATTATGCAGTGCAGTAAATTATTGTTTAACAAATCCTAACTACACTTGTTAAACACAATTTAATATTTGTTTACTAACACTATACTGTTGTTACTATCGAATTTCTTCAGGATAATAAATAAAACTACAACTTGATTTGCGTCTGGCACCTCCGTCAAAAATTTAAATACATCAAGCATATAAAGTAAGTACTACCTATTAGCCGAAATTTGAGTAATATAGGGTGGTTTCCTTATTGGAACCAAATCTTAATCAGTAAACTGTGTTGCTACGATTGGCTATTTATATAGAAATCTGATACCTACTCAGAATAGTTTACCAAGTTTTGGATTCTTCAACCTATATTACAACTTACACTAGAAACATGGAGTAAGGCACAAATGTTCACTTCGACGTTTATTCTGGATCTAACCTAATTTACAATTATCATATAACTCATATATATGGGAATTGACTAACGAACAAATAAAACATCGGAAATGGCAGTGGATTGGGCAAACACTACAAGGTGGAGGTGGAGGTGGTGGTACAGGGTGGCCCGTTTAAGAAGGGCCTATACCTTATCTCGAAAACTACGGGGGTTACAAAAAAAATCTGAATAAAAAGTTGTTTCTACTATAATGATCAATATTTTTTCCAATTTTTCTAATCGTCACTTTCTTGTATACAGGGTGGTGAAACAAAGTTACATTTTTTAAAATATAACACCCTATATTTTATTACCTTTTTGAGTAGTCCTTTTAAGGACAAATTCAACGATATATGTATATAAGTATAGGTCTATGATGCACCGTTTCGAACTGATTAGCGATCATCTTCAGAATTCAGTTTATATTATGTTGTTTTTAAAAAAATAATGCTGTTCTTCAGGCAATGTTCAAATTTGAAATATTTTCTTAAAAAACGCGGTGTTGCCACGATTCGCAAATTGATACTTTTCTCAATTTTCTTAAATGAGACACACTGTATATCATTGGATTCTCGAGTAGCCACTTTATCGGCAATTTCAAATATATAACATAGTATGGGCTTCTGACATACCGTTTTGGCTTAATTAGCAAAAAAAAATAAAAATGGAGGTTACCTAAGATTTAAATTATTCAGATATGAAACTGGGAATTAGCTCCCTACCAACTTGTTCACAATCAGTTAGGTCCTATTATAAACTGAATATCAAGCTTTGCAAAATTTTATTTCTACGTCTAAATGTCTACGTGACACGTGAACTCGTTGCTGCGCTTCCAAAACTGTTGACGATTTATCTTTTGTAAACCATATCTTTCAATGTGCCCCACAAAAAAGTCCATTGGGGTCAAATCTGGACTCCCTGCTGGTCAGGAGATGGTTCCGACGTCACTTCCGCCCGAGAAACGGCTTTGTATATCTACTGATATATTTCCAAACATATTTCCAAATATCATTTGGACCGATGAATCACTATTTACAACGTATACGGTGTTCCCATATTCTAACAAGAAAATTTAATATCAATACGATATTTCAGCTTATTAAGGAACAAAATTTGGCCACTTCTACATAATAATATACCCCAAAGACAGCATCCCAACTTATTTTGGCAGCAAGATCGTGCTCCTTACCATCGAAGTGCTGCAATCATTCGATTTTTAAACGAAAATTTCAGAGAGTGGATTGGACAAAACGGAACCTCTTCTGGCCAGCGAGGAGTTTAGATTTGACCCCGGTGGGCCTTTTTTGAAAGATAAACCGTCAGTTTTGAAAGTGCAGTAACGAGTTCGAGCGGCAATAAACTATCTGAATGAAACGAATTACCCCTCAAATGACATACACCATTTAGAAATAGCAAATACCATTTAGAAATAGCATATATTTGTATTCTTCAAACCGACGGTCATCTAACTTAATTAATTTTACTTGTAAGTAATATGCATTAGTATTAGAGAGTTAGTGATATTTTTTTGATGTCATTTCGCGTAGACATTTAAACGTAGAAATAAAATTGTGCACAGCTTGATATTCTTTTTATTATAGGACTTCTTAACAACGTCCTAAAACGATTGTGAACAAGTTGATAAGGAGCTAATTCGCAGTTTCATATCTGAATAATTTAAATCTTAGGTCAATTTTTAATTGGATTTGCCAATTAAGCCAAAACGGTATGTCAGAGACTCGTACTATGATATAGGTATATTTGAAGTTGCCAATATAGTGGCTACTCAAAAATCCAATAATATACAGGGTGTCTCATTTAAGAGAATCGTGGCAACACGGCGTATTTTAAGAGAATATTTCAAATTTGATCATTGCCTGAAGAAAAGCATTATTTTCTTTAAAATAATACGTGTAAAAAAGTTTAAAAAGTTACCATACCCATTGTCAATATATCGTTGAATTTGTCTTTGAAAGGACTATCTAAAAGTATCATAAAATATAGGGTGTTTTGTACAAAGATTTTTCTTATAACCCCTCTAGGTTTCGAGATAAGGTATAGGCCCTTCTTAAACGGGATACCCTGTACCTATATAAGACATTAAAAACATGGCTTTTATGCAAGATGTAGTACTTTCGCATATTAACCAACCAATTAAAGAATTGTTTACTTTGAAAATACTCAGAGAGAAATGATAATGGGAAGACCTTTTGGTAAAATTAACTCTGTTGTTTATGAATAATTTTATTACATTTTGAGAAAGTTTGCAACCTTGGGTATGACATCCTTTACTACAACAGCTAGTTCTTATGATTAAAATGAAAATTTATACCTACATTATAATCATAAAGAAATATTTTTTTCTGGAATTGAGAATATTTCCGAATAATTACACAAAATTTACCAAAACCTTTTGAGCCGTCTTTGTTTAGATATTCAAGCATATTTGAGTAGGTAGATATATACAATAACAATTGTTTTATATAATAACATGAACAATTTACCAAGAAGAATTTACAGTAACACAACTACACCAAATATGTACCTATAGTTATGTTACTGCCTGTAAATGCAATGGAAGCTGGCAAAAAATCCAGCACGTATTGACTTCTGCCTGGCACACACATTCTTCAGTTTCATGTAACTAGCAAGAGAGAGAGAGAGAGAGAGAGAGAGAGAGAGAGAGAGAGAGAGAGAGAGAGAAAGAGATAGAGAGAGAAAATGTATAATATGAAATATGCCTTCAAAAATGCAGTCCGCATAGTAGGGCGACGTAACACACATACTGGCTACGAGCAAAATTTCCAAATAACTTCCACCACGTATCTTATAAACGTCATAGCCCTGCCAGCGTTCATCTTCTATTTCTGCCTGTCTGTATAACATAACCCATCATATATCATCATCGTCATATAGGAGCCGCAACAGTGTCTGTCTCAACATCCAAAATATTCTCCTTGATGTTAATGTCACATGGAATATTCATTCATAATCTGCAAAGTAACATGATTGGTGCAGAGAAGATTTGTTGGTTTCCATCTTATATGGAAAGAGGCATGTCCCCTCTATTCCCCACCAACTAGTTACGGTTTCAAAGAGATTAGAATAAATTTACGAGCACTCTGGAAGAATTAGCATGCGAAATTGGCTGGTGTTAATATTAATAGGTCTATATAGATATATACATAAATCTAAGGGGAGCGATCCCTGAAATACTTTTTATGAGAAGAAAATGGGATTTTCTCTTTAGCTTACGCTATCGAGCAATCCAAAAAAATCATCCGCAGTTTGCCATAGAATTCTTTAATTGCATCATCTGATATTGCTTAATATTAAAACTGAGGAGCAGATATATTTTATTAAGCAACACTGAAAAAATACACATAACTGAACTAATGCAGGTAATAATCAGAAAGATAAAGAATATATCTGTAATATTTTCTTCAAAATGTTTTTCACTTCGCAAACCTGAAAATACTTTTAAATTAAGTAGGTAACTGAAGGGAATGAGACCGACTGTTTATTTGTATATACATCAATCGAAGGGGAGTGGTTTCTTAGATAATTTTTGTGAGAACAGAAAAGGATTCTCTCTATAGTTTTTTCTTGAAAATTAATATATTCGTTCTTTGCATATGTTTATAGATTGATAATTGGACTGTGGCATGGAATTTATGTAGGTACATGTCTCAAGCTCCATCCAAAACGGCTTAATATTATAACTGCACTTGTGACTTTGAGAAGCAGAAATACATTATTGAGCAAATATGTGTAGAAAATATCTATAATTGACCGACGAACCCAAACGGAGGAGGTATACAATTCGACTTGTCTGCTTTTTTCTTTTTGTGCGTAAGTACCTACTCCAATTTTGATATGATATTTGATTTATTTGAAAGAGGAGACTTTAGAATCCTATATTCTTAAAAACTCATATCCGAAATCTCCTTCCTTTAAAAAAACTCCACCAAAGAGGGTGGAGGGGGCAATTTTTCTCGAAACGGCAGAATTAAAGACAATATCCGGAAAGTTTGAAATGAACATTTTCCCAAAAGAGTTACGGTTTTAGAGTTACAGCGATGTTGAAATTTCAATAAATAACTATGTGTATTTTGGCTTTGGGGAGGGGGCAATTTCTTTCAAAAATTGAAAATCTGAGGCAAGCAAATGAAATGCCATATTATTTATAGAAACATTTTTCCATAGAGTACCTAGAATAGAATTACAGTATTCGAGTAACAGCATTGCGTATTTCCGTGACGATGTTTTTAGATTACTGAATATTAGCATGTACAAGCAAAGAATATACATGGGTAATGATATAAGTAAATGTTCAACGATTTTCGTGAAGTTGCTCAGCTTTGCCGTTCTGTGTCTGGACACTGGTTTGCTGCGCCATAATACCTACATTGAACTTACTCGGATTTGATTTCATGGACAGATCTTGAACCGTTTTCGAATTGCTTGCACGCAACACAGTGATCCAAATCTATTTTAAGATGCTTCAAGAATTTGATGAAACGAGAATTGATCCGAACACAGGACAGTTTCTTTTAAGTTCTTTCTTTTCATTTAGATAAGTTCAAATTATTCCGGGTATAAGTTTGGTTGTTTGTGGTATAATATTTTAACTCTAAGATTAGTTGTTTGATTTTACTTGGAAGTTTATTTTATCATTTATGACTGTAAGTTATGGTAAGCAATAATTTAGAAAACTATTTTATTAAGCTCCTACATTTTAGAAAAAATCTCCAGTGAGATGTGATAATGAAACCAAATTCAATAGAGAGAAAACTTCGTGATTTACCTACATAAAACATGATAGAAGAACGTACCTAAGTTCTTTGAAGTAAAAACAAATAAGGAATTGTGGATTTTACCCAACCATTATAAGATCATTTTCCTTCTTAACAAATGCGAAAATAGATTTTATTTTACTAGCCCTGCCTATCTAAAAAGAACAATATTTCTATCATGTGTAAACCAGTTATCTAGAAGATAACACAATTTGTATCGTCATTTGCAGAGTCATTCTCAAAAAAGCTAGTGTGGACCTCCAGGGTCACACCCATTGAATATGAAAGTACCACCAAGTAAACTAAAATAGAAAACCTTATCTAAAAACCAAGTTTGATCAAAATGGTTGTAGTCATTTCCGAGATAGCAGAAATATATAAAAATATATACTTACTTATACGCAGAATAAAAAAAATCGAAACACCTACTCATAAAACAGCTCTTGCTCTTGAGCAGGGATCGATTCTGATAGTTCTAGGATCGTCCTAGAACAGTTCCGATTTTACGAACGCGTGTCGTGCAGTTCCACTCAGTGCTTTCGTACCTTAGGAAGTATACACATTCATTTATAATACTTGCCTCTCTCTCTGTCCTTTCGTCCCCGGAGGGGTATAGGTGACATTATGACAATGACGCTATGGCCTCTATTGCTTTTCTCCAGGTATATCGATCCTATGCGACTTGGCCCGACTCCTGCAGACCCATTCCAACAAGAGACTTCACTTGATCAGCCCATCTTGTTGGTGATCTACCCCTTGGTCTTGTACCATCGATTTTCCCCGTCATAACAAGCTTTTCAACTGCATCAGCTCATCTCATAACATGACCAAAATATTTTAAATACTGTATGTTGATTTTATTTATGAGTCGTTCTTTTATTTTCAGCTAATCAAGGATAGAGATGTTAGTACGATGTTCTGTGTACGAGTTTCTCAGAATTTTTGGGTATGCCCACATTTCAAAAGAATCGATTTTTTTTCTCGTTTTTTTAATAGTCCATGTTTCCGATGCATACGTGGCTATGGGAAAAATGAGGCTGGACAGCAATCTCACTTTTGTATTTTTAGTTATTGACGGATCTTTCCAAGTTTTATTGTTGAGTTTCTAGCCATAGCCAACCGCCTTCTCACTTCCAATTCACAGCTACCATTGTTTGTTATAAGGGAGCCCAGATAGTTCAAGTTATCCATTTCCTCAAAACCAGCGATTTCTTTTATATATGACACGTCTTCGTTTCGACTAACAATCATTACTTTGGTTTTTGTTATATTAAGTTTTAGACCCTACTGCTCGCTGGTTACCTCGAGACTCTCCATAATTGCCTGTAGTTCTTCTATTGAGGTTGCCATGATGACAGTGTTATCGGCGTACTTGAGGCTGCTTATCTTCTTCTCACCAATCGCTACACCTCCATCCCAGCCATCCAAGACCATCCTTATTATATGCTCGCTGTATATATTAAACAGTATAGGCGAGAGGATGCACCCTTGCCTAACACCAGACTGCATATTGAATGGCTCGGAGAGAGAGTAATTAAGTTTAATTTTTCCGACCGTGTTCTCATAAGGGTTAACCTGTTACAGGTTAACCTCCTGAAGATGCCAACCATATTGGTGAAACAATTGTCTGGTTTGACAATAAAAAGTGTTGGTGTTTAAAGTGGTAATTCTGTGTTTATTTTTTGATTCCATTGTATGCAGTTAAAAGTTGTTGAATAGTCTATAAAGCAAAAATATGTTATTCTTTGAAATTCCCTCACTTTTTTCATTATTTTGCGGATATTGAGGATTTGCCTCTGGTTCCCTTCCTAGGCATGAGACCTGTTTGTTCAGAGCAGATTTGTGGTAATAGAAAAGCTTTGAGTCTCATATTTATGATCCAGATAAATACTTTGGCAACATGTGATACCAAGGCGATTGTTCTATAGTTGTTACACTCTAGTGGCGATCCTTTCTTATGTAGAGGAATAAATGCAACCTCACTTCAATCTTTCGGCCATCTTCCAGAATTCCATATCATAGTACAGAGTTGGTAAAGTATATCTACAGCCGTTTCTCCCATTTCCTTGATTATTTCTGCAGTTATATCGTCAGTACCAACTGCCTTTTTGTTTTTTAAACTTTTTATAGCTCTTCTTGCCTCTGATTTCAATATGTGTGGCTCTTGTTCTTGTGTGGTTATATTTACTGCAATATAGTCATCTTTATGTGATTTAAAAAGTTCTCTACAGTATTCTTCCCATACATCAATAATGCCAGATATATCAGTAACTATTCTACCCTCTTTATTTTAAATTATATATAATATATAATTATTTGCATGTTCTTCTAGGTCTTCACAGATATTGTTGATGGAAGCGTTCTTATCTTTTTTACATGCCAACTTGATTTCTTTGTTATTTTTTTGATTTCCTCTTGATAACCTGATGTATTTTTTAACTGCATGTTTCTTCTCGTTTCTAAAAGCTTAAGAGTATCATCCGTCATCCAGTGTTTCTGAGTGAGTTTGGTATTCTTAAGAGAGCATTGATATCCAGCATCCGTTATCCTCGCCCTAACATCAGACCAAGTTTTGTCAACATCGTCAGTGACTTCCGGAGCATTACTATTTATCATAGTGTGAAAATGACCATTGTCCGACACTGTTAGCCTTTTGTTTATTGTAGTTTTTTTAGGCATGGCCAACTTCAAACTCATATTGGCTTTTAATAACTTTGATTTGATTTGATTTGAAGCACATATAGCATCTGGGCGGGCTCTGACGTTTAGTATCGATGATCTCCACCGGGATTTTATTAGGATATAATCAATCTGATTTTTATATTTTCCCTTCGGTGATATCCATGTAGATAGCCGTCATGGGTGATGTTTAAACATAGTATTAGTGAGGGTGAAGTCATTACTAATTGCATACTGGAGAAGCCGCTTACCCCGTTTGTTTCTATCACCAAGTCCAAATGTCCCAATAATGTTCCGAACGTGACCGTTGTCCGTTGTGTTGCCGAACTTGAAATTAAAGTCTCCCATAACAATTACAACCTCTTTTGATGCGATGTTTGCACAGACTTCTTCAATTTTGTTGTATACCTCTTCGACCTCTTCATCAGTAGAAGCTGATGTTGGCAAGTATACCTGTATAATATGGACATTAACTGGCCTTGCCGAGAGAGTTAACATTATTAGGTGGTCATTCATGGGCAGGTATTCCTTAACACATTCAGTTATGCTGTTATTAACAATTATCGCTACGCCATTCCCACCCCGTTTTTTCTGCGCTCGAAATATAAATGGTGTTTCTGTCTGTCCTAAAATGTCCAGATCCTTTCCAGTGTGTTTCCGAGATACCACAGATTTGTATGTTTTCACGCATAAGTTCTTTTTCTAGGATATAGAGTTTTCCTGTCTGAAGGAGTCCGGTTACTTTTCAGGTACCCAGTGTAATATTCTTGCACAGTTGTAAGCGTGATCTTCCAGTAATCTATTCTGCATCCAATACCTGGTCGTTCGAATCAGCATGCCCGGTAGCCAATTTCACACTGGCTGGCCCACAACCAACAGAGCGCCGATCGCCAGTCGGGTCGCATGGTATACAAGCATTCCTTTTGTCCATTATACATAAAGCTCTCGTGGGAATCTAATCAGGTGGTTTCCCATTGCCTGCCTGATCCTATGCCGTTGACCAGTTGGTTCTTCCGCCTTTGGGCAAAAGTGTGAACTTTTGTTCTATACTAACCGTAGAACTCGTTTGCCACATACGCCGTGTCCACCGTTCTAAAGTCCCTCCTCTCGGCCTTTTCCGCCGGTGTGGTCTTCACCCGTACCCTGGGTATGGGGATAGCGCTATACCCCGCTATGCTGGGTCCACAACAGAACTTAGCCACCTACTCAACTGTAGGGCTCATCCCCGCGACTTGGACGCGCCTGCTGTGAATTACCTAAATGGATTCAGAGAAGGTGTCCCTGTATTCCTTTAGGCCGGGTTAATGCTCATGTTGCTGCCGTCAACTGTACGCTCACTGAACAGGTCATCTGAATACACCTATTTTTTTATAACATATAACTTGTTCTCATCTGAATCTAGTTAAGACATACCTATTGTTATTCACTTGAGTCAGATGAATCTTTTCATAAGATATTAGCAAAAGTTATCGGTATCCGTTAAGGTAGTTCTTACAAAATATTTAAACCAAAATTTGCATTTGTTATAAGATGGTTGGTTTTTGTTTTTAAAGATTTTAGGAACTTCATCTGTCCAAAACTTGCCGACAGGCTAGAATCTATAGACTAGTTAAGTGCAGGCTTCACCATTCCAAACAAAACAGAAGTAGAAGTTTTGATTGGATGAAATATAAAATAAAGTCCTATTTGAATCAATGAACAGTCCATTAAAAATGGATTTGAGCAATACTGATTAATAGTCTCTTGCGGCAGCTTAACGAGTTGTAACCTCCAATTTAAATTTTGAAAAGTATAAATATTATAAACTAACCTTCTAAACAATTGAGGAAATTTGCATGCAGCAACTCCTAATTCTGAACGTAACAGGGTGCCGCAGTCATATACAGTGTGTCCAAGATAAGTATGTCTATCATTGAGATCTCGGAAACCATTAAAGATACAAAGGTGGTTAAATTAGTGAAAAGTTGCGTTACTTGAGAAATTTGCCGATTTCGATTGTATTATTTTCTCATGTTATTTACCGAGATAAAAAGAAACAAAATAAACTTTCTCGTTTTCACTTTTTCAGCTCTCCAAGACAACGTTGAGAGAAATCATCAACTTTTTTTTTATATGGTCCGTAGAAAAGTACACCATGTATTAAATAGCAATTTTCCTAATGACATATTAGTACATATCTTGTTAGTTGTAAATGACAATCCGGAAATATATGTTAGAAAAATTGACCATACAACTGGAATAGCGAAATCACTGCTAATTTTTTTGAGAAAACGGATATTTCACCCGTACAAATTTAGAATTTGTCAAGGGCTCAGACCTGGTGATGAGGAAAGGCAAAGAACATTTTATGAGTGGTGCACTAAGAAGTGTCAGGATGATGAAAACTTTCCCCATACGATTATCTGGTCGGACGAGAGTATTGTAACAAATAATGGAATGTTTAACCCGCGAATTACTCATTATTGATCAAGAGACAATCCCCGAGTAGGTACACCGAACGGCTAGACATCAACATCGTTTTGGTTTGGATGGGGATTTTTGGAACAGGCCCTTTTTTACAATGATTCTCTTACCTCGGAAAATTACCTCAACTTATTGGAGAACGGTTTGGAAAAAAACATGTACAACTAATCGATTTCAGAGGTAAGAAACTGTTGGTTTCAACAGGATGGTGCACCCGCGCACAACACCCTAATCATGCGCTAGTACCACCCAATTTTTTTCTTTGGGGGTTATTGCAAAAATCATGTTTACCGGCGTGTTTTTGCATCTGAAGATCAACAGAGATAACTAGTTCTTAAACCATTCGAAAACATTACACCTGATACGTTGAGAAACTTTATTAATTCGGCAGTTAGAAGGAGTTATCTGTGTTTGGAAAATAGTGGTCATTTGTTTGAACACTCTCTAAAGTATAGTCTACACTGATATTTTTTTGTTGTACCTAAATAATTTTAGTTAATTATAACCTATCTAATTAGAGTTTTAAAATCTTCAATAACTTTTTTCTATTTAATCTCTTTAAATACAAGATCTTATGTCATAATAATGAATGATAGAAGTAATCAATCATTTTAGCAACATAAATTATACTAATAGCTTATTACGTACACTATTCTCGGCGCTAAAAATGCTAATTCAGGGTGTACATTTTTACCTACCATGTAAAAAAATAAAGTTGATGATTTCTCCGAAACGAAACGTCGTACTGAAAAACGTTGTCTTCTAGAGCTCAAAAAGTGGCAATGAGAAAGTTTCTTTTGTTTCTTTATATCTCGATAAATAACATGACAGAAAATAAAAACGAAATCGGTAAATTTGTTTTTTACATTTCTTCGGAATTAAGCGAAATTTTTCGGTTTTCACAACAGCATGTAATTAACTTTCAAGTAACCCAAGCTTTCTCTAATTTAACCATCCTTATCTTGGCCACACTGTATAGTAGGTACCTATGACCGTAATTTATGATACTAAGTTCTGGGAGTTTTTGAACGTAGATACTATATTTAAAAAAATAAGATGGTTAGTTGATTTCAACTTTTTGTGCAAATGCATAGATATTTATTAGACTTTATTTCTCAATTTAACAGTTTTTCATCGGAACCTACCTAGAGGAATATCTTATTTATATTAATGACGTATCGGCAGACTTTCGTCGGCTCAACTATTCCTAAAGTACGTTATAGTATATGATGACAAATGATGTTTTGTGCTTTATCATATTTATGCCATACTCAATTCATTCACGTTTCTTCGCATCCATAATAAACCACCCTTCTTTGCTTATATTTACACACTTGATTGTTTGTGTATCCTATTATATTCCGCTCTCTTGTACATCTTCGTTACACCACATCAACGTAAACTATTTTTCTTAGCTGTGTGATAAATGAGACCTATTCAATAAGAGGTTGGGTAAAGGGGGCATATCACAACACATTGACGTATCTTCAAGTTCAGAGAGATCCTGAAGCCCGAAGAGAGAGAGAGAGAGAAATCTAATCAATGGAAAACACTGACATTTTTCCATCGCTTTTCCCTTATAGGATGGCCGCCCTCGCGGTGTCGTCTTCGACTTTTCATTAGTTCTGCTTCATCACACGTGAGACATGCGAATATTTTCTCCATCTCAAAATTCCACAGCTCTCTTCGTACACGCCATTGGTACCGGAAATGGAACGGTTGACAGCAGTAGGTATCTATCTATACCAGGTATATAACTGTAATGAAATATGGATGTTGGAAACATGGTTTTTAATAAAAGATTCTCTTTGTTTGCTTCGAATGACAAAGCACTCACTGTCTTTATTGTTTCGTTGAGCGATTTTAAATCGACACTCTGAAATTATTCGAGTGAACTGATGAGGAAGAAAATAATGGAGCAATTTTAAATGATTGGATATCGGTAATGTTCAACAATGATAATGATCTGGGATTTTTTTCCAAATTGAATTTTTATTATGATAGACATCTAGAGAATCACGAAAGACGACCTACCTATAGAAGTATACAATTTTGACACCTTCAATCCCTTTTACCACTATCGTTTTCTAAGCATCTATACATTTATCTTAATTCGTGGCTCCCATAGGTATTTAGGATTAAAATTTTGTGAACACTTCTCGTATTCACGGGTGAAAAATTTGTATTCATGGATCCAAAACTAACAAATATATATGAAATTTATTGTTCTCTTATAAAAATATGTCTCTATCTGTTAAAATAAAATAGTAGTCGTACAAATTTTAGTAACCTTACAGTAGGGCCACAACGCGGGGCTTCTTTGATAAAATGTATTCCGTTTACACGTTTAAGCAAATATTTTGCGCAAATCACTTTGTGTAGTTAACTGAGTAAAGTAGGTACCTACTTGCGTTCAAAAGTTCAGTTTGGCTTTCACAAATTTTCGGAGTAGGATCTCTGTTTTTGAAATTTCCTGTTCCTTCAAAAAATGTAGGAGTTCAAACTCATAACTGAGGTACATAAACATCCTCTTTCTCGATACCTGCCTGATTTTTCAGATGCTACTACTTTCTCCATTTTGACATGAGGTATGAAGAGATTTTTTTTTCACAATATGTGTTAAGTAGGTATTCCTGTCGGCTTCTGATTTAACAGTTTTTAATTTTTCTGTAAGCATACGATTTTGCGTTCCAGTCACTTAGGTAGGTACTTATTATTTTCCACAAAAAACGAAAAGATTTGTATAACTTAATAGAATCGCACAGAAATTCTTTATCTTTTGGCATTTTCAGCTCTCTCATTGACATCTGTAAATTATTTAGTATTTAACGTTAGGAAAGCAGGTGGTAGAATTTCAATATCAAATATGCGCGTGTACTTGGAACCGATGATTGAATATCGTTTAGGATAAAGTGAGCGAAGACGCCCTAGGAGGATAGTCGCCCACCTAATATTAGTTAACGAACGGAAAAAGCGAGAACGCACTCTAAAGGTTCACGTGACTGTACACTCAGGCAGCGCATCGTGCGATTTAGATGGTTTCCTTAGCGGTATAAGTTTAACACCTTTTAGAAGATTGCGCTTTGTACTGGTGGTCGCTACATACGTTTTAATTAGTAATTTTTGCCTAGGAAACTATTACGAAAGTATGGTAAAAGTTGACTGGATACAGTGCACCAATTGCAGAAAATGGCTGCATGAAGCTTGCACCATATATCCTAATCCTAATCAGTACAATGCGTGTGGAAAAATGCTAAGAAGGCAGGCGATGACTTCAAAGTGCAAGAAAGTGGTTTTGTAGTATCTACCAAGGTACCTACCAAAGAGTTTTATGTATTTGTTAAAGGAACACTGTTTTTATATTCAAATTTTTTTTTTCGTGTTCGTTTAGTTTATGATGTTGCCATCTATCCCACCTAGGGGCATTTTACATCCAACCCTGGGGCATTTCACTCTCTAGGTGGGCAACTATCCTCTGAGAAGTTCCTGAAAAATCATTTTAATTTATCCTAATCAGCAAGCCTAACCATAAAAATGTTGTTGTTCATTTCCAATAAACCATTTATAATGAATGCTGCAAGAAGTCAATACCAACTCTTACGTGAACAATACGCGATTTTCGTTAGGTAGGACCCACTTTACCCTACACGTTCCAACTTTTTGGTACGCGCAACTGTTCTATCGGCATTCACTGACGTTTGCGCAAATAATTTGAACTTCAAATACCGATTCGCAGATCAGTTGTTTTCTATATTTATTGAGTAAGAAAAATACGATAAAATATGTATAACATACAGCCAGTGGTTACTCAGTTCTCTACGCCTGACGATCTTTCTTCATGCACTGTTCTTCAATGGCCTTTCTGACTCTTCCATTCGGAAACTGTATTTCCCTCCCTTGAAAAATGCTTAAGGCCTCCTATCTTCAAAAATTCTCAGTACCTACTCTCTTTTTTCATTTCCTGCCTAGTAACCTTATTTGGGAATGTTAATTTCAGCGGTGTGTACCATATTAGACACCCGTTATACCGGGCAGAGTAATTATTTCGCCAATACTTTTAACTTCTCTGTAGAAAGTTATTCTAATGGATCCGCATTTCCGAAATTGTAATTTTGACCTTCATCTCCGTATTTCAGGCTACCCAAAGTCATACTATAAAATGGCTTTTAGGAAAATGTCTGTGTGTGTGTGTGTCTGTGTGTGTGTGTCTGTTTTTGAGTATACGTGAGTATGTATGTAGGTATATAGGTAGGTTTGTAGGTACCTACGTATTTATGGTATACCTATGTAATGAGTATGACTACCTAGGTACATTATCTTGAGAGCGAAAACTGATTTCGACATGGTAGGTATCTACTAGGTACTTATCTCTAATCAAAACATACTTACCTACATAGCAATAAGCCATTGGATAACACAAACGAACTATTGATGCATCTATTCAACCACCTTTTATTCATTGACATATCACTAAAAAGCTAATGACATGAAACACAGAACATATAACACTGTCAAAATACAATGGAACATAATATCTTAACAGTTTTTGGCGAAAATCTCTACAGCAGTTTTGATAACGCAGATTGCTATCAACTTTTAAATCAAAAGTTAAAAGCGGCACCCCGCTTGGTTTCAGTCGGTTTAATATCGAATTCTCAATGGTGCTTTGACTTCTTCGGACACATCCACTAGTCATGTTTGTATCTGATGAATTCTAATATGAACGAAATCGGCGATCATACAATTGATACAGCTGTGATGTTTATCAAATGGAATAAAAGCATAAGAGTTAGAAATTTGTGCAATATTTGTATTTAATAAACCATATTGCACCTACCAGTAATAATTTAATGCTATGTGGGATGGAGTAATTTCTCCCTTAGGTTCTTTGCTATTCCCCACGTGATTTCAGAATCATCAATACCAACGCCTTGAACTTCCGAATAGCCACATCTCAAATACGAATGTCCAACTATAGTGTGGGAGATAATGAGCAAACTCTTGTATATGCTAAGAACCTGTATTTCATTTAATTCTAATCATAAAGCAATACTAGTAGATATACGAAACATAAAAAAATCTCCACGAATATAAATTGTCAAAAATTATTATTATACATTTATTCGGTGAAAATTCCCTTGGACTTTTATATCTAGGTGAATTATATAGGTACCTAAGTATAAAAGAGGTTGAATTTTCACGAAGCAAATGTAGTAGCAGTCATACCTTAACCCAAAAGGATGGCAGAAATAAAAACACACAGGTAGGTAATCTATTATTCTTTATTAAACTTGACGTTCTGTAAGTAGTCTCTCCAAGTTAATACCCATTTTGGAGAGATAGTTACCAACGGTGAAGTTTTATACATTTGCACAATGTTTAAAAAGAAGTTTTCTGGATTAAAATGAATAGCCTCTCTTGTTTATAGATATATACCTTGTTTCAATACCTAATGAGTATGTAGGTACTGATATTGTTTTCAAGTTGAGATAAATGGAAAAGGATAAAGATGTTTTTCATGTTCCGCACCTCAAAAAAATATTTTCATACCTAATCAAAAGACAAGTAGGTGCCTATCTAAACTAGGTACTAGATACCCAAACAGACGGAGTACCTAATAAAAAAGCGTGATCAACACGGCAGAGGGTACCTACTATCTCATGTAACACCTACCCATACCCATAGGTATATCGTTACCCACAAATTACCGAGGCGGAATAATTTTATATCTGTTTATTTTTTAGTGTTTTTGTTTTTAAATATACCTATCCCATTTTTAGGTCTTATTTGTGATGAATGGATAATCATAGGAATTTCTATCTTAGCATTAAAAAATAATCGAATACCTAGGCATCCTAGGCATTTTTCTTGTTGGTGAAATATTCATGAAACCTATAAGCTGAATCATTCCGATTATGAGGAAATGGAAAATTTCTCTATCTACCTACTTTAGGTAATGTATTATTAGGTAGGTATTATAGTAGGTAGGTATCGATGGACCGCTGGTAGGTACAATGTGATAAAATTTGAATTTGAAGGTTTTTACCTTTCCATATTACCATAGCGGATTGAACCCTTTCGAGTAGGTACCTAGATAGATATATGGATGCACATACAAATTTGTCATATACCTAACATACCTATGCACTATGCCTAGGTATAATGTGTAGGTACCTACCTACTACTAAGAAGAGTTTGATTTAGCCTTTTCTAGAAAACCACTCAGGTTATTATTTGGAAAATATACTCAAGAGCGTTTCTCACGATTTTCAATTTCAATTCAAAAATATTTTCCATTGAAATTAAATGTACCTACCTAAGTTTCATAAACATCAACATCATTATTTTCGATAGTTTTAGATACCTCGATTTTTTTTCGAAAATTACTCAATAAATGTTGGTAGGTAGGTACATTTAGGTATCCCGGTCCATATCCGTTAGTTTTTCTTTTAAATAGTTGAAATTTCATGGGAGAAAGTCAAAAGTGTATCTTCCTACGCTCATCCTGGTCGATTCCGGCTAGGCGTTAAGATTTTTCATGAAGCCATAGGCAATGAACTGTAGGTTTCGTACCAACCTATAGGTAGGTATTTGTGAAATGACGTGTCTCAAAAATATACCTATGCGACGATGGAAAATACAAACTGAATTATACTTAAGTATAGGTATTTATAATATTGAACACAAACACATGAAATGATTACTTAAATAATGATTAATTTTACTAATTTATTTTAATCATTCACGGAAAGTAGAATCTCTTTGTAGGCACCTACCTAATTGCAGCGAGATATCCAGCTGAACATAAACAATCTCGTGAAATTCGCAGAAGTCTGTTTAAGTAGTTTAATAGCATGATTGTAGGTCGGGACATAAAAATCTTGTAAAATTATTTTCTTAGGAGGAGACTACATTACCTATTATGGGAATCCTACAAAACGATCAAAGATATGGTACCTACCTATTACCTAGGTACATGGAAATGAACTTCTTTATACCTACAAAAGATTGTTGATACTACAAAAATGACTGAATAGGTACCTTTATGCATAAAATTATCATCAAATTCACAGACTCCTCGTATGAAAATACCTACCTATTAGGTAGGTAGGCATCTATTAACTACCTACTTCTCTCCTCAGCACCCTTATTCTGCAAGCATTCGAAAAGGTTCACGATTCGAATCGGATCCTTGACTACGAATGCTCTGTGATTGAATATGCGTCTTTTTGCTATTCACCAAGACCATTCATAAGAATCATAAGACATGTCAATACTGTCGGTAGGTAGGTACCTACCTACAGATCGAAAATTCGTAAAGAAGTATCTAGCCTAGGTATATAGACCTAGATAAAAGATACCTATACCTACCTACCTAGACAGAAAAGGAACGTAGGTAGGTAGGTACCTACATCATCGGCCAATCATTATGTTTCGACAACTCATTGACTTTGTTCCAATATGTCTGATTATACATAGGAAAAAATAGATGATTCGACTTAAGTTAAAAAAAATATATTCTTCACGGGTATTTCAAGTTTATTCTTTGAAATTAAACTAATTATTGTTTTTTGTGAAATTCCAAGACAATAAAATTATTCATGAGGCTCTCGAGCAATTGATCTTTCAGTTATTCAACAGCAAGGTGTTTGTGTGTGTAAGGACATCGACAACGACATCAATGCAAAATTGAGAGAAGAAGCAACAAAAAAAGAACATCAAAGAAACGAGGCTAACGAGAAAAGAATACCGCCGCGCGTTTCCGAATTATTATTATATGCCCCTAAAAGGAAGGCAAAACCGATGCTGCTGCTGATGTAATTTTTCAGGAAAAAAGAGACAAGGTTGCACCCAGCCCCAGCGCGTAGTATATGTGTATAACCCGAAAATTCAGTCTCCGTTGACGGTGCCCAGATCAATATCGGTCCGGGAGGTCGCGGCTGCCGGTTACCAAGGCAACAAGCTGCTGCGAGACAGAGTGCCGCCCACGCCGGGTCGGCCACGCCTCCCGCATACTCCCCCTACCCTGGCAAGCTAGAGGCCGACGCGCGCGACTCGACTCTAATCGCTTTTCGAGATGTCGTTGAGAAATTAATTACGAACACCGCTAACTAAATTTGTGTCTACCTGTAAAGGAAAAAGAGGTTTGTTTTAATCTTTAATCCGTCTGCTGGTTTTGAGGTGGTGTGGTGAAATAAGGAAGATACCTATAGGCGAATACCTACTTATCTTGCTTGGAGACTTCGATGACTTCTTAAAAGATATGCAGCTGAATTTGAAATGGCTTCGTTTTTTCAAGTTGTTTAGTTTGCTGCTTGAAGAATGTTTGCAGTAGATAATAAGATAGATTTAGTTTAGATACTGAATATATATCTAAGTATAGGTACCTACCTACGATCTCATATTTTCCAGAGTACCTACCTATCTACCTAGTTAGATACCTACCTACTCTGACTATAAAGCTGCATATCTACCTAACTAAACTATAAATTATTTACCTATGCTTAGTAAAAATCATTAGCAGTTTGAAGCATTTCAAGAAATTAAATATCTACCTAGGTATTAGGTAGGTACTTATCAATACCTACCTATGTAGGTATCTATTATTCGTGAGTGAGTTTAGGCTGGCGATACTTAGTGAGCGCCTATTGCATTTGACGGGGAGATTGATTGACGTCTTCTTTTTAGGGTTTGCTTACATTTCCTACAAACGCATGGAAATGTCCTTGAAGATAAATACCTACCTACTGCGTTAGCCCGCAATGCAAAAGTAAAGAATTTAGCTTTCATGTCTTTCCAAGTGACAGTAAATGGGAAAAAAGTGGCTTGATATTTACCTACTCTGAAAATGAAAACACAAAATTTCACTTTCTAGGTAACAAAATGGTTGTTTTGGTGGATAAATATTTTGGACCATGCGAGAAAATAGGATCAGAAGCAACGTCATTACGACTGAACAAAATACCCTTCTCGATATTGAATAAGGAATTAAGAAGGTAGGTAGTAGAAATAATTAGAAAATATTACTGGTCGATTTGTCGTTGGATGAATCCACCGCTGCAATAGGTACCTAATAAAGAAAAACAAACATCTCAGTAGCTACTTTGATGGTCGTTCTCCATATTACAAAAAATGCTTAAAGCAATTGGAAAATGTAAGTGTCTAGTACAGTATAAAGTGTCTAGGTATGGCGAATTTGGAAGCAGCAGCCTCTCAAAAGAATAGAAATCATACTTAGGCGGGTCCTAGAATTATAAGTACCTATTGACTTTCATGATTATAAAAATGAATCTCAGTTTATGTATCAGTGTGTCGTTTATTGCAATAAATTTTTATTTGCAATCATGTTTTCGAACATTGAAAGTAGGTAGGGTAAGGTTGCTTAAGACGTACCACGTCCTAAGTCGTACCCCGGCAATATCAGTCTGATACTTATAAATTACGCCCTCTAATGGCGTCAACCTGAGCTATTTAATCGAGTGAGCAAACGTAAACAAGTGGAGTACCGACCGGCTTTGTGAAGCAGAAATAGGTAATTAAAAAGTAAGTTTTTTCCTCAGTTTTCAAAAATTTTAGTACTTTTTAATTTTATTTCCTGTGTTATAAGTAGCAATTAGGTTCGACTTTATAACTAATAATCAAAAAAAGTTGATCTGAGACCTGTGCCTCAGACTGAAGTATTTGTATCTTTAGTTGTTCTTATGATCTCTGGTTATTGAGTATTTTTCTTAAACTAAACTAAACTAAAATCTATTTTATAAGTACGACTAAGGCTATAGGCGGTACGAATTAGGCCACTAGGCGAACACAAGCATCCTCCAAACACATAATAATCTCTATTGCCAGTTGTTGCAGGGCACTTCGCTTATGTCTGGGCTCTGATGCCAATATGAGCTTTCATGAAAACTCATAGAACATAACATTTATTGGTGCGAAAATTGACAACAGCCAGTACCTATATCATTTTGCCCTACTATGTCATCGTACCCGCCCTTTCCATACCTACCTGTTATTGTAGGTAGGTCGGTTAATAGGTATACCTACCTACTGCTCCATGGTTTTTCAACAGGTGCGGCCAGTGAAAAACAAATTGTTAGAAGTCAATAACTTACAATCTCAGTGCCAAGTGCCAGCAGGTATCCCAGGTAGGTATATCATGATATCGTTATTAGATGTATTAATTTGTTTTCTCAGTCAATTCTATTCTACCTAAGTAGAATATCTAATATCTAAATATTAGACAAATCAATAGAGAAGATAGAGAGTTCGATGAAAAACACTAAGTATAGGTACCTACACAATTAGATCTGGAAAGGTATCAGTGGGACAGGAGTTAGGTTCAATCAACCTACATATTTTATTTGTAAATCAAAAAGGGAAGCCCGAACATGAAGAGAGTTATTTGATCACAAATTATTGCATACCTATACGTAGGTAACTTGTATCTATCATCTCCTCACTTTTACAATTGATCTGGGCACTAACATAAAAATCTCTTCTATATGCAAAATATGTCACCCTGTATCTGATTCATTTATACTTATGATATTTTCAGTTTCATAAAAAAATGATTCTTTTATGGAAATAACCAAGTAACTGCAGTAACATCGCAACACAACTTTTTAATGGAAACATCACCCTATTATTATTTTCGCCTTTACAAATAGGCATGCCGAGAAATATAAAACTATTGCAATAAAATAACACCGTCCTTCCATTAGTACCCTCAAAAGTAATCAGGGCCGCAATATTCATAACTTTCACATCTCCAATCGCTCCTACCCTCTTGCAAAATCATTAAACTCCTCTCCCTGTTGTCTCCCATCGAGTGTGACTAATTCCTTAATAATCTAATGAGCCATCCCACCCAGAATCATCCATCATACTCCCATGATGTTGATGGTTGCTTAGCCCTTCTGCCATTCTCTAGAAGAGGTGGCAGAAACAGCCTTGGCTCTGTGTTTAGCGGTATATGTATAGAACATTTTGTCCAATTACTTAAACTATGCCGTAATGAGATTTTCTTGCAATTCGCCTTGAGATTTAATGAAATTGTGCTATACAGGCTGGCGATTACAGACAGAGCGCGAGAGGGCTTCCCATTTCCCCAGGCTCAAGATCCGGATATCCTGCGGGCGAATAGCAAATGCCGACAAGGCACGCTTTCCTTCAGAGCGGCCTCTGGAGCGGAACGGAAGGCGTTGAGTTGGAGCATTTTTGTTGGGCTATGAAGACGATACTGACAATGAAATGGTGACTCTTTGATGTAGGTCTTCTTTGGCAGTAGTGATGTACCTACCTAATATGTTTTATGTAGGTAAAGGGTAGTAGGTATTCTAAGGAAAAATGTTGATCGCCTCTTAGCAATATCACAAATTGCGAGCAATCTAAGTTCGAGATCAATCGAAACATTCAAATCTGATGTAACATTACAATTATTAAAAATACTATCGGAATATTAAGAACATTTTTTCATACCGTGAGAAGATTCGGTAATAATATAAACTGGATAAACTTATTAATTATTTTAATTTAAATTTTGAATCATTTGAATAGACTTTTCTAAATAAATAAAAAATGTTGCATATCCTGCAGTTACAAATGGAATTTCAATGGTAGGTACGTAGATTTTTATTAGAGTTTTCTTCATTACAATATACCTACCTACCAGTTTCAATTACACTAGAATATCTCTTGTTTGGCCTTTCAGACGAATGTTTTCAAATTCATATTTGAATATAAAACATCTCCAATGATTACCTACCACAAACATGAGAGATGAACCGCAAAACGCAAATGACCATACGTATAATTGACATGACTAGGGTTTCATCGAGACGAGAAATTAACAACCTCTCATCTTGATCTTTTTCTTGAAGACAATTTCTCGACCCCGATTCGAGAGTCTCGAAAACAGAAACTAAATGTTATTAAATACACAAGCCTGCATCAAAAGTTTAAGGTAACTTTTTTTCTATTAAAAATTAAAAATTAAAAATTACATTAAAATTCAGAGCTATATGCTATGAACTAAATGCCATGTATAACAAAAGAACCGCCGACTATTGTCCCGAAAAAAAGAATTGTTTCAAAAAGGGAAAATTACACGAACCTTTATCTTTTAATTTAATCTTTTATCCACGCAAAAATGGTGTCATAAGAATATCCTTGGAAGTAATATATAAACTTGAGCTAACATTTTTGAAGAATACAATAGGAATAAGGTTAAATTTATGGCAGACTGCCGATCAGTGACATGTCAAATAATTTCTAAAGTAAGTAATAATAATTATCTTTTATTTATTTGTAATAAGACAGTATTGTACAAGACATTAAAATGTTATTTAAATCTAATAAAAATATAATATGTGAATGAGTCAGCACATAAACGAAAACTGAAATTTACTGAAGTAAATAGCACCGCACCGAGCTCGGGAGTAGCGAGTTTAAGGAAAGTTTGTTTATCTTTGAAATTATTTGACGAAAGTATTTTTAAAATTTAAAAGCAACTTCAGTCCCTGCAGAAAGACTTTTTCAAGAGCAACACTGATCATTAGAAAAGAACGAAGCCGATTAATTTTTACTATTTGAATTTTCTTGGCTGTGTAAGAAAAATATATTTACGAGCGTGTAATTCTAAACAATCATTTTCTTATCTGTTGATATTCTTTTTTGATATTAAAAAAATATGTTATCTATATTTTTCTTATGTCTACCATTATTTTTGTCATGTTTTGTTCGTCTTTAAGTATTTCAAATTAATTTTTGTGTTTAATAGCTCAAAATCATTTTCTAACATAGCTTTTTATTTTATTTTCGCTTTTATGACCTAATAATAACTGTGAACTATTGCAGCACCTGCATTTTTTCGAGATCGTGAAATCTCGAAAAAATATCTCCATCTCAAATAATCTGGAATTGTATTTCTTGATCTCGACTCGAAAAAAAATCAGTCCCATCTCGATATCGTCTTGAAATCGAGACGAGACGAGACGAGAAATCTCGAACTTTGAGAGTCTCGTGAAACCCTAGACATGACAGTTAGAACAGATTGGGAAGAGCAACTTATCAGGCCTAATACTTATTGTCAAAAATGTACCTACATAACCAATTATTTTTTACGTGTATTTTTATTAAATAGTTTTTATTACTTTAGGTTCTTATGGTATCTATGAACTCCGCAGTGATTTCTCAGGCCCCATACGGTCTAGAGACTTGAAATTTCGAATTCGTACTTAGATCGCAGACATCTAGCCGCCTGTTAAGCTCCAAGTGTGATCCAATATTGGTAATTATAATTATCTCATTCAAACAAGATCATTATTTTTTCGACATGGAACGACAATGTCAGACAATGGGATCCGCCACTGGAATTACGCACGAGTATGGAGCGTATATATACGTCTCTGTTCGCTGGTATATAGGTACTACTCTCTGGAAGATCGTCTGTGGTTATGTCGCAATTGTCAGACGTCAGACGTTGTTGTTAATTTAAAGTTTAATTATTTATTATTACTCTATGGTTTAACTTTGTGTTGTGGTAGACAAACAGTAATTTGTTTTGGAATTGCTGTTGATGGCAAACACATACATAAGTACCTATAGTTCAAATTGAGAAAAGGATAGCAATAGTAGGTACTCATCGCTACGGTTTAAATCTTAAATGCCTAATAAAAACTATTTTTAATTTTTTTTCAAAAATTTCACATGTTTGTAATAATATAGGTACATCTATACATCTATACATATATAATAAAATTGTAACAGGCCGATGTCTGTACATAAAAGATATTTACGAAACAATTAAATGGACAACAGAAGCCAAAACAACGTTTTTTATATTTTTTTATAGTTTTCATCGATGTATTACTAAAGGCCCATCTTAAAATTTAGATTCTATTTTACCGTGTCTGTTTGTCTGTATGTTTGTACACGCATCACACAATAACTACCACGTGGGAATTGAATGCAGTTTTCACCGATATATTTCTAGAGTTTTTCTGAAAGTTTGTTACGCATCACGCAAAAACTACGACATCGAATTGAATGCAGCTTTGATCGATGTATTGGTAGAGGTTTAATTTCAAATTTAGGTTCCATTTTACTGCGTCACTGTATGTTTGTACACGAATCACGCAAAAAATACCGCATAGAATTGAATATAGTTTTCAACGCGCACGAAGTCGCGGGTAAAAGCTGGTATAGGTATATACCTATATAATATTCTATTCGTACCTACCTACTGGTAATTTTAAATTTGTTCAGCTTTAGGTAGGTAACTATTAGGTAGAAGATTTTTTTGCATCAACTGCAAAAGTACCGGCACCAATAGAATTAATATTATTTAGAATTTTCATTTTCACTGAATTCATAAAGTCAATCCCATCTTATGTGAAAAATATTTATTTCATATCTTAGTCATCAAAATGGTTAAACGTTGAATTATACCTATTCAGTGAATACAAAATACAGCGTTAGCGATCGTTCACTGTAACTTATAAACAAATCTTAGTTCGTTTCTAATTTTCTACTCCGATAATATTGTAACGGGTATAATACATAAATGACTGGGAATTATATCTGTCTCAAGTTTATTTATTTGCACTAAAATATTACAGACTATTTATATATCTTACACTACACTATAATATTTATTATTTACACTATTTACAACGGTATTTGGACCGAGTGTTATTTATATGTTGTTGGTGGCCCACAACTAGGGACCCACCGAACTTCCGGACTGCACCGTATTCCTGTCTCCACCGTACTGGTGGTCTCGAGGACTGCACTACCATACTGCCGGTCTCCACAATATCACTGGTCTCCACCATATGTATTCTTTGATTATTGTAGAATGGAAGAATGATTTCAAGTGTGCTACTAGGGTTCTTGTGATGGCAAATATGACTGAATGCTCCAATGATTCCTTCGCATATTTTTCAGCTAGAACGTTTTCTTCTATGCCAGTGTGTGAGGGAAATAAGAGAAAAAATATTGTTTTGGTGTGAGTGATTGAATTCAGCTCCTCCCTTATCAAGTTTGCCATAGGATTTTGGGTATATGTTTGTGTTATAATATGCAGAGAGTTTAAGGAGTCTGTTAGAATCATAAATCCTTGCGCAGTTGACGTTTTTGTATAGCAGAAGGTCTTGTAGATTGCGAAAATTTCCCCTGTTAGAATAGTAGAGGCTACTGAAAGTTTAAGCTTCTGGATCACGTTTTCAGTATTAAGATTATTTGAAGATTGGTGTCATTCTTATCCAGGGAAAGTAGTTGGGTATTTATGCAAGGTGGTGGGATAAGCCATGGTGGGGATGTGTGGATGTTGTGTGGTTGGGTTGGTGGAATTTGCTGTAGATGGATGTCTGCAAGAAAGCGTTTGGTCCTTTCACGAAAGGGGATTTTCTTCTTTGTTGTTTGATTGCTTTGGAGGTGTGTGCTGGGAGTTGTCTTCTGGGCTTGACGTTTTGCTACATATGTAAGGATCAAAGCCTGTCTTCTCAAGTTCAACGGAAACTCGCCATGCTTGTAAAGGAGGCTTTCTATTGGAATTGTACAAAATGCACCAGATATAATGCGGAGAGCGTTTTTCTGGATTGTGTTCAGTACTTTTAAAGTTGTAGCCGTGGCTGATGTGTAGGAGATGCAGACATAGTCTAATTTATAGCGAATCAACGTTATGTAACGTGTCCGTAGTATTTTGCCGTCTGCACACCATTGTTTGTTCGTGAGGCATTTTATGAGGTTCTGTTTTTTTTAGAATGTTGTAGATATAAGTATATAAAGGTATATATTTGGCAAGAGGTATCCAGGATAGGGATTGGTCGAAAATCAGAACCAAGTGTTTTATTTCCGTGGTGTACGACAGCATTTGATCCTTGATCTTAAGAATGGGTAGAGTCTGGAGCTTGTTTGGGTTTTTTGGTGCAAACTATGGGTCTCAAACCATTCCTTCTGATACACGTTTCCAGTTTGTTAAGTTCTTGCTGTAGTAGTCCAGTCATACTTTGCATATTTTTGCCTTTCAAGAATATAATAAGATTATCAGTGAAGAGCCTAGCTTGAACTGTTTTTTGCAATGTTTCCAGTATGTCGTTGATTCCTATGAAAAAGAGATTTGGGCTTATTACCGATCCCTGAGGAGTTCCATTTTGCTGATATTTTGAGGAGGATAGTATGCCGTTTGTCTTCACTTGAAAATATCTGCTTGTGAGGGAGGAAGTTTTGAAAAAGAGCTAGGATGTTTCCCTGATATCCTGATGACTATAAGGTTTTGAGAATCTTATGATGCCATGCCAAGTTGAACGC
The DNA here is from genome assembly GCA_958507055.1 of Crioceris asparagi. Lineage (NCBI taxonomy): Eukaryota > Metazoa > Arthropoda > Insecta > Coleoptera > Chrysomelidae > Crioceris > Crioceris asparagi. The sequence continues at coordinate 33,745,573 of OY293829.1, read as the reverse complement.
CTTAGATATGTCAAAATATATTGCCATGCACTTCTGGTTGTTATATACATTGTTTGATACATTTCTTCGAAAATAATTCAATAGTGGAAGGTGGAAGCCACAAACCACTATTCTCATTTGTTTTTTAACTATGCTCTGTAACTTTATCATTACCATCATGTTGGATTTTTCATTTGTTTGAGAAAACTTTTTATTGTTGTATCACATGGAACTATGGAACCTGTTTTCTCACCTCTTCTGGTCCAATTTTTATTAGAATTGATTTTGATATAGTACGCTATATCATTAGATACTTTTTACGATTGCATTTTATCACCTGCTAAGGGATAAAAAGTCCAGTCTAAATATTTAAATATCTTATTTAAGGTTACACCAATCTTTCTTTAACCTGACCAATCGCGTGGGATGTTAGCAGTTTAAATACATAGGTAAATACTATAAACCTCTACTGAAATACATTTACTTATTATTTTTTGACACACACCTCTGTGTGGATTCTAATTTCAAATTTGAATTAGCTACAATAATTGTAAATGCAAATGCATCAAAAGATGAATTAGTGCAATAATTTATTTTTATTTTTTTATTTTATTTTATTAACTGGAATTCATATCCCCGAAGAGGTATAGAGATACCAGTGTACGGGTCCGGTACAAACAACAACTAAGGCTCTGTCAGGACACGGCCCTCACGATATGCTTTCGCTGGTTACAAACGCATTTCCAGCGCCTTAACCCACTAAGTCATCGTGATTATTCGTGATCAATAAAATATTTCTGATCATTATAGTTTTTTTTTGTAATGTTATAATAAGAAGCTATGCATATTTGTGTCGAAGGGATAGATATTGATTTAGTCAACAGCATCAAATCATTTGGTGTGTGATAGTCGATCAGAAGTCTTATGCATGACTGAAACTTCTTTATAGTAGCCGACACATAGGTACTTAAACAGTCCATTATAAATTACCTGAGTGAATCAATAATTGCATCGGTGGTTATTGTGATTATCCATTTCTTGATGGAGCCTGACAACATAGAATTCAAAAAATTCCAAAATTCGTGCTGTCGTTTCATATTTACTCTGAGAAAGTATGATTCTATTTCAACAAAAATTAAAGAACTAGGCTGGCTCAAAATCCAATTACTTATTGAATTTCGATACGCTGTTTCATTTATCGACTTCTTCTTTCTCACAGTCCAGTTGTATAATCAAGGTATGCTCAATAATCTGCCTATTAAGTTAAAAACGACACTTAGACATGTTCTATTCGAAAAATCCGTCCTCTTGCGTAAGTAACTTGCTTTGCATATTTAGGTTAATTTAGATAAGTTTAGATTAATTTTGGTTAAATGTAAGAATAACTCGTGCTAAATATCTCCCTTTAATAAGGAAATCATCATCACTATTATTATTATTAATATTATTATTATTATAAGAGCGTATATTATTCAGATCTTTCAAGTAAAGATATGATTTGAAATAATATGGCACAATCTGGATGATTTTTATTTGGATTGCTCGATGGCTTCGTTCCATGTCCTATCAGAAACAGTGTTAGGTATACATTCAAGATTCTGCGCCATGGCCCAAACGCGTTTCAACTCAAGAGTATGACCATAAGCAAACTGGTAATTTTCTCTCCCACCTAAGCTTTGTGACAGTTTACAAACTATAATATCGGTTTAAGAATTTACTTTTTACTATTCGTTAGGTTAGGTTAGTTCTTTCTCTTTGACTCATTTATTCCACAGACAATTTACTTGATTGTAATCCACAAAAGTAGTTCAGTGTTTGTTTCCATTTGGATATTCGAGAAATATTCCAGCTAAAATAGAAATCACTTGCTTATTATGTGTGTTTGTGTTTATATAATATCTAATAATTTAATCGTGGTATGAGTGCAATGCTGTGTACTTAGTTGAAAATTAAAAAAAAATCTGTTTTCTTTTTCTTCTCTTCTAATTAATGAAATTTATGCTAGATTCGTTATGTAGATCTGACAAACATGGGCACTGAGGGCGATTTTCACATGGAGCCGGAATTACTATTGAAACAAAGCATATAATTCTTGATCCCCCTCGACTCAATATGTTAACTTCTCGATTTGCTCGGGCTCACTCATAATTTTCCATTTACATTACAACTTCAAAGTCATTTCAAAAAGTTTCTTACGCTATGGATAGATAAAATATAAGTACCTACCTGCTCAGAAAATCTTTTCCCTGGAAATGTTAACTAATTTAAAAAAGAAATAAAACTGCGCCTCGTCTAGATCTCAATCCGCATTGGACATCTACACAGTTACAGAGTATAAAGTTTCTTTTGGATTTCATCAGCAAAAGTTCAAAATGAGGTTTATATTGCGGTTTATCTACTTGTTTACCGTAGATATATGGAATATTTGCGAAAGGAGATTCGGAGATGTTTTTCTGGAATTAAATTGTGCTTTGGGTTCTTTTCCTGTACAAGAGGAGAATTGATGGTGATGATATTGCATTTTAAAGAAGGAAATAAAGTTTCGACAAATGTGCATTTGATTTATATGAGCAAATAATATTTCCAAGTATACCTACGTATATGGTACATTTATATTCCAAACATCCCAAACAGATTATGTTAAACAAGCGTTTATAATATACTTATATCATAAATTTTGATATTTCTTTCTGATGTTTTGATTAATAGAGATAAAATCAAAGCTTTTTTCTTAAATGGTAGGTAAGCCTAATACTTTTTTCGAGTACCTAAATATCACTGAGCTGATGGTATTAATAACAGGCTATAGCTTCTTGATAAATGTTTAAAATAATATCAAGTGACCAGGGTATGAATGTTTATCCTCTAAGGGCACACTATTGCTTTCGAATTTATGGATGGATGAATCGACTTGATGTAATGCAAACATAGAATATTTGAGCGCTCTACTTAAGTACGGACATATTACTACGATAAGCTACTTTCACTTTGGGTTTTGTAGATCGGTCTACACTTTGTCTATTGATATATTGTATTTTATTTTTAAAAAAATTGCTCACAAAATTCCCTCCTATTGTGAATCGGCTTCAGTTAATCAATCTCGCTTTAACTCTATTATTGATAATTATAATGATTTTCTTAAGATATATATAGATGGTTCCAAGAATTCTAATGACACTGGTTTTGCGTTCATTGATTCGAATCCTTCTATTGCCACGCAATACAAAACTCAGGAAATATGCTCTGTTTAGGTAGACAGCAGAAATCAAGGCCATTGAAAAAGCACTTGATTGGTTCATGTACCTACCAAGAATCAATACAAAATGCATTGATAATATCCGATTCCAAGTCAGCTCTGGAGGCGCTAAATAGAAATTCGGTCAACAACCTTTCTGATTGTCAATTTTATATGGGTCAAAGGTCACACGGGAATACATGGAAATGAGAAAGTGGACCTTATAGCTAGAAAAGCCACAACGCTTCCGGTATTATCAGACAAAAAATGCGAATTTAACGATATTATCAACTGGCGATAGCTGGGAGATCAGCTGGAAAGAGTTTGCCAATATATCTAATAACCAATTCTCTAGAATACACCCAACTGTACCAAAGCAAGTCCCTCACATTGATAACTTCAACGTGTCAAGGTCATATTCCGTCACTATTAGTCGTTTAAAACTCAACCATGGCAAGTCCATCTCATCTTTATAAAATAGGTCTTGCAGCAACAAATATCTGCTCTTCTGAATCCATCGCGGATATGAACCATAGGTATATTTTTCGCATGTCCTTTCTATCAGCAGAATCGCATCAAAATCTTCAATTCTCTACTTCAAAATAATATATCTAACCTCCTTACTTAGTTCCGAAAATAAAAATATTTAGTGAATTTCCTTAGACAAACAAAATTTTAAATATAAATCACTTCAAATAAAACTTCAATAATTTTTTTGGCAAACGGATTACCCAATGCCAACTTTATCAAAATGGGTTCGATAAGAAATAATTATTAAGATAAAGATATTTCAAAAAGTATAGTCTTATGATAAGTTATTTGAGAATATTCGTCGTTCACAAAAGAAAAGAATCATAACAAAACATATTGTTCGGTTGTCCAAAGGTTGAAATTCAACTAAAGATCAAACGTCATTATCGGTATTATACAAACACTCAGCCGAACATTGAACCGAAAGTTCGCTCAACTCAATCATACGGTTTAACCGAAGGTTAGGAATACATTCCAATCATGAACTTTCGCTTTTTTGACCGACAAACCCCGAACGGAGGAGGTATACAATTCGACTGTCTGATTTTTTTTTGGTTCGTACGCGCCTTTTATATAGTAAACGAGCTCCGATTTTGATGATTTTGGATTCATTTGAAAGAAGGGGATTGAGAAATGGTCCTATATTCATAAAAATGCAAATCCGAAATCTCCTTCCCTCCGAAAACCGCTACTTCATGAAAGATATAATCATTTATAATGAACATTTTTTCCTTAGAGTTACGGTTCTCGAGTTAAATCGGTGTTAAAATGGTAACAATTAAAATATTCAAGCGTATTTCCGCAGCGATGTTCTGAGATCTCAATAATAACAACTACAAGCAAGGAATATACGTGGGTAATAGGATAAGTACTATCTTCATTGATATGGTATAGTGAACGATCAACGATTTTCGGGACTAATGTTACACTCAAAAGGTGAAATAAATATTTCTTACAAAAAATTGGACCGACTTTATTAGTTGATGCACTGAAAAGTATAAAATAATATTACTTCTATTGGTCATGGTACTTGTGAAGTTGGTGGTAAAATCAGCTATAGAAGACTTTTTGCCCCAATTTTATTGGTTCCTGCATCCTGTTGTTTCCTAAATGAGTATGAATACATATTTTTACTTACCAAAAATTGAATCGACTATAAATTAGTGCAAAATACAAAATAATTTTAATTCTATTGGTGCTGGTACTTTTGAAGTTGGTGCCAAAAAATTTTGAAAAATATCGAATATAAATGTTGCTACAAATAATCTCTTCTTTAATTTGGCCGTCTCACATTCTCAATTTTCGAAAAAAAATGTACCTTCACATAGCTCAAATACACATATTTTAGTCTTCACCATTGCTCTAACTCAAAAACCGTAGCTCTTTTGAAATAATGTCAATTTCAACGTTTTTCGATATGATCTCATCTTCAATTCTGCCGTCTCAGATTTTCGATTTTCGAGGAAAATTGTCCCCTCCACTCCATTCGGGGTTAAGGAAATTTTGGATTTGAGTTTTTCTAAATATGGGACTATTTCTCAACTCTTTTCTTTCAAATGAATCAAAGATCATCAAAATCGGAGTACGTTTACTATGCAAAACGCGCGAATAGCCATACATATGAAAAAGCCGTCCCTTTTTTAAATAGTTTTTATTACTTTCGGTTCTTGTATCAATGGACTCCGCAGCGATTTCTCAGGCCCCATACGGTCTAGAGACTTGAAATTTCGAATTCGTACTTGGATCGCAGACATCTCGCCGCCTGTTAAGCTCCAAGTGTGATCCAATATTGGTAATTATAATTATCTCATTCAATCTCATTCAACCAAGATTTTTATTTTGTCGACATGGAACGACAATGGGATCCGTCACTGGAATTACGCACGAGCATGGAGCGTATATATACGTCTCGCTCTCTGGTATATAGGTACTTTCTGGAAGATCGTCTATGGTTATGTCGCAATTGTCAGACGTCAGACGTTATTGTTAATTTAAAGTTTAATTTTGTGTTGTGGTAGACAAACAGTAATTTGTTATCGAATTGCTGTTGCTGGCAAACACATATACATAAGTATAGTTTAAATCGAGAAAAGGATAGCAATAGTAGGTACTCATCGGTACGGTTTAAATCTTAAATGCCCAATAAAAACTATTTTTAATTTTTTTTCAAAAATTTCACTTGTTTTAAATAGTTTTTATTACTTTCGTTTCTTGTATCAATAGACTCCGCAGCGATTTCTCAGGCCCCATACGGTCTAGAGACTTGAAATTTCGAATTCGTAGTTAGATCGCAGATATAAGCTCTAAGTGTGATCCAATATTGGTAATTATAATTATCTCATTCAATCTCATTCAACTAAGATTATTATTTTGTCGACATGGAATGACAATGGGATCCGTCACTGGAATTACGCACGAGCATGGAGCGTTTTTATACGTCTCGTTCTCTGGTATATAGGTACTTTCTGGAAGATCGTCTATGGTTATGTCGCAATTGTCAGACGTCAGACGTTATTGTTAATTTAAAGTTTAATTTTGTGTTGTGGTAGACAAACAGTAATTTGTTATGGAATTGCTGTTGCTGGCAAACACATATACATAAGTATAGTTAAAATCGAGAAAAGGATAGCAATAGTAGGTACTCATCGGTACGGTTTAAATCTTAAATGCCAATAAAAACTATTTCTAATTTTTTTTCAAAAATTTCACTTGTTTAAGTTTGTTAAAAGACTTTTGCTAAGTCGTAACTACGATACTAAGATTTATCAAGATATTTTTAAACACAAATATTTCAAAAAATTATATATTCTATAAGATCGACATAAACTAAAACTAAACAGAGTGAAAGTTTGTATTGAAATAATTGACAAGAAAAGTAGGTCAGTCTACTTCTTACTTCTTTGGTATAATATTATCACATGTCTTTCAATTGAATTCAAATGTTGGAAACCATTTGAAGCATGAAATATAGTGGCTAAAGTACGATTTCTGGATGAGGTACTAATAGTGTAATACTATGAACATTTTACAGTACCTACTTTTTTCACTAGCAAAGAGGCTTCCACTCTCTGGCATGTGCCTCTCTAGCTAATAGTTTATATATCAATTCTTTCGAAAACATTTGCCAGTCATCTATAAACTCATCAATTATCAGTTTTAGACTCTGATTTTAACCGCTTCTCTCGAATACATAATTTTATTATGGGATCGTCTATGAACCGCCCTCGTTCCAATGAAAGAAAATAATAATTAAAATCGGTGCACGTGTACTATGCGAAACGAGGCAAATAGTTACATAAAAAAAGGGTACAGTGGAATTGTAGGTATACCTACCTATATCCTTTGGGAAGTGGATCAAAAAAAAATCAACTGAATTTTAAGAATTTTCTAGAGTGATCTCACAAATTTTTGATAGAGGAATTTTCAAGTAAACCTCAATGGATACACGCCATAACATTGCTTGCTGTACATTAAAGGATTTTCTTCAACTTATCCCATTATTACCAGCTAACAAAGCTATTATCCTCATATTTCTTCGAGAGTTCGTGATTACTCGGAGCAAAATATAATCATGAAACTTGCCGCATACAAACAACAAACTGAACTCCCCAAAGACACCCCCGCTACAGAAGATAAAACTTCCATTTCAGCAAGTGAGACGGAGCTAAAAGTATACAGGGTCCTGCATCTCACTTCCAATCTTCTATAGTTTAGTTGTTAGTTATGAGTTTGATATTTTGCAAACTTCTTAAGTAAACAAAGGACCATTTGTGGAAATCATTTTCGATCATACAGAGCATTCCTAAAATTTTATGACGTCATGATGATACATGTCTTAAATTGAATGCCATATCTACATTTTATTATTATTGTTATTTTTAACCGAATTTCCAGGATAAGAAGGTATAGGTACATACAATTTGACTATGTACCTACCTACTTTTTTGACCGACTTCCCAAAAGGAGGAGGTATACAATTCGATTGTGTGCATTTTTTTTTTGGTTTGTGCGCGCCTTTCATATAGTAAACGTACTCCGATTTTGATGATTTTTGATTCATTTGAAAGAGGAGGCTTGAGAAATGGTCCCATATTCATAAAAACGGGAATCCGACATCTCGTTCCCTCCGAAAACCGCCCCCGAAGGGGGTGGAGGGGGCAAATTTTGTCGAAAATTGAAAATCTGCGTTGATATAATTACAGATAGGACAATATCCGGAAACGTTTAAATGGAACATTTTTTCAAAGGAGTAACGGTTTTCGACATAGAGACATTTTAAACTCTCAAATATACCTATTTTCGCTATGTGGAGAGGGCGATTTCTGTCGAAAATTGAAAATCTGTTTGCAGTACATGAAAGACATAATTATTTGTAGCAACATTTATACTGAACATTTTCCCCTTAGAGTTACGGTTTTCGAGTAAAATCGGTGTTAAAATGGTAACAACTAAAATATTCAAGCGTATTTCCGCAGCAATGTACTGAGATCTCAATAATAACAACTACAAGCAAGGAATATACGTGGGTAATAGAATATCGATTATCTTCATTGGTATTAGTGAACGTTCAACGATTTTCGTGACTAATGTTACACTCAAAAGTGTGAAATAAATATTTTTTACAAAAAATTGGACCGACTTTATTAGTTGGTGCACTGAAAAGTATAAAATAATATTAATTCTATTGGGGCTGGTACTTGTGAAGTTGGTGCCAAAAGTTACCAATCTACCTGCAACTGCACAACTTCAAAAGTAACAGCACCAATAGAATTAATATTATTTTATACTTTTCAGTGCACCAACTAATAAAGTCGGTCCAATTTTTTGTAAAAAATATTTTTATGTTCATACACGCGTTTCGCATATAGTGAACCTGCTCCAATTTTTATATTTATTTTTTTTATTTGTTTCTAATAGGAGTGTTGAAAAATAATTCTGTATTAAAAAGATTTAAAATCAAACTTTTACTTCTCGCCAAAAACTTTTCCTGAAGAGGGAGGATTTTTTTCATAAATCGAAAAAGTGAGACAGAAAAATTGTAAAATTTTCAGAGAATTGAACGGTTACGGAGTTACAGCAATGGTAAAGTCTAAAATATAAAAAAGGAATCCCCGGTGGTCTAGTTGGTAAGACGTTGGACTTCTAACCGAGAGGTTGTAGGTTCGAGCCCAACTAGGTCAAGGACTTTTCCCATACATGAAAATTTCCTAAAAAATTCCTGGGGTAGAAGGATCGCTATAAAATGGCAAAAACTAGCGGTCGACATAACTTGCCCCTTACCAACCCGCGTTGAGTCAGCGTAGTAAGGTGCGCCTCAAAAACCCTCTGATCTGGTAGAATGGTATGTCTCTTAGAGACATATCGGTGGTTCGGAGTCCACCGTAAGCTGTAGGTCTCCTTATCAGTTGCAATACTGATAAGACAGTGAAGAGTAGGCCTGTTCAGGAGTGGATGAAAAAAAGGGCTGCTGACGAAAGTCTAAAATATGTTTTGAGGCCAAAAGCACTCTACCTACATGTAATTCCACAACTTCAAAACTACCAGGATCAGTAGAATAAATATCATTTTGTACTCAAGTTGTCCGTGACTTCGTCAACGTCCTATGCGTAACAGTACCTATACTGTTTGTGGTGCTTGTCGCTTGTGTACGAATTTATTTTGTCAATTTCATCGCATTCATACGAAGTGTGAACTAAGTTAATAATTCATAGTGTGAACCCAAAGTTAGCGGTATTACTGTTTGTGAGCTTGTTCATTAACTACTAATAAACAAATGTCGCAACCGATACTATAATTCCATCATATTATTTCGGGCAGTTGAATAAAAAATTATAAAAACTATTAATTAAATTTGAGTTTGTACATTATTGAGGTTCTTCGGCTAAAAAATATACTTACCTACCTCTATAATGATTGGATATGATTTTTTAAATTTTGTTTATATAAAAATAAAAATGCAATGACCAAGAATCAAGCAAAAAAACTTCCTATGCTATTCGACTACTACACACCTGAGCATTTATTTTCATATTTCTATACGTCGATAAATATAAATGCTAATCAAAGTATATTTACTATCTTCAATTTAATGTATTTGTGCACTCCATCGCCATATAGGTTTGCTCTAACTGCGCCAAATCTCATATTCCTCTTTGACCGGGTTATTGCTAGAATGGGCTTCGTAGATTTCTCTTCAATTATTAATTTACCTAGATATAAATAGTACCTGCCTCGGTGGTAAATTTAAACATGGTGCTTATTGAAGAAGATCTTACATTTTTTTTAACCAAGCTAGGATTCACATGGTTCTTCGAGAAGTTCATAACATTTTGTGGCAAACTGTTCTAATTTCAAATCACATTATATCTTTTATTTTAAATTGACCCCCCTTTCTATTTTTGTTTCTTCGTTGAGGAATTGCAAAACAAACAGTTTTCTAATTACAAGCCTATTCCAAAAGAATTCAAATTTATGTTTAGAATGTACAAGACTTATTTTAGCAACTCTTCAACTTGGTAAACGATCATTTCATCACTCAGGTGCTTCCTTATATTTTTATCAGTTTTTAAAACGACTGGTGCTAAGCTATTTTTAGTTCTTATTTTTTTAGTAGATACCTAAATATAAATGAACCGATCTCAGTGGAACTTTAGGACCATGTAGGTTACTATTATTAATTACCAAAAAGCAATGAATGCATGGCATGTACCTACTTTAAAAAAATATCATGATGTCACAAATTTTCTTGGGCATTATGTAAAATCCAAAATGATTTTCCGAAACGGGCCATTGGATGAAGTTTGCAAAATATCAAAATCATAACTAACAACTGAGCTATAAAACGTGAGATGAGATGCAGGACCCTGTATATTATGTACAGAAGCATCGTACTTTGTCGCCATTATTTGCTAATCTATAGCCCATTCCGGAATATAGTGTCAACTTCGGCACTTCCTTCTCCTAACCCAAGTCATCCGAAGCTCTTTAGAATGTGTCACATCGATATTCTCCAAAAGGGGGATACTTTAGGGAGCTGGGCGACTTTGAAAAGTTGCCCTACATTTTGTATGTTCTGGCAAAAAGAATTTCATTTCATGCAGATCTGTCGTCATGCTATCCAAAGGGAAGGCGATTTGGGAATAGTTTATTTTTGTGTGAAATGAGAGAAGCAAGTTAACTCGATAACAGACTTAGGTACTACATGGCAGCCGGCCTTTGCGGTTTTTTCGCATTGACAGCATTCGCTTTTTTAGTGCAAGCTTATGCACCATAATTTCTACCCGTTACACGGTTTCTAACAGCTTCTCTTGTATGTATGTACGTAGACTATCATAAAAATTTCTAGACAAACGAATTTGAAGAGCTCAACAAATTTCGTAGAAGCTAGCTACTAATTTACAGTGTAGAATAGATTAAATACCTAGAAGCTCTGCTTATCATTATTAAGAAAATCGCATGGACCATTCTATTTTTCGTTTGGTTCGTTTTTCAATATACTTAGTAGTTTTTGTAAGAAAGACATAATTTCTCATAACCTATTTGAAATCAACAAAAAATAAACTTTTGGCTTGTCAGTTCCCTTATAGCAAATAAAAAATGCTCCTTTTTGTAAAGATTCTGAATTCTATAAGCATCATTATTTTTGACAGTTTTTGGAGTTGTTAATAATTTTTACCTATCAAAGTGGAACTTCTCGATAACGAAAACGCTAGATCCACTCAAAAAATTCGTTATACGGAAATTTCGTTATACAAAATATAGGTACCTATTTGTTTCTAGTCTTAGTCTTTGCATTTTCGAAAAGCGTTAAAAATAACTCACGATTTTTTCACAATTGTAGACAGGCTGCCCAGAACGGGGGACGTATACAATTCGACCATCTGCTATTTTTTTATTTGTTTGTTTGTGCATTTTATATAGTAAACGTACTCCGATTTGGATGATTTTTGATTCATTTGAAAGAGGAGGCTTGAGAGATGGTCCCATATTCATAAAATCGCAAATCCGAAATCTCCTTCAAATTTTTTCGAAAATAGAAAATCTGAGGTGGTATAATAAAAGATACGACACGTTTAAATCGAACATTTTTTCAAAAGAGTTACGGTTTTCGAGTAAGAGGCATGTTAAATTCTCAAATATGCGTATTTTTGTCATGTGGAGAGAGCGATTTCTTTCGGAAATTGAAAATCTGTTGGTAATACATGAAAGAAAAAAATATTTGCAGCAACATTTATACTGAACATTTTTTCCGTACAGTTACGGTTTTCGAGTAAAGCGGTGGTAAGATGGTTAAATATAAAATACTTCGCAGCGATGTTTTGAGATCTCAATAATAACATCTACAAGCAAAGAATATACGTGGGTAATAGGATAAGTACTATCTTCATTGGTATTAGTGAACGTTCAACGATTTTCCTGACTAATGTTACACTCAAAAGTGTGAAATAAATATTTTTTACAAAAAATTGGACCGACGTTATTAGTTGGTGCACTGAAAAATACAAAATAATATTAATTCTATTGGTGCTGTTACTTGTGAAGTTGGTGCCAAAATTTATCAATCTAACTGCAACTGCATAACTTCAGAAGTAACAGCACCAATAGAATTAATATTATTTTGTATTCTTCAGTGAACCAACTAATAACGTCGGTCCAATTTTTTTTTAATATTTTTTGTAAAATCATTGAGTTGTCAATAGAATTATCAAAAACTTTCCCCAAAGCAACCGTTTTTCTATACCTTGTAGTTTTTGAGATTTTGAGCACAATGTACATATACGTACTTTTATAGAAATATATTGGAGACACATCTCTGTAATGTCCCATCGGCCAGTGTAGTATGCCCTACAGACATCCTTCTAGCAGCTATATCAAGCCTACCCTTTAAATTTTCCATGAAAGATGATTCAGCCACGCCACATTTTCCGGAATTGAGGTCAATGGAGAATCCTCTCGCTATCCTCTCATTCAGCGATGCGCTCTCCACGTCGGGGATAACTCTAATGAAATATTTAGAGACCACTGTCAGTCTCATGCGCCGGCCCTGCCATTTTATATATATATTTTATAAATCTCATTCAGGTCTGTCGGCACCAATTTTCTATATCATATTTCACAAGAAAAATTGCCGTTAGACTCTCCTTTTTTTCTACTATAATACAGGTGACGTTTGTGAGCTCAAGTACAAAGTGAATGGATCATGATGTCAGAGTCGGTGCCATTGGGTTGACAGAAAGGGGAAAATTGACTGGAAAATAAATCAAATAATAAGCAGAACACTGTAGGTACTTCTCATCCTAATAACACATTTATATTGAGTATCCAGAATTATTTGAAACAAGTTGACTTTACCGTATTTTTGAAGAAATATTGGCTCTTTCAACTTTAAATACCTACCTATCTAGCTATCTCCAGCAAAACTATTTAATAATCTTAAAAGGGAAGCGAAATAATAACCAAAGAAAATGTTGAACACTCGTGTATCTGACGTTTCTGCATAGTACTCGTAAAAAGATAAAGTATATTTCATCCTTTTATGTATTTCAAACCTGAGAATGCAATATGGCGTCAATTGAAGCTCATCGTTGCCTGCGCGTTCTTATTCTGAGCTCGACCAACCATCAGGACTTCTCTGACAAATCTCGCCACTTGGGCTTGAATTTTACTTTTATGTTCAATGATAATTAATAATAGGTAGTAACAAACAATGAATTTCAAAATCACGCAATAAAATATTACAAGTAAGTAAATTTAAAGAACAGCAGAACTTTGTGCAGTTTTCCCATTTAAAAGTCATTGCCTATAGATACCCAGTGCATTCTCAGTGTGAAAAGCCCTATAGAACATTAATTTGAGAAGTATTCTTCATATTATTATTTTCAATTTGTTTTGAATTTATTATTTTTCTAGCGCTACCGAAAGTATGAATAGAATGTATTGTAATTGGTTAAAGTTTCCGAAATCCGTCTTCAAGAAATCTTCACATTTTAGAACCCCCAATTCCAAAAAACGAATTGTCAGACGAATTCATTTGTTGATCTGTCGACGGACTAATATGGTTGCTCTTTTTCTTTGTTTTGTAGGGTACGGAGTCCACTTACCTACTTACAAGATGGGCAGTATACATACTTACAATAGCAGGCATGCAGAAGATGATAAATGTGTTGTGCTGAAGGCCGTTATGCTATAACGGATTTTGATGCAACTTGTCTAAAATATTCTCCTAGGCGCCTTTGAGCAACTACTAAATCCAATATTTGAGAAATAGCTGGAATAAAGTTACACATGATTGAAATTTCTTATTTTCTAGTTATTTATTCATATTCAGGCTAAACGTTTTCTCATACGACAAAAGTAGGTATTATCATTGTTGTTTGTCTTGGCGTGCTAAAGGACAAAATGGTCAAGCAGAATTTACTTTAGAGCGGTAAGAAAGATAGATAGATTTTTGTGTGCGAGATTAGTTGTCTTTCAAAATTTTTTTATTTTTTTTATTCTCTTTTATTTTATAGGTATTAACGATAATCTAATTTTTCTTACTTAAAAACATAATTTTTGACCGACTTCCAAAAAGGAGGAGGTGGGTATACAATTCGGGTGTATGTTTGCAAAAAATTATTAATTCTATTGGTGTTGCTGGTACTTTTAGAGTGGAGTGTCAAAAGTCTTCTCTGTAACTAAAATCGCACATCTTTAAAAGTACCAGCACTAATAGAAATAATATTAACTAATAAAGTCGGTCCTATTTTTCGTTTGAAATCGATCTGAAACTAAGCAATGATTTCTGAATAAAATGAATTATTCAGAGATTTAAATAAGTTATTCAAATTACACAGACAGCCGAACAATTCAATATTTTTAATCTTCCTTCTGGAAATTTGACACAATTTAAGCATCCAGCTGCAACATCCCATTCAGAATCAAGACAGGGATAAACGATGTCTATTAATAAACTGTATATAGCGCCCGCTACCCTCTCCTTCACCCCAGCAAAAGCACACCCACCACAAATATAAATAAAAGCAGTCTTCCCCTCCTTTGTGAAAATTTCACACACAATGTTTTTTGTCGTCCTGCCAAAATCCTCCTCAAGAAGACGTTCTCCTGCTACTCACACAGCCATCTCGCTTTCGCTCTCTTTGGCTCTTTGTCTATCGATTCAATTAAACAATGAGAGGGGTTTAGGCAGCAAGCGTTCGTTATCGGGTATAGCACACTGACATAAAAGTGGAGTGCTTAAACATTTCAGGAAGCATCACAACTACCACACGCTCCTTCATGGAAGCAGGAAAGGTTGCATGCGAGTCTGCTTACTGCTTGCTCTCTGTGCAGGATCACTCCCTGCTGGCCAACTATCCTTACTGCGATACACTTGCTCGAGTACCTATGTGGCAGTGGCGTAACACTAGGTGTATACAAAACAGAATGATAATACCTGGCTGCGTATTTCTGATTTTCCTAAGTAAGTCCCAATTTATTTCAAATCTCTTTTATAGTAGGTATATTGAATGATGTGGTTAATATTGAAGGAATTATTGTGATATTTAATTTTTGAACCAAAAAATATGGTAGTTATGCAATCGATGAAACATGTTGTTAAATACAAGTATTTCTAAGGATCGATAAAATTTATAGAAAATGAATACTACCTCGTCTCTTGCTGAAAACGTCACGAATAGGTATAGTTTAAGACTGTGTTGGGTCCATTTATTTCATGGAAACGGAGTCCTCGGACCTCACGGTGCTCTTGTTAAAAAACTATTGTAGTCCATGACGTTCTCAGCCAACAAGACTGTGTCATCTGCATCCAATTTGTTAATAAGTTTCCCATTCACGACTACACCTTCTATTGTTCGATCTAGCCCTTTCTTCAGGTTATACTTTGGATATAGCTAGCCAGATATTGGTGAGAGCATATAACCTTGTGGCAACTCATATCTCAAAATGAGTGATTGCTAAGCACGCAAGTACCCATATTTCGTAGAAACCACAAATAATTATTTTTCAACTTCGGTCGAGTTCACATCTCTTCGAAAGGAAATTTTATAAGTTTCCGTACGGGTAGTACAGTACCTACACATTGATTGACGTAGAGGTGGCGAGTTTCAAGACCAAGTTGATTTTAATTTCTATTAGATTTTGAGGTTAGACACACGTGGTTAGGTGGCCTCATAGCGGTCAAGATGAATGTCTCGTGGATATTCTTAGAATCCCTTCAGATACTCTGATTAAAGCTCAAGCATGGTTGACCAGCGGTCCAGTTTATAGAATTATCTCAAATTTAACCTGGCTACTAAAATTTTAACAATTTTAAGAGTAAGATATGGTTCCGATTCAGACTAATATTCACTCTCTCAAATGGTGAAGGTGACATACACTTCATCGACTCTTTGTTCACAGCGTAAGTTGCCTAACACACTAAAATAAATAGAATAGAATAGAAAAACCTTCTTCTGGTAAAACACCAACTTATTTCTATTTACTCTCGTTCTGCCTTCAATAATAGACAATTACAGTTCAAGTTCAAACAAAGCTTGTGTGTGTGATTTTACGTCTTTGCTACTGTACCACTCTACGTTAATGGTAGAGAGGTCGTGAAGTTGGCCGACCAGCAGGCCGGCAGGACGGATCACCGGGACGTCATTACGCAACCCTAATGGCTACTGTCACAGAAATTTATGATGTTATTCTCGATCCCGTCCGAGGGAATAATATCCACCATCCGTATCTCTATTCCAGGCCATATACATACACAGAAACAGGACAACAACCAAAGATGCACACGCCACAAAGATATATAGTATCTATTTATTATTCGTTTATACTATGAGACATTATTTTACTGAGTTTGTTGAATGTTTTGCCTTGCCTTTCACATCTGGGAATGTGATGTATGATGTAGATAGAGTATGGCAAATTTATCTTTTTACGTTTTCACTTTTTTTACTTGTAGGTACAGTTCTGTATATGTAAGTAAGCAAGAAATACCAATTTGGTCAGCTATTAGAGAGTTTTTTCTTAGAAATAAAAAATGTTATGACATAGAGATAGGGGATAAGAGCATACTTTTGTTAGGTAAATATAATTAAGGACAGATATCTCCTAAAACAGGCCAAGTGCGTCTTGGGGTCGGTTTGAGAATGTTAGTTATAGTTCTATTATAATCTGGGTAATTTCGTCGATATACGTGCCCCAATACTAACATCTAAAACCAAATGAACTGACTCTTCGCTTTTACTATTGGAGGAATAGTCAATTGTTGTATATTTTCTTAAATATAATAAGACATATCTTTCAAACTATATGCATTTTAAAACATATTTGTATTTGTCATAAGTAAACTAACCATTCAATAAGTCATATATTATACTTACTTGAAAAAAAGAAATATTTTATCTTCTAATTCGCCTCAAAATCAGTAATTGTTAATCAACGCCTTATTTCAGTGACTGGATGAAATGGTCTAAAATATTCATTTGATGCAAATTCTTTAACACTGCATGATAATAATTAATTTCCAAAAAAACTTTTTTGAAAATATAGATAAATTGTATTTTGAAAATTCAATTTGAGGCCATTTGCCAGCACTCCTTTTTCCAACTAAAAATTAATCAACAAAAACATTGCATGTTTGCTATGCAAAACGCATTAATAAAAAGCTAACATACATTTTTCTTGGGCCGGTCAATTGATCAATTTTTTTAACGAGCTCGAAGAAGCACATTCTTTCTCAAAACCAACAACGTAAATGAATAGTACATAGTTTTCTCAAATGCGTAACTGAAAGGGGGGGTGTCAAAATAAAGTGAAATTTTAAAACATGTAAGAAAAAGACAATAAAATTCTAAAAATGATTATATGTCCACTTTAAAGTGCAAGAAAAATTTTGAAAATAAATTTTCTCCGGCAAGATCACATCTGTTCTGAAGTTATTTGTGCAACTTGAACCACTTCTTGTCAGATCCGTTGACTCAAGGCTTCAGTTGTACTTAGTGAATCATCCACGTCTTAAATTATTTTCCCATTATTTTAAACCCACAAGAGATTGATCAATTATTTTGGAAATTATCCATGTTCACTTTACAACTTGCATACTCTTAACTAAACAAAGAGAATTTTCCTCAACAAGAAGGTAGACATCTCCTATAAAGTGATTCTAAACATAAATACCACGTGATATCTCGTTGTAAGGACATTCCATGGCCACCCCGTTCACCAAACCTTACATTGTGCGACTACTGTGTGGTTTTACGTGTTAGTTGAAACGAAATGTAGTCGAGGATAACCTACCAAGAATAGTTATTGAAAACTTTAAAGAATAGACCCGATTAGAAGTACTTAGTTGAAACTCCAGATAGCCAACGCTGCGGAATGTAATAAATAATTTATTAGTCTTGGCGGATGCTTTTATTTGTAGTTGAAGGTAGTGAAATATATTTGTTGTAATCTTTTCCATATCACTCTTTATCCTGACAAACATGCATTAAACTTTTATAAAAACTCCAACGCAATAATTGTTTTTTGGAAATGTATAGCCAATAACACGTAGGACACCTTTCAGAGCATCCTCTGATGTATGTCACTCGCCTTACACATTATACTTTTATTATGTGATGAGTTACCTAGTATTTATTAGGTATACCAGTACCATCAACTTCCTTAGCCCACTAAAAAGAGAACAAGTATTGTGTGGGTATATAGGTAGATATATTTTATTCACCGGAAGTCGACATTATGTAACTAACGTCTTAAGCTAATACTTCCATGCCCCGTTGCCAGGGTAACGCCATCAAGATCGATGTTTTGGGTCCCCCACGAATCATTCAGGGGTGATAGGGATGCTGAACGGCAGAGGCGGCGTACCTCTGCTTCATTCATTCAGCAAAAGAGTATTTTCCACAATAAATCCTAGAAATGAATGATGATAATATGACATAATAACTTTGTTATTACAGGAAAATCATAAAACATTTTTCATAAAAGTTATCAGCACTGTTTGTTAACCGTCCTATTTTGAAATTATTTAGAGTATCAGTACTGACCATTTTTAATATAATTACGTGAATTTTGTACAGGTCAAGTCAAAACTTACAATATATTCTCATTTTTTTTTAAATGGATTACCCTGTACATATTTTCATAACATGGACAAAATATACTGTCATTCTAGTTTCATTTCACTTGAATATTTGCGTTACCTAAAATGATTGGTATTGGAAATATTTTAGATCTTCTACAAATTTTAAATGGTAATACACACAACTGAAAAATACTGTAAACGAACTTTTATCAATCGATAAGGAATCAATTACAACTTTCCAATCTCAATTTTGAGTACCGATTGCAAACTATAATACAAACAAAATACACGAGCAAGTTTAAATAGTAGGTATCAGGAAGGCTGTGAAGAAATAACAGAAAATTATATTTATTACCAAGTTTAGGCATCCCCAAAGCTTTGTCATTTAGAATAACATTAGTAACCGTTGAAACAGAGTGAGTTTTTTTCAAATAAATTTCGTGTCGGCATTAGCATTCCAAATGAACTTTTTCTCACTAGACCAACAGTAAATAACTAGATTACGCTAGGACCTCTAACTGAGCCGACAACAACTACTGCGGGGGCAAACACCCTTTCCAACATGTAATAACGTCAACAGCTGTTAGGGCAATGCGTACATATTTTTAACATTGTCACGATATTGCACAATACCATTTAAAATGTTCATATCGACTATCGAACAAACCACCTCCACCAAGAGATATTTCACGATTTGTTGTTGCCTACCTTCAGTTTGCCGCGGAGCATCGAGCCGTGTCTGATAATCAATTCTTATTTCGAACTCATACAAGTATCGATCTTTAGCGTACCACTGACTGTGGAGACCAATATGCGCTATGTATTTAACACGTATAGTGGGTGGATATAAATACCCGGTAAGTAGAATTTATTAATTCTAAATTATCCTGTACCAGTCATAATATGATACTTCTGAATACAAATTCAAATTGCTATATAATCCAGACGATCATATATCAGTCGTTTTTCTAGTAAATAAATAGATTACTATAGGACATTGTGCCGACAACCACTACCTACTGCGAATGCAATTTGTTTAATTTTTCTTAATTATTCTCTATACACAGAATTATTAGTTTCGGAGATATTTTATATTTATATTCATAGCTTAACCATGCGTAACCATACTATAAATAAATAAATAAAATAATATTAGTTAGTTGTAATGGATTTTTTTACAGTGTGTTTTTACATTTTCACGAATTGATGGTATACCTAAAATTTTGAGAAAACATTAAACACCTCCAACATGACAGTAGGTACTTTTTATTCTTGATATAAAGTATAGGTTCATTCATTTAAAACATTCGAGGAAATATTGTATTATTTGAGTTTTGACTTGTACCCTGTACATAATTCACGCAATAATCTAAAAATTGTATATAGAAATATACATATCTAGAAAGTTAATTTAAAAATATGAAGGTTAATAGTGCCTAGTGATGCGTAAAGCAAGACCAAGACTAAGACCGATATGGTCTTGGTATTGGTCTTGGTCTTGCACCCTTGGTATTGGTCTTGGTCTTGCTGCAAGACTTGCAAGACTTTGCAAGACTCTTGCAAAAGTTTTGATCTTTTTATAGGTGTGAAAAGTTGTTGCGATTCTAAACCTTAATTGCTTAATCCAAATGAAGAACCCTGCATATGTATGTATATATAAGTATATAAGTATGTAATTCAAAATCTTATGATTGCCTATAATTATATTATCATTCGAAATGGTTAAATATCGACCGTATGAAAAAATTGTCATTGTCCAGAACAAACATGCCTGGTAATGTAGAATAAGTAATGAGAATAAAACTAGGTGCCTAGAATTAAGTTAGGGCCAGTGAGATGCGTAAAAGTTTATAAATTAATAATCACCATTCACATATGAGAATCGTATCTTACTAGCGCGACTTAGTCTGCTTGTGTTTTCTTGGTATCATCCGTCCCCGTCACAACTGAGCACTCATTTTACTACATACTTCTACTTCACACTTCTATTTCATAACTCATTCTACAATGGTTTTGTACCATTTTCTTTAATAAAATAGAAAGAATCTCTGAAAGCGATCAAAAGTATTTCTGATAAAACTAGCTTCAATTTTTGTAGAAAGCTTTTTCCAAAAAATGAAAGTGAAAAACAGAGATTTAATACGCACATTTATAAAACGTGTATCTGTTTGAAAAGTCAGTCGTGTGAATATCTCAGTTGAGTTAGTTAATGAGAATGATCGAAAAAATAGTTTCAAAATAAGGGCAATATAAAATTTCAAATATCTCCAAAAGTGGCCACTGGATAAATGTCATCAAAATAAATCAGATTTATAGATGATTTTTACCTTTTGCTTAAAACATTCTGCGCGATAGAAAAAATAATAAAAAACCCTGTCCCTTGTTTACCTTCCCCTGGCTACGAACTGTCGGGATTCTTTGAAAACAGCTCGGTAAGGGAAATCCTAGAAGGGTTGAAATTACGGTATAGGTATAGGGTATTTAAGAATTTTTTGAAATCCGGAAATCCTAGAAGGGTAAAATGAACTCGCTTTTCACCCAACAACTTTTAATTCAATATTTTTAGAATATGTAAAATAAAGATCGATCATAAGGGAGTTCAAAGATTAAATTAATTAGGTTATTTATTAGTGTTTCTTATCTAATCATTGAGTAAAATAATATGTTTCCTACCAATTTGGTGTCTGGTTACGGAACTGCAAGAGTCTCGCAAGTCTCGCAAGTCTTGCAGCAAGACCAAGACCAAGACCAGGTTAGTCTTGGTATTGGTCTTGCATCCCAGTATTGGTCTTGGTCTTGGGTCTTGGTCTTGCATAGAAGGTCTTGGTCTCGGTCTTGGTCTTGCAAAATTGCAAGACCAAGCCCAAGACTTCAAGACCAAGGCCAGTCTCGCAGCATCACTAAATAGTGCCTAAAATTTGAGTTATCGACAGTGGACACACTACAAACTCACACTGGTATAAATATAGAATCACTGATCAGTTAATTAGCGTCTCGCGATACCTGCATTTATTTTTGTGAGAACTAAACCGAAACTCTCTGTACCCAAATGTTTTAATTAAATAATCTGTGTTATGATCTTGGAGCTGGAAATGGCAAACAATTCCTTCGTCCTACACCCCAGTCACGATTCAATAATGGTCCGGTATCCAATGTATGCCTTCAAAATGTTTCTACAAATTGGACCGTCATTACCCCGCTTAAGAGATATAAAATTTCGTTCATTATCTGTGAATGCCATTGGCCATTAAACCCGTTGTCCGAACGCGGCCCTCTTACGAATCTAATCAATGTATATGACATGACAACAAATGCCTATCCGACTCCAGTAAAGACATGTTCTCATTTTTGACTGCCTTCTGGGGATGATTTTTTTGCATGGCACTATCTAAAAACCCTCACTAACGATTATATTATATCACAGTAGAGCTTTCCAACAACTGAACAAATTCCATCATTATAATGTTGTCTGCCTGTCTCTCAATTGTGACATATCCAATTATCATGTAGCAATTTCCAGTTAAAATTCATAACTATATATTCCCTCTCTATGAAAAGCTCTTTGTCTATATAATACTCGAGAGCAGAGAGGAACATCATCAGCCTGGACCGTAACCAGGGTAACGAGCTTTCTATATTTAGTCACCGACCAGACCAGCGCATACAGATATTATTTGAAATTACAAAACTGCAGTTTACAGAAAAGCTTAAATTTATTTCATCATGTTTGATGCTACTCAAATAACATAGGAATAGGTAACAAACTGACATCAGTGGCGTGGTCTAATTAATCGTTATGAAGTTAATTTAATAAAAACATAACTTCCTCAGTTCCTGCATGAACACTTAAGATGAATTCAGACTGTACTTGCTCGTATCAAAAACCCAACATTGAACATGATAAACAGGGATGGAAAAATGTATGAAAATATACAACCAAAAGTTTTTGTAGTAGGTACCTACTTCAATTACCTTCTTGGCTTTCTTTGATTTTCAACAGCTACGTTAGTTCTTGAATTATGACTTCATCGGTTTTTTTAATGGATTTTTTTTATTTGATCAGGTTAACAACACAATGCATTAAAAATAGAATTATTACTCTCAATACAATTCCTATCGAGATCCCGGAGTATTTAATTCAAGTTTGAGTTTTTGGGATTTAGGTTCTGTGCTGATATAATTTACAAATAAATACTGGTGTGAAATAGACGGTATTTGTTTCATGTCATAGGAGAAATTAAAGTACCTAACCAAAAAAATAATTAAATAAAATAGCAAAACGTTTCGACCAAAACTCTGCTCTTTTTCAATTGACTAAGACATGAGATTTAATAAATATTTTTGCAAAACATTGGACCGACGTTATTAGTTGGTGCACTGAAAAATATTAATTCTATTGGTGCTGTTACTCTTTAAATTGTGCAGTTGCAGTTTGGTTGATAACTTTTGGCACCAACTTCACAAGTACCAGCACCATTAGAAATAATATTATTTCGTATTTTTCAGTGCACCAACTAATAGCGTCGGTCCAATTTTTTGTAAGAAATATCTATTTCACACTTTTGAGTGTAACATTAGTCAAGAAAATAGTTGAACATTCACTAATACCAAAGAAGATAGTAGTTATACTATTACCCGCGTATATTCTTGGCTTGTACCAAAGAAGATAGATACTACACTATCTTCTTTGCTTGTACCACAGACAATCTGTTGGAATAGATTGTCTGTGCTTGTACTCGTTATCATGTATAGATCTCAGAACATCTGTGCGGAAATACGCATAAGTATTTTAGATCTAACCATTTTACCACGGCTTAACTCGAAAACCTAATTCGAAGAAAAAAATGTTCGGTATAGATGTTGCTAAAAATATTATTGTATTTCATGTGGTACCAAGAGATTTTAAGTTTTCGAAAGAAATCGCCCCTTCCACATAGCAAAAGGTATATGAGATGTTAACATGAACGTAGCTCGAAAAAATGTGCAATTTAAACGTTTCCAGATATTGTCCTATCTTTAATTCTGGCATCTCGAATTTTTGACTTTCGAGAAAATTTGCCCCCTCCACCCCCTTCTGGGGCGGTTTTCGGTGGAAAGGTGATATCGGATTTGAGTTCTTACTATTTATGCTATTTATGCGTAGTAGAGCATCATTAACATTAACATGTACCTACTCGAATTTGAGGCTCAGAAAATACTCATGCAATGCATGAAAAATAAATGTACCCACAACAAGCAACTGTCTGGTGCAGATTTTGGTCAGGCGGCGTGAAATGAAAAAGTGCACTCTTACTGAGACACCCTTTATATATTAATAATTAATCAATTAACTTAATAATACAATGAAAATGAAAGTTTGCTGAATACAGACAAAGATTGATACTAACTTTTTTTGGTCAACATTCAATTTCGAGCGAGCTAGAGATAACGATGTATACCTAGTATTTGAGTCATTGGCAGTAATAAACAGCTTACGCAGATCAAAGTACTTCTGACGTATTCTAAGTAAACAGTCATTAGTGAAACTCTCATCGGTTTCAATTGTATGTTTCTTTAACATTATAATTTTAATTGCACGTTTCTGAACAACAGGAGCCAGAGCATTACCATATGCCGATCCTCAGAAAATTATTCAAAAAACTATACCTACTCAAAATATTTTTTGCCAAAAATTGGATCGACTTTATTACTTACAGCGGAAATACCATAGACATAACAACCCATGGACCGGCCTTTGAAGCAGACTATTGCAGACTATGGATTCCATCGAAGATAGATAGACCTAAATACTGAAAAAGACCATTACTTCACTCGTCACCATAAAGTTACTGCCGACTGCTGCCGAGTACACGAGAGACGATTTTATTCGACATTTATTACATTTAATACAATTATTTATTCTCAATCGGATGATGCTTCGTTGTCTATCAACTGCTATCAACATATATCATGAAGATTTATCCACAGTTAACATGACAAATTTACAGTTAAACCTTATAAACAAAACAAACATAAATAAAAAATGAATACTATTGAAGCAGAATTACTGACCAAGGAGAATAAATAAATAATGCAGTAAACTTAAAATTCACATAAACCCATAGACTCAAGACTCAATCATGGTACCTTGTACGTACCATGGACTCAATATAATATGTATTATAACTTGGTCCTTGGCAAAGAATAAATAACATCTTTTTTTTGGTCCTTGATCTATGCTATAACCTCAATCTACTTTTGACTGTCAATTCCATATTTCAAAATAACCGTCTTTGTACCTCCATGTCTCTCTACAACCTCTCTCTTTTCCGCTAGCCGCAAATTATTGTACAGGCTAGATAGGATAAGGCTTGTCCACGGGTTGTTATGTCTATGAGAAATACACATATTTCAGTATTTTCCATTACTGTAACTCAAAAACTGTAACTCTTTTTAAAAACGAGTTCATTGCAAACGTTTCCAGATATGGTCTTATCTTTTATTCTGCCGTCTAAGGTTTTCGTTTTTCAAGAAAAAAATCTTCCTCCACCCTTCTGGAGTGTTTTTTTGAGAAGGATATTTTGGATTTGAGTTTTTCTAAATGCGGAATCATTTCTCAACCCTCTTATCTCAAATGAATCAAAAATATTAAAAATCGGAGCACGTTTACTATGCAAAAGGTGCGAGCAGCCATACATAAAAAAACATAAAAGGAAACATACAACCGAATTGTGTACTACCTCCTTTTGGAAGTCGGTCAAAAATAGACTATGGTACGGCTTTAACAAATCTTTTTACTCAGTTGAATCCTAATCTGTAAAAAACAAAGAAAGGATATCTTATTTTCTTTACAATTCAATTTGTATGCTTTAACCGCCATACCTAGATACTTAACTTCCTTAACCCTATTTATTCACAATTACAATTGGGGACACTATTACAGTTTTTATTCTGCAAAATTAGCCCATCAGTACTTGGAAGATGTTCATCATGGTGGATAAATAGAAATTAAGAGTAAGTTTATAATGACTCAACCATTTTCTAACCATGGTTAGAGAAAGCTTGACCTTGCACATTACATCATCCCAAATCTTGACGCAACATAGCCGTCCCCGCCCCGGCTCCAGTTCGAAATGGAGTCACGTTTGCGGACAGCACTGCAAACAAAAAACCAGAGCCCAAACAGGAAGCCCACAGAACAGTTGAACAACCAATTGGAAGAACGCACAGGGAGGAGCTCATGCTAAGCGAATCTCACATAAAATGAGAAACCAACCATCAATGGACTTTAGACCTTTTAGGCCCAGAAGAATAACAGCTCTATCCCGGAATGTCAACGGCATCAAAAGCAAAAACCACGTGGTAGAAGAAATTCTACACCGGAAAAGCATAGACATAGCTCTAATGCAAGAGACAAAGCTGAAAAAGGTGAAGGATCTCCGCATTCGAGGATATAAAATTTACAGAACGGATCGAGACACTCCGACAAAGGGTGGAGGCACAGCAATCCTCGTCCGAAACGATATCGACCATCACGAAGTGCCAGCAGCAAAAAGGAATATAGAGAATAAAATTGTGGAGATTAGAATCCAGAACGAGGGATGGGTTCGGTTCTTGTCATCGTATTCAGCGCCAAACATCACAAAACTGGATAAAAAAGATCTGGACATGCTTACGAAAGCGAATTGACAAATCGTTCTCGGAGCAGATATTAATGCGAAACATCCAATGTGGCATTGCAGAAAAGCCAACAGAAGTGCCAGATTTCTACTAAACTACGGAGAGAAACATGATCTTTCCGTCATCAGCTCGGTAGAAGCGACGCATCAGGATAAAAACGGAGGTGATGTACTAGACATCATGATCACGAAAAAACTAGAGCTAGACATATAAATAACAAACCTATCGGAAGGGACATCCGACCACAATCCGCTCCTAATTGTGCTTAATAAGGCCGAGGATAAAGAAGACAGAAAAACTTTTGTTAACAAAACAAATTGGAAAAAATTCAAGCGACTACTGAAAAGAAAACATGAAACTAACAGCGGAATTAAAGACATAGCAGAAATAGCATCAAAAATATGCAACCTAGAAGAAGATATACAGAGTGCATTGGTGTCAAGTGTCAAAGTGAGTAAAGTGCATGGCGATATTCCTGAAGAATTAAAATAATTAATTCAGAAGAAAAACAGTGCGAAGAAAAACCTTTATATATCCTACCGAGGAGAATGAAAGGGAACTGAATAGACTGAATAAATTACTTCAAGAAGGATTGCAAGAAAATACAAACATCACCTGGAACAATAAAATACAAGAAATGGCTCCAAGAGAAAAAAGCTTCTGGAACCTGACAAAGCCGAAGCGCTCGCTTACAGCCTTCAAAACCAATTCAAAGAAAACATCGATCCTAGATTTAATCCTGCATCCGAAGAAAGGGGGGAAGCGACAGAAATACAGAAAAGCAAGGAGGCCGAAATTGGTGGCTATATAAAAGCACAAAAAAAATAATAAAACGCCAGGCACCGATAAAATCGGTAACATAATACTAAAGAAACTCCCAGAACAATCCCTGTCTAATATTGTAGACATAGTAAACGCTAAGCTGAGATTGAGGTGATTCCCAAGTAAATGGAAGAAAGCAGAGATTATAGTTTTACCAAAAGCGGGTAAAAGCAGCATACTACCTGAGAGCTATAGGCCAATAAACCTAATGCCATCAATAAGCAAAATAGCCGAAAGAGTCATACTTAGAAGACTCAAAGATACCGTTGTCACGGTATCTTTAAACATTCTTCCAGAGGAATAATTCGGATTTCGAGAAGGACACTCTATGGATTTACAAGCTCTGAGACTTGTAGAACACTCGGTTTGCGAGCTCAACAAGGGAAGGGCAACGGAGATACTTTTTCTAGATGTAGAAAAAGCGTTCGACAGGGTTTGGCATAATGGGCTTATCTATATGATGGGATTCATTTGGAGTTCCGACTCCATTTCTCCAACTAATAGACTCATATTTGAGTAAGAGAACCTTCCATGTTAAACTAGGTTATATCACATCAAACACGCGACAAATGGAAGTCGGTGTACCACAAGGTACAGTCCTGTCTCCCCTACTAAACAGCATATACGGAGCAGATACAACACGTATCAATAGAACTCACATGTCATTATACGCAGACGAAAAAGCCAGAGTTTATTACCAAAAATCTGGTAGCAGAAGCCATTGAAGACTGGAGCAAGAAATGGAAAATAAAAATCAACGGTAGCCAAAGCCAAGCGCTACTGATAAGAGGAGGGAAGCTCATCAAACCGGCCGGAAATATCGAAATTAACGGGGGGTTGTTAAACTACCTAGGAGTCACAATTGACAACGGTCTCACACGGAAAGATCAAGTCAGTGCAACAGTCCAGAATGCAACTGGAGCCAGGACAAAGCTAAATCCTCTAATTGAGAGACGAAGTAAAATGTCACTAAAGAATAAGCAGGCACTTATAAAAGCAATCATCACGCCTATGTTGACATACGCATGTGTAGTATGGGGCTACGCATGCAAGACACAACAAAAAAAATACAAGCCCAAGAAAACAAAGCCCAAAGAATAGTTTTAAAAGCGCTATACTACATGTCAAATAGAAGAATATACGAGGATCTGGGATGGACACCAGCCCTAGAAAAAATGAAAAGATTGCTACGGGTAGGATGGAAAAAGCCGTCAACCATCAAAACGCGAAACTTAAAAGGCTAGTGGACTATGATGGGCGACTAGTCGACAAGTACCAAAAGTAGAAGAGGCCAAGGCACCAAATAAGTCAGATAGATAACTTTTGGCAGCAACTTCACAAGTAGCAGCACCAATGGAATTAATATTATTTCGTATTTTTTCAGTGCACCAACTAATAACGTCGGTCCAATTTTTTGTAAAAAATATTTATTTCACACTTTTGAGTGTGACATTAGTCACGAAAATCGTTGAACGTTCACTAATACCAAACAAAATAGTACTTATCCGATTACCCACGTATATTCTGAACATCGCGGCGGAAATACGTATAAGTATTTCAGATTTAACCATTTTACCACCGCTGTATCGCGAAAACCGTAACTCTAAGGAAAAAATGTTCAGTATAAATGTTGCTAAATATATTCTTGCTTTACATGTGGTGTCCAGAGATTCTCAGTTTTCGAAGGAAATCGCCCGTTAATTCTATTGGTGCTGGTACTTGTGAAGTTGGTGTCAAAAGTTTTCAATCTAACAGCACTGGCACAACTTCAAAAGTATGAGTACCAGTAGAATTAACATTATTTTATATTTTTCAGCGCACCAACTGTTAATGTCCGTCCAATTTTTTGTAAAAAATATTTATAATTTCGTAAATCCTTACACACTGGGTTCTATTTGAAAGATGAGTCTCTAAACAATTTATTGGCAATAGGTACCTCTTACTCCAATATTATTCATGAGATCAAGGTCATGATCATCTGTGTCGAAGGCCTTTGCCAAGTCTAAAAGCATAAGTTTCACAGACTCACGATTATCAAGTTCTTTACATTCATAACTATTTACTATGTTTAAAATATCATTGAGTGATTTTCTTCTCCTAAAACCAAACTGCCGAGAGCTAATCAAACCTTGACCCCCATAAAACTAAATGGTATCACCCTGTATATTTTTGCATTTCAGATATCTACTTCTTAAACAATTTTCTTGTTGGACTTCGAGTAGTAGTTTTTCAAATAATAATAAAATAATAGCATTGTTAGAGTAACAAATATTCTTTGATTAATGGAAAACAAATCATATTACAAAAAACTGAGCACGCTAATAATGAAAGAAGGAAATATTTCATATTATATTTTAACAATTGTTATATTCAATTTTAACATAGGCAGAACCGTTTAGCCATTATATGAATAAACAGAAAAATTGAGAGTTTCCAAATTTTTTTTTGTTTTTATTTTCTTCTCAGAGGTGCGTCTTGAGATGGTGGTAAAGGGTCTTAAAAATAATGATTTAGAGAAGAAGAAGAAGAGAAGAAGAAAATTATTAGTTAATTTTTGCGATACAGTCTGGAGCAAATCACTTTTTTTGGCTATTTTCTAGCCACTAGTTAGAACAGGATGCCCATTCTGTGTCACAGACAAGCGGTCTCAATACCCTACAAAACGCGAAAGAAAGCGGTCGATCTCTTCATTCCAAAGATAATCTAGCCTCAGAACAATAGATAAGGCTGATGGCAAAAAATATACTTTTTAAACTCCAAGTTCCAACGCATCCGAAAATTCACATAATTTTTATAATCTTCATTATATCATTGACACTAATGCCATATTTTTTCCACATATACCGTATAATTGGCAGCGGCGGCCTCAGGGGGTGGCGAACAGGGCAATCGCCCGGGGCCTCGCTCTTGCCGGGGCCTCGCGGAACAACTCAAGCAAATTTTAAAAATATCGATCTTCAACTATTTCTTTTATTTGAAACTTGATTTTGATCCTTAATTACTTATTACTTATAACATAACGGTAATTAAAAGTTATAAAAAGTTATAATTCATTCATCCTAAACATAATTGAAAAATTCATTATGTGGTAGGTACTTGAATATCGCGCCTCGAAACACTTGAAGATCGGTTTTTTAATAGCATAGCACTCGGGAGTCGGGACAACGTTCTGCTCCTCTATCGCTCGGGGAATCCCTGTGTTTCGTTTCTTTCGTTAACTCTTGTCACCTTTGAATTATTTTGCTTGCAGTACGAGTTACAAAATCCTTACTGTACCGTACATATCTTTCAATTCTATTGAATATTACGTTCTTATAGTATTTAAAGTATTGAGTGAGCTGAAAAAGTGTAAATTATAGTATTATTGAGCTTAAGCTGAAAAAGTGTTAAAAAAACTGTGTGATACTTAAAAATTTATTTCTGACTGTTTTTGCTAAACAAAACAAGATTTACGAAATGAGTTCGCGTGATCGTGATGCCGGTAGAAAATTTGAGTCAGGTAGTGCAAAAAGAAACGAACTATCAAAAGAAAGCAGGTAAAAGAAAATCTACGTGGATCTTTATTTAAAGATATAAAAAGTGATGATCAATAAACCTCTACAAAACATTTATTGGCTGAAAGTGACTCTAATCCTGATCCAGTTGAAAACATTCCTTCCACGTCATCATGGATGCCGCCGCCGTCATTAAGTAAAAACAGTGGGTTTTGATGATCATGAATTAACTACATCATTGTCTCTTAGGTCACCGGTGCCACCTTCAACGCTGTCCAGTCAAGAATACGAATCCGAGCCCGAGTCTATGGTCGTGTCCACAGCAGAGTCTGATTACCAATAGATTAGTAATCAGTAATCAAAAATATGTATCTTGTGGACACGACTGATTACTGATTAGTTCATTTGTCAAACTGACAGTTGTCAAAAAATTATTAATAATTTAATTCTACAATTACAAATATTAGATGAATTGAAAACGGACGAAGAAAAAGTATTATCCATTCAATATGTTTATAATGAAAAAGATTATGTGGTAAACGAAACGATAGATGTCCATAATAGAATTGGGAAATATCTGAAACTAAATGTAGGTTATGTTACACTATGGTTTTCTGATAGCTGTCATGTTAAAGACGTCAACTTTTTGATTACTTATTACTAATCGATTGGTAATCATACACTGCTGTGGACACGACCTATGCCTACATCCATGACTAGTGGAATGAAAAATCTGAATCCTCAAAATGACCTCGGTCTGTGGCCCATAACAACTACTGATGTAGACCGAACTGAGATTGTATTGGTCCAATTCGGGATAAAGTTGATTTATTTCCCGTAAATGATAATGGACGGCAATTCAGCGAATATCACTATAAAAAAATATTGGTTAACGGTGAAAAGCTTGACAGGAGCTGGCTGATTTACTCGCAAACAAAGGATGCCGTTTACTGCTTTCCGTGTCGAATATTCGGGTTAGAAAATACAAAGATTGGATCAAGTGAAGGAGTGTGTGATTGGAAACACTTGGGGCTTACCTAAAGTCTCACGAATCTAGTCGACAGCACAAAAATTGTATGTTGAAATGGATTAATTTAGAGAATGGTTTAAAAAGCTGTTCCACTATTGACTTCTTGTCACAAATTGAACAAGAAAGGCAACGTTGGAGAGATATTTTAGAACGATTGCTCTCAACTGTAATTTTTTTAGCATCTCACAATTTGGCCTTCAGGGGTCGCAGAGAGAAGTTAACATCTGACTCAGATTCGAATGAGACAAGCGGCAACTTTATAGATTTAGTACAGTTAATAGCCCGATTTGATCCCGTGCTGATTCTTCATCTAAAACAAGTAAAGGATAAGACGATTAATGACCACTATATCGGAAAAAGTATTCAAAATGAGCTCATACAGTTAATGGCAAGTCACGTGAAGACTCAAATTGTTGAAAAAATATTAAATAATAAATATTGCAGAGGCCAAGGATATGATAATGGTGCTAATATGCGTGGTGAGAAGAGTGGTGTCCAAAAACGTATTCTTGAAATTAATCCACTTGCTTACTTTTTACCTTGTGGGAGTCATAGCTGGAATCTCATCCTAGGAGATGCAGCATCGTCTTGTGTCCAAGCAAAATCTTTTTTTGGTTTGCTACAAAGGTTGTACACTCTGTTTGCCGGCTCAAGTCAGAAGTGGGCTATTTTAAATGCTCATGTAAAATCGTTATCGCTAAAACCACTTTCTGAAACTAGATGGTAGTGCAGGGTAGCATCGGTGAAGGCCGTTAAATACCAACTAAGTGATATATGTGATGCTCTAAAGGATTTAGCAGAAAATACAACAGATTGTCAGTTGGTCAGTGAATGGCATTCTATAGGAAAGGAAATAACTACCTACGAATTTTTAATTTCACTTGTCATATGGTATGAGATTCTTACAAAGATAAATGTTATAAGTGAAATTTGGCAAACTGCACTTAGATGTGGCTATACAACACCTAGACGCATTCACAAATTGGCTCGATAATCATCGAGAAAATGGTTTTTAGTCATCCCTTGTAACAGCGAGAGAAATAGCCGACGAAAATGATATTGACAGACAGTTCAAAGAAGTCAGAAGACGACGTAAAAAAAGGCATTTTGATTATGAAAGGGAAGATGAAGCTCATGAATCCGAAAGAGAGAGAGAGAGAGAGAGAGAGAGAGAGCGAGAGAGAGAGTCTCGAGGCTATTGAATTTTGAAAATTAGAAGTCTATTAAATCTATTAGATTGATGTTACATGTTTGAAATATACCATAAAATTTAAAGTTCTCATCGCTTTCGCGATTGTTAATAGTCTCTCTCGGTTCTGAAATTTCTACTAAAGGAATTATTTTAAGCCATTCTTTCTTACCTGCTCATGAATTCAATGCGGAAGAAATTTTCAAAATATACTAATTTTTATGTCATTGTCGACAATGTGCGTGCAAGCTGTCATCCTAGGTTTGAGGCTCTTAAACATCATGAGAGTATATTTGGTTTTATGTATAATATAAAAAAATTAAAGAAAATTAGTGATAGTGAACTTTTGAAGCAATGCAGCGATTTGCAAATATCTATGACTGTAGGAGAATCATGTGATATTGAAGGACATGAATTGTACGAAGAACTGAGTATGTTCATCCGTGTGTATGAAGGAAACGACGACATTATCTCGGTGCTAAAATACATAATAGAAAACAAATTAACTGAAGTTTACCCCACTATCGAAATAGTCCTGAGAATTATTCCTACCACACCTGTCACAGTTGCGTCTGCTGAAAGGAGTTTTTCGAGGCTTAAAATTATTAAAACATATCTGAGGAATTCGATGACACAGCCCTAGCTATTCTTTCAATCGAGAATGACGTAGCTCATTCGTTAGATTATAGTGCTTTAATTAAAGATTGTAGTCTTGGGAAAAACCGCTAACATCAATTTTAAATTTCATCATCTCTGTTGTATTTGTTAATTTTGTAAATCTTTCAATGTAAAATATTTTAAAACTCAAATTTGATTTATTTGTATAACTTTTGCATTTCTCCTCAAACATGGCAAACACCTAAATCAAACAACCACACCTACTTTTGCATCACATTTTTTTCTAGAAGGACAAAGGGCCTCGCAAAGACCTGCCGCCCGGAGCCTCGCAATGATAAGAGGCTTTAGCCGGAGTAACAATGTTCCATCTACTTTTCAAGTTTTGATAGAAAGTATTATCTACATTCATAGTTAATATTAGTAATATCTGAGAGGTACCTAATTTCTCTTGCTAAGCAAAGTCAAACGTTTAAAAATGAATTGACCTGTATACACCTTCTCTAAGTTATTACAAAAAAATTAATAAGAGCGAAAATCAATTTTCCTTTTGACACTTAAAGCTACGATAGCTATACAATTACGAGTTCAAATTAATTCCCACTATATTATTATTGGAGTAGAAACAAACTCATGTAGTTCACATTATTTGCCATGAGTAAATATCTGAAATACTTTGAAATATTTGGAGCGCAATAAATTATGCTAATAATGGGAAGAACTTCGGGTATGAATTCACCCGTTCATTAGTTTATGTCTGTTTTTAAATAGTTAAATAGTTTTTATTACTTTGGTCACTGGAATTACGCAGGAGCATGGAGCGTATATATATACGTCTCGTTCTCTGATATATAGGTACTCTCTGGAAGATCTTCTATGGTTATGTCGCAATTGTCAGACGTCAGACGTTGTTGTTAATTTAAAGTATAATTTTGTGTTGTGGTAGACAAACAGTAATTTGTTATGGAATTGCTGTTGCCGGCAAACACATATACATAAGTATAGTTAAAATCGTGAAAAGGATAGCAATAGTAGGTACTCATCGGTACGGTTTAAATCTTAAAGGCCTAATAAAAACTATTTTTAATTTTTTTTCAAAAATTTATATAATATATAACTACGCAAAAAAAGTGATGATTATTAAAACAATATTTTTCCGAAATACGAAAGTACCTATTATCGATCAATTGTACCTAGGCCCCAAAAACAGTTTATAGGAATCCTAAGCCTGAGAGCTGTTTTTATATATGGATATACTGTAACGTACCTATATTGTCACGTCTTTGGCTTTTCAGAATATAGCAACTACTTATTCAATAACGTGAATGGGAAAACATTTCAAAACCTGTACTGGTAGGTACCTTCACATAATATTATACCAAATACTCACTAGCTGGGGTGCAATATTCTCTATCTCTAGGATGAGGCAACGCCTGCAACAAGCGCTCGCTTCGCTCCCTGTAGGTGCAATCCCGGGGAAAATAGCTTTTCTATATTTAGTACGAGTGCAAATGAGAATTATATAGATATATTTATATGTATATATATGATCAGTCGTTTACGCTTTTCCAATATATATCTATCAGACGGATGGAAACAATTTCAAATTATCATTTTCCAACTCAACTGATATTAAACTCTTTTCCTTTGTACAACAAAAGAGATATTCAGTTGATTAAAAATGTTCCAATTCATTATTCAATCCAATATTCAGTTGAGCTGATGATTTGATGTAGATATGTTTGTAAGACCCTTAACAAATGGAGATATTGAAAAAAGTTCTTCGGTATTATTTAATACATTGACCAATAAAATCAATTATTTAATTATGTACCTACTGGTAAAAGGGCTGATTCAAACAAATTTTTTCAAATCTTTTATATCAATTTTGAAAGATATTCTTCGTCGTTCTATGAAATATAAATGAAATATGATCGCTGAGAATTTTGAGAATTTTCTTATGACCTAGGTATAGATATCGTCAATAAATCTAGTTGCATATACAAAAAGCAGAATTTCTACTTCATTGTAATCGGGTAACGCCTATTTAAATTAGAATCTGAAAAGGGTTATGATCGGATGAAACGGATCAGCCTTTTATATGGAACAAACTTTTGCCCTCTACTTCGTGCGCATTGAAAACTGCATTCAATGCCATGCCGTAGTTTTTGCGTGTACAAACATACAGACAGACGTGGTCAAATGAAAATAATATTCTAAGTTAGACCTCTTCATTCAGTTCTATGTAGTAGGCTTTGCGTGATACGTGTACAAAATACAGAAAGACACGATAAAATATAGCCTATATTTTTTAGACCTCTAGTAGGTAAAACATCGGTGAAAACTGCATTCAATTCCAGGCAGCTGTTTTTGCATGATGCGCGTACAAACATACATACAGACAAAAATTATAAAAAATGTTTTTTTGGCTTCTGTTGCTCTTATAAAGACCCCCCATATTATTTTTTCTTAAATATCTTTAATGTACAGACATCGGCCTGTTACAATTTTGTTATATATTCTTATTTTTATTATTTATGTATAGATCTATAGATGTATAGATATGTATAGATGCACAAATACCCGTCATTTTCTCTTAATGTATTTGTTTTGGGAAAAAGATATTATACAGGGTGAGTCATAAATGCGCTACATGAGTCAACTTTAATTTTTTTAATGAAACGTATTATATATTTTTACATTTTTATAATCTACAATCAATTCTAGACATTTTTTATAAATCATGTCCATCTCCAGCTCCGAAATAATAACACTCTAATTCTAGTATGCATCATTGGTATGTTTCTCGACTTAGCAACGTTCTGAAGTTAAGTCACAATCTTTATGGCATTGAGAATGACAATATGTTATTTATTTAAATTTGGGACGTCAAAAAATGTCATTGAATGGTAATCAAATTTGAATTTTACTCTGCTCATATTTAATGCAAAATGCGCTTCGCCGAAGATGAAGACAATGAAATTTTGATTATTCTGTGTTATGGAGATAAAAGTAGACGTCATAAGGATGTCCATGATTTGTTTAATGGAAAATACCCAAGTCACCCGTCAATTAGCCAATCAACAGTGTCTAGGGTAGCAACTCAGTGGAGAACTTTCCGTACTGTTAAAGATTAAAATTAGAATTAAAAGTGGTTGTCCTGGTAAATCTGAGGAGAAAAAAATAAACATATATTATCACTACAGGAAGATCCTCACGACTCAAGCCCACAACTTGGACGGGGCAAGGTGATTGAGCAAACCATCGTATCTAAATTTTTACAAATAGAGAAGTTTCATCCATACAAACCAGTATCTGTACAAGAGTTATTGCACGATAATCCCGATAGGCGAGAACAGTTTTGTTAAATAATGATTGAGCTAACAGATAATCTATTTCCAACTCTTACCACTCTATTTATAAATGATAATGATCCTGATTTGCCAAATTAAACTTCAACAGTATGGTGCTCCCCCGCATTATGCTGTTTATGTAAGGTAGTACTTAAATAAAAATTTTCCGGGGCGTTGTATAGGTGTCAATAGAATAGCCACCCACATCGCCTGATCTTAACCCACTGGACTTTTTTTGGGGGCTACATCAAACATTTTGTTTATAAATCTAAACTCAATTCGGTAGATTTACTGAAGAAGTATATTCGACTAGTAATAAGAGAAATATCGCCACATGTAATACTAAATGTACATCAGGAGTCTTTAGATCGATTGATCTACTGCAGAACAGCTGGTGGAGGACATTTTCATAATCTTATAAAATACTTTCCTTTTTTCTTTCCTTTTTTGTTGTTTGTATATTTTGTTTTAAAATTGTTAATAAAAATAAAATTGTTAATATTTCATAAACGGCTGGAGATAAATATAGGACATGATTTATAAAAAATGTCTAAAATTGATTGTAGAATGTAAAAATATACAATACCTTCCATTAAAAAATTAAAGTTGACATCTGTAGCACTATTATGATTCACCCTGTATAATGTCGTTCTCCCAAAAAATGCATTTCAATAAAATAAATTTGACGGGTCGGGCGATTTTTGATTCAGTTGGCGATATTCCATATAAAAGGCTGAACCGTTTCTTTATCATAACTCTGTATGTGAATATCATAAGTTAGTATACCTAATACAGGAGAGGCTGTCAAGTAATAAAAGTGGCATCTGTTCCACAATATTGATACGATCTTTATGTCATTTTGGATAACAGTTTCTTCCGAGTTCTCCTGTGTTATAACTAGTTATAGCGACTACATTGTGTTTGAATATTAATTATTTATCTCAAAGAAATAAATCTGTTGTGCTTCAGGATACTGTTACAGCATAGACACTATAGGCAAAAATAATTACATTCCACAAGTAAGAATAAATAAATGTCAGAGTCGTATTTAAAAATTGTAGGTAGGTATATCCTTCTATGTGTAAAAAAAATTATTTGAAAAAATTATACTGTGAATTATTTGCTGAATTAATTTTACACCTATTGATATGAGAATTTATTTTCACAAGAAAAAAATTGCAAAACTAAAAACATCAAACAAATGACTATTCTAAGAGATAAAGCTTTCAGAAAATACAAAAAACTAAATCCACCATCGATTGGCAAAGTTATAAAGATCTCAGCAATTACACTTCGGCTGCCATAAGGCATGAAAAGAAAGCGTTTCTTGACCATTCCTTACTACAGAGGAATTCTAAAGCTACCTGGAGTTCCTTATGCGCACTTGGAATTCTACGCAAAAACAAATCTCCTGATATTCCAGTCACCCTAAAAAACTTGAATGAAATTAATCAGCACTTCATCAACATACCACATCCTCACAAAACTATTTCTCAATTATCAATGCTGGATAAATATAAACAACTCACTACTGAATTCAACTTCCACTTCACTACACTTGCCCCTGAACAAGTACAGAAATTATTAGATAGAATAACAAGTAATGCAACTGGTATAGATAATATTTCCCTGCGAATGATACGACTAGTCGAAAAACAATTAATAAATCATATCACATGTATCATTAATACAGCAATACTAACAAGTACCTTTCCCAAAGTATGGAAGAGAGCAAATGTATTACCTATTCCGAAATGCAATAATCCTGTAGAACTTGGTGACCTCAGACCCATCAGCTTATTACCCACGTTATCCAAAGCCCTAGAAATGCATATTAAGGACCAGATGACTGCATTCGAGTTGGAACGCAATATTATACTCTCTGTACAATCTGGTTTTCGCTCCCAATATAGCACCACAACAGCACTACTTTCAATAACAGACGACCTACTAAAATCAATTGATGACAATAAACTAATACTTCTTGTGCTCCTTGACTACAGTAAAAACGCTATTTGAAAAATTGAGGTATTTTGGGTTTGGACATCAAGCAGTTTCACTTATCCACAGCTACTTAACTGAGCGCTCTCAGAATGTTTCCCTTGAAGGACAAAGGTCAAATAGTCTTCCAGTGATACATGGTGTACCCCAAGGATCTATACTGGGTCCATTGCTCTTTACCTTATATATTTCAGATTTCCATGAACATAAAAAAACTGTCAGATACACCACTATGCTGACGGCACTCAATTGTATGTCTCGTTTCCTCTTGAAAATTTACCAGCAGCATCAACTGCTCTGAATAAAGACCTCAAAATCTTGTATGACATATCCACAGCACACAATTTGAAAATTAATAGTACAAAATCTTTCGTAATGCTTTTCGGGTCAAAACAGAAAAGAGAAAGAGCAAGCCAATTGATACAAATCTACCTTGATTCAGAACCTCTCTCATTTGTGCAAGAAAGTAAGAATTTGGGACTTTTCCTTGACACAGATTTGCCCTTCAAAAAACACATCAGTTATCTTTGCCAACAGTCATTCAACGTATTGAGAAACTATACTCAAACAGGGATATTCTTTCAACAAAGTTAAAACTTAAACTATGCGAATCCTTAATCTTGTTAAAATTATCTTATTACGATAGCATTTATGGCCCAGCAGTCACCCAAGCTGACTCACTTCGCCTTCGTAGGATTCAAAACTCCTGTATTCGTTTTTGTTATGGAATAAGGAAATATGACCACATTAGCTTGAAAATGAATGAATCAAGCTGGCTCCGCATAGAGAAACTATGGAAATTACATCTTTTGACTATATGTCACAAAACTTTGAAATCACAAAAAACCGAATATTTGTCTCAGAAGTTACGAAAATTTCAAAGCTTTTTTAATACGAACACCAGAAACAAGCATTGTCATTCCTAAGCACTCCTCCTCCATTTACACTCGTCGCTTTTCTTACAATGCTGCTAAACTGTACAATGATCTCCCCAGTGAATACAGGGACTATACAATATATAACTTAAAAAAAAATGATTAAATGATTCATAATGACTCATTCTATTGCCGACCACTTGCTAACCCAAATTAATTACCCTACTTTTGTCACTCCTGATATGTATGTTTGTTGAAAATATATCTTTCTGTTATATGTTATAAGTATATTTCTAATTGTAAAGATTATGTATTACGGTTGAGTTGAAAAACAGCTTCTGCTGACACTCCGCCATTTCGTCACGAAAAAAGTCGTTTTTATTATTATTATTATTATTAATATCATTTGATCCAACATCGTGATATGTGGTTTAATATCTACATGAAATGCTTTTATTCTTGGATGATTTTTACTAGTATATGATTTTATATATTGTAGAATTGTGACATCATTTTTATAACTATCTTTCAATATTGATATATCTTTAACGACTAATAACCTCCAATTCTCGTTTGATAATCTCATTTCTTTCTCATAATAATATTGAGTTCCTATAGTATTGTTTAATTCTATAAATTTGTAATTCTCCACTTTATCATTATCTTTATTCAGTGCTTCTACCTTTTGTATTCTCTTCCCCGCAGTACTCAAGTACAAAAGTACAATGATATATCTGTAAAAGGATAAATGAATGTTGTTAAAGTTTCTCTAGAAAAAACTTTTATTTTGTGATTCTGGATATGCGCTAGTTACGGGACTAACAAATGAACTATAATGCATATCGTGCAGCTTTAAAGCTGAGTCAGTACATGTTACATTATAAATATAGCTAAGGTAAATGTTGTAAACTAGTTGGCTGAAAATTATTCTTAGTCTTAGTCATAGTGATTTTAAAAAAAGTGAAAAATCAAAGGAGAAACGTTAACTGGCGCAGTCAGTAGGATTCAGCTAGGACAGTGTTTGGTGTATCTCATCGTGAATTTACCCCGAAATCTGGTTCGTCTCAACGATTTACCAGCTGGAACCAAAGGAAAAACCTACAAATCTACACATCCAACTCATCCAGGGTGCATCTATCGCGGTATCCACCTATTGAACCTAGCAGTAAGAATAGATTTAATCCAGGGTGCATCTATAGCAGATAACCACCTATTGGGAGTAGCAGTAAGAAATAGTGTAAGAAGATAAACAGAAAAAGAATCCACATGCAGCTAACGATTATATTGATGTAAGTGCTCATTTCCTAATATTACTTACCCAGAAAATTCCTATATATATAATTTCCAAAATTTAAATATATTAGATTTCTAGTTCCTATATATAGTATTATAACTTTATGTCTGATTCTGAATACGACGAATTAATTGAACAACTCAATCAAATCAGTTTAACAATAAAAAGAGAAATTAAAATAACTTCAACAATGCCAGAAACAGTAAATGTTGCTCTATTGAAATATCAAGCAGATAATATACCACCTTTCGATGGTAACCCAAAACAGCTATTTAGATTTATAAGTTCTTGTGAAAATTTCATCAAAGCATTCCAGAATAATTCAAATCCGAATGATCCGATTAACATTTGTCTATTTGACACTATCAAGTAAGTTAAGAAATCGTGCAGCAGACATAATCGGCTCACGATCAGATCTAAATACTTGGGCTCTAATAAAAGATGCTCTGAGAAAGAAGAAATATTGATTGCTTAATACAGGACTTAATACATATCAAACCTCTTAAAAATGAAAATCCTATCCAATTTGGAATGAGAATACAAGATGCAAGGAGTCTTCTATTTTCTAAATTGAATTCGACCATAACAGATGCTATCGAAAAACAAATAAAAATTAAACATTATGACGACTTTGCATTGAAAACTTTTATTTGTGGATTACCATATAATATGCAACTTGTAATCAGATTACGAAATCCCACTTCTTTAGAACAAGCTCTCGCACATTGTACAGAAGAAGAAATTTTGTATATTTCAGTACAGGCAAGAATCAAAATTTACAAACTACGAACTATAAATCTCAACCGCAAATTAACGCTAATTATTCAAATACTGAAACGATTGTACGTCCATTTACAAATCAATCAAGTTCGCAATTTATCCAACCAACACGTACATTCCAATCGATGTCACCTCATTTTTCAAATTCTCTTTCTCAGAGACCATATCCTTCTCAGCCAATGAATATG
This sequence comes from Crioceris asparagi, assembly GCA_958507055.1. Lineage (NCBI taxonomy): Eukaryota > Metazoa > Arthropoda > Insecta > Coleoptera > Chrysomelidae > Crioceris > Crioceris asparagi. The sequence continues at coordinate 33,703,449 of OY293829.1, read as the reverse complement.
CGTCCACAAAACTCATTTAATTCCCAATATTGTCACAACCAAATTTTTCACAACCAAATATATATCAACCAAATTTCCATCAAGCAAATCTATATCAACCAAATTTCCGTCCAATTTATTCACCTCCAACGAATTTCTCTCAGACCCCTCGTAATATCATACCAAATTTCCATTCTAAAAATTTTTGAAACGGTAGCACAAATTCAAAGAGAAGCGTTTATCCCCAACCTATGGACACGTCGTCTGGTAATACAAGACCTCATATCCAACAAAGTAATGCGAAACTACATAATCATGAGATTGGCGCCGGCGGTATAGGAGATAACAAGTATTCAACCAAAGCAAATTCTAATGAAGTTGTAGAAACACAAGAAAATGTTGTGAATGATACATATACCTTTCAAGAAAATGCTTAACCAGACTTTTATGATTATGAACAATTTTATCCGACTGTTTCTGAAGAGGAAAATTTTCAATTAGCTCATCAAAATATCCAACAGGAATGACAGTAATTCAAATGAATCATATACGTGCTGATTTACCATACATAGAAATTCCAGAATTAAATGCTAATTTTCTCATAAATACTGGAAGTTCAAAGAGTTTAATTCATCCGGATTTAGCAAATTGTTTCTTTACTGAATATATACAATTCGAGAATTTTAATATTCAAACTGCACATGGTGTAACATCCCACAACGAAATTGCAGTAATCCCAGCATTTAACATTTTTAATGTCAATGATTTTCACAAATTTTACCTTTTTAATTTCTCTCAGAAATACAATGGATTAATTAGTGCAGATATATTGAGTAAACTGCAAGCCAATATAGATCTTAAAAATAAATGTATTGTAACACCTTACGCTAAGATTCCAATAATTTACGAAACTAATGATCATGAAGCCGTCACTCATAAGAAATTTAATGATTATAGAATACATTTAGAACCTAGAGTAGAAAAAGTAATAAAAATACCTGTAAAGCTAAATAAAGGCTTAGGAATTCTGAAGCATACTATATTACAAGGAAATTTAGAAATGCCTGAAGCATTAGTAAATGTTATAGATAATTACGCAATAACAACAATTTTGAATATTAACGACAATCCAGTTGATCTCATAATATTCGAACCTTTACAAATTGAACCTATAAATCCAATAGAACTCAATTTTTATGAGAAACTAAACATAGATACACCTACTATACATAAATCTGTTGAAGATAAAATACTCAAAGAAAATTTAAATAATTTTCGACTAGATCATTGCAATAAAGAAGAGTCAGACGCTATCAAGAAATTATGTTTCGAATTCAGAGATATTTTCCACAGTGAGAAAATACCATTCACATTCACAAACAAAATCAAACACGAAATAAATTTAACCGATGAAACACCTATTTTCACTAAGAACTACCGTTATCCCGAAATCCACAGAAACGAAGTAAGAGATCAGATAAATAAAATGCTAGATCAAGGAATAATTCAGCACTCAACAAGCCCTTACTCCAGTCCAATATGGATCGTACCGAAGAAACTGGACGCATCCGGAAAAAGGAAATGGAGAGTTCTAATCGATTATCGCAAACTGAACGAGAAAACTATTAGTGATCAATACCCATTGCCAAATATCATCGACATCTTAGATAAATTAGGAAGAAGCCAATATTTCTCTACAATCGACTTAGCAATTGGATTTCATCAGATAGAGATGGAACCCAAAGACATTCCGAAGACAGCTTGTTCTACTGAGAACGGGCACTTCGAATTTCAAAGACTTCCTTTTGGCTTGAAGAATTCACCTCGAACATTCCAAAGGGTGATGGATAACATATTACGAGGACTTCAAAATGAAATTTGTCTTGTGTACCTTGATGACATTGTAATATATAGTACCTCTTTACAAGAACACATCGAAAGATTACGACAAGTTTTCAAAAGAATTCGTGATTCAAACTTCAAAATTCAAATGGACAAATCCGAATTCTTGAGAAAAAAAGTTCAATATTTGGGTCACATCATAGCACCCGAAGGAGTTAAACCGAAGACCCGAAAAGAAATTAAGTCATTTCTTGGACTGATTGGTTACTACCGCAGATTTATCAAAGACTTCGCGAAAATTACAAGACCGATGACCAGGTGTTTGAAAAAAGAATTCAAAATAGAACATACAACAGAATTTATTGAATCATTTGAACATTGCAAGAAACTTCTAATAAATGCTCCTATTTGAACTTATCCGGATTTTGAGAAACCCTTTATATTGACAACAGATGCGTCAGATCAAGCTGTTGGAAGCGTCTTAAGCCAAGGAATTGTACCAAATGACAAACCCATCGCATATGCAAGTAGAACTCTAAATGATACCGAACACCGTTATTCAACTATTGAAAAAAGAGTTTGGCTTTTTAACTTGAAAGAACCTAATAGTAAACTTATAAGATGGCGTTTGAAATTGGAGGAATTCGATTATGAGATCATTTATAAAAAAGGAAGCCAAAATACCAATGCTGATGCGTTATCAAGAGTTAAGATCAATGCTATTGAAACAAGGAGTACACATAATAACCCAGGAGATATTAATCAAGAAATTACAGACTTTCTAGAAAAAATTAATATAGATCCATCCGAGCAAAAAATAGAAGAGATAGAAGAAATTAAGTAAGACATCTTGAAAGAATTCAACAAAATTCACTCAGAACCATCAACAAGTAGAAGCAAAAATAAAAAAATCAAAATTTTACAAAACATCCAGTTAAAACCACCTAACCAAGAAATAAGCGATATTGAAATAGCACAGACAGATGAAAGCACAGAAAGTGCACATTCAATTGATGCAAATGATAATATTAACGATGGTATCCCAATACTCGATGAAATAATTAATAACAAACCCCTACAAATTATGATCACAAAAAACCCACATAACAAAATAGATATTAGAGAAGAACAATTCGAAAAACACAAAATATTACATGTGAAAATTCCAAAATCAGATGATGCTATCATGGACTTTCTTCGTTGTTATACTACAGCCGATAGAACATATTATATGTATTTTAATGACGAGACACTCTATATAGATTTCAATAAAATATTCATCCAAAACTTCAATGGCAATCTATTAAAACTAGTAAAATGTACGAAATTAGTAAATTCTGGATAACGAGGAAAAGATATTAATAATGAAACATCAACATGAAGGTAAATGCAATCACAGAGGAATTAACGAAACATTGGAAAAAATCAAGAAAAATTATTATTGGCCTTCTATGAAAAAAGATATCACCAAATATATCAACGATTGCGAAATCTGCCAGACGTCTAAATATTCAAGAAGAACTGCATATGTACCATTAAATCTAACAAAGAGTGTAGGTAGACCTTTTCAACTACTTCACGCAGATGTATTCAAATTTGACAATCAGAACTTCCTTACAATAATTGACGCCTTCTCAAAATTATGTCAAGCCATAAAGATTCAAGGAAAAACTTCTATAGAAATTTGCAAAAATCTAGTTCAATATTTTTCATATTACGGTTTGCCAGAAGAAATAATATTCGATAATGGTACTGAATTTAAAAATGAAATTGTTCAAGAATTACTCAAATCACACAAAATTAATATTCATTTCACAACACCACTTCATCATGAATCCAATGCTCCTATCGTAAGACTCCACTCTAGCTTAATAGAACATCTCAGAATTATTAAACAGAAATATCCAAAAGATACCATCTCCGAACTTATGAATTATGCAATTATAGCCTACAATAGTAGTTTCCATTCAGCCACTAACTATTCCCCATACGAATTGACTTTTGGTCATACAGAATCTCGCGATCCATCAGAGTTAATTCAAACATCATTTTATTCAGATTATGTAGCAACACACCGAAATAAGATGAAACATTTATCTCAAAATATTTCCAAAAAAATTATTGAGAAGAAAGAAAAAGTTATTGAAAAACGAAATTATAGAGGCTCAGAACAAACTGAATTTCAAGTAGGTCAAACAGTTTATAAATACCACAACAGACGGAACAAACGTGAAAACAAATTTTTAGGGCCGTACGAAATTCTTGAAATATCATAAAGTAAAAGTGAAAAATAAAAAGAACAATAAAATTCAAAAAATACATATGAAAGAATTGAAACCCCCAAATGTGATTTCTTCACCCACTGCGGAGGATTAGGACCTGAATTCGCATATCCCGAATTTCATGAATTGAACGAAAATCCAGGTCTTCTCCCTTCCAAAATCGGTAATGCTCAAAATGCTATAGATAATTGGTCTTTCATTCATGTTTTCGATATTTCAATTATTTTAAAACATTTCACTTATATAAGCGAACTATTTGATGAGTTTAAAAATTAAAAATAGAAAATTCCAAAGAACTTTCGGAAGATTTCTATAATTTCTGTAATTTGATTACATCTCTGCAAAGCAAAGTACATAATCAGATGCTGCAAATAAACCCTCTATTAAATTCCAGAAAAAGAAAAGGCTTGATAAACGGTTTAGGTAGTCTTATCAAAGTTTACTTAGATTAAGAAGATGCTGTAAAATATGATGAAGCGATTAACATTCTTTTCAAAAACCAAGGAAAGATGAAAACGCTAGTTCAAGAACAAATTACTATTCTCAATCAGTCAACAATTTTGAAGATATAACTAGAAATATAACGAAGAATGAAATTTCAATACAGTCACATTTACTGCAAATAGAAAAAACATTAACCTATATGCAACTTTCAAATCTTCACAAAAACGAACATTTTGCTATGCAGACATTTCTCACACAAATATTATCATTACTTAGAGATATATACGAAATCCTAGAAAAAATAGAAATATCAATATCTTTTTAAAAATTGAACACTTTCCATAACTCTCTAATAACTCCTCACGAATTATTAGAAGAGATCAAATTAATATCTATTCATTTAACTAACGTTAAATTACCATTTGAACCCAAGCTCGAAAATATACTAAATTACGAAAAAATACTGAATATCAAAAGTTATAGCAAAGGAAACCAAGTCGTATTCATAGTAGAAATTCCTTTAATGGAACTAGAAAACTATAATTACTACCACCTCTATCCCTTACCTGTCCCACAATCTAATCATTTTAAAACTATCATACCGAGAGCAAATTTCCTTATCCTTAATGAGCACAAATACGTCTTCCTGAATACCAGATGCCAAGAAATTTCATCTGACCAACACATATGCCACAGTGTCAACCCCATCTTTATTAACGAAAATGTACCCTGTGAAATTCAAATGTTGCAATATGCAAAAATGATTATAAATTGCACAGAAATCCCAATTGAAGTAACATCAATTCAAGCCAGGAAAATAGAAGAAGAAAAATGGATCGTTATCGTTTCAAGGAAAACAATAGCATAACAGTATTGCCATCAATCCGAAGAAAAAATCATACTCCAAGGCACATATCTGTTAGATATCAACCCACCATGCGAAATCCATCTGAATCAAATATTGATAAAGAACCGGAAACCAACAAGAACAAACTATAGAAAAATTCAATTACCAAAAACCAGCTTCGCTACAGATAAACAGACAGACAAAGAAGAACAAGGAGAAATGAAACCTCTTAACATCGACCACCTAAACTTAGATGCGATGAAAAATGTGAGAACCGCTCTGGAAATACAAAATCAACGAATCCAAGACTTTCATGATAAACCAGTGGACTTAGATAGTGTTAGTGTGTGGATTATATTGCTTTATATAATTGCCACTTTTGTTACTATGTATTTCATTGCAAAATTTATATGTCAAAAATATTGTAAGAAAAGAGAAGACCAACCCCAAGACATTATCATCTGAACTTCACCGGATTTTCGTTCCACGTCGGGAGGAGTTACGGGACTAACAAATGAACTATAATGCATATCGTGCAGCTTTAAAGCTGAGTCAGTACATTTTATATTATAAATATAGCTAAGGTAAATGTTGTAAACTAGTTGGTAGAAAATTATTCTTGTGTTTATTTGTAACGTTATTCCGTAAATAAAATTGTTAAAAAGTGATTTTTTTAAAAGTGAAAAATCAAAGGAGAAACTTTAACTCGCTCACGTAGCGAGTCTATATTTCAATACTTTTTCATACACATCTAAGAAAAACAAAATATTTATTGTATTTTGAGCTTACCTGATCAGAGTTAATCTGAAATTCTCTGTTTGTTTCAATGTCTCTAACTTTCAGTGCATTGTTTCTTAATATTTCGATTATTTTATATGGACCATTTGATTTATTTTTCAACTTATTTCCGATTTGTGATTCTTTAATAAATATGTAGTGATCTATCTCAAATGTTTTATCATTTGGTTTATGTTTTTCATCAAATCTTTGTTTAGATTTTGCTTTCTTTAGTATAGTCCTTTCTCTTGCAACTTTATAATAATAAGAGATTCGGTTATTTAAATCTCGTACATACTTACTAATTAATTGTTCTTGATTATATAGATTTTCAGGAGGTCTAGAATTTGTATGTCCAAATATTAATTGATATGGGGTAAAACCATGGGTATTATTTATTGAATTATTGTAACATATAACTGCGTAAGGTAAACATGTTAATGGGTGATCATTAGGTCTTTCAGTGACAGTTGCTCTAATCATTTCCAAAAGTGTACTCATAAATCTCTCAGTTGATCCATTACTTTGTGGATAGTTCACGGAAGAAAATGTGATAATTGTAATTTAATTAATTAATTGAAAATTTAATATTGTATAATAAGCATAAATCTTTCATTAGGTTATTATTAAATTCGGGACCTAAGTCACAATGTATTCTTGAAGGAGTACCATAGTGCATAAAATAAAGTAATAGGGTATTGACTATGTTCTTGGCACTTTTATTTTCAATTGGATAAGCTTGAGTAAATTTACATAATTCTTCTCTTATGACAAACACATAATTTTTTGTTGGTAGGTACCTCTAAAATATCAAGGTTTATCCTTTCAAAAGTTGTTTTTGGTGTTACTGTTACTATTAATGGATTATTTAGATTTTTCCTACAAACTTTGACTTTATTGCATATTTCGCATCTCCTGATAAATTTCTCAACATCTTTATTTAAATTTGGCCGTTGGTATCTCTGTCGAAGTCTATGTATTGTTTCATGAATTCCGCGATGTAAATTATTAATCCCTGCATGATTCTGTTCTATTATGATTTGTCGCCCATCTTCATTTGGAGTTATAATCTTATGATCACATGTTATGAATTCGATTTCATCATCTGAGAAAATATATGATAACATTTCTAATACTGGTAAATCTTTTATTTCCTCTAAGAAATATCTATTATGTTGAGAATTTGTCTTTGTTATAGTATAAAATTTCAAATACTGCTTGATCTACATTATGTTCAGGTATTATTACAATAAACTATTTCCTATTCTTAACAGTTCTTGAATCTATATTTACTTCATGTTCTTCATAGTTTTCCTCATCATTTAAAATATCATCAATTATTTTATATTGATTTTCCGTTAAATTATCTAACTTGAAGAATAATAATACATTTTTCTGTGACTTGTCTAGATAATTATTATTAGAAAATTTGCATTACGAATAATCTATTAAAGATTTTATTTTACGCAATTGTTGAAAATTATCCCATTCATGTAAAATTGTTTCATACGCTATTTCAGTTTCATTGTTCAATTGGTTGTTGCTTGTCATTTTCAATTTCATTTTCTTCAGGTTCTTGTATAGTATCATTATTTCCATAATATATCCTTTTTAATTCTGATATATAATTTATATTTATTCTTGATAAGGCATCTGCATTTGCATTTAATTTACCGGGCTTATATATGATCTCATAATTATATTCTTCCAATTTTAATCTCCATCGTGCTAAAATTGATCCAGGATCTTTAATACTAAATAACAATGATATTGGTCTATGATCCGTTACTAGCTTAAACTTTGTTCCATAAATATAAGGTCTAAACGTTTTTGTTGCCCATACAATAGCTAAGAGCTCTTTTTGTATAGTTGAATATTTTACTTCGTGATTATTTAACGTTCTAGAAGCATATGCAATTGGTAGATCTTTTCCTACAATGCCTTGTGATAATACTGCACCGATTGCAAAATTGCTCGCATCCGTAGTTATAATAAATTCTTTATTGAAATCTGGGTATTGCAAATATTGGATAATTAATTAATTTTTCTTTAAGAATGTTAAAAGATTTCATACAATTTTCGTCAAACTCAAATTTAACATCCTTTTTCAACAATTCTGTTAATGGTTTTACTATTTTCGCAAAATCCTTTATAAACCTTCTATAGTATCCTGCTAATCCTAAGAAACTTTTAATATCTTTTGGTGTTTTTGTTATTGGGAACTTTTCTACTGCCTTAATTTTTCTGGATTTGGTTTAACACCTTCATTTGTTATGACGTGTCCTAAATATGTAACTTCTTTTCTTAAAAATTTACACTTGTCCGGCTGCAATTTTAAATTCGCGTTCTTAAGTCTTTGAAATATTTCCGTTAGTCTTTCAATATGTTCTTCAAGTGTAGCAGAGTAAACAATAATATCATCCATATAAACCAATGCTCTTTCATTTTTCATTCCTGCTAATATATTATCCATAATTCGTTGAAAAGTTGCAGGGGCATTCTTTAACCCAAATGGCATTCGCTAAAATTCAAAGTGACCGTTTTCTACATTAAATGCTGTTTTTTCAATATCTGCCATATCCAACTCAATTTGGTGAAATCCTGATGCTAAATCTAATGTTGTGAAATAATTACATCTCCCTAATTGATCTAATAATTCATTGATATTCGATTTATCGTCCACGGTTGCTTCATTCAATTTTCTGTAATCTATTACAACTCTCCATTTTTGTTTCCCACTAGCATCAAGTTTTTTGGGTACCACCCATACTGGTGATGACCAAGGTGAAAAGGAAGGTTGAATTATATCTTGTAACATTTTATTAATTTGATTTTTAACTTCTTCTTTATGAATATGTGGATAACGATATGCTTTAGTATAAATTGGTTTAGTTTGGCCTGTGTCGATTTTATGTTTTATTTTATTAGTGAAAGTAAGCGTGTTTATGTTAATTCGTTTCCCGATAACCATTATTTTGATAATTTCGTTGAGTATTAGTAGTATTAGGATATCTTTGTGGAAATTGAAAATTATTCGACGACCTATTATTATTATTATAATTGTTATTATTTATTTGTTGTTTACGGTAACATTCAGATGTGAAATGACCTTCTCTCTTACAATAGTTTTATGTGGATCATTCTCGCTTGTATATGGTTTCTTTCGTTCTAAATAACTCAGCTGATATTCTGTTTTTATTATCTGTGCAGCTTCAGCAATACTTCGAGGTTGAGATGCACGTACGATTTTACCAAGGTTCGATTCTAGTCCTACTAATAATATTTGTAGCGCCACCTTGTCTACAAGGGCTTGTTGAGCTACTTTTTGGTCTTGTGTTAAAATAATTTGTTGATTTATAGCCGCATATACCTAAAGCCGGAGACACATCTGAGAAACGTTGCCATTCGTTCGCATTCGCAGGTATTGCCAGCATTGCTACTCATTTCTAGTCCTTCGCGGCAACGTTTCTTTGAGCCGGAGACACATCTGAGAAACGTTGCTATTCGTTCGCATTCGCAGGTATTGCCAGCATTCCCATTCATTTCTAGTCATTCGCAGCAACGTTTCTTGGTAGACACTTTTACGAATTCCCTGTTTATTTCCATTCGCTGCCAATATTTACCAGAGTTCCACTCATTCGCGCTTATACCCACGTGTTCACACACTATTCCTCAATAAAGTAGTATATTTTTGATTAATTTTATTGTATAATGGCAAACACAAAAGTAAGTAAACGTTTTATCAAATAGCAGCAAATTGCAAAAGTGTAAGAAATAGTTAGTTTTGGTAATATTATAATTTTAAGGATCATTGGACCAACAGCCAATGCATTAAGCTGATTGAACTATATCGGAAACATACAGTCCTATGGGACACAACCGATGAATTTTATTATTCTGCTATTAAAAAGAAAGATGCTTGGGCTGATATATCAGCAGAAATGGATGTGCCTGCGGCCGATTTGCCTAAAAAAATGAAAAGTTTAATGTCGTCATTTAGATCACAGAAAGCCAAAGGTTTAAAAAGTGTAGGAACAGGAAAAGGCAAGTTTTTATATTTAGTATGTTTTAATAATACATAATAACTATCAAATTCTGACATGGTACCAAACCTAAATTAATTGCAAATAATGTTGTAGGTCGCAAAGAAGTGTACGTATCGAAATGGTTTGCATTCAAACACATGCTTTTCTTGGTTGATCGTGATAAACCAAGAGGAACAGTAGATACCGTAAGTATATTATCAGTTTTCTTTCAGTTACTAATAGTTATCTTGCCAGGGCAGAGGATTATTTTGGAAAAACATTGTAAATTCTTCTCGGCTATCACGTGCAGTCTTCTTTGATTTGCGTGGTATGTTTTTGAGATCAGTAAATGAGCTATTCACACCGTCCTGCCTCCAACTACCTTCCAAAAAGATGCCATCAATTTCGGTGTCAAAAGACCCGGTGGGAGAATATACTTCACGTGATGTCTTGCTTTTGCGTAAAAAATTGTGAAGATATGTAATTGTCATTACGATGAGCTTGACTTGATCGGGTTGTAACAGCATAGGACGTCTCAATATTCTGAACGCCGAAGATATGATTCCAAAAACATTTTCGATAACCCTACGTGCCCTGCTTAAACGGTAATTATATATTCTTTCTCGTGAACCCTTAGGGGCAATTCCTGCGTAGGGTTTCATAATATTGTCCATTAAGGGAAAAGCTTCATCGGCGAGAAATACATATGGTACTTCAGAATGTCCTTCTTGTAGAGATCGTGGAACAGGTAAATTTAGACGATTTGTCTCAATCAGATTATACATTTTGGAATTTTTAAATACTCCTCCATCGGAAATTCGCCCTTGACATCCACAATCTACGTACAAAAAGTTGTAATCAGCATCGACTAATGCTAATAAAACTACACTGAAGAATGATTTGTAATTATAATACTCGCTACCACTGTTGAATGGCGACTGTATCATTACATGCTTTCCGTCCATCGAACCTACACAGTTAGGAAAATTCCATTTATCTTCATATTCTTTAGAGACTCTCATCCACTCTTCGGCACTGTCAGGTAGCTGTAAAAAAATTAAAATCTATTAAATAGTATATGTTAAAAATTTAAGGGCGTATGCCTGATTTACTTTTATTATTTGGTGAAATATTAAGCTCTGTAGCCTTACAAATAACAAAATTAATGAGGTACCCATTGACAAACTATAATCCGATGCTTATTTTTCACAGATTCATCAAGACATAGAAGATAAAAGCGATTTGGAAGGAGATGTTGAAGTTGGCGAGAGTATTAATATTGGATCAGATTATGAAGGAGATTACGAGTCAAGTCAGACAATCGTAGACAATGAAAAGGATGATAATGACTCCATAGACAATCATATAGGAGATGAAGCAACTGCCGACTCAGCAACTGTTGACAATCGCGTTACTGAAACACCTGTTTCAGAGAGATCCATACGAACGGCAGATCATATACATTCGGGAAGTGGTAGGTCAAGAAGAAGAGCATCAACGAAAGTCAAAGAAAGTAATCAACTTGATAGAGCCTTCGAGTTACTAGAACAAGCCGCAAATGTATCATCGTCACAAGGGCCAGCCATTCATTATGACAAACACACGACCTTTGCACTCCATATAGCGGAAAAGCTTCGAGAATATAGTACAATGACGGTCAAGCACGTACAGTTTGAGATTAACAAGATCTTATTTGCTGCCGACCTAGGGCAGTATGACAGACCTGACTGTTTTACAACACAGCTATCCGTTCCGCCTTCTAGCTTCAATGATCAAGCGCTTCATTCTCAGCCCCACACATCTAGATCATACGTGTCTCAGCCATCTACACCTCATTCAAACGTGTCTCAGCCACCTACACCTCATTCATACGTGTCTCAGCCATCTACACCTCATTCAAACGTGTCTCAGCCACCTACACCTCATTCATACGTGTCTCAGCCATCTACACCTCATTCAAACGTGTCTCAGCCACCTACACCTCATTCATATTCATACGTGTCTCAGCCACATACACCTCATCTGGATGTTGAGTCAGGTGAATTTTTTCTTTCGTCCCAGCCGCCTAATTAGAATGATAATAACGAATATGCACATGAGACAAACGTATCAGACATTATGCAAAACACCAATATTGATAGATACTGATATTAATTAACATTAACTCTGTGTTGATAGCATTGTTCATATTAAAAAAATAAAATATGCTACTGAAAAATATATGTTGTTTCAATACTAACCCTTATAAAATCCTTCAGTACTCCACAGAGAGCTGTACATACCTCTGGAACAATTCTTGTAATCAGCTGTCTCGATACCTTAAATGTGTATTGTAAACTTGTATACGAATCTCCACTAGCTAGAAATCGTAAGCAAATAGCAAGTCTGACTTCTGGTGGTATAGCTTCTCTGAAGTATGTATTCCGTTTAACAATTTTCGGTTTAATCATTTCCAGGAGGATGCTAAAGTCTTCTCGAGACATTCTGGTAAAGTTTTTAAAAAATGTATCATTTAGATCGGCTAATAAGTTCGTACCATCATATCTATTTCTACTCAAATACAAGTCACTCATCCAAACAAGTCTCTGTTTTCTCTTCTTTTCTTCTTTCCGTCGATTTATAATTCTATTAATAACGATAAACGAGGCACAGGCCACTATTAATTGATTTTCACTCATATTTCCTTCACAAAGTAAATCAACCACCTTTCTCCAAGCATTCTAGCGAAGTACTGCAAATAATGAAACGTTGCCGCGAATGACTTCGACACTGACACATCTGAACGCCTAGCAACGTTTGCAGCCATTCGCAGCTCGGATTTCCTTTTGATCTTTTCTCTTTTACCGACAGACGATGGAAAACATTCGTTCGCATTGCCGGCCATTCGCACCAAAAGTTATTCGCTGCGAATGACTGTCTACACTTGAGAAATGGATGCGAACGAATGGCCGGCAATGCGAACGAATGGCAACGTTTCTCAGATGTGTCTCCGGCTTAATATAGAATGATGCGCGTTCTCCGTTGTCTTCTCCAGAAGATCTTGAGAGCAATACTTCTTCTTTTTTTTCATCGTAATATTCTTCTTTTTTCCTTCGTAATATTCTTCTTGTTTTCTTCTGGATTTGCTATCCTACCGACTGCGCCAATTTTGTTAGGGGTTGGTCGTTGAAAATCACTTTTTAAAAAATAATTTACACTTTATTTCCTATTAATTTCTACACAACTACTTCCCTAACATTTAAAGTTACTGTTGTAAAATTTGATCCGACAGATGCTTAATGAAACTTATTGATTAAGTAGTTAGAGCGACTGCAACTAACAAACTTAAGATCAAAAGGATTTTAACAGATCAAATCAAAAGCTTAATATTTTCATATGAACTCATTATTTATAGTTTTCATAAAAGAAGAGGGGAACAGCAAAATCCTTGTAAATGTCCTCTCAAATTTATTCATAATCTCTGGGAACATTGGATGTTGCTGCTATGAAATATAATACGGTAAACAACTACAATGTTGCAAACAATAGTTTCCTTCATATGGTTAATTATGGTATCAGGTTACAGAGTATAGACATCATGATAAGAGTTGCATCTCAGATAAACAATATACAATATTGCTAATAATTGACTCATTGTCTTTGGATACATAACATATATATATATATATATATATATATATATATATATATATATATATATATATATATATATATATATATATATAAACTTTTGAACCAAATGTTTTTTTTGGACTAACTTATAGACATATAACAACGTGCCGTTGAAATTTTTTCGAAATTCAAAAGTGTGAACTTTCGCAATAGGTACATTTCTATAAGAAATTTACATATATATATATATATCTATATATATAAAAAAAAAACTTTTGAACCAAATGTTTTTTTTTGACTAACTTATAGACATATAACAACGTGCCGTTGAATTTTTTTCGAAATTCAAAAGTGTGAACGATCGCAATAATAATAATAATAATAATAACGGTTTATTTCCCAAGAAACATAAATATTTATAACAGGGAAAGTAGAAAAAAAATTATATATAATAATACAAAAAAACACAAGTATTAGAATAAACAATGAAATCAGAAATGTAATAAAAAAAAAGTTGAAACTTATTTATTATAATAAATATTTTTTCAAACTATTTTTGAATCTTTTTTTGCCGAATTTTTTAAGAAAATCCGGTAACTCATTATATAATTTTATGCCGTTATAAAGAATTGATTGTTTGCCAATTGTTGTTTTAATTTTTATTAATACAAGATTATTGGAACACCTAGTTAAATAATTGTGTTGATCACAATTAAACCCAAAAACTAAATTTGAATGTTTTAAATTATTTATGACCAGATGAATGAATATACAAATTTTAATTTTATATAATGAATAAATGTCAAATAATTTCCTGGGTTTATATAAACTAACTGTGGGTTCTCTGTAATTTAATTTGAATATGCACTTTATAATTTTATTCTGAAGTATTTTCAAAGGTTTCAGTAATGATTTTGTTGCTGAACCCCAAACTGAAATTAAATATTGAAGCTTTGAATATACTAATGAAAAGTATATTAATTTCAGGTATTTTAGAGGTAAATAATTTCTAATTTTATACAGAATTCCAATTATTGGAGCTATATGTTTACTCAATTTTTCAATGTGTTTGGACCATGTTAGATTTTCATCTATGAATAATCCAAGAAACTTTATAGTGGAAGAGTATTTAATATTATCATTATTGAATTTAATTTGATTTTTTAAATCAGTAGATATATTGTTTCTGGCTATAAAAGTAAAAGATGATTTTTTTATAATTTAGTGTTAGCTTGTGACATTTTAACCAACTAGAGATTTTGCTGATATCCTGCATCATATTAGTTTTGATTTCTTGTAAATTACTTCCACTATATACTATAGAAGTATCATCAGCAAACAAATTTATTTTTCCATTCAATTTCAAACTTATCAACGAATTTATATACATAAGAAAAAGAACTGGTCCCAGGATAGACCCTTGTGGAACAC
This sequence comes from Crioceris asparagi, assembly GCA_958507055.1. Taxonomy (NCBI): domain Eukaryota; kingdom Metazoa; phylum Arthropoda; class Insecta; order Coleoptera; family Chrysomelidae; genus Crioceris; species Crioceris asparagi. Next base: position 33,688,210 of record OY293829.1, on the reverse strand, counting down.
CACATAATACGGTTTTTTCTGAACCAGATACTTCTCCCATGCATACAAACTGTTTTCTATTGAATAGATAATTTTGAAACCATTTGAAAACCAATCCCCTAATTCCCATATGATACATAATATTCAACAAAATTTTATGATCCACTGTATCAAATGCTTTACTCAGATCCAGTGATAAGAGTCCATCATATTTTTTGGAGTCCAGATCAAGTTGGAACTGAGTTATCACATCCAAAACAGCTGATTCTGTGTCACTATTTTCGAAATCCGTATTGAGCGTTATGTAATAATTTTGATTTATCAAGGTATTCCAATAATCTTGAATGAACAGTTTTTTCAATAATTTTAGAAAGTACTGATAATATTGAGATTGGTCTATAATTTGTCATTTCATATTTATTACCTGTGTTGAAAATTGGTTTTACCTTGGCAATTTTTGTTTTATCAGGAACTATGCCCGACAAAAAGGAAAAATTTATTAATTTGCTCATCAAAGGTGCCAGTTCTGATTTCACTACTTTAACAATTTTGATACTTATTTTGTCTAACCCTGGAGCTTTTTTTGCATTCAGTAAACTGATTATTTCTTCGATCTCTTCTGGGGTGGTAGGTTTCAGGTACATGGAAGTAGACTTTGACTCCATCGGATATTCACTTTGCCTGGGAATTTTGGCAGCTAAGCTGGGACCAACATTGATGAAATAATTATTGAATTTCTCACAAATTCCATGTGGATCTTGTAGTATATTTCCATCAACGGAAATAAATTTTATGTTTTCAGTATTATCCTTACTTTTGTTATACAGGATTTCATTTATCGCATTCCAGGCTAGTTTTGGAGTAACGTTTTTGAGTTTTTCGCCGTAATATTTTTCTTTAGATTTTCGAACAGTTTGTTTTACTAGTTTATTGAAAAAATTGTAAGAATCAATTATTGATTGTACATTGGGATAACACTTTTTTTTATAATGATATTTATCTCGCTGTTTTATCAATTTTGAAATCTTTTCATTGAACCATGGCTTAGAATCCTTTCTTATTTTTATTGCCTTTTCACAGGAACAATCCTCAAATATTTTCAATATCATATCATATATCTTGTTTACTTCATCATATTTGTGAAAGTTTTCATGAAAAATGTTCAATTCTTCTTTCAGTTTTACTTGATCGAAAACATGAAATTTCTTATAAGAAAACAGTTTTTTTGATTGCGTGTTTTTCATACAAATGTCCGTAACTATGAGTTTGTGGTCACTCAGGGCACTGTTTATGATAGAAATATTACATTCTTTAGTTGAGTTTGTCAATACATGATCAATTAAAGATGATGTATTCTCAATGTCTCTGGTAGATATTTGAAATTTACCTAATATATGATGTTGAGAAAACAGTTGCATTTCATTATCAGTATGTGAGCTGGTTTTCGTTTTTCGCTGAAAATGGTCCAAATTTATCAATAGTTTGGTCGCCATTTTTATCACTTTCTCTTGACTGTTGTAAAAGATATCAAGTAAAAACTTTGCGATTAGTTGTGACTTGATTATAGTGGAACGATGGGCGTATTTATTGTAAATACTGGAGGGAGAATATTTACAAGTATGTTAGTTAACTGGCCAACTATAAACTCTTTTGTGCCTGGACATACATAGTATGCGAAATATACTTCATTCAGTGATGTCTAATTCCTGGAAAACGGTATCTACAACTCAGAAAACGTAGATTCTTTCATCCAAATGTATAGAAAATTCACTAACTTTTTCAAAGAACGATATATACAATTACATACTCTCGTATTATGGTGGAACGTGGGTCACTCATTTATCACCCATTCTTTATTAGGCTAGAGATCCAAATCCATGGCGGCTACGGCGAAATTCGATCGGACGGATTTTGTGGAAATATCAACTCTCTACCTATTACGCTTCATAAGATACGGCCTGCTGACAGACGGACAGACGAACAGTGTAGTCTTCTAGTAATGGGGTCCCGTTTTCACCAGTTTGGCTCCGTATATAAATATTTTATTTATGCAGTTTGGTACGAAGCCCCAAAGAGCAAACATACATTTTTTTAAAATTTTGTTAAAACCACCTTGTATTTATTTGTTCTGGTACCTAGGTAGAGCATAAGAGAAACAAATGAAGAGGCTTCTTTGCATAAATATACTTTGCAACCGCTATAAATTTACTTTTCTCTACACACCAACAAATCCTGAAAGATATTTCGGGTAAAAACATATTTCAGAGCCGCTCTCTGCCTGCAAACTTTTTCAACATCAGTTGTTCCTCTAAAACACAGCAAAATACATCATTTGTCAATTTGCTTCCAAGAAATATGTACCCATATAGTAAACAAGATGAATTCGGGAGCTGACACTTTTCAAATAGCTTCTTGGTTTTCACGTGAAGACTGCGCGAAATATAATTGGCAATGATTAATTATCAAAAGATATAATTAGCACACGAATAATGAAGCTGAGTTAATTGGACCATTGATCCATGCTGCTAGAACATTGTTATTTGATAAAGAAGTTTTAATGATATTATGGTATCGTTGAATCAATCTACACTCTACACTAGGGCAACGCGACAAACGAGTATTTAGAATAACGGACGATCGATCTCTTTATTACGTACCTACCTATCCGTTAATATTTCTTTTATTCAAATAAATCTTAAAAATGGAGTCACCTCACCGAAAATATTTCATATTATAATAAATGAATGATATCTACTTTTGTTAATATAAAGCGATGATAAATTCGTTGAAAAAAAGTTGTAATTTAACCAAGAGTGAGGACAGTACCCTATTATACATTTTTGAAATAATACCGACAGGCCATAATTAACAATAGTAACACAATAAAATCATTTATCTACAACAAATTGACCAGTAAGTATTAATACTACAAAATTTAAATATTTTTAATCCTCAGATAACTTCACTCAAAATACTTGCTCCTCCATCTGGTAAATTAATTGATAGGGGTGAGTGGGAAAGCTAACTCATTAAAAATGTATTTGTAACGCACTATAGAATTTGACAAATTTTGTGTCGATTTGAATTTTATTATTTCAAGTTTTCTTAAGAATTTTCAACTACTGCGCATCTCGATATCTTTTCCCTTGAGATATAAGATATCAGAAAAAATGTCTATTAAAGCTATTATTTATTTACCTACTAGTACTACTCATCTTTACATCTAGTAATCAACTCAAACTCAGTATATCTAATTGTACAATTTTATTCAAGCTCTATAAATGTAATAAAATAGATAAAAAAATCGAATGTAAATCAGATATGCAAATCACTGAGACAATTGGCACAACATGGCCACACCTCGTATAATCCAATGTGCTTGCGGCTTCGACGAAGGCAACATCATGGCAATGACAAAGTTGGTGGAATGACCGGTGGTCGACAAAACTCCACGCCTTTCCGAAGTTTTGTAGACTGGACAAATGTAGGATGGTCGCTCGATGAGGTCGTCCTTTTTCATCGGTTTCAGCCACAGCTGGATAGGGGAATTTTCCAAATTGGACACACAAATAACAGAATGGGGAGAAAATCAGAGTGAAAATTAGAGTTAGGAGCTTTTGTTGTCCAATACGCTAGCCTAGCATATTATTTACAAGCTTAAAAATTGATGCCGGGTGGACCAATTACCAAAATAAATTCCTCAGTAAAAGTAGCCAAGAGAAATCACTGGAAAGAACATTCATGTCTCTAGCTTTGTCAACAGAGGTTATTAAAAAAAAGTAATCTAGAATATCTAAGGCCTGAATTCTAAACAAATTTTATTACATTTTTAAGACGTATTTATAAGCATCACGTGTATCTGTCTATCTTTGTAAGTGACTCTTCAACGTTTTCACAATTTGCAGAAGTCCGATTGACTTGACTTGAAATTTTAGGACGTATCAAACACCGATGACAATGTAATAATTTAATAACTTTATCCTTGTATTCTGACTAGGATCACCAGGAATATAAAAGTATATACTAGCACTCTTATTCATAATTTGATTGACAGCTCATCAAGAGCTTAAATACTTTAAGTTGACACTCTTCGATACTGGGAGAGTTTCATGTAATAGGGATGGATTGGATGAGATGGCAAGGTTACGAGGAATGAAATCAAATAAATTTAGAAAAATAGACACACAAAGAATCGAGTATCTTGATTATAACTACTTTCATTTTACGACATTAAAGAACAATAAACAAAATTATAGTTAAGAAAATTAAAACACGCTTTAATAACAATCCGAGCTCAAAATTACAAAAATAATATTGGAATACAAACTGTCTTACATATAGAATCATATTGGAGATTTATAAGGTTGTCATTACGCGACACTCGAAGAATTGTAGGACTGTAGGTATTCATAAACGTTAAATAGGGTTATAATAGTAATATTAAAACTTATAGAAGGTTCGACCCTATTATGAACCTCTAATAGGGTAACATCATTAGTAACATGGCCAAATTCTGGCCACTTAGTAACGGCTGATCAAGAGGTTATATTTTAAGTCACATTTTTGACACTTTTTGATAGAAATTCAGAAAAATAGAAGATCATGTTGACTTCCAAAAACAACACACAAGTGTTGAGTTTAGCAAAACCAATTGAAACTACCAGAGCTTTCAAGTATCAGAAATTTGACATTCCGTCAACACAACCCTTATTTTTAAAAAACGCATGAGGTGCTATTTACAATGTTTTTATTATGACCATACTTACATAAATGAAGTAGGTATTGATAATATTTGGTGTCAAGCACCCCACCCTTTCTGACAATAAAATTAAACAATTCATATTTCCGAAGTTTTTTACCTATATTTTTTTGTTCTATTTTTTAAATAATTGGTAGGGGAAAGTGGAGTAGTTTTTCACCGATTCTGGTTTGGTTTAACTGATGTCAACGATATTACCTTCACTCGGATGAGCGAGTTATGTAGCTAATTTTACTGGACTAATCAGAAAATGTAACTCGTAAGCGTCTGGGTTCAGCCTAATATGCTGACACAACTTATCTCAGTGTTATAAATACAGGAGAGGAACCTCGCCTCTCACTTTTACATGTAATCAAGTAGTTAGCACCTCAAGTATTGTGTGAATTAGTCAGTCGTTTAAGGTTAGAATAAAGTTTCTTATAATTTTTAAAAAACGAATTTCTACCCGGACCGACTTAAGTAGCGTAGGTTTGTTTGTTAATCACCTATGTATCATCTAAAACAATTTATTTTCGTTAAAATTGTCGTGGGTACGGAGCATCTTGGAATACAAATTATTAAAACTGGTTTTGAGGTGACAACGTCTTGGTAACTATAACTGATGGATATAATGTCTTTATATTATTATTTTGAATGACACTGTTGGAACCTGAACCAATTATTCCGTTGAATAATATGTTTGCTTTTAGTTGCGGGGAACAAATGGTAATCATATGATTTAAATTCAATTATGTCGGTACATTTTTTAATGAAAGCGCGTTTCAAATGATGCACATCATTGTGCGGGCAGTATATACAAAAATATCTCCGGCAAGCCAGCGTGAACACGCGCAGAATTTTGGATTTCGAAGAAAAGGAAGGAGATGTAAATGCTTCCATCCATAAAGACGAGGATTGATATACGCGTCTACGGCGAAAGAAGCTAGTGCCGGTGTGAACATTATACCTAAAATAGACCAAACAAAAGGGTCAAGATTCTCTACAGCCATATCCTGGAACACAAGTGTGATAGAGGTGCTAGAATCTCCGGTTATTTGCATTATCGGATGGACCAATGGTAGCGCTACCAAAACCAGCGTCGACAAAGACCGAGGTAGGCCCATTTTACATAATCAATGTGCATCCGAACATTCAAAAACCTTAAAGAATCAATCGAAGGGATTTATACATATTATTAAAAATAATAAATCACATAATTACAGTTCATGTTCAAAAAGTCTATATTCGACATTTTGGTCCTTCGAGCCGGATTAAACCGCCCTTATTTGTATTAAAAAAAAAAAAATACAATTTCACATTTTTTTATATATTGTGCATTTTGTTTAACAGCTATCCGTTTCATAGTTACAAGCAAACATATTATTTTGACCTTCAAGACATTATATTCCTCAATATCAAGTCGTGCTAGTTTTCTTTCAGTTTCACAAAGAATTCTTGGTATGCTATCCAGATAGAATTCCTAGCGTTTGTTCTGGTGTCTGGTTGTTTAAATTTCCAACATTTGGTACACAAAACGCGGAATAAGAATAGTTTTCTTCCTCGCTCACAGGTCTGAAATTCAGAAAATTAAATATACTGCTCGTCAAAGATATATAATCAAAAATTGTCCTATTAATGATTAATTATTAATTAATTATTAAATATTAAATAGAGAAATTTCTTAACCTTTATTTTGATTACCCTCAATCATGACACCTCAAGTGACAGATAAAGAAAACATTAAAAAATGGACGATTAAACGTAGGATTCCATTAAATAGGCTAAAAGAGATTTACGACTACGGTAATAACTCGGTTAGTGATCAATTTTATAGAGAAAACTTTCTAGCTAGAGCAGAATTCGCTGACGCTATTTATGGAGAATTTAAAGAGAATCATAACGAATTGATAAATTACGTATATGAAGAGACAGATTTTGATGAACAGGATAAAGTTCGTATTTTGGCCGATAAATATTTTTATGGCATTAAGTCCAAGAGAATAGAAATAGATGGTTCTGCTACTTCACCTAGGGGGAATGATAATCAGGACCTAGAAACGTACACTTCTGGAGCTAAGCTTCCTAAAATTAATGTACCCATTTTCAACGGCGATATAAAAATGTGGCCGGCATTTTATGACTTATTCAATAGTCTCGTACATGACAACACTCAATTGCCAAAGATTCAGAAATTTCAATTTTTGATGACCTCATTGAAAGATGAACCTTTTTCTTTAATTAAAGCCATTCCTATGACGGAAGTTAATTATCAGAATGCGTACGATACAATTGTCAATAGGTATCAATACAAACGGTTCTTAGCCACGACCTATTTTAATGAAATTTATACGGCCCAACCTTTACAAAAGACTTCATTTAAAGAATTAAGGCATTTGCTGGATACTTTCTCAGAAAACCTTACGGCACTTAAAGCGCTAAATTTTGACGTTGATTCCTGGGATTTTCTAATCTTTAACATTTTACTACAAAAACTAGACACCAAATCTAGGACAGAGTTTGAGATAGATCATAGCACTTCGGAAATACCCACTTATCAACAGTTAACTACCTTTTTAGCGAATCAATGCAAAGCCCTTGAATCGGTTCAATACATGGTACCTGGTAATTTGAATAGATCAAAAGACTCGGCTACCAAAAACGTGACGTATCAGAACACGTTCAAAAAATCTCATACTCCTGCCGCGTTTGTTAGTACAGTGGCATCTAATCGTAAACAGAAGTGTATTCTATGCCCAGCTCTTCATGCATTGTATAGATGTCAGTTCTTTCTAGCCAAGACACCTTATGAAAGATTCAACGTGGTAAAAGAAAATAAAATATGTACTAATTGTTTGCGGTCATCCGACCACTTTGCTAATAATTGTCCTTCATCCTCCAGGTGTCAAATCTGCCAGTATCCCCACCATACAACGGTTCATTTGACACAAAATAAAACTTCTCATAATTCTAGCTCGCAATTGTCAAACAGTAACACTGATTTTCATACAAATCAATCTGTGATTACATTGCCTGCGCCAAACATTGAGAAAACATCTCAGGCTTTACAATGTAGTACGTGCACTACTTCCGTGACACAATCTACTGTGATGCTATCTACTGCTGAGGTGGAAATTAGAGATATTCGGGGTCATTTTCAGAAGGTCCGAGTTCTTTTCGATTCTGACAGCATGGCAAACTTTATTACTGAACAGTGTACAAATAGATTGGGTTTACGTCGGCAGTCTTTTTCTGTACCTATTGAAGGTCTAAACAGCTCAATTTTATGCACAAACAAAGGGATTACGCAATGCTTTATTAAGCCATGTGGAAAACAGGAGCCTACCTATTCTTTTGAAGCAATTATACTGCCTAAGGTTTGTTCAGATCAACCAAAAATTTCTTTTAATCCAAAAAATTGGAGCTATATTAACAACCTCTCTTTAGCCGACCCAAAGTTTCACACCCCAGGTCCGATAGATATACTGCTAGGCGCAGAAATAGTACCATTTGTTTTAGAGGCAGGTCGTATTTTTGGTAAACTGGGGCAGCCTGCAGCTTTAGAGACAGTTTTTGGATGGATTCTGCAAGGCAGAATCGAATGTTCTTCCAGCAATACATCATTAATAAGTTGTTATGTATCACTTGAACCACAAGTAGATTTTATACTTCAAAAATTCTGGGAATTAGATCAGGTACCAAAGTCGGATATTTCTTTGTCTTCCGATGAGATAAAGTGTGAAGATATTTTTACAAACTCTTTATGTCGAGAAAGCTCTGGTAGATTTATAGTTTCATTACCTTTTCGACAGGAAGAACCGGACTTTGGCGACACTTACTCTCAGGCAATCCGCCGTTATATTTATTTGGAAAATAGGTTATGTAAAAATTCGGATCTTCAATTTTCATATTCCAATTTTATCGCAGAATATCTAGAAAAAGATTATATCTCGGAAGTACCTATTTCTGATTATCAATCCACTTCTTCCTTTTATCTACCTCATCATTGTGTGCTGAAACCCGACAGTGTTTCAACCAAAATACGGGTCGTCTTTGATGCCAGCGCAAAAGGAACCAACGGAATTAGCTTAAATGACAGCCTTTTTCCTGGGCCAAAACTTCATCAGGATCTTTCCAAGATTTTATTGAGATTTCGTACTTTTCCTGTTGTATTTACGTGCGACATAAAGCAGATGTATTGTCAGATTGTTGTTAAGCCTGAGCACAGAAAATACCAGAGATTTCTTTGGCGCTTTTCTAGAAATGAAACCATAAAGGAATACACTCTAAACAGAGTAACATTCGGAGTTTCAGCCGCTCCATTTTTGGCCCTTAGAACACTCAAAGAGTTATCTATTATAGAACAGAATAATTATCCTAATGCTAGTAGAGCTCTACGAGAGGCAGTGTACATCGATGACTGCGTCTATGGAGCTCAATCCGTAGAATCAGCCCTTATGCTTCAATCTGAACTTATCTCGTTACTAAAACAAGGTGGGTTTGAACTAGGCAAATGGAGCAGCAACCACCCTGACATTCTCTCGGCTGTTTCTGGTGCAGACACACAAATACCTCTAAATTTTGAAACCGAAGGTCCTCGCTTTATCAAGGTCCTCGGCCTTCAGTGGAACCCTCGTTTAGATACATTTTCATATGAATGTACGCCAATTGACACACAATGTACAAAACGAAACGTGTTATCACAGATTGCTAGGATCTTCGACCCTCTGGGGTTTTTATCTCCCACTGTTTTCCTTGCAAAACATATTTTGCAGCAGATGTGGCTGTCCAAGAAGGATTGGGATGAAATACCTGAAAATAACCTTGTCAAAATATGGGAACGTTTCAAATCTGAATTGTCACAATTATCAAATGTCCAACTTCCAAGACAACTATCCTTGGGAAGAAATTGTCGACTTGAAGTTCACGGGTTTTGCGACGCAAGTACCTTGGGGTATGGATGTGTTATTTATTTTCGTTGTATGTATCGAGACGGTACTGTCAAGGTTCACTTGATTACCGGGAAATCTCGCATTGCACCTCTAAAAGTGGTATCACTTCCTAGGCTCGAGTTATGTGCAGCCTATCTTCTGGCTGATTTATTTGTATTCGTGAAGGAATCGTACATTGATTTTCTTACTTTCGATGCAATTTTTGCCTGGTCTGATTCGCAAGTAGCACTTGCTTGGTTGACAACGTCAGCGCATCGATTTAAAACATTCATAAGCAATAGAGTATCGCATATACAGGAGATTATACCCCCTTTTTCTTGGAGATATGTACCGACAAAAGAGAATCCTGCAGATTGTGTATCTCGGGGATTAACTCCCTCACAGTTGTTGGAACATAAGATGTGGTGGGAAGGTCCCGATTTTCTACTGAAACTCTCTGATGAATGGCCACGACAACCCCCTATTTTATTGGAAAAATTGCCTCAAGCTCTCATAGAGGAAAAACAGACAGTTTTAAACGTTGTCGTGGAACCTATTGGAATCATTACCATGCTTTTGTCGAGATTTTCTTCTTTAAAAAAACTACTGCGAATACTCGCCTATATTTTTCGCTTTCTGCTTGTTTTTAGAAAACCACACAAGTTTGCATCATGCGACTTAAGTTCGTCAGAAATTCATCATTCCATGATTATTCTGGTCAAGTACGTCCAAAACGAATGTTTTGACGAAATTGTTTCGGCTTGTAAAAACGAAAAATCTCTCCCCAAGCCTTTCAGAAAGCTCGCTCCATTTTTGGACGAAGAAGGTGTTCTTAGGGTGGGGGGACGATTGAAAAAATCTTCGCTTTCCTACGAAGCAAAACATCCGATCTTATTGCCAAAGAAGCATAGGTTAACAGACCTTGTTGTTGAACACGTCCATAAAGAGAACCTTCACCCTGGTCTTAAGACAATGCACAACCTAATTGTTCAAAAATTTTGGATCATATCTCCCAGAAATGCAATTTATCGGTGCTTATCCAAATGTCTGGCATGTTTTCGTTTAAAACCTCGAGCTCCTCAGCCCTATATGGGCGACCTTCCTACATTTAGAATCTCCCAAATAAAAGCTTTTTCTCATGTAGCTCTCGATTATGCTGGTCCTTTTCTGTTAACCATGGGAAAACGTCGAGGGGCAAAAACTACAAAGGCTTACATTTCTTTGTTTGCCTGTTGTGCCACCAAAGCTCTGCACTTAGAACTCTCTTCCGATCTAACATCAGAGGCCTTTCTCGCAAGCTTCCGTCGATTCATTGCACGTCGCGGTAGAGTGTCTGACCTCTATTCGGATCAGGGTACCAATTACAAAGGTGCTCACAACCTTTTGGTTGAGTATTCTAAGGCGGCAGCGTCTCAGTTGTCTATTAACTGGCATTTCAACCCAAGTGGTTCTCCCCATTTTAATGGATTAATAGAATCTATGGTAAAACAAACAAAAAGTGGTATTTATCGGGTGCTGGGGAACCAAGTCATGACCTACGAGGAATTCTACACCCTACTTACTCAAATAGAAGCTCTAATTAACAGTCGGCCTTTATCCCCTATCAGTGAAGATCCAAATGATCTCACCCCTCTAACCCCTGGACATTTCTTAACAATGGAACCACTGTCAACATTTCCGGAACCTGACTACTCGGAAATGTCGCTTAATCGGCTCAACCGCTGGCAATTGCTGCAACGTATGCACTCCGATTTCTGGAAGCGATGGAGTTTGGAGTACTTACACACGCTCCAACAGCGTCAGAAGTGGACTTGTCAGTCCCCAAATCTTAAGGAAGGGTGGTTAGTAGTTATAAAAAACGAAAAGAGACCTCCTCTAGAGTGGGCTTTGGCCCGTGTAGTTAAGGTGCATCCGGGTGAAGATGGAGTCGTACGAGTCGTAACTCTCAAAACGCCTAATGGAATCTTACAGAGACCAGCTGTCAAACTTTGTCCACTTCCTGGACAATAGACTCTTGTTATTTCAAATTTTAATAGAATAAATTTTAATAGAATATATTTTACTTTTTTTTTTTTTTCTCTCGGAAAAAAACCCATGCGTTTTTTTGTTGGGCGGAAATGTTGGAACCTGAACCAATTATTCCGTTGAATAATATGTTTGCTTTTAGTTGCGGGGAACAAATGGTAATCATATGATTTAAATTCAATTATGTCGGTACATTTTTTAATGAAAGCGCGTTTCAAATGATGCACATCATTGTGCGGGCAGTATATACAAAAATATCTCCGGCAAGCCAGCGTGAACACGCGCAGAATTTTGGATTTCGAAGAAAAGGAAGGAGATGTAAATGCTTCCATCCATAAAGACGAGGATTGATATACGCGTCTACGGCGAAAGAAGCTAGTGCCGGTGTGAACATTATACCTAAAATAGACCAAACAAAAGGGTCAAGATTCTCTACAGCCATATCCTGGAACACAAGTGTGATAGAGGTGCTAGAATCTCCGGTTATTTGCATTATCGGATGGACCAATGGTAGCGCTACCAAAACCAGCGTCGACAAAGACCGAGGTAGGCCCATTTTACATAATCAATGTGCATCCGAACATTCAAAAACCTTAAAGAATCAATCGAAGGGATTTATACATATTATTAAAAATAATAAATCATATAATTACAGTTCATGTTCAAAAAGTCTATATTCGACAGACACCATAGCTAAAAGGTACCTATATACGACAGAAAATCCAAAAATTAGGATTTAAAAATACTGCTTCAAAAGAATGTATGTCTCATTGTTATACGGCAATAAGCGAAAACGATGAGAGGGATGCCGAAGGACTGAAAATAATTTTATGACATGAAACTTTCGACTTAATTCATATATATATATATATATATATATATATATATATATATATATATATATATATATATATATATATATATCTAGGTTGATGATTCATTAATAATTTGAAATATTTAGTTTAACTTATAAATCTTGGATATTGTGAAGATTTAATACAAATCAGACATTCAAACATCTCGAAAAATAAAGAATATTTCATCGTAAAATGGATAGGTTATTCACATAGAATATTTCAGAGAATTGAAAATTCGTATTAAAATGATAATTATGGCGCCAGAAACGTAGAGTTTAGGATTGGTCAGCCTCTCAGCTGCAGCTATATCTTTACATAGTATAAAACGAAGTAGCTTCCGCTGTCTCTTCGCCTAGATCTTTTAAACTACTCAACGGATTTTAATGCAGTTTTCAGCAATAGATAAAATGTTTCAAGTGGAAGGTTATATGCATAATATATACATATCATGATACGAAAAGCCAACAAATTCAAAGATTTGTAATGTGATGTAACAAACATATTTTTGTGCGCTTAAATCGCAAACGGAATTGTATAAATTAAAGAAAAGTCCGCGATGGTATAGGTATATCTATATTTTAACATTGACTCACAATAACCATTTTAGTGCTAACCGTGCGAAGCAGGAGCGGGTCTCTAGTCTATATATAAAATAGAGTATAAGAATATAGGTACCTATGTATTTTCTTTCGTTTTATTCAACAGTAGCTACTTATATGACTTCAGCAAATTAAATTCTGATTCCGAATAATCAAATTTTCGTCGTCTACTTATTTCTAAGTTATTGTTTGATAAAACAGACCCAGATAATAATTTGTGTATAATTTTGTAGCAAATGCTGGCTATTATAGATAGAACGAGTTATATGATGAAATGGTTATATGGAGAAGGTTCAGAAAAGTTAGGTCTAGTGACCTAGCAGGTCACTGAGATAAACTTCTGACGATCCATTTATAAAAACTTACCTGAAAAAATCTGGAAGACATTAATCAGTCTGAAATATCATATTTTTCATTTACAATATAGAGTGAGTCACCCATTACCCAAGTTTATGAGTTTTTACTTATATCTCGAGTTAGACGAATGATATGTACATGTGGTTTGCACCAATTACAATAGATTGATTCAACTTAACTTACTTTATGCGAAAGTGCTTACTGTAGTGGTCAGAGGGCTTTGAAGAATTTTTCTATATGATATTTTTGGCTTTTCCAGGTTACTTTCATTAAAATCGGTTAAATGAAACCATGCATTTCTTCATAAAAAACTTGTTGAATGTTCCCAAACCCATTATTTGAAAAAGAGAAGAAAAGTAATTATTGAAATTTGTTCAGAATTTGAACCTTATTCACTTTCAATTGGGATATATTAGAAAACATTGTTTTGAATTTCTTAGGATTATGCACTATAGCGAAATTGTTATGGACCCAAGTTATTTCCAGCGATTTCTCTTGGTTTTTATCAGAGATTTTTTTTATCCCAAAGTTGTAGGAAGATACAGCCTGCTTTTTTTGTCCACCCAGCACATAAAATATAGTAGCACTGTCTGTATGTAACAAATATAATCACTTACGAAGGGCACAGTATCATATAGGACTTTGGGAAGGGATTCATCAAGTTCCATTTTTTTAGGATTCCATCTGGCTCCATCAAGGAAAAGGCCGTACACATATACGCCATCTACCGGCGGTTTATCATACTGTTGTCCCTGAAGAACCTGAGGGATTTCAAGGCTTTATACAAAAAGTGGAACTATCTTATCTAATTTTACATTATAGAATAGGAGACTGAATAGAATTCCAACTAGTCAGCAATAAGTGAGTCAACATAAATAAATCGTAAAGACCAATTCCCAATTGACAACGCAAAGAGTCGCGTCACGTCGCGAAATTTTCTGCTTCCAAAAGTTTACTTGTTTTCAATGAAGCGTTAAATTTTATCGCAACGGACTACCCCTGCTTCGCGCCGCGCAAATGAGAATTGAGCCATCTGAAAGTAATTAAACTGTTGGAAGCAGAAAATTTCGCGATGCGACGCTCCGCTTTGTGTCGCCGAGTGAGAATATGCCTTTAGTTCCATGTGGTACTATCTGGTTTAAAAGATAAACAACCAATTGATAAAAGTACATATATCATTTTCTACCATAGTTCAGTCGTTGCAAAAATACTAGTTACCCAATACGAACTTGAAAAATTTAGATACTAAGGAGACAACTAACTATACACACTTTTTTTCTAACGAAGAGAAATCATTGATATTTACTATGCAAAAGGCACGAACTAACATAGAAAAGAAAACATAAAATAGAATAGTATACCTACCTCCTCCTTTTTATAAATTTGGTCAAAAAAGATAAATATCCTATTTCGTGAGGATAATATTCTTTATTTTCTAAATAAATAAAAGGAATTAAGGAAACGTTTTCTTTGCTCCTTCAAGCTTAAAAACTTTTTAAATCAGATTTCAGAACATTACCGCTCTCGTTTTGAATATTTTGTACATTAATATATTTTCCTCTTTGTTATTTCTCAAGGGAAATCTCTAATCCAAATAAATATTAAATAACATCCGATGAATTTATGTAGGCAGTAGATAGGTACCTACCTCATAATCGAAGGCCAGCAGATCAATAGGGATGGTATACTTTCTGGCATAGTTCTGTTGTGCCCCGGTTAAGAAAGCCTGCGTAAAGAAGAATCCCGATAACCAGAAAGTTGGGGGCGGGCCTTCATCCATCCATTTCTATAACAACAAGAAACGAAAAAATAAATAGAAAACATAAAGGTACCTATATAATCTAGAAGGGGCAGAAAGGAGTAAGCGTGAACTAAGAAGATTGAAGCCTCATTGAATCGGGAAGGCGGCTGCTTTCATAAAAGTTTTTAACAATATATATATAGATATCGGGAAATTCAATTAGGAGTTATAGAAATATCAGCGAGCCTTGAACAAATAATACACGTTCGTATACTGAAAGAGTAAATTGGAAAAGAGCTTTCACCAAGTGTCTACTTTTGTATAACATTGAATTTTTCGACATGACATTCCACTAGATAATGGAATGTTGCGCTTGTAGTGTGAGAAAAAAGATAAAAAACTTGCAGCTATCTTCAATTTGAAATGACGGAAGATGAAAAAATCACAGCTCAAAAAGATGCCCATATTGCTTTACACAAATATAATTACATTATAGTTTGAAGATAGCATTCAATTTAAAATAGAATGCATAGCTTTAAAATTGATCTGAGCTATGATTTGTCTGATCAAATATACAAATATTTAATAAAAAAGTAGTTTATCTACGTCACAGTTAAATCTATCAAACGTTGCTACACTGTAGCATTAAAGATGATAGTAATCAATTATTAATATGACATATTATTTTAACTATAGTTGTGAGACTTTAATTTTAATTCCCAAATGGAGTAAAAGAGAAAAAATGTCGAGTACCACCATGTTTCTTCTCGGAGATCATCCAGCCAACTAGAACTGTTGTTTCGATAAGATCTCTAGATATTTAGATCGTATAGTAATTATTCCTATATTTTCGATTTATTTGTAGTTTTGGAATCTGGGACATTTCTTTGATATTTGATAAGTGTTACAAGTTGTTTGAAAGACAAAAAATGTAATCTAATGAGAAAAATGTAGAATAGAATAGAATAGAATATATTTTGACCAAATCTATGTGTACAGCTTACAAACATCAGAGACAACATATTGGTACAAAAAACAATAATAATTTCACAGATACATCTATAATAAAAATAAAATTATGGATTAAAATTAACCTTACAGAAATCATCAAATTCTTTTAATGAATAAAATGGATTTTCAAGTAAGAGGTTGCTTAACCAATTTTTGAATTTAATATTCTCCATACTAAAAGCAAAGGACCCAAAATAACCCCCATAATATTAGGGCTTTTTCCACATAGACTTAAGTTATGTACAGGCACTAACAGATCATTTTTGTGTCGGGTATTGTAGTCATGAGTATCTGAGGTTTTACTGTAAAGATCTGCATTGACTTTGGCTCCACACGCGACGTTATAGATATATTGATTAATAATAGTAAGGATTATAAACATTCGAAAGTATGGACGACACGATTCTCTCGATTTTATATTGGCTATACACCGTAATACGTTCTTCTGAGCTACAAGAGCTCTATCCACCGCCGAACTGCAGCCCCAGAAACATAATCCATACAAGAAACGGGAGTGAAACTCGCTGAAATAAACTGTACGAAGAGCATTGTTATTTAATAGACTTCTCACATTTCTGAGTAAGTATACGTTTGGATTGATTTTGGAGATAAGGTTTTTGACATGAATAGACCAGTCAAGTGTCTCTTCAGTGGTCAGACCTAAAAATTTCGTATTCTTCACTCTTTCCAATTGGCGATCGTTAATGCTTATTTTAAAGTCATAATCAACTCTTTTTTGTTTGGTATGAAAAACAATAAAGTTCATTTTATTTCTATTTAAAAACAATTTATTTGCTGAAAACCACTGATTAAGAATTGATAAAATATAATTAGTATCTCTTTCTGTATCTTCAAAACTACTTCTAGAAATTAGTAAAGAAGAATCATCCGCATATAGTGACAGTTTACAGTTTTCCAAATGAAACGGAAGATCATTAATGAAAAGAGTGAACAGCACAGGGCCCAGGATCGAACCCTGTGGTACACCTATCGATACAGACTGTTTTTCGGACCTAGCCAATTGTTCCACTCCATGCCGTATATCTCCCTTCAAGGTATGAGGCGAACCATTTGGCAGCCCTTCCTCTTATTCCGTATCCATTTAGTTTTTGTAATAAAATCTGATGGTCAACTAAATCAAAAGCATGACTTAAATCGCAAAAAACACCGAGTGAAATATTTTTATTATCTAGCTCACACAAGATATTTTCATAGAATTATTTTATTGCCGTTATTGTGCTTAGTTTTTTCCTGAAGCCATGTTGATCGGGGCATATCATTTTATATTTATCTAAAAATGATATCATGTTTTGAGGCTACTATTAAGCTTAATAGTTGGTAAATCCCACTTAGGGTTAAATCAACCAGAAAAAGATGTCAATAGGATCAGAATTTTAGCAATATTGAAACTGCTGGTCATACCGAGTTGCTGTTAAGGCGAATTTGTTGTAGAAACTCAAATAAAACATTTTTTCTATTCAATAATTACCTGCAAAAATGCTAATCTGGCAAGAAAATCATTCACATAACTTCCTAAAGGTTTCAATGAGGGATACGATTTGCCAGCCCACATTTGTGGTATACGTCCAGTAAGGATACTAGTGACAACTTCTTCCAAGTCCACAGACATCACAATTAGACCTAGATGTACAGAAAAAAATATCAATGTTAGGATTAATTAATACTTATTTTCTCTAAGAAGGCATCTACAACCAAGTTTATTCGATATTTCAACACATTTGGGTTCTAGAGAAAGTATATTTTTAAATTAAAAATACCTATTTGAAGAGATGTAAATACCTACATAAATACCTATAGTTAGATTGAGAATCAATAGCTCCAGAAAACATCAGATTCCCACTTTCATGAAAAATTAGATCAGACCGTTTTTATAACTCTAAATAAAGAATTTAATAGATTTTTTAGCTTTGGCTGCCAACAAGTAAATCATAATGATAGGGGGATAACAGGAACTACAGATGCAATAATTGGTCCCAAATCGAGTGGTTTATGAAACTGATTCCGCGAACCTCTCTAAAGTGTCTACATTGAAAATTTGCGCAGGGACGCCATATTATGTTGGTATTGCACTGGTAAATTCAAATACTCTGTCCATTATACCTACATGTTTGTCAGTCTGTATTAGCCAGTATATACTTGGTCAAATTTAGGAAAATTTGTTTTCTAGTAACAACATATACTGTGCATCCATAAAGTAAAGCATGAAATCGTTAATAGCTAAATAAACAATAATATTAGACATTCCCGGAACAGGTCGATTTTCGATTTTAATTTACGTTTTTTCAAATTATAATCCAATATCCAGGCTGAACCACCGTCGTATGATGACGGCATCGCCATTTTTTTAAATGGAACACCCCATTTTTTTTAATTTCTGTATTTCCATTGGTGAGCTGATTCCAAAAATGTATAACACTTTGCTACTAATGGGTACAGGTTGGGCAAAAATACAAAAATTTCAAGTTATTTACAAAATATTGAATAAAATAATAAAGGTAATACGCACATTAAATTAAATTACACACGAAGATGGTCCACCCTGTGTATTGGATTATAATTTGAAATTTAAATCAAAAATCAAAAATCGATCTGTTTCGTCAATTTCTAAGATTATAGTTTATTTATCTAATAATGAATTTATGCGTTACTTTCTGAACGCAGTGTATAGTCTCATATATTTGAATTAATTGGAAATTCTGAATTATGTTTGCGTAAAGGCAAAACTATTTGAAATTTAGAACATGGCTTTAGCTTTGATTATGAATACGGGTGTAAGTATATCTAAACAGCAAAACGTTACCCCGACCATATTCTGTATGCAAAAAACTATAATTTGCTGGCTTCCAGTTGCTATGTCAACATTTTATACTACAGATCTTATAACGACGGAAACATTGAAATGAATCTTTACCTTTGATGGCCTTCTGGACATTCTTCAAGCTATTCCTGATAACTGTAAGAAGAATATTGAAACGAGTCATCTCTTGCACCAAAACCGTGTTCATGCTCTGTGAATAGGATACAGGATACTTTTCCATGGCTAAATCGCGATCGAAATTGTCTGGCAATTTGGCCAAAATGTCTGTCGCTACATCCATGACAACATCATCGGGAGATTTCGTTGACGCACCTGTCGCCATAGTATCCTAAACAAGGTAGTAGATTTTATGCTTGATCCTTTGATTAATGGCTGAACATTATACTATAGTGTCATTAGAAGGATTTGTTAATAACACCAGGACATTTTTAGTCATAAATTAGTCGCCAGGATAACATCTTATATTTCGAAATAATTAATTTAACAAAAATATGACTCGTTAGATATTACATTCACAAAATACACTTGCATATATAGAAATCGATCCACTACAAATTTTGATGTTTATTAATATTGTCTTGAAAGGAACAAAAACTTAACAATTTAAAAGATTATTCCATAATTGATCGTTGTCTGCGAATCATCAGCAAAACTAAAATGAACCTAATCTGGAATAAATCTATCTAATCTTATGAATTTTAGACACATTCTAAACACACACTCAACACTGCAATTTCAAACATATCTGTAGCTGTGTGAAGTTGGCACCGCAAAGTTGAAAAAAACGAATGAAAATCACAGAATCGTTTGACCAGTTTTTGCCCATGTTTGCCCACCAATTAGTTTCGATTGCCCACCCTTCATTCCCGAAAAAAACAAAAACTTCGTAAATTATTTTTTTCAATAATTGAAAATTGAAAACTACACTCATAAAGCAGATCATTTGCCCATGTTTGCCCACCATTTAGATTCTTTTTAAATTATTATATAATCATTTTAAGCTCAAAAATTGTTTGACAAAATGAGCTTTGTGAAATTTGATAGCTTGAAATGAACAGATGAATGAATAGATGAAAATCACAGAATCGTTTGACCATTTGTTGCCCATGTTTGCCCACCAATCAGTTTTGTTTGTCCACCCTCCATTTTCCATTTCCGAAAAAAAAAACAAATAAAGATTTCGATTTTTTTTCTATAATTGAAAATTGAAAATTGCAGTCATAAAGCAAATCGTTTGCCCATGTTTGCCCACCCTTTAGATTATTTATATTTTTTTGCTTTTTTCGAAAAAGGAAGATTGGCAAATGAAACTGATTGTTGGGCAAACATGGAAAAAAATGGACAAACGATTCTGTGATGTTCATCAGCTCACGTTCATTCTGAGCTATCAAATTTCACAGAGCTCATTTTTCCAAACAATTTTTGAGCATAGAACGATTTTATAATAATTTAAAAGGAATCTAAAAAGTGGGCGAACATCTGGAAACGATTTGCTTTATGACTGCAGTTTTCAATTTTCTATAGAAAAAAAAATATATTTTCGAAATTTTGTTTTTGTATTTTTTCGAAAATGGAGTTTGGGCAAACCAAATTGAATTTGATTATACCTAAAGGATAAAATTACACTGCTAGGGCTAGGATCTCCTGGTACTACACTGAAGATTTCCTTTCACAAGTAAGGGAGTGGACAGCATTCACTCCCGACCCAATTCAGATAAACGAATTGAAAAATGACTTAAAATGATAAATCTGAAATAATAATGCACATACGTCGATTTTATGATCGAACAAGAATAGCTTGTCATTTCACAGTAAACAATCTCAAACTTTATATTTTATTTATCTAAGCTTGAAATGCTTATATATATATATATATATATATATTTTTTGATTCTGAATTCTTGACTGGTTTATTATTTAATAAAATAGATTTTTGTTGGGGATGCAGTCATTTAATAAATAAAATTCTTTGGATTATGCCAAGCTTTCGAGAATGTTTATTCTCTTCGTCGGGGCAAACTAAAAATCGTTACAAATTTTTTTTAACTACATAATAGATTATTAATTAAAGTACTTACATTCGTGAATTTATATAAAATTAACCACAAACAGGAAAGATTTCATAGTCAGCAATCAGAATGTCATTAGTTATTTATAAATGTCATGGTAACAGCATATCTAGAGTTGAAAGTGTCTAGATTCAAGTTTTCTTAGAAAAAATCCAAATAGGAGTTATCTTTGTGTTTGTAGCTCTTTTTTAACAAGTCACACATTAAACTTAAAAATATTGAGGCAGATATAAGTTTAGTAAAAAGAAAAAGTTATTATTCAATTATATAAAAAAAAAATATATATTCATAACAGACTTAGAAACACATAATATAAATAAATATATACCCGTACACAGACTAGACTATCTGAATTCGTAGGTATTGCAGTATAAATTCAAGTTTATTATGTCAATAATATTATTTACTATTTTGTTAGGCAATCTCTCTCACAAATTAACCTGAGAAATTTATTAAAATAAGATATATCTAATAGAGAAATATTAACATATATCATCTTTATCGTATTCTCTCACAATACGATAAATACACAATATAAAATATCCTGAAAAGCATTCATTCATTCAATGAAGCTAATAATAATGATAAGCTGATTTCTCTCACAAATCAACATGTAAGAATATTTTAAACATTTTCCATGTTATTTAATACATTTTAAATAGTGTTATCAAAAAAGCAAATGGCGAAACACAAGGAAGGAAAAAATCATCGTATTATATCTCACTATAGGTTAAACATGAAATGAAAATCCTTTTGAATCAACTAAATTTCTCTCACCAATCAGTTGATCTAGAGATCTCGAAACTCTTAATATTTGTTGTTATAAACTTTTATCCTTCTTCAGTATAATCTGTATACGCATATATACCCATCTATTATAATATACTAAAACAAAAAAAAATGACAAATATAACTAAA
This sequence comes from Crioceris asparagi, assembly GCA_958507055.1. NCBI lineage: Eukaryota > Metazoa > Arthropoda > Insecta > Coleoptera > Chrysomelidae > Crioceris > Crioceris asparagi. Next base: position 33,666,149 of record OY293829.1, on the reverse strand, counting down.
TGATATGAGAATATAATTAGCCTATACCTACATATAGAGCTAGGTACATATTATATTCACACATATATTTCAATTTTGAGAAATATTTTGAGAAAAATTATTAAATTTATTATTATAGAGATTTAATATATAAGAATAAATAGAACTAAGTCCATTAATATCTGAACGTTTATTCATAGTATTATTATGTTTTTTAATATTTATCATTTCTAAGAAACCACGTTTAAAATAATTTTTCTCAGAACAAAGAGCAATAGTATTATCAAAATCAATACTATGTTTTTTATTGATGGCATGTTCAGCCAAGGCACAAGATTTTTTATTACATCTTATATCACTTTTATGGGATGTTATTCTTCCTAAAATACTTCTAGAAGTTTGACCAATATATGATAATTCACAATCAAGGCAATTTATTTTATATACTACCCCAGACATTTCTGTCATTTCTAAAGGTGTCTTTATTTTGGAAAATAAGTTATATACGGTTTTAATATTTTTTCTTGCAATAATAACACTATACCCTCTAAAAACATTAACTAACTTATTAGTAAGCTCATCTATATAAGGTAAAGATCTATAAATAGGGAGGATATTTGTAGTAGAGAACTTTTTAAATGATAATAACAATAATGCCTCTACTACAAATATCCTCCCTATTTATAGATCTTTACCTTATATAGATGAGCTTACTAATAAGTTAGTTAATGTTTTTAGAGGGTATAATGTTATTATTGCAAGAAAAAATATTAAAACCGTATCTAACTTATTTTCCAAAATAAAGACACCTTTAGAAATGACAGAAATGTCTGGGGTAGTATATAAAATAAATTGCCTTGATTGTGAATTATCATATATTGGTCAAACTTCTAGAAGTATTTTAGGAAGAATAACATCCCAAAAAAGTGATATAAGATGTAATACAAAATCTTGTGCCTTGGCTGAACATGCCATCAATAAAAAACATAGTATTGATTTTGATAATACTATTGCTCTTTGTTCTGAGAAAAATTATTTTAAACGTGGTTTCTTAGAAATGATAAATATTAAAAAACATAATAATACTATGAATAAACGTTCAGATATTAATGGACTTAGTTCTATTTATTCTTATATATTAAATCTCTATAATAATAAATTTAATAATTTTTCTCAAAATATTTCTCAAAATTGAAATATATGTGTGAATATAATATGTACCTAGCTCTATATGTAGGTATAGGCTAATTATATTCTCATATCATTTAGTTATATTTGTCATTTTTTTTTTGTTTTAGTATATTATAATAGATGGGTATATATGCGTATACAGATTATACTGAAGAAGGATAAAAGTTTATAACAACAAATATTAAGAGTTTCGAGATCTCTAGATCAACTGATTGGTGAGAGAAATTTAGTTGATTCAAAAGGATTTTCATTTCATGTTTAACCTATAGTGAGATATAATACGATGATTTTTTCCTTCCTTGTGTTTCGCCATTTGCTTTTTTGATAACACTATTTAAAATGTATTAAATAACATGGAAAATGTTTAAAATATTCTTACATGTTGATTTGTGAGAGAAATCAGCTTATCATTATTATTAGCTTCATTGAATGAATGAATGCTTTTCAGGATATTTTATATTGTGTATTTATCGTATTGTGAGAGAATACGATAAAGATGATATATGTTAATATTTCTCTATTAGATATATCTTATTTTAATAAATTTCTCAGGTTAATTTGTGAGAGAGATTGACTTGTTTTTTTTTTTTTTATGTAATTGACGCTTTCCATTATTCATTTTAAAGTTATGTATGTCGTATTGTGAGAGAATATGATTATATATAATTAACAAATAATCTGAATGCCTAACAAAATAGTAAATAATATTATTGACATAATAAACTTGAATTTATACTGCAATACCTACGAATTCAGATAGTCTAGTCTGTGTACGGGTATATATTTATTTATATTATGTGTTTCTAAGTCTGTTATGAATATATATTTTTTTTTATATATAATTGAATAATAACTTTTTCTTTTTACTAAACTTATATCTGCCTCAATATTTTTAAGTTTAATGTGTGACTTGTTAAAAAAGAGCTACAAACACAAAGATAACTCCTATTTGGATTTTTTCTAAGAAAACTTGAATCTAGACACTTTCAACTCTAGATATGCTGTTACCATGACATTTATAAATAACTAATGACATTCTGATTGCTGACTATGAAATCTTTCCTGTTTGTGGTTAATTTTATATAAATTCACGAATGTAAGTAAAAATTTGTAACGATTTTTAGTTTGCCCCGACGAAGAGAATAAACATTCTCGAAAGCTTGGCATAATCCAAAGAATTTTATTTATTAAATGACTGCATCCCCAACAAAAATCTATTTTATTATATATATATATATATATATATATATATATATATATATATATATATATATATATATATATGCAAATTTTATCTCGGAATCTGGTCTACCGATTTCGATGAAAATTCATTCGTATGGGTTCTAGAGTGTATTGAATCGATTGGTTGTAGTCACATTCACAAGAAAAATCGTTTTCAGCAATTAATATTCTCATTTTACGAGTTCTACAGATTATATTTAGGATACCAATATGAATCCAGTAACATCATAGGACAAAATAGTCATATGGTTAAGCTTCCGGGTATTTATCTAGAGTTCCTCGGTTCGAATTCTGATCACCTTAGAGTTTTTTAACAAAACCCATTTTTGTAAATAAAAGATGTTAATATGAGTTTCTAATAATTTAATCATAAGAGGAGCGCGTTAACACTGACCGACTTCGATCTTCGAAGTTAAGCAGCGCTATACGATGGAAACGGCTTGGACGAGTGACCGTTGATGCGGGCGCGCGTTCTTGTCTCTGTCGCATTGCATTCTCCTCCTCTCGCAAGGCAACGGGAAACCAGTGGGAGTATATATTCCCTAGTACAGCTCTCTGGAAGGGTGTGCCCTTAAGATTTATCTTGAGACACATCGGTGGTTCGGAATCCACGTTAAACTGTAGGTCCCCCTATTTGTGGCAACACTTTCAAGGCAGAGAAGCCGCCAATGCTCGGATACGAGTACGGCACGCAAAGAAGAAGAATAATTTAATCGGAAATTTTCAAGGAAAATTTGTACATATCTAGTACATTGCGACCCTTAAGGTACACATTAGCTATTTCAAGGAAGGGTTAGCAGATTTTGTTAAAAATGAGCAAAAAGGGGTTTTCGGAGTCGAAAAATCGATTGACGATACTTTCATACTGAATCGGTGTGACCCTCGAGGTCCATCCACACTAGCTATTTCAAGAGTTTTGTTATATTTATTAGTCATATTACACATTCATATTTATTTCGAAATCTATAACTTACGAATATGTGAACAATAAAAGCAGTATTTACCGATCGCAATACATTTTAACCAGAAATATTCAATTTTTTTAATAAGTTTAAATATCCTTAGTAACTCTAATAGACCCATCTTAAATCCTGTTTTAACCGAGCAAAGCTCGGTCTCCAGATATTTTATTATTATTGAAGTGAAACTTTGGTGGCGTTTTGATATTTGACGAAAATGGAGAGTGAATTAGAAAAAATGTAACGTTTGGAGATTTCGTTACACGAGAAAGAAATAAGATACAACGTAGACAGATGGAGAAAGAGAGCTATATATAGTCCAAGGTTCAAGTTGCTTGAAGGGGGAATAGTTTAGGAAGCGTCGTACGAGCAAGAGAGAGAGCCACGCATTTCGATGGCTATGGAGTTGTTAGGGAGTTAAGGGAAGATGTGTTAATGCGCGTGGGACTGATATGGTTTGGGTTTCATACTTCTAACATATTGTATAAGTATTTCCTGAGTGTATGGATGTATATTGATGGTATTTTCGATGGGTATGGGTCTTCTGTGGTGGAGTAGTGAAGTTTTAAATGTGACTGTGAAGGTTATGGGTCGACGTTATGGTTGTTTTTAAGTGCGACTGGAACTCCTTGGATGTGGGTTCTATACCTATACCCCTTTGAGCCCCGGACACGCCTGTTATTGGGACTTGCGTTATGGAGGCGGTTAGGGAATATTGGATGATGATGTCTAAGTACACTTGTGAGCCTCTCGTTGTGGGTTACATCATTCTTTGATCTGGCTGCCATCTTGGATTTTTCTTGTTTTTACTATTTTACTTTTATGTGCTACTAGGACACATTAGTTGAGGGTTCCATACCTCTGGTTACTCAATTTGATACAAGTATTTTTTATATTTTTTTTGTAGACAAATTTTATACCGTTATATTTCTTTTGAAATGATTCCTCTCTCTTTCTCACTCACACACACACAAAACTAAAATTTCTTTCATTCTCTAGTATCGAAGCAATTTCACTTCTCCCAAGTGTACGATGCTGCACATGATTTCTTTATGCTAATTTTTTTCAAAAATATATTTTCTTATGGTTATTTCATAAACCTACCTACATACTTAGTCTGTTCGATTGATTGAATTACCTACTTATTTCTTAGCTGAAGAATCACAGTATCCCAATCATTAAGCAGCATTAAATCATTCTTCAAACTATATTTTTGGCCAGATAAATATTTTCTAAAGGAAAAACCTATTTCAAGTCTTAAGCTAGTGGACCATATTCTACGCATGCGAGAGTATATGTAAAAAAACTCAGTAGGTACCTATATAACTTAATTTTGGTATAAACATATACATAAAAATCGGGATTAATTAAATTGTTCAAAAAAGCATTAATGGCATTCATAAACTTTATTTACTATTTTTAATACTTACCATTTTCCTTTTGAGAAGCTAAGAAAAGATATAAGATAGAAAAATAGAATTTAAATTAGTTCATTCATTCAATAAGATTTCATGTCAATGAAATCATACATGAATATCATTTGTAAATTTTCAACATTTCTAAGAACTTACCTCAAACTCAAACAGGTCCTGAATTGATATGCAAATAAAAAAGCAATCATCAATTAATCAACACTATGAACTTATTGTATATTTTTTATTCCTTCTATTTCTATTAAAAAAAATCTACAGATCTTAAAATTTTACAATATAAATGACAAGCAGACAATGAGAATTTTTTGAAAACAAATTGATCAGAACAACAGGGAATAACAAGAATACTATTATATACGTTTATAAACGTGACTTCACCTACTCATACATGGGAAAATGCAGTTTCTAATTTTCAGCTACATTTACAAAATTTTTCTGGCTACATGTTAAGATTTTTATTTTCCGAAAAAAATCTACAGCTCAATAACTTTAAAATTATGTAAAGAATATCTGTTTCTGATCCATGAAAGTTCCTTAATTGTATACGAAAAAATCACTGCTTCCCTATCAACAAAAAGTTGTTATTTCATTTTATATATCGACATTTTTGAATCGTATTTAACAGCCTACCAAATTTATCACATCTGCTCATAAAAAATATTTTCGTTTCCCAAAAATACTGAATGGTCACCAAAATTAAGAGCGATTACCATTTATTGACATCAGTCTCTTATATTACATTTTACAACAACCACGTATTTGTTAATGATAATAATTTCAATTTTCTCTATTTTCCTCCTTGTACATTTATTCTGCATAATAATAATAAACCAAATAAAATTTATTTAGAAAAAAAATATTTCACATTTTTGAGTACCTATATCATTGTTCATCAAAATGGTTGAACGTGGATATGGTTCTTCTTCAATTTTGTCATCTCAAAGTTTCGAGGGAGGAAATATTGCATATATTTTTTTGATATGGAAGGAAAAAACTATGCTTAGGAAAAATACACACGGAGGTTTCTTCATGAAACATTGCGGTTAACACGACGCTAGTTTTGAAGCTACTTAATTTTGATTATGAACATGGCCGAAAATGTCTACTATAGTTAATGGCACACTCAACTTCAAATGCATTTTTTATTAGCTTTTGAAAAAAATATAGGTATCATTTTTATTAGTTCCACGTTTGGTGAACATTTAGAATACAGTGTGGCCTCTTATGGAGCCCGTCGTTGCCAGGGCGTTATTATGCCAGTTTCGACCAACCATCAGGTCCTGTCTCAGACAAATTTCGCCGCTTGAGATTAAATTTTATCTCAACAGCTTTATGTTCAATAATTATCAATAATAAACAATGAATTTCAAAAAAACCAAAGAAAATATTACAGAAAAATGTAAAGAACGGCTACACTGTTTTTCGTTTTCCCATTTAAAATACACTGCTTATACACGGCCTATCTGAATTCTCAGTGTGAAACGCTGTATAGACATATAGGATTTAAAATGTAGACAACGCTAAAGCAACACCTACGCTATTTTGGTTATGCTTTTCCCATTTTCCGATATAAATATAATTATTTGGTGCCCAAAAAGGAATTTTGGTGTTAATTTAATTTTATCGTGGACTGCACAAGGGTTGTATAGTTTAATTTGGTCAACCTTATATTTGCTCCCTTATTGAATTACCCGGTATGTCAGTATAAAACAATACCCACATATACAAAGATCAGACCGGCCAGCAGCGATCAACATCGTAAACAACATTTACATGAGGGAGAAATATTCGCTCACTCTCAATCTCAATGGCACTTACCGTTCTATCCTACAGTCCGATGTCCATGTTAGCAGAGAAAACAAGAAAAGAAAATTAGCAAACATTACCAGAGCACAGAGGCTGGCGGAGGTTGTACTTCAGTTGTACAAACATATACAGGGTGCTTCACAGTGAGAGATAGAACTACTCACAATTCAGTTCTTAAAATTTGTAGTGGTGTCGGCTTTTTGGGATGCTCGAATAATATCGACTCACAGTAACTTTCCTCTTTCAAATTAAAAGTACTTTTTACGTCAGATTGTGTTGATATTATTTTATTTACAACTTTTATCAAAATTCCTTATCGGAAATATCTATACTTTCTGGAAAATTTCGATGTAAATGCAAATTTTCTTGAATACGACATCATTTAAAAAAAACATGCAGACGTTGTCTTGCAGCGCCATCTAGCGGTGAGTAACGACAAAGTAGATAGCGTTATAATATTAATAATATGGCGATCGGTTAGATAGTGTAGAAGTTGGTGCTCTGCAGCCTCATCTAGTGGCGAGTTATGGTAAAGTTGATAGCATAAAAACATCCCCATGGAGAATTTCACATGAATACCCAAATGTTCAATTAAAAAGAAAATGTTTGTACACGTAGCATGGACAGAGATGAGATATAATAGAAATTTTAGAGTTCAATCCTAACTGCACAGAAAATCAAATACTTCTCTACTCCAAATATACTTTACTATAAAACTTTCATTTTTAAAGCTCCTTCAATAAAAGCAATAATAGGTAGGTATTATCAAACTTATAGCCTACTTTGTTCTAAGAAAGAAATCACCTCTCGGATTCAGGTACCTATAGCAAATTTTCTTATATTTTTGGTACGATTGAACTACAACCCCCTTACATCACCCGCAGTGTACCGCTTAAATCGCTGATTCGCTGATTTTTTTTTGCCCACGACCCGTTCTGGGTTTTTAGTTTCGTAAAGTGAATGCATAGAAATACCGAAAACGTGAAGTGGGTATTTTGATTTATCCATGTCACTTTCACTGTGTTTTAAATTTGTATTCTTCATATTAAATTTTTTTTGTACTTGAACAATGATACAAATTAAGTATGTTTTACATAAAATTAGACCGTCTTTATTAGTTGGTGCACTGAAAAATACAAAATCATATTAGTTCTATTGGTACTGGTAATTTTGAAGTCATGCAGTTGAAATTAGATTGAAAACTTTTGGCATCTACCTACTTCAAAAGTAGGTACCAGAAACAATGGAGTTAATATTATTTTGTATTTTTCAGTGCACCAAACTCATAAAGTCGGTCCAATTTTTGTAAAAATTATTTATATCACACTTTTCAGCGTAACATTATTCATCAAAGTGATTCAACGTTCACCAAAAAAGATAATACGTTGCTTATACTTATTCCGATATTTCAAATACATATATTTCATTCTTTCGCCACTGCTGTAACTCGGATTTTTTTTTGAAAAATATCCAATTTAAATGCTGCTACATACAATTTCTTCTTTAGTTTTGCGGCCTTATATTTCCAACTTTGGAAACTCCCACCACATAGCAGATACACATATTTCAGGTTTTACCATTACTGTACCTTGGAAATCTGTTTTTTTTAAATTGTCCAATTTTCAGTTTTAAATGGATATTGTCTCTTCTTTAATTTTGTCGTCGCAAATTTTCGATTTAAAAAAAAATACCCCCTCCACCCAATTAGTAGATGTTTTTGTGGGGATGGACATGTTGAATGTCGATTTTTTTTTCATGGGACCAATTGTCAGGTCCTTTATCAAATGTAAAAACAATCATGAAAATCGTATGAAAAAAGAATCATGAAAATCGTAGAACGTTTACTATATAAAAGGTGCGAACATCAAAAAAAAACCTGCAAACAGTCGAATTGTATACCTCGGTTCATCGCTCAAAATTGAGTGTTTATGTATAACCAGAAGCATTAGTGCAAATTTTCAAATATAAAATTTTCTTGAAACGTCTAATAAACCACACACAGTGAAACACCCTGTACATTCAAGTGTACACATATTATGCAATCGCAGAGAGGCGGCAAAGTGAGCCCAGGTATATTATATCGTGTGGAGTAGAAGGTTGCAGGCGGAGGCGGTCCAATATTTACCTGAGTCAGCAAAATGTTGTTGAACAACAAACTAGTTTCCTGCTGGTCCTTCATGATGTCGGCATTCTCATGCATGCCAAATACCTCGGGGTGTGTTATTAGAGGCAAAGATCTGGTATAGTTCATAAACTCCTCGTACTCCGTCTTATCGGGACAACAGTAGACACCTATTATATAATACATATATATTATACACAAATATGCATATACCTAGATGAAAAAAAACGCTATCGCTACTTATGTGCAGTATACATACAATTTATTGAATGGAAATAAATATAAGACGATAGAAAAAAATGGAAAATCAAGCAAAAATATTTTAAATTTTTGAAAACTTTTTCATGATATTTTTAATTATATATTACGATTCATATTAAATCAAAGAATTTGAGTCAGCAAAATAAATAGATACAATAAATATAGAAATAATAAAAATAATAATAATAATAATAGGTACTTTGATTATACGAGTATGCCAAATAACAAATAAATAAAAGAATGGGCAAATTGAAAAGGTTTACATTCACCGCCATATTACACGGGGTATAATGAAGGTGGTTTTCAGTGTAACCTGAAGAAGAATTTCGCCCATTAATAAAGAAATTATTATTATTATTATTATTAAGAATGTTTTTGAATTCTCAGATTCCAATATTTATTGCCTTTTCTTAGCACCGGATTCGAATAGAACATCACCGTTTAAATAGCTCTATGCATAATTACTCCAGTTTGCCATTGCTTTCCATTAGGTGGCAACTGCATAGCTTCCACTCACAAATCGAACATTGGAACTGCGAAACCCAAATCGAACTCGATTCGATTGTCTGTTCAATTTAAAACTTGATTCGCCATAATCTTTATTCCTGAACAAATCGATCGAAAACAAAATCTGTTACTAATTTATCGATCCTGTTTAGGTGCTATTCGACCTATCATCGGGTCAGCACCGATTGTCAATAATTGTTCTCGATTCTAATCCAATTAGGTACTTCAAAACTCGATACAGTGGGCGTAAGCTCTTTCTTCGTCTAGTTGGCTACAGCTTATTTTAAATCGAATACACCGTATTTTGAGTTTGCGTTTCGTTGATTTCGTTTTTCGTCCCCTTTGATACATATAAGCATTACCTTTAATTTTAAGAGTCTTTGGTAATTTGATATTATTTGTAAAAGTGTGGAAGCTTACAAATTGTTCGTGTTAAATACTGTGAGAAAATAAACAAAATCAGATAGTTTTGTGACTGAATACCAACAAGCCACCAATGAATGCGCACTTTTTTGCTGAAGATGCTCCTGACCAGGGGCAGAAGGTCCAAATTATTATAAATAAACACTTTGAATCAAAAGAATACCAACCCCAAAAATAATTTAGATCTTTATAAAAATATATGCAAGGATTCAAGAAACCCATTAATCCATAAATAGGTAAATTAAATAATTTCAAAGCAAGACTTTCAGCTAAAGCCCTGCATTTTTCGAAGCTTACTATTTAGTATTTATTTACGGTAGCGCAGTAAAGAACAAATATTTGGGCATTTAAATTAATAATATGAATCCAAGAAGATGATCCAATGCACGAAAAATATAGACTGATCCATTTGAAATACCTACTGAAATATACCAATAGGTATTGTTTTTGTTTCTGATGTATTACGAAATTTGTGTTGATGTTCCACTTTTACAATAATTGAAAACCTATCAATCTAAGTTCAGAAGCTACTATCATTGATCAATCTATTTGAAATAGCCCAGTTTTAGAACTTTTTCTGACCTAAATATAAGACTTTTAGTCCTATCTTCTTTCAAAAAGAATAATAACGCAAAATTTCTATAATAAACAATTAAAATGTGAGTAGTTTCATCTAGATATCTAATAGGATACTCACGTTAGAGCAATCTGTATATAGAGAGTGTACCTGTAGGATCGAATGGATAATTTGAGATCTCTACCAATCCTTTGCAATAAAACTGCCTAAGTACTGTAGATAGACACCTTCGGTCCCAATCATCTGTTACTCGACCTCCATAATTACATTCGCCAGTTAAATACAGTAGTGCGTCGTATTGTATGTCCTGTTAAATCAATAAAAAAAATGATCATGTATCAAATTTTTCAATTCCATTTATTCTGTGTTCCAAAATTCAAATCAACTACAAAGGGAGTCATCAAGACACATATTCCCAAAACAACTGTTACCAGTACGATTTTACTTGATGTCGTTATACTATACTGAACAGTATACTGAATGGAACTTAGGAACACACTCTTAGGTAATAAAACTTAACAATACAATCAAGTGCTTTCAGGGCTAGCGTGGAGAGGTCTTCATTTAGGTATCCGTAAACTTTGAGTTAAGCTCTCTATTCAAAGATAAGGGAGGATGGTTAATTAATAATAAAAGGACATTTGAATTACTCATAATAATGAGCCTTTTATTTGATATCATTAATATCATTGTCATTTTTTCTTTGAAGATTTCATTGTAACTATGAATTTCAGCAATTTACTAATTATGTAATCATTTCATCTCATCTTTCCTAACCATATATTGTCATCATTGTTAAGAGAGGGAACAAACAAGCATCTCACGCACAAGGATTATCAATCCTTTTATGAGTTCTTCTTGTTTATTTACTTCGTGTATATTCTGTGAAGATTAATAATTTTTCTCGTTCAATAGTATAAATTGTATCAATAAGGCAAGAAAATGATACAAATACAATTGATTCCAATATATAGTGTAATGTTAATGTTACCCAGACTCAAGCCACTGCTCGATGCGATGCTCTCTGACGGTTATGGAAATATGAAAACACCTAGATGGCACCCGAAATATCTTCCACCCTCTTCGAGCGCAGTCGGAATACGTCGGAAGCTTTCGAGAAGCATATCAGTGTCTTATTCGATAGATTTAAATACAACGAGAGCGCGGCAAGGCAATCAGTTTTAAACGTGCCAACCAAGTGAAATATTGTGATATAAATTATAAATAGTTAGTTATTTAGTAGTGAACAGTAGTGAATATAAATTGTAGTATGTGTGTGTGAATTGTGAATTTTCGTTATATTAAATAAATAGACTTTATTGATTAGTTTGTATGTGAATTTATATCCACATAAGAAAAAAGAACATTACAATAGGATAGGGAAAATAATATAAATGGTTACTGTGGGTTATCCTGAGGTAATAGATAATATTTATCATCACAGGCTTTTCTCTAGGACTTTGGAAGCATTACAATTCTTCAATATATCATTTTGATGGTTTTTAGTCAGCGTAAACCAAGAAAGACCTCGAAAGCATAATACTTTTGGACGACTTGATTGAAAAACTTTGAATTTTATCTATCATATAAAAACTTAATCTATAAATCATCTGTGAAATATCTAAATGATAATGAAAACCATATCAAAATCCGTGCGGGGCTTAGAATAAATAACCGGTTAAACAAGAATAAGGACAAACAGACAGACACGAATAGCAACTTTGTTTTATACCATGTAGAGATTTGATGAAGTATATCCAATTTTCTGGACTAACATATGATCTGAATTTATTTGGAAAAAACTTGGCACACCTGAGGGCAAAAAATAAAAATATGACAGCTTTGGTTTTTTTGTTCTAGGGAATGCTCCGTTTTGGAAGTTCCCGCAGGCCATTTCGGGCTCGTTTTTCCATTTGCTAATGGTTACATAATGTCGACATTGTTCCAACCTTCTCAGATGGATGAGGCTAATTTTCACGAAACTCGAGAATCGGGAAAAGTTTGTTGTGCATCAATGAATAGAAGGAAAATGATATATTTGGCGCTGAAAAAGCTCACAAATAATGGAAAAGTAAGTATTGATATCGATCTTTCTCTATTGGTAGGCATATAAAAATTTGAATGAAAAAAATCCTTCGCCTCTTTGACACGAAAAATTATAGAGGGCTGAGAACGAGGCTATATTTCAGCAGGCCTTTTACGAATGAAGAATTCTGCATCAAAATATGCCAACTTTTGATTTTTTGATATACGAACTCCGAACGAAGGTGGTATACCTACGATTCGACTGTCTGCTTTTTTATTTCTTTGTTCGTACGTTTTATATAGAAAACGTACTCCGATTTGGATGATTTTTGATTCATATGAAAGATGAGGCTTGGAAATGGTCCCATATTAAATAACATTGGCACCATATAAGGGATATTTTAGGAAAATTTGTTAAGTAATATGACATCCATTTCATACCAATGACATTTTATTTTAATCTATCAACAAACTTAATGTATTCACAAATTATGAACTTTTTGTATTTTCTCATTTTCAGATTTTGTAGATGTTTTTCTTTAAATTCTCATTTTAAAGTCTATGAACATTTATTTTCAGCCAATCTAGATAATCTAAAGATAGAAGCTTAAATAGATATAAATGTATAAGAATCCATATCGCATCTAAAGTAACCTTCATTATTTAATATAACTTTTAATTATTCGAATGTATACTTCTTCTTCCTGCTTGTAACTTTCCCATCGGAATTATTTCAATTTCATCACCCAATGTCATTTATTATTATCGTTATTTGTACAAGAGATTACTATCAAACTTTTCTCTACTATATATATACAGCATGGAATTTTCCTTTACCGTTCAGCGGAAAAATTCAGTTGGCTATTCATAGGTACCTACCTAAAAATTGTTTTTTTCCTTCGTACTTTTAAGTAGCACATCTGTTGCTTGTTTTTGTTTTTGTATTAGATTACCAAACAATGAAATATTTTTTGTGAATTAGTTTCATCCGAGACATTGACGCGTTACGTTGAGGATACTTTTCTAATCTTTGCTTTTACGTTATGAATTAAATCGAGATTGATTCATGTTCGGAATGCAAGTTTTAAAATGTATCGAAAGTGGAAGTTTTCAGTGTTATTGTTTTGTATGTGGTTATTTCTTATCTTTTTGGATTATATCTTACATTCGGATAGCTGTTAGAGTCATGTCTTGGCAAGGGCATATAGTAAGTATATTTTGGTTGAAATTAATACTGATAGGAGTTCTATAGAATATGGCAATTATTTTGAAAGGGATGTCTAACCGTTTCCAAAACAATAATCTTCATGGTTCCCTAATATATAAATATTCAAATATTTTATTTTGTTATAGGTAGGTATATAATATAAGCACTAAGTTAGAATTTAGATTTCCAAAATGCTCATAGCTTGGGAAAAAAATATTTTTTTTATAAATAAGTGAAATTAAACCTATGAATCAATCCTCGAAAAGCTATTGCTATCGAGCAACGATTTGCAAACTATTGAAAGTCGCGGACTTTTTTAGGAGTTTTCCCAATTTGATGTGATGTTTATTGTCTCATTTTGAAGGTTTTCCAATTCTCTAGAGCTCTTTTCATTATGAAACTTCATAACTTCCGTAATATTACATTTTAACAAAGAAAATACAGATAAAAAAGAAGATCTGAAATTACGTTATCACTAAGCTTTTAAAAATGATCTGCACTGAACAAATTAGAACCATGTAGTATGTATTTGGTCAATATAAATATTTTTTTCAAAAAATTGAACCGACTGTATTAGTTGTTGCACTGAAAAATACAAAATAATATTAATTCTATTGGTTTTTTTGGAGTTGGTGTCTACAACAACAAACTACAACGGCACAACTTTACTACCAGCACCAATTGAATCAATTTTCATAAAAAAATGCTTTCACATAGCGAAAATACGCATACCTACCTATCACATATTTCTGACTTTACCATTGCGAAACTCGGAAACCGTATCTCTTTTGAAAAAATGTTCAACTTAAACGTTTCCGGATATGGTCCCCTTTCTAATTTTCAAATTTCGAATTTTCGATTTTCGAAAAAAATTGCCCCTTCCTCATAGCTGAAACACATATTTCAGACTGTAGCGCGGAAACCTATTATTATTTTTAAAAATGTCTAATTTAAACATTTCCAGATATGGAATTTTTATTAATAATGCCGTCTCGGATTCTCAATTTTCGAGAAAAATTGCCCCCTTCACACCCTTTGGGGGCGGTTGTTGGAGGGAAGGAGATTTTGGATTTGATTTTCCTTATATGGGACCATTTCTCAACTCTCCTCTTTCAAATGAAATAAAAATCGTTTAAATCGGAGTACGTTTAGGTACTATGCAGAAACGCGCGAAAAGCCATAAAAAAGCAAACATACAACCGAATAGTATACCTTTTTTTTGAAGTCGGTCAAAAAATAGGACAGAATTTATGATAAATTTGCGCATGATTATAATAGTAGCTAAATAAAGAGAAAATTTGATAGAACTTGATTGATAACAACTCGAAAATAAATGTAAGTAGCTAGGCTAGGTACTTAACTTGTCAAACATTTCTACCTTCAGCTCCTCTTTTCAAAAGTAAGAACTTATTTGATATTAGGGTAGTAAGTAATTGATATTAAGAGCACCTCTCACTTTTCAGAAGAAGAATAGCGCTTTCTTTTTTGACTGTTCTTACCAATTAACAGATTTAAACAATACTTATGTAGCTAAAAAATTAATTATCATTCTACAAGCAGAATTTATTTTTAGCTTTATAAATATTAAATATGATATTGATCATGTTATTGATCTTATTTTTCAGACATAACAGAGTGCACGTGATCCACAAGGTAGGATGTAGGATTAAAATTAATTAATTAAACCAATCAGGTTCTTTTGACAGTGATTTTAGGAATATATGTACAAAGAATACGGAAACTTTTATTTCAGATCTAAGTATAAATATAATAATTTATTGGCTATACGAGTAACATAAAGGGTAATTTTGAAATACTTTCGAAGATTAGAGACCACTATTCAACATGACGTAATTAATTGACTTACACTATTGAAAGTTGAAAATTCAAGAAAAAAATCTGGTGTTCCCACTCACAATTTCTTACCGCTCTCAAATATAAAAGTCGTCGGAGCAGATCGTGTGGGCACTCATTTAATTCAGCGTGTCAAAACAAACAACAATGCTCATACTCAATTAGAACGATACGTTTGGCTTAAATATGACTCTACAACAACAACAAAATTGACCATCCATTTGAGCATAACTTTTTCCTAGCTTTTTTTATAGATACATATAGCAGGTCGGAAAGTGCTTAAAGCGTAATGTTTTAGACCAGTTTCATCAAAATAATTAGTGCCATTTACAGTTTTCAATTATTACCTGGTTGCAACAATCTGTGTCACCGAAGAGCGGTATTGATACCCTATAGAAAATGAAACAGAAAGCAACAAAATCGGTCCATCCAGTAGTTGTTCACACTGTAATTATGCTTACTTAAAATAAACGTAAAATAATAAAATGTGATATTTCAGCTTCATGGATATCCTGTACACTTTTCCAGATAAGCTAGGAATTATGTGAATTTGAGATTTATACGAATAAATGGATCAAAAGGGAAATATATTTTCACGGCCATGTTGTCATCAGACCTTAGGTACTTATCTGAACTTCTATCTATGGAGAGAATTGAAGGATCTTCTTTTTAACATTCGACCAACCATGACCTGACAGAATGTATTAAAAACTCAACAAAAACCAATCGATAAGATGGAAGCAGTTGTTATGTCCACCAGCAACAGACAAGGCATTTGTTTAGAAAACGATAGAAAACAATTATAAATTTTAAGTTTCATTGATCTGATATTAGCATGGCCTTCCTCCTACGAACTTCCATTATTAGATATGATATGATATGGAAATATTTGAGGACTGTTCCTGTTAAAAGGCAATACAATTAAGAAAAGATTTTAAACCATGGTTTAATGAAAATATTACGGCGAAAAATTCAAAAATATTACTCCATTCCGCGTAGGGATAATGCTGAAAACATAAAATTTATTTCCGTTGATGGAAATATAATACAAGATCCACATGAAATTTGTGAGAAATTCAATTAAATTATATCAATATATCAATGTTGGTCCCAGCTTAGCTGCCAAAAAATCCAACCAAAATGAATATCCGATGGAGTCAATCTACTTCTATGTACCTGAAACCTACCACACCAGAAGAGATTGAAGACAAAATAAGTAACAAAATTGTTAAAGTAATGAAATCAGAACTGACACCTTTGATAAGCAAATTATTAAATTTATCCTTTTTGACGGGCATAGATCCTTATAAACCAAACATTGCCAAGGTAAAACCAATTTTCAAAGCAGGAAATAAATAAGAAACGAAAAATTGTAGGCAATCTTAATTTTATCAGTACTTTCTAGAATTATTAAAAAACGGTGTATTCAAGATTATTGGCATACCTTATATAACGCTCAATACGGATTTAGAAATTATAGTGACACAGAATCAGCTTTTTTTGATGGCATAGCTCAGTGCCAACTTGATCCGTACTCCAAAAAAAATGGTGGACTTTTATCATTGAATCTGAGTAAAGCATTTGATACAGTAGTATCTGGGGATTTGTATGCAAATGGTTTCAAAATTATTTACTTATCTAAAAGAAAAGAGTTTGTATGCATGAGAGATGTATCTGGTTCAGAGAAAAACGTATTATGTGATGTTCCACTATTTTTGGACCAGTTCTTTTTCTCATGTATATAAATTCGATGGTAAGTTTGGAATTGAATGGAAAAATGTATTTGTTTCCTGATGATACTACCTACTATAAGTATATGGTTAGGTTAGGTGGTTACAGAGTATATTATAGTATAAGTATTTTAGAAGAAATAAAAATTACTATGATGCACGATATCAGCTATATAAGCTAACACTAAACTATGTAAAATCATATTTCACTTTTATATATCTAGAGTTTTAAAAGAGCAACAAAATCTTTACTCAAACCTTTGAAAATATTTCAGAATAAAATTAAGAAGTGCATATTCAAACTGAATTACAGAGAACCCGAAGTTAATTTATAGAAACCCAGGACATTATTTGATATTTGTTCATTATATAAAATTTAATTTTTATTTGTATATTTGTATATTCATTCATCTTGTCGTAAATAATTTAAAACATTCAAATTTAGTTTTTGAACAAGATTCAAAAATAATTTAAAAAAATATTTATTATTAAGTAATGTAATTTAATAAATATTTTTATAGCTTACATTTCTGATTTCATTGCATATTCCAATACGTTTTTTATTATTACTTATTCTTTTTTCCTTTCCCTGTTATAAACATTTATGTTTCTTGGGAAATAAATCGTTATTATCGTTATAATTACAATATGATAGATTTTGATAGAAATTCTAAAGAATAGAAGCTGGAACATGTCACAAAAACGTAGATATAGAAATGATTTTTTTTTTATTATTGCTGGCATCTTCATTGAGCGCTCATGAGTAGAGAAAGTTATAGTAGGTTTATGCGCATTATAAGTAATGAGCATTTAAAACCTATTTTAAGGGATAAATGGTCGTGTCCACAGCAGTGTCTGATTACCAATCGCAAACGCCTCTTTACAGATCTGTAGGGTGTTGAAATTTGAAGATTTTTTCTTTTATTTTTTCTTTATAGTCCTTGCAGTTTTTAAAATATTTGGCTCAAATTTATAATGTAGGTTGGGAGGTAGGGCTTACATCATTAAACATGGTAAATGGTTGTGAGAATCTACGATATGCCGCAGGTAGATTCTAAAATATTACATGAATGTTCTGTTTCATTTAGAAACTTTTTGGAGTCTTGTAGTATCTTGTATCTGCAACCAATATCGGGAGAAAAATAAAAAACTAATTTCTGTTATTCACTAGATGAAATTGAAAATGTTTAAAATGGTTTAGTAGACTCCAATTTTATTTGGATAATTTCTCATTGACAGTTGGCATTTAAAATCGTAATTTGTGACTGCATATGTTTAGCAGGAGTTATAAAGAAATTAAAAAGAAAAATATGTTACAATTTCAACACTCTGTAGATCGGAAAAAGGACTTGTGGACATAGTAGTAGTAATAGCAGTGGATGGACTTTTATACTATTATTATTATATTATACTATAATATCTGGGCGACCGAGCTTTGCTCGGGTAACACAAGATTTAGAGTGGGTCTATAAGAGTTACTAAGGATGTTTAATCTTAGTTAAAAAATGTGCATATTTCTAGTTAAAATGTATTGCAATCGGTAGATCGGTAAATATTGCTTTATCGTTCACATAGCTCATAATTTACAGATTCCAAAATAAATATGAATGTGAAACGTACCAGAACTCAGCTGTATCACCAATCGCATTCTCGACTCCCAAATCCCATGCTGAAATTTATATCGCAACCTGCGGAGCCATTCCCGAAATAGCTATTGTGGATCTCGAGGGTCACACCCATTGAAAATGCAAGTATCGCCAATCGATTTCTCGGGTCTTAAAACCCCTTTCTGTAAAATTTTATCCAAATCTGCCGAACCATTCAAAAAAAAGTTTATGGACCTCGAGGGTGACACCCTCGCGTTTTGTCAGGGAAGCCACTTATATAGATAATCTTAAAAATTTGAACCCTATCTATATACCAAATTTCATCAAAATCGTTAGAGCCGTTTTCGAGATAAAATTTATAACAAGAATTGCTCTTATTAATATATTAGATAGTATTTGCTGTTCTTGTGGTAATGAAAATAAACATTCTCTGGAAATTTCAACTCACTACTTATAACGGTTTATGAGATACAGCCCGCTCACAGACGAACGGACGGACAGACAGCCGAATTATAATTATTTTTCTATAATAGCGAAAATCAAAATTCACAGTTAGTGAAAATTTCAGCTCTCTAACTATTACGGTTCATAAGATAGATACGGGATCCAAATACAATACCAACTAACCTCGTACTCATTAAGGAACATCTGCAGTTGCATAACACTTATCCTCAAATCAGTCTCGTTGAACTCGTAGGGTATATTCCAACCCAATGGTCCAAATTTTCTTCTCTCCTGTACGGTTGCATGGAAGAAACACAAACCATACAACAATCTTTTGAATGGTATCGGCTGTTTGCAATTCTCATACCATTCCAAATCGGATATTGGATCACTAAGATATGACCTGAAACAAGCCATATATAACTATTAGAGCAAGGCTCAATGCCAAAAACCTGGCTGATCCAGCTAAAGGATTAAATGCTTGGGAAATGTTAGTTTTTACAGCAACCATAACGGAAAACATGTTTTTATGATTTCTTTACGGAACATTGTTTGCTTAGCAACCTCAGTAATAAAGTAACAGCATGAAATTACTCCTAAAAATATTATTTTCTAAATAGAAAAGAAATATATTTGGGTTCCTCGTTAAATCTTGTTCCAATTCCTGGGCACCCTATTTTTTCATGCTTCTTTGATCCAGTACTGTACATATCGAGTAACAGTATCAAACTGAGACTAAATTAAAGTTTAAACTATATTAATCTGTGTTCCTCAAGGGTATGTCCAAGACCAATTAAAAAATACGCTTCCAAGGTATTGGTACAAACTTTAACATGGCACTCAAATATATTTCTTTTCTTCCCAGTGAATACTAACAGCTGTATTCATAAACAACTCTACGTTCGATACTAGTTTAGTGTTTTTGTTATTTAGTTTTGTTTATAAATAAGTACGGCTGTACGTCTTTAAGAGTAATTTCAGGATATTACTTTATTGGTGTAGTTGCTAATCAAAAAAACTTCCGTAAAGAAGTCACAAGAAATAAAAAAATCAGCCCATGAACCTCATAATTTTCCTTATAGGCACTGTGAAAACTAACATTTCCAAAGCATTTCATCCTCTTACAAGATCGACCATTTAAGAAGGATTTAGTAGGAAGAAACTATGAAAAATAAATCCAATCATAAAATTTAATGTATTTTAAATAATTTTTTCAGTGTTATTTATGCTATCACCTTCATTTTACACACTCATGTACACACCTAAAACAAATTATTTTACAGCATTCAGTTTATTTGAAACTACATAGGTATATGTCATATTTTCATATTGTAAAAAATCCGACAAGGAAACAGACAAAAATAACTAACCTGATAATATTATTCTTCAATCCTTTTGGTGGTTCATTGGTCATTTTGACACCGTTTTGCAAAACTAATACGGGGAAATGTTCAGCTGGATAAGATGTCAACCACAATCTAAAATCTGGGTGTGTTGAATCAGGCGTAAGATTTTCACAAATCTGAAAAGAAACCATTGAATTACTAGCTTGAAACACCCTGCACTCAAGTATCTCGATTTTTTCCATTCACATATCCTACTTACCCTCTCCAGAGTAGGCATAAAACTCTTGGCCAAATGACAATTCTGCAACACCACCCATGTTCCGTTCTTAACGCCTTCATCTATCAATTTAACAGCAATCGGTCCTTGCCCCTGACCCAACGATAATGAGAATAACCTTGCTGCCCCAAAACCTTGATCATCGGCAAATTTTAATAGAACAGCAGTCGGGTCAGCACCTGGTGTTAGCACAAATATCAAGGGAACACAACAATGTGAATCGGCAAATGATGAGCTCAAATCGAATGGTGGTGGTTCAATATATTTTTTACCCAAGCGTTCTGTAATATAAAAAGTACATCAATATTATTTGTTTATGTAGGTTTTTTCCAATAAAAGTGCTCAAACTCAATTATATCAACTTGTTGAATAAAACATAAGCCAAATAGGCACCACGGCTTTGCTGGTATTAAGCGAAAGAACCAATAGATATATATGGTAACGTTTAATGGCGTTAAATCACACGATTCCATTGGCCAGATGACGTCATCAAAATGCGAGAGCAATACCTTCAAATTTGTAGTTGTAATAGCTTTGTATGAACAGTTGCATCATCTTGCTAGATCCAGATGTCACGAATTAAAATGTATCCAATTTTGGATACAGTATTCATATAAACGCAGATACATTTAAATTATTAACATCGATGGGTACCTCTGTATATGTATAACTATGCAAGCTTCATTCTGAAAGTAGTACTAGCCAATGGCCTCGCTGATGCAAAATTCACTACTTATAGTGAGCAACAGTAACTCATGGTTTCTATGTGATTTCTCTTCTTCGCGAATGTGAAAATTTTGTCTTTTCCATAGTCGCTCACTAAAAAATGGACTTGGGATGAGTTTTATTCAGAATCGAGATCCACTTCCAACTGCTACAGAGCCCATTCTGCGAGTTTTCGACGCTGCTTCTGGCCATTTATCTTCTCCAGTTTCGAAATACGTTAGCAGAATAGGCTAGCCGTGTTTAAACAAGAACACATATTTTTTTTATGAGACGATGTTACAAGCCATGTAACTAAGGAAATTCATTAATACATCAATTAAAGATAACACAACTTCTCAACATGTCAAAGTGATAAATTTCGTGCCTTTTTAATGAATTACTCACCAGTGACAAAGTTCTGTACACCTGGCACAATTTTATCGAATCGCAAACATCTTAACACCAATAGCTTTTGCATTTGATCCAACTTTGTTTCCCAGGGCTCTGGCAATGGACAAATGTGTGGCTCGCCAGAATCAAAAATTTTTCTCCAATCATTTGAGTGTTTTATAAAATGATCCATAATGCCTCTATAAGAGATATAATGTTCAGTAAGAAAAAAAACGTCTTGATTAAATTTAACGCACTTGAATGATGGTAAATCGTCAAGTCGACAAAGTTCATCCCAAGATTTAGATACCAACCAATCTGTTGGGTTTACATTAGGATTATCCAAGCCAACACCTCCTGTCATAAGAAACATCCATTCAGGCAGATCGAGTTCATCTTTACTTTTCATTATATTTGTCGTGAGAAGCAGAGAAAACAGAAGCTTATCCTAGAATGAACAATAGTACGATTATATAACACTTTGCACTTGAGACTTGTGAATGTTTAGAATGGAAACCATTCCATAAAATGGCAATATTTAACACTGTGACCGTAAAGTTGATAGTTATAAAATCTGGAAAACTGAAAAAACCAGAAACTAATGTTTTTTTGGCACAACAACTAATCAAAAAATGTTACTGAAAATGATGCATACCAAATAATCTTTTCATTTAATAATAATAATAATAATAACGGTTTATTTCCCAAGAAACATAAATGTTTATAACAGGGAAAGTAAAAAAATATATATATAATAATAAAAAAAAACACAAGTATTAGAATAAACAATGAAATCAGAAATGTAATTAAAAAAAAAGTTGAAACTTATTTATTATAATAAATATTTTTTCAAACTATTTCATTCCAACTTTCTCAAAGTCTCAGTTCTTTGTTATCCATTTAATTCCGTACTGTTTTAAATATTACAAAAGATATTGAAGAACAACTAAATTTGCTAATAACTCAATAATAACAATTAATGGAAACGCCACCGTGCATGGCTACCTAAGGTCATATAATTGAAGAATTTGCTTTTCTGTGGAACTACCTACACTAATATCTTGCAAAACTTTGAAGCTTTTTGCATCAAAAACTGTCAACGTTAAGGTCATATAGTGTTGCATATTGACATTTTCAATTCAATTGAGGAAAATGTCATCATGACATCACAGAGATTTCTCAAAGATGTCATTAATGACTCAATGACTACCAATCGATTAGTAATCAGAAAGTTGATAGGCAATCAGTAAGCAATTGTATAACATAACCTATCTTTTTTTCTGCTATTAATCATTTCTATTATAGACATTTATCCTTTCGTTTAACTACTTTATAATATTGTTTACTATAAACAGGTATATTGAACAGGAAATAATCAATTCAATTTTTCTAATATATGCAATTTTAGAGTTAAACTATTTCCATTCTTTTGATGAACGTCAGTTTGACAAATGAGCTAAGCGATGCATTAGTCGTATCCACAGGAGTATGGTTAGTAATTAATTACTGATTACTAAGCGACTGGTAATCAGTAATCAGTATTTTATTAACGATTTCCAACTTAAATGTTCACACTGTATATTTCTTTATTAGAAAAAGTACCTTTTCAAATAAACTGCGACATATATTATTATATAGCGAATAAGTAAAATATTTTTTCAAATCATCCAATCTCATATTCACATCTTCCACCTTATCTGTATTATCAATGGCTGCTTTGAACAGGTTGATAAACCAAACCAAAGAATACTGATACATTGGATCAATGTTTGCCAAATCAGCTGAAAAATGTTTCAGAATTATAATAAATATAGAACAATACCTACCATATTGTAAAAACCATCACAAACCAGTAGTGAAGAATAAAATTGTAGAATGTACAGCAATGGGTGTATATTCCATTCGAGCTTTATCAATTTGTTTCTCCGTAACTTCAGCGACAGCCTGTTTGGATGCAATCTCATTACTTAGTGTTTTCGATGAGCTTAGAATTTGTACGGCAGTCTCATCTTCAAGTATATTGCCTTGTGATGTGCTGAGAACCTCCAAGATTTTGTCTTCAATCTCCTTCAGGGATCTACAAGCAAATCAGATCAAATTAATCTCGAAAAAAATATTTTTTAATGATTTTAAATAGTATTCGTAATAAATTTTTATATTTATTTATTTACTTGATGGGAGATATTTTCGGTAAGTTTAAAACAAAACAGGTAAAAGAATTTTTGTTATTGGGTCTCCTTGAAGTTCCCATTTTACCATTTTATAACATCTTCAACTTCAACTCAAACTTATCCAATCTAAAATCCATCTTACCTTTTATTTTCAGCACCTTGCAGAATAAGTGCATTCTTTTCGGCTTCCAAATCAGGTCGCTCTTTCGCTACCGTTATGCCCAATAACTGGTCTTGCAAACCGACACTAGTTATCATAAAATTAACCAAAGTTACTTTTACAGTAACCTCGGGCAGATAGTGTGGATTTCTCAATTTAGTTGTGATATACAATCTAATAAAAAATAAATTACAAAATAATATTTATCAATATAAATGAGAAAACATTACTTGAAATCTGAACTATATTCAACAACAGAATCACCCAATTTCAAGCACATAGCACCGCCTTGTTTGAAGATTTGCTGAGCCAAAACAGGTTCCAGAATGGGATCCAATTCTTCTCCAATATTTTCAAGTAGAACCTAAGAAAATTTGAGTACTTTAGCTAATCTCGAAAATAACTTCAAGTAATATCTGCCAGACCATAGTGATCGGTATAATTAATGCCACGAATTACACAATATATCAGATGCTATTAAAAGTTATGATTAAAACATCTGGAACAGTATTTTTTTCAATAAATATTTCTTATATGAATCTAAAGTAGCCTTACCGGCTGTCCAAATTGAATGGCGTTCTCCAGAATCCTAACATAGTCAGCTTGATTCAATCGAATGATGGCCAAATTATTGGATCTTTCCATATTCTTCACCCATTTATTAGCCTGTCCTTGAGGATCAATCATTAGAGCATATCGTCGAGCGTTTCTACAAAAAAATACAAAGATGATATTTTTCCAAACCATCAAACCCATAATATTCTTACGAAATAATTATGCCATTGTCAATGCTAAAATTATCCGATGGTAAACCAAATATATTCCACTGTCTAATAACGACAGGTTCCCCCAAAATTGCAGTCAATTGAAAATCTTGACTGCAAACAATTTCGAAATGTGTCAATGCTTTCACCCACTCTTCAACCTGCTTTGCACGAAATTGCATCGTAAATGGACCTAGGTATGCGACAACACCTGCTGCTATCAATATATCACCTGAAAATAGGATGGCAGGTAGCTATGTTTATACAGAATAGGGTTTTTTCTTAATAAAGGATGAAAGGTCTAAACAAGAAGAAAATATAAATTAATTTGTCTGGCATCTCTAACCTGTCAGTATATAATATCGTTCTCCCAACTCTTTTGCCGTTGCTCGCCATCTATCTTTCTCCCCACCCAATCCTCCAATTAGTTCTTCGGCGCGTTGTAACTTCAATTGGCACAAATTCACTTCGTCTGTCAGTGTTTGAAACTTTTTCTTCTCAATGTCTAGTGCAGCTTCAAGCTTGGCAACTTTCTCACGTGCTTCTCTTAGCTGATTCCTTTTGATTTCCAAAGCAGCCATCGCTGTCTGGTATTCACCTTCGGCGACAGCAAGAGCTGCCTTTTTAGGTGCCACTACTTTAGCAACTTTATCATACTTGGAAATTGCAATGACCCATTTACAAAGACCTTGAATTAAAATTATTGAATGATGCAAATCAGCTATAATCAATAATTTTACCTTCTGCAGCCAGTGAAGCAACTTTTACTTTTTCCGGATCGAAATTCTCATCATTTAAAATTTGGTGTTTCAGTTTGTCCATGATTCTTGGTGGTATGTTATCTTTGTCGAAATTAATTAGATTTTCCAAGAATTTCATATCTCCGAGTATCTTCTTTGATGGCCCCCAATAGTCCTCAACAGTACCAATGCCGTTTGGTGCTGGTACTTTGTCAGGTTTCATATCTTTCAATATACAAACTGCCTCCATAACAAGTTTGATACCTTTTGGTGGATTCTTCATCGTTTTGACAAATGTAATGTCGGCAGGTGTTAGAGTATTGAGAGCTGCAAGTGCTGCATTTAAAATTGGCATTGCTTCGGCCAAATCTGCGTCACACTCCTCTTTGATGGCTTGGGCTGCTTTCGCTTGTTCATTTGCGACTTCTTCGTCTTCCATCACAGTCTAAGAAGCAAAATTCAGATTTGATTAGGGACCACATCAATTTTATAATTAAAAAAATCACCGACCTTTTCAACTTCAGCTGCCTCATCTGACTCAGCGAGAACAACTTTCATTGTTTCTTCCACTTTCGAAGCTGCCACAACTAATTGTGGTTCGAGTGCTGTCAAATTAGCTTGCATCACTGATACCTCTGCCCCAGCACTCTCCAATTTCTCCAAACCGACTTCATATCTCTTCTTCCCTTTGAGAATCTCCCTAAATGCAAAACACACGAATATTTAGTACTGAAATTTATCATCATGATAAACCTACTTTCGTTTTTTCCCCAAAAAGGTTTTGAAGGTATTGATCATCTCCAAGTAAGATGTAGGTGTGACATAATTATGCCTATTCAATCGAATCAAGTACTCATTTGACAGGTTTTGTGTGGAAACATGGAACATTTGACACATGTCTATACACACGCTTTTCTCCCTATCAGTTAATTCAATTTCTCCCAGAAAACGAGTAGCAACTGCTAATAGTGCATCTTCTGGCCAAGTCTGTGAAATCAAGTATCAAGTATGAAGAGCTGCTTTTTATAATCAGTGTGTTCCTAAATACAAAACATTAGCCTGGCCAGGCTTAAATTATCTCATCAGTCAATGTCATATTCCTATATTAAGTCCATATATCTGTCAACTTTCGACGGCCAGGTTAATGTTTTGAATTTTGGAACAGCCAGTATATATCGAATTATACCTGAAACCAATCAATGGTGCAACAATTGACGAGAGCGGGAAATTTCCTAATGCGATTTCTAAAGCTGTCCCCAATTGGACTCATGGTTAAGATAAGATGTAGCTGCTCTCTTACGATCTGCACAAAGAAATTGAACAGAGCCACAGGACTACCATCCGTTTGCATTGACTTGTCTCTCTGTCGATCCAACTGACGCATTTTTTCGCACAGCTCCACTTTCTCTTCCATGGTAAAGACGTTTGGTACTTCTCCAGAATTCATAAGATTGCTAAAAGAAAAAATTAGTACAGTTCTTAAGAAATCTGGATTTATTTGCGACTCACCTAACATCTTCTAGAAATGCTTCCTCTTTGATTTGCGTATCAGAAAATAAAAACACACCATGTTGTTCATCAGCACTCGCTTTTCTGAGTATTCCTTTTACGTCCTCTCGCCACTCTGTCACTCCATACAATCTGGTAATCTCCACTTGGAACAACTCGTATTCAGCAATATGAGCAGCCAATCTGGTTAATGATTGACGACCGGAACCTCCGACACCAACGCAAAGACCATGACTTCTAGGTTGCTTCAAAATTCTACAGATCTTCGATAAATGTTCCACGGCAAATCTGTGGACAGATATAAACTTTGAGAAAAAATGCATGAAATTACTCAAAATGTCATACCTGAACAAAACTAGATTCATTGGTTTCTTCGTCATATTGTTAAATTCAGCCAAATAACCTTCGACAATAGTTCTGAGTTGTTCCAAATCTTGCACTTCTATATAATGTCTTGTATCTGCTTTTGGATTTGCAAAATCACAATAGAGCAGATTTCGCAGCTCAATTTCACTGATCTAACAACGTTAATTTCTAGTTTATTTGGGGCGCAGGATATCGATCTGAAGAATACACCTACCTTTGGATTATTAGGTGAAGCAAGTCTTTGGAACATCACATCAATACTTTCTTCAAGTTTATCTTGACATATTTCTCTTAGTGCATCAATGATCCAAGACCTATCATTGTCATCCACCAGACGATCATAATAAACTCGCAGCACCTCATGTACCCATAATCTCTTCATAGCCATCATGTCTTCCATAGCTTCAGGAACTGATAACAATACGCCCTGTGTAACGGGTATGGTTAGTAAGTAAGTGGATTTAAGATTGAATGATTGGATTAATACCTGTATCACTCTAGAGAAATCTCTCAAATTGAACAGATAATGTGACTTATTTGGTGTTGGAAGTAGATTGATTCTGGCCATTTTATAAATATCCAATGTAGCAAGGACAATTTCTTCAATACACGGATCAAAATCTTTGGAGAATCCCCTAAAGATATGTTCATTTTTAGTCAGAAGTATCTCAGATTTTACACCAAAATTTACCTTGTATCCAAGTGCCAAAGCATTATTTTACTGAAAATACTAATCAATATATTCTCTTGGAATTCATCAATGCAGAGATGATTGAAATGGCG
This sequence comes from Crioceris asparagi, assembly GCA_958507055.1. Classification (NCBI taxonomy): domain Eukaryota; kingdom Metazoa; phylum Arthropoda; class Insecta; order Coleoptera; family Chrysomelidae; genus Crioceris; species Crioceris asparagi. The sequence continues at coordinate 33,637,571 of OY293829.1, read as the reverse complement.
TGTGAATCTTGGAGTTAAAGTATTGGCTCCACCAGTTGGAGGACCCATTGCACACATAAACTAAATTTGAAGCAATGAAAATAAAGTTTCATCAACCAATAATATATTAATTACCTGGATATCAATCAACTTCATAGGCACCACCTCCTTACGGTCATACCACATTTCATGATCGAACCATTGCCTCAATAGTTCAATAGGTGGTTGAGCTCCATAAGTTTCTTTCAATGGTATATTAACATCATCGACAAATATGACACATTTTTTTGTCACCGGAGGACCATAGACACCTTTTCTGCGTTTATCCAGCTTGGACATTATGATATCTTGTGTTTGATTGGCTGTTGTTTGAGCCGAAAAATTGATGAATAATGGCAAGTACACATTGGAGTTATTCTTTTTCAACAAGAAGTCCTAGAAAGGAATAATATAAGTAGCTAATGTGGAATCCTGTCCGTCCGTTGAATCTATCTTAGAAAATATAAGATGTATAAGGCGTGCAGAAGTTCGTCAAATTATTTAATTTTTAAGAAATCCATCCCAACAGATTATTTGAACAAGGTAACAATTCGCCTTCTTCACTTTGTAATACATGATATAATTCCAATAAGATGTGTATGCGCAACACAAGAAAACGTTTTTGTCTGAACAAGGAACACTGCATGGATTCCACATTCCACACAGAATCATACTGAATTTTACTACAGGACTTTTTTTCTAACATCACTAAGTAAACACTGCCATACTTACAGTCACGTATACTGATTTGCCAGTACCAGTAGGTCCGATAATCATCATTGCTTTCTGATGTTGCACCAACAATTGCATCAAAGCAATATTTCTGATAGTTTCAATAGTTGTAACGATGATCTGATTGACTGGTATATCTCTAGGTATCGGTGGGGCATTCATCAATTCATCAGACCACAACTTCCATTTTCCTTTACCCTAAATAAAATCATAATTCTCAGTATACTTGCAATTACCATTGGTCAAAAACTAGAATACCTCTTTTATGAACCGATAATCAAAGACAGTCTCACCGACTGGTAGAGTGAAGATATAAGGTTTCTCCGGCTTAGCTATATCGAAAGGTATGCCAAGAGCTTCTTTGACTTTTTCAGGAAATTCCCTTTCTAGTAGACCCCTAAATAGCATGCTAAACTTCAATCTGCTGTCATTATCCAAAGTACCTCCCATCGACCAGATACAAGCAAAGAAAAAGGACCCTTCAATCTGTGCCCTAACATCCAGATCTGATACTTGCTCTCTATATTTCTCATCCATAAAATCATCCATGAAGCAATCGAATAGATTCATGGTTGATCTGAGAAGATTGTGAGGGGAGGTTGTCGCAATTTCCTTTGATAAAAAAATATTATTACCCTATTGCCCCGTCAATAGGTAATTTGGGAAAAAAGGGAAAAAGGGAAAAAAATTGGGAGAGATGAATTTTGGTGACATTGTTCTTTTGAAAATCAAAAAAGACAAATTTGCGACCCTAATCCCTTCGAGCTTTCAATGCCATATTGGAAAAATTGCGCTAAAAAATTCTTTGTAACCATTATACTGTAAGAAATTCTTGTGACATAGCACTATAATTTTATTATTACTTTCTTCCTAGGATGCGTTGAAGAAAAGATGTTTTGAACAAACCTGTTGTTGCATACCATTTTTCAAGATGACTGTGAAAGATCAAAGGGGTGGACTCCGCAAACTCCGTATGTTCTTTAGTATATTCAAAGGCAATATATTACCAATATTCATTTATCCCGCATTTTTTTACCAAGTAACTTCATTTCAACCACCCTGTGACCTGGGCTACTTATAATAGATAGTAAAAGATTATTATACCCACCCTTACTCCACCCTTATGCAGCAACCAGAGTAAGGGAGTACAGAATCTCATGAATAGATTATAGATCATGATTTTGTAAAAGTCATTGTTTATAAATGCTGGTAAAGTATTTAGCCAGGATAACAGTAAAGGTTCCCAACCCAAAGAAGCTGGTTCCATGTAAATCATACCACATCTAGATACCTGAAATGAAATCTAATTATATATTATCCTACCATACAAGAGAAAAACTATCTAGTACCGTAGCAGGAGATGCAACATCCAGATCCATAGGTTCAAATATCAAATTAGTTGTGTTTGACAACTGAATAATTTCACCTGACATAAGGCATAATTTCTTATTATCATCTAAAACTGTATTCATATTCTCGATCCATACTGCATCGACTGGCCCATCGAATATCAGCCATTTCCTGAATTAATGGAAAAAGAAATTAAACTTAAACTGACCACTAGAGATTTGAACGGGCGCTCAACTCCGCGCAGTCATCCAAACGCTTTGTATGGCTTGACCTCAATTAATCGAAATCAAAAAATCACTCACCTGTCTTCAGTAGTCGACATAGCAAACTGTCTAAAACTAACAGCCAATACTCCATCTGTCCATTCGTGAGATACAGGATCGAACTGACCATAAAGCTGACCCATAGTTATTGATTTGGGATTCATTACTGTATAGATGGCTCTATGTTCATCCATGCCTCCCTTAAAGCAGACTCAATTTACAGGAGTTGACTTATCAATCATCAGATCTTACCTTTTCTTCAATTAACCCCAAAGCCTCTGCTAGTATTCTATATGCTGAAGTTTTACCAGCAAACGGTAATCCAACTATCATCAAACCATGTCTGACTATAATCATTTCGTACAACTGTTGAACTTTCTCTAAAAAGAACTCAGTACATTGTAAATTGTTTGCTTTGCAAGCATCTTGAACAGCTTTATTTAGAATGACATAATCTGGTGTGGGCAGAACAACACCAGGAAATAGATCAGATGTTATACCCTGGAACATAAAAAGGCAGTACATTTAAATATCATCATTTCCTAACTAACCTGAAACAGAGGAACATCATGTATCAAAAATTTGGCCAGGTTGATATCTTTAATTGATCTAAGAACTAGAATATCTTCCTTCTCGTTAGGGTAGCGAAGCTTCAAAGAAGCAGCCGCTCTTAGGACTGATTTCACCGCTCTCATACCATAATCGTAGTGATGCTGTGAGGACAACTGTTCTGAACACAATCTGTAAGTAGCTACAATCTTCACTGACAGTGGCTTAGCTGTCAAAAAGCCAGAAGAGTACAGCTCAATCTCTGATATCATTGCATAATCTGGCACCATCATGGCCACTGAACGGAATAATGCTTTCAAATTATCAGGTAGTTCAGATCTACCAGCATAGCCTGGATTCATTGTGATAAAAACGGCACAGGTTGGATCCAAATTTAGTTCGGTGCCTTCAAAGAAGAGTTTCTCTTGACCGGAGTTGATACCTCTTTGTATAGTTAAAATTTGTTGAGCAACAACTGATAGTACTTCCAGATCGATGCGATTAAATTCATCAAAGCATGACCATGCACCGCAAGATGCCAAACCCTAAAAGATACAAAATCCCAATTGATATGCCATAAAAGTTTGCATCTTGCAACTCACCTTGAAGAATTTACCCAAAGCAATATAATCTAATCCATCTGAACAATTGAAGACAACACACTGCTTAGCTACCGCCTTGGCGAGATCTTTGGTAGTCTCAGTTTTTCCAGTACCTGCAGGACCTTCTGGGGCACCACCCAAATGAAGATGCAAAGCCCCAAACAATGTTCGATAGCATCTATCAGTTAGTGGGGTAACAACCAATCTGCCTGTATTACCCAAATACTCATATCCATATTTGAGTGTTGAATTTATCATCGAAGTTACCATTTGGTTTTCCTACCAAACAATTCAACATAAGATCTGAAAAACGTTATATTCCAAGGACATTTGCTTACCTCCCAGTAGTATCTCAGTTGGCACAACCATTTGAAGTCATGAACATTCTTGACCCCTTGATCTATCATTCCAGAAAGAACATCTCTCGCATGAACATCCAGCACTACCAGAGCTCCTATATTGTCATTAAAAAACTTCTGATTAAGTATATTAGGTCAGCAATAAGTACTTTTGTTACCCAAAGTAATCCTATTCTGAGTATTCAGTTTGCCTCTAACCAAATCTACAATCCTGGAAATCTGCAAGTTACACTTCTCCAAGTAGGCTTTCAATTTATCCACACCAGCGGCAATAGCAACGGTAACTTCACTAGTCCAAAATGTACAACCGACAGACTGTATACATTGCCCAGGCCATTTTAGCACCCACTGTTCTCTTGAAACCTTTGGATAATCATCGATTGAACCAGCTACCATATTGTGCACGGATTTTTTCATGTCTATCTCGAGTTCAACCAGCCACTTTTCAACTTGACCTCTTGCCAGAGCTGTTTGTATGACATCGACAAGTGGTACGATTTCTCCTTCGCTGGATTTCATTTGAGTTACATCAAGATCTTCAGTAAATGTGAGTTTGGCAATGCCCTCGAAGCATTTCTTGAGATGAGGTTGCACTCTAAAGAAAAACATTTTGTTTTCATGGATTATTACAGTCTACAGCTACATCCTCATGATCGTTCAGTGTCAGTGATATTAGTCGCGATATCCGCCCGAGTATTCTTCTATATTTATGTACTCTAGCATTCGTTATCTTGTGTTACCAAGTATTATCTAAATATAAAGAAAATGTAGAATAACAAGTCCAAGTACAATAATCAGTGTTGTCCGTAGTGGATACGAGCGAGAAAAAAAGTGTGAACTTTATGAATGTGAATGATCAAATGTACTTTGTGTTCGTGAGAGTCTGGAGAGACCGCTAAGTGTGAAGTTTCGTCAGATGAGGTCAATGGCCTGTATGACTTCCAAAGTGAAGCTAGCACTGCTACAAATTTTAACAGCAAGACGTCTAGGGTGATGATAATAGGGTTTAGCCTAAACTAGAGAAGCAATGGTTGTCTCGCATTTTGTCAACATCAACGAGATAAGACTTACTTTTGTTGAGCTATATCTGATCACGGTTATACTCGAATAAGATCCAGGCAATTTAATTTTTCTCTTAGACGTCACGAAGATATGGTTTAAAAACATTTATTTGAACACAATTTTCCGATATTGACGCGAAAGCACCATGAAATAGGCTTTACAATAATTATAGTATGTTCTCTAGGATATTTAAATATTCACTATTACGAAGTTTCATTCCACCTTATTTTTTTTTTCAGTAACTTCATTTCAACTGACCTGTTGTCTTGGCTTTATTTATTTCTTATGCAATTGAAGAGTGACAGTCTATCAAAACTGACTGAACGTAATTCATAAAAGTGAGAAAATTGATCTGACCTTGTAGGATCCTTGGTTTCCGACAAGATCTCCAACAGTTCATCATTCGACAAAAAGAAGAAGCGTGGGAAAAATAGACGCTTCTTTTCCAAATAATCATTTAGTCCTCTTTGAATCAACTCCAAGAGATTATTACACTTCTTCAATCTCTCAGACATTTTATCAATTTCAACAACAGCAAGTACTCTACAATCTGCATAAACAGTCTTCATCAAATCTCTCCATATCTTAAAACAAAGAAAAAAATCAAAGCCAATTCTAAGCATTAATGAGTAGAACTTGACAGATGGAGAACCTTATCAACTGCACTGAATCGCCGCCCTTCTTCCGGCATTTGTTGCTGAATATCTGGCGATGAGAAAATCGGTTCCAAATACATCCAAGTCGATTGCACCTTCAACCACTCGTCCAAAATCTCTTGTAGTAGCTGCAGTTTTGTTTCCCAGTCTCTGCAATAATTGAAAACATCAAATAATAAATTATTGATCAAAGTAATCATATTTTCTTACAGAATTTGTTTTTCAAATGGTTTAATGTATGGCGAGTTTTTCATTGTCTGTGTCTTAACAATATGATCATCAAGCAACACTTGGATGTCATCAATGGCCGATAGAATGTATGTACCCGTATCGCGATACACCAAAATAGTGAATTCCATATCATGCCATTCAGACATCATCTTATTCAAATTCTTCTCCAAATTATTTTCTTTTGTAGCTGCCTCAGATATCGCTTCGAATTTCTCAATATAATCATCCAGACCGTAATCGATAATTTTCTCCAGAGTGAGATCGGCATCAACTTTTATTGGGAACCCGACAATTTCGGACACTTTCTCCCAATGACGATCCTTCATGCCTGGATTGCCAAGGGTTTGAATTATGGGCATGTGTTCTTTGAATTCTTCTATTCTCTCACGAATCTAGGAGCAATACAGTTAATACCCTTTATTTAAATATGAAATTAACTGTCAATTGTCAATTACAAGAATACTTGAAAAACATTAAAGTAGTTATCGCACAAATTTAACTTCGCTAGATTTATTTTAGATTGCCGGTATTCAAATTTTTACATTTCAGAGGTCCCTGAGTCTAAAAACATATTTTCAGCTATTGATCAGTCTGTCTGTGCCAAGATTATCTCTGCTATGATTTTTCGAGTATCGATATTGCTCGCCGGTGACATAGATTGGTGGAATAGCTCAACAACGTGTTACTTTCAAGACTGTGGTGCGAAAACTGCTCTAACGATTTTTATGAAACTTGTCTCAAACATGAATGCCCTTAACCACCTGCTATACCGCGTACCTTTGAAAAAAAGCAGGAAAGAAAATTATGATAAAATGAACTGTCAAATCTTCTAACTCTTTATTCATATTCTGGTCTCCTATAAACATTGAATATGACTATTGTTGTTTGTCTTGATACGCTGAAAAATGAAGGGCCACACGGCCTGATCAGACGATTTTTATATTTGATGCAATTCATTTGAGCGGTAGAAAGTCGTGTATTTTTGACCGACGAACCCTGAACGGAGGAGGTATACAATTCAACTGTGTTTTTTTGTTCGTGAGCGCATTTTATATAGTAAATGTACTCCGATTTTGATGATTTTTCATTCATTTAAAATAGGAGACTTGAGAAATGGTCCCATATTCATAAAAACGCAAATCCAAATTCCCTCCTAAATCCGCCTTTGAAGGGGGGAAGAGGGAAAATTTTTCATTTTACTTCCCTCAATAAGGGTAAGTATTGTATTCACGTAAAAATTCCACCTCGAGATTTTTGCTGATATTTACGGTTTGGGGTTTCTAGATCACGAAAATCATGGTATCTCAAGTCCGTCGGTCTGTCTGTCTGTCTGTAGTCTGTTGGCGTTGTAGCTCAATAACGACTTGACCTAGGACAAAGAATTTTGGTATGCATATTGAAGGACTACCGGCGACGCAATGTAAGAGTCTTCGTTAATCATATATACAGGGTGTCCAAAATATTAAGTGTCAATATAAGAACGGTAGAAGCGACGAGGTTGTTTCCATCTCGAAGCGGGGTGGTTTGTCTAGGGAAGTCATAGGTAAAGACTTACCATTTTTTTTATTCGAAATATGTGTATTTTCGCTATGTGGAAAATGCAATTTCTTTCAAAAATTGAAAATCTGAGAATGCAAAAACCTGATTATTTGTAGCAACATTTTTTCCATAGAGTTACGGTTTTCGAGTTAAAAGAGTGGTCAAGTTTATAATATGCGTATTTTCGCGACGATGTTCTTAGATTTCCGAATAATAGCAAATATAAGCAAATCATACATGGATAATGGTGAGCGTTCAACGATTTTCGTGACAAATGTAGCACTCACAATTGTGAAATAAATATTTATTACAAGAAATCGGACCGACATTATCTGTTGGTGCATTGAAAAGTACAAAATAATTTTAATTTTATTGGTGCTGGTACTTCTGAAGTTGGTGTCAAAAGTTTTCAATCTAACTGCAAATGCACAACTTCAAAAGTACCAACACCAATAGAATTAATATTATTTTGTACTTTTCAGTGCACCAACTGATAACGTTGGTCCATTTTTTTGTAAAAAATATTTATTTTATAAAACAATATTTAATATTTTCTTAAATATTTCAATATATTAGTTCTTATACAATAAGCGCCTACTGAAAGTACGAAGTATTCCGGATGCTGAAATTATTGAGATTCCTTATACTAAAAGTTCAATGATAAGTGAGTAAAAAAAATATGTGTACAGTTCAGTTCACACACCCTTGCTGATGTACAGGGTGGACCAATAAGCCCATTCTCATGCTGTATCTCAGAAAGTATTTATCGTGCAGCTTTGGGAAAAAACGGCCAAGATAGATCGCTAGAAATAATTTTCGAGTCTCTAGCTTTACCACTAGAGGGCGTAATCCATAAGAAAAATTAAAAAACCATTTGTCTCTAAAATATGCCCATTGTTAGTAGATCTTAGATAAGTTAACTAAAATATGGAAATTCTGAACAAATTTTGTTAGATACAGTTCTCCAGTTTTTCTCAAATAAATGGTGGGGGAGAGTGGGGAAGCGCTTATGAATAAATTTCAAAAATTTTGGTTTAGATAAACCGATTTCAGCTATATTTATTTCCTGTGCTTATGTGCTTAAATCAGCCAGTCATAAATGACATCATAAATAACAATTCGATTTAGATCCTCATTATCGTAGGTAGGGGGCACCTTCGGATGAAAAATATCATAACTCGCTTTTCTTGAGAGTGTCAAATGAAAACACCCAATTATTGTGAATTATTAGGAAAGAAGTTTGGCCGGACATTTTAAACATAGTTTCCAACTTAAGGTAAAAATGTAGAAAGAGAATTTTCATTAACAATTTATAATACTAAGTAATTGGAAGAAAGGTATTCAAAATTTTTCGTGCGCTATTGTCAAGTACCTCGAATAGACAAACTTTATGATGCAAAATCCTAAGCTTTAAAAAATATGCCAAAGCGTGCCGATGAATTGCTCTCAGTTCTTAAAGGTAATTTCCTAGAGTTTACACAAATATATGGCAATAAAAAGTTTCGCTGTTACCTACCTACTTCAAAATCTAAGAAAATCTCGTTAAAATCTAGCTTTAGGAAAGATGATGTGAAATCGAATCAAGCAACAACTACATTACCCATAGTCCTAGGTGAGCGAAATATTATAACAACGTTTCACGAAGCAACATAATGATACCTAATTTCTATTGTGTCAATGAGAAAATTCATGTTAAATCTATAATATCGATTTATTTTCTCCCACAACAGTCTTCGTTTTCGCAATGCATCAATAAGATGACCAAGAACCATATTTTCTGCGTAAACTCCGCAAAATAAAGTAATACAACCGGCGTCGCGTGTCATCGCAAGTCGCAAACTGGTCTTCGCGCTACGCGACAACGAAAGCCACAGTGTACCTACAACTTTTCGCAGGGCGCAGTATCACTTCGCGTAGTTACGTTTGTCTCTCATGTAATATAATGAGTAAAGGAATGTTCACTTGGGCTATGCGAGAAGAAGTTTGTCCGAGTTATACAACTTTATGATCGCTCGATTTTCTTCACATCTATCAAATAATATTAAAAAGCTTACCGTCGTGGCCAAGTTGAGGGTTGCTGGTTTTTCAGCAAATACTTTTTCAAGTTTATAAATATTCCTATAATATGTACCAACATCAGATTCAATTTGTTCTGGATCATATGATCCAACTTTAGATTTCATCCACAAATCATATCTGTTCAGGAAATCTGTGGCATTATCATATAGCTTCTTATATGGTGTTAATTTTTCATGAATTTGTTTACGTAGAGGATATTGAGACAGTTCAAACTTGAAAGCATTTTCTTCTTCATTAAATGCATCAATCCTCTCCATTGCAGTTATAAGCCTTTCAAAAAAAACAGTTTCAAAAAATAGTTATGTATCTTATAAATGGAAAACAAGGTCCATCAACTAAGGGTTTGTACCTTTCATCGAGTTTGGTGGCTTTCTTATGGTATCTGGGTAACTCGTCCACATTACCATTATATTGAAGATCATCCACCATTTTGGCATACAAATCTAAATCATCTCTGAATTTTTGTATTTTAGCAGCAAGTTGAATTTGGAATTCTTCCATCTTACTATCAACTAACTGTCGATGTTCTTCCATTACTTTCGGCATATGGAGATACCTGTTTTTGTGTTTTTCATAAAGAATTTAATAGATTTTCTATCAGAAAACCAACTTACCATTGGAATGCAATATTATTCTGTTTCATTTCAACCGGTGTAAATAGTACGTGGTCAGACAGAAACAGTATGTAGCCCATAACGTCTCTGAGACGGTCCTCCATTGCAAATAATGTTTTCGTTTCCACCTCGTACACATATTTAATCAGCGCCATCAACTCCGCCGTGTTATCTGGTAAGCTGAGAGCTTTATCTGATATTGCTTGATATTCTTCACCCAAACTGTAAATTATGTTTTCAAATGATACGTACTTAATCACGGGAAAAAACACTTACGCTTTGCAAGTTTGTTGATAGTCCTTGACACAATGTTGTATCAACATATCCTTGAAATTTTCGGCAGCCGTTTCTAATGTTTTGATGAGATCATGTCGGTTCATATCGTACATTTCCATACGAACAATATGTTCTGTTGCCAAAGGAATTCTATCCATTGTTGATTTATATTTCAATATTTGTTCCTCGTAATCATCGAATGTATGTTCATGTGATAAGAAACTCAAAATAAATTCCTCATCTTTTCCATTAATTAATGATAAGAACTCATCAAAGTCTTGTACTCGCAGCTCTGGTCCAATCCTCTGATCTTCTAACATATCCCTAATACGACATTTGTATTCAACGATTGTCTCGTCAGGTATAGTTGGCTAAAAATTGGGAAATGTTTAAATAGTTATTTTTCCTAGTAAGAACATGAGAAAATCACCTTTAAAAAAGCTTCATGACCCCAGTCCATATACAATTTTGTCTCCAGCCTGGGAATATCCATCACAGCTTCAACGATAAGGTCGATTAAACTGACCAAAGCGTCTCGAAAATTCTTGAACGGTGGTTCAAATACCAATGAATTACCTCGTTGTTGCAATTTTATTAGGAAGCCTCTATTTGAATACTGGAATACGAATGAAATAATCAGAATCAGGATCAGTTTTGTTGCTAACAAATTCAATGTAAGCCTCGGCTACTAAGCCGCAAGAACTAGGTAAACTTGGAATACAAGCGAATATTTTACGCAGTAAAAGGGAAAATTCCGGAAAATATCTTATCTAGTTTACTTCATATCGCTATGCCGGTAACAATTTGAATAAATGACCGCTCAATAGAGGGTAAGAAAAAGAATTATGGTCTAACATGACAAGTTTAGCTCAGAATTAATTAATGTCAAGCTGTAGAAATAAAAAAAGTTCCTTATGTTTTGGTGAATTTGCTTTTAACAATTTGGTGTCAAAACTTATAAAACGTTTACACGCTTCGTTTGGCAGAAATGGAAGTAATATAGGAACAGTTCCAACAACAAGAAAATCTTATCGCTGAAGCCGAATATCGCATCTCTGATGCAGGAAATCGTTTCGAAGCAAAAGATCAAATCTTTAAAACTGTTCAAATGGTTAATGTAAAGAAGAAATGACTGAGTTCAAGGTATGGGCAGTCAATTCTGTGGCAGCAGCACCTGTGGTTCCACCTTCTGATGGTACATCTTCATCGTTTGGTTATAAAATCCTATTTGATGCCGTTATGAAAGTGGATAGATGGACTGAGGATCAGGTTTTGAGGGTATTCACGCTGGGCTTACATTACCAGCTGCCTTATTCTGTAAGCATTCTAATTCGAATCGGATCCTCAATTTAGTTGTCGGTAGTTGACCTGTAACTGTTGCTTTCCAAACAGAAAAGATTATCCTCGTTTATGTGTTGAGGTTACAGCTCGACAAAAAGCAAGTTTCTTAAATCAAATTCAAATTCGAATGCTTACAGAATGAGGCCGCAGTCTCTTACTCTATTCGAGGCTTTTGATAGTTGTATGTATTACCTATGAACAACTGTTGGAAGCTTTAGAGACCAGATATGGCGACGCATACCTAAAAGATGCATTTCATGATCAGCTAAATAATCCTGTAAAAATAAGTGCTGAAACTCAATTGCAGTAGGCACTGAAGGTGTAAAAGTTGATCTAGAAAGCATCGTCAGTACCATCTCTCATTAGCGAAATCTTGTACCCGTCAATGGAATGCGCGTCTCAGAATCTCGGGAAGACCCAAAATAGCTGGAATGTGATCTACAGAGGGATCGACGAGGGTTCATAATTATGGCTGGATTGGCTAGACAATCCTGAGCGCAGTAAAGGAAAGTCTTCTTAACTTCAATCAAAATGGAATAAGCCATACGAAGATCAATGATATCACTTCTGAACTCAGAAAGGAGTCAAACGGGTGCCTAATGTCCCCCATATAGATCGGACTAATAATTCCCGGGACGAGTATGTCTTGGGATTGTGTTATGCCGGTAACAATTTAAATAAATGATCACTTAGTATAGGCTAAAGAAAAAACTCTTATGGTTTCACATTGACAATTTATCTTAGAATTAATTAATGTTAAACTTTAGAAATGAATAAAGTCTTATAAATTTTGGTGAATTCTGGCAACTTAATTTATCCAGAGTTACAACTTGTAACGATATCATGTCAGTCCAATAAGCGCATGCTTAGCGTACAATTTTATGTGGCAAAGATGATGTATGTGTGTAATAGTATATATATCATATTTCTTTATTTTATTTACAGCTAGAGTTCAGCGATTATGCGTGACCTACAAAAATATACAGAGAGACTCCAGGTTTGAATTTGAAAATTGTAGCGCTAGTTGTTATTAAATTTATTTTACTGGAAATATTAATCTACGGTGAATGCGAAAGGTTGGGTAATTGTCAACATATTGTTACGAACTTAGCATATAGTGACTACGCCATTATCAGGGTAGTCGTGTACGATTCGTCATAGGGTCTTTGCCAGTACGGACGTTGGTGGGGCCCGGGTGATATGAGTGTAACGCATACTGCTATTTGTCAACGATACATGACAAAGTCAAGATAATATTCCGAAACATATAGTGAGTTCAAGCTATTTGTGGAATATTCGGGGCGTTGGAAGATGCCGGTGGAAGTTGGGAGATGGAAGGGGCTTGCCTATATGTTAGAGAGTATTTGCTGAGGAGTCAGTCAGATAGTCAGTCAGTCAGTAGGTATAGTGCAGTCGATTGAGTCAGTAAGGTGAATACGGTGGAGACGGGTAGTGCGGTGAAGACCTGAGTACGGTGTAGTTGTAAATACTGTAAATAATAAGTATATGTACATAGTAATCGATAGTGTCGTGTAAGATATATAAATTGTGTATATAAATAATCTGTGATATTTTTTGTGTGGAAATAAATAAACTTGAAAAATAAATAATTCCCAGTCATTTTTATATGCACTTTACAGTATGTACAAAATAATCAGCTGTTATGGGTGTGGATGGAAACCCTGAGGTAATTCTATTATGTTTGTTTTTAAAACTTTTTATTTATTATAATACGGAAGCATTAATAATGTAAATAAATTAAACTATTTATTTTTTAATATTGGCAAATATTTCGAAATCACCCAGAATAATGAGAATTATCTATGCACTATTCGAGCTTACAACGATCGTGCATCCGCCCTATGCAGGATGTATTTATTATTATGTGCCGACATTAGGCCGAAAGTCCTATTCTGTGGTTTTACAAAACTATATATTGTAACGGGAATTTATATTAAAACTGGTTTCGATTTATTTTCACTTATTTATTTATACCAATAACTACACGACTATATACACATTTATATTAACACTTATTTCTCTGACTATATACGACTTTCTACTGTCTATGATCTATGACCGACTATATATCACTAACTAACTAACTAACTACTTCCGTGGTCCGTGTGTTTATATCCACTTAACCTCCTATCTCGAAACTTCTCGTTCGTTCCAATATGGATGTACTTCCCAATATATTCCTTCGAGAGTAATCGAGGTGTTTCCGGGGCTCCAGAGTGTTCTTCCATATTTGTGTGTGTGTAGATGTCTTTATTCGGTCAAGTCTTCACGTTACAATATCAAAACAGGAAAGATAAAATGCGACTAAGTGTGAGTCGAACTCGCACACGAAGAGAAAAGATTCGACACTTATGTACTTTCTTTGAACATTTCAACGCTCTACCTATTACGGTGATATACAGCCCACACACAGACTTACAGAAGGATGGACGGACGGACTGTTATAGTGTCAATAAAAATACACATTCTCTTTACATTTGCGGTTCATGAGATCAAGCCTGCTCACAAACGGACGGACGGACAGCGGAGTCTTAGTAATAGGGTCCCGTTTTCACCAGTTTGGTATGAAACCCTGAAAATGAGAGCAGAGACTAAAGTCTTCACATTAGAACAACCTGTCAGATCAAACAGGATATTTGGGAACAATAACCTAATACCTAATGCACCCAAATAGAAAAGAACCAGGACAGCTAGTTGGGGTCTCTACATGATACTAGAATACTAGCACATGGAGTTAGTACAGGTCACCACTCAGATAAGGCTAATTTCAAAAAGATAGGATAATGATTCCAGCTGAATCTATGAAAAGGATAATGATCTACCATTTAAGTAAGTGCGAAGTATCATTTCAAAAAAGAGCAAACAGGTAAGATAAGGTAGCTACCTATGATCTGAAGAAATGTGAGGCAATATCGGATATTTCCGGCTTTAAATAGACTTAGTAGTAAGACCACGAGTAAAACAATGAATAACCCATGGGATAGTACAAAAGACCATAGTGTCTACGCCGGTCTCACTCTCTTGTTAAATAATAATAATAACTACCGAATTGGCTAATTTCTTTAAGAAATAACCAGTGAAATCATTCGTTAAATATGAAAGCATCTTTTGCAAATTGTAGGTGTAAAATATTTAAGATTCATTCCATAATTCTGTCTGTCCATCACGCGACGAATTCCACCGAATATAAAAATCAATCAAGTCATTTTCTCAGCGTTTCAAGACAATCAGTCCAAGGACTGAAAATATATCTCACAGACCTTTAAAACTTGAACATATTGTTACTGGCATATAAAAATGACGCTAAAATATCACAGATTATTTATATACACTATTTATATATCTTACACTACACTATCGACTACTATGTACAATTTATATTTATTATTTTCACTATTTACAACCGTATTCGAGCCGAGCGTTATTTATTTATGCTGTTGGTGACCCCTTACTAGGGACTCAACTACACCGGACTGCACCGTACTGTTGGTCTCTATCTTACTCTAGTTTCCGCCGTACTACTGGTCTCCATAGTACCGCTGGTCTCCACCGCATTCTCCGTACTCACTCAACTACTGCACCGAACTGATTCACTCGGTGACCAATAGCAATATGCCCCGCTAACGTCCATGCTCGTCAAGTTGTTTCGCACGAATCACGATTCGTACATGCTTTATCGTAATGACGTCCACACTATACTGCAAATTCACTAGAATATTTTGAAAACCGGGACCGAAAATTTTACTCGATCACAATACCTTCCGTACATAACTGCACAATTACCCCAAGGGCACTATAACAAACAATAATTTGGCATCACAACGCTATTTATGAGAAATAAGAAATATTAATTTATCACCATACCTTCACGTCTATGATGTAACCAACATAATCGTACAGAGACTTCAGGCAGAGGGTCTGCAATTGGTGTGTCATGATGGTTGCAACAGCGTTGTAGAAGGATGTCATCTTTTTCGGTTTACTGGGATCGGGTAGTTTCTTTCTTTTATTGCCTTGTAGAAAGACATCAGTTACTTGGTAAAAGTACTGATCTCTCAGTATCGCTTTGCAGTTGTCGATATGTTTATTAGCCACATATTTGAACTCCTGAAGATCGAATGCTCCTTCATGTCTCATCAATTCTTTGATATCGATCAATCTTAGGTGTCTGGAATAATATTCAAAGAATTAAAATATCCTTAGCTTGGTTAGCATTTAAATTTTTTTTTATGACAAATAATAGGTAATTCAACAAAGTTTTTGAAGTTAATAGTTTCGAAAATAAGCAACAGAATTACAAACATTCTAATATTGCGTAAACTAAGCAAAATGTTCTTAGAGATAACATACGATGTAAGGTTTGCAAAGATTTTGAAGCTGAAGAAGACATGTGATATATTCACCTATAGGTGAACAGAAGACTGTTGGCATCTTCAAGTTCAAAATCATTATGATTTTTACAATATATGCTGTCTGTGCTACATTTTATTGTTTGATTCACGAGTATTATTGATACCTACTAATATAGCAAATATTATTATATATATTAATATTTTCTAATGAAGAGGTTTCTACTTCTTTACTTTCCAGCTTTACTTTTTGTTTTGTAGGGTATCGATGAAAATTGCCGGTGACATAGATTGGGCATCTTGCTCGGACTGAATGCTAGGCAATAGTAAAGCCTTCTTTAAAGAGGGCTGTGGCAATAGCTGAAAAACATGTTTTACTGAAGACTGTGGAAAAAAACTTCTCTAACGATGATGATGAAACTTGTCTAAAACCTTTTAGATAAATAAGCGCTTCACCACCAGCTAACTACGTAACAGACAGAAAAAAAATTATGCTCAAATGAGCTGTCAAATTTTATAAACTTTTATTCATAGGCTGGCTGAACTATTTCTCCTACGTCGAATTTGATATTATTGTTGATTATTTTGGCACGCTGGAAAAAATGATCCGACCAGACAATTTTTATATTTGATGGAATTCATATGAGTACTCATAGACATCTGAACACCTAGACGAAGCATTTCATTCATTACATGTATCCAAAGGCGATCTGTTATTGTTTTAGTATTTTCCATGTATAAGAGAGAGAAAAAAATTTCCTACAGGAAATTTTGGCAACAGTGTACCTGTGTAGAAGCGTATAAATTCGTAAAATGTAGTAGCAACACTCAAATTATGAATGGAACAACAAAAAACAATATTCCGACTAGCGACGAAAGCTGACGAATTCATACGGACGCCTAAATTATATTTTCCTGTGTTGCCGCACTTAACTCAATCGATCGATATCGACTGATGATCCCCTTATTTCACAAATGAAAATTTTTATTTTGTGTTGTAAACTATAAATTTGGTACATAATTTAATCTGCAGGTGATTCTGAATAGTCAGTAATAACTATTTCAACGACCACCTTTCAATTATGTCAATGATTATTACTCTATAAATCAGAAGTTGCCATGAAAAATAAGAAGTTTGGCAAATATCTTAATCGTATTAGTCCTACACGAACCCTTATGGACCAGAAGAATAATGGTCTTGAGATGTTGGATAGCTCTGAAAGAGGCTATGCGTAGTCTAGTTGTTCAGATGCAGATGTCTATGTGAGTCACCAGATTTTTCAAAGTTATTATTCATTACTTATTACCTGAAATTCATGTACCATATATCCAGTAATGCAGCCAAGCATGGATTGATGATGTGGAGATTTCTTTCAATTTTCTTCCTTGCAGCATCAAACGCTGGCCTAAAACTATTTCCTATCTCTTTTAATTCTCTTCTGAAAACACTGTCATCGTCACCAATAGGCTTGACAAATGTGGGATCTTGCAATACAAAATCAATAATAGCTTTCTTTACTGCCATCATAAAATCTTCTTTGATATCGTCTATAGATTGAACGAGTGTTTTCTCCCATACCATCAATCGACGAGGTACCAGTCCCAAGACCTAAATGGACAATATTCAATCAAATCTAAATTTTAACCGTGTTGAGATTTTGTTTACTCTGTTTAGAACTTTTTCATCGAGCGGTGCTACATGTACCGTATCAACTCCATGCTTCACGTAATAATAATATCTTAGCATTTCCATTTCCTCTGCTGATGGTATTTGGTCTTGTTCAGATGAATGCCCTTCATCTTTAGACACAATAAGGTTTACAAGACGATTTCTGAATTCTTCTCTTTGTTTTCTAAGAGCAGTATATGATTTCAGTCGGGCTTTTTGCTCGGCAGCTGTAATTATTGCTATTAAAAGCAAATTTATCAATAAAATTAGTTATAAGCAACCTTTCTTCTTTTCGGCAGCAAGTCTCTTCTTATATTTAGGGTGAGATGAAGCCAAAATTGGCTTGAGAACCTCAGGAGGAAGGGAAAATAAGGATCTATCATTGATATCAAAGTCTGAAGGTAAAGATAGCCTTGGAACCTTTAAATTGAGATCTCCTCTTGCTTCAAGTTTAGCTCGTTTCTCAGTGATTTTTTTTATTAGCCTATCCCGTTCCACATCTCTACCAGACATATTCTCTGTAAATATAATTCAATCATCTTCCCCAGTATTTCCAATAAAAAAATCACTTTATTGAATTTCATCATATTTATTAGATTCGATCAATTTAAGCTATTACTCTTTATCTAAATTCTAAATCTTGACTCTTATGTCAGTGTTATGGTAGCATATTGTTTTGTTTTTTATTTTAATGCGGTACTAGCTAGTACCGAACTAAGATTGGATTATCAATACGGCTCTAAATGTTTATGTAACGGTAAAAAAATGGCGGGTATCTATTCCTAAGGGCTTTCTATTAAATACCCCAAAAGCTTACGAAAGTGTGAAGATTGAATAATGGTACTAGTTGGAGAAAATACGTGTAGGTATACACTAAGTAGTATTTTTATCAAACATTTAACAAGAAAAAAACAATTCAATCACAGAGAAAATTGCCATAGGATATGTTATTAAAAATAAGTAATTGGTAACTTCACTTCCAAATTATCTACGAAGCGATCATCTATATAGACGGCATCTGCTTTTGAGTTACCAGTGGTACGGCGTTGCCGCATGTAAAATTTACATGAATCCTGATTCTTTGTACAAGGTGGCCCATTAATAAAGGACGCCGGCTATATCTCAGGAACCGCTAATCAGACAAACCGGAGGAAACAAAATTTAGAGGTAAATCTGCCAAAAGAAAGAGCTGGAAAATATTTATAAGTTGCTAAGTCTACCGCTAGAGGGCGTAACTCACACCGCGAATTAAAAACACTGTTTTATTCAAAATTATCCGAAGTTAACCTATATTGAAAAAAAAAATTTCTCTATCTTGTCAAATAACGAGGGGCAAATGTTTATTTTAAAACAACTGCATAACCTTTTTTGGTATGAGCTATTTTGAAAAACTTTGTTTTATTTCAAAGCGGTTTTTTGGGCACTTCTACGGGAGTAATAACATTTCGAGTTTGATTATTTTCCGAGTCGGTAGATGACACTTTATGACAAAGTCGCAGATTTTTATAATTTTCCCGAAAATTTCAAATGCAATGGGTATTTGTATTTTTCATTAAGAAGAAATAACGTGAAAAAATTACAGTTACTGGTGAAGATCGCAACTCGATCAGTCCTTCTAGAGTCATTTAAAAATAAATTTAAACCTTCATTTTTACGTAATCAAATTAGAGAACGTTCTGAGTATCAGTAATTTTTATTAAAGTTACCTATATTTTAAAAACCTACTTTAACAAATAAATAAAAAAAAATATTACCTATGTCGCTCTAGATGGGGTAATTTAAGTTAAGTAATTAAGTGTAATTAAATGAGAATTGAATACAAACTGCCCACACCAGATTACAGCTTTGTATTGCCCAGGACGGAACACTTTGAGCACTTGCGTCATTAATATTTTTTTTATTGTAAAGAAAGATATATTTTTTCGCTTCTTTTGTATTACCGAGAGTCCTTCTTATTATAATTTGCTTGTATAAAGTATTAGGTTGTTGCTACAGTGTGTGTTTAATTCTCATTTAATTACAGTAAACTTAAATTATATGTTTATTTACAATTTATAATATGTGTTTCAATTATGTGGAAGGTGCAAATATTTCCGAGAACCGAAAATTCGAGATTTGAAAGTTAGAGACGGGACCATATCCCGAAATGTTTAAATTGAACATTTTTTGAAAAGAGTTACTGTTTTAGGGTTACAGCAGTAAAATCGGAAATATGTATATCTGCACCGCGATGTTTTGAGATCTCTGTATAATAAAAGGTAACAAGTAGGCCTTATACGTGGTAATACTATAAGTACTATCTTCTTTGGAATAAGTGAACGTTCAACAATTTTCATGACTAATGTTACACTCAAAATTGTGAAATAAATATTTTTTACAAAAATTTAGACCGACGTTATTTGGTGCACTGAAAAATACGAAATAATATTAATTCTATTGGTGCTGGTACTTGTGAAGTTGATGCCAAAAGGTTTCAATCTAACTGCGACTGCACAACTTCAAAAGTACGAGCACCAATAGAATTAATATTATTTTGTATTTTTCAGTGCACCAACTAATAACGTCGGTCCAGTTTAAAAAATATATATATACCGTCCAAGCACCCCTATTTTTTTAATATCTGGCATACACTCCCGAAGAGTGTATACAGGATACCTGTTGCACGGTCCAGGTTACAAACAACCATGGCTGTCGCAAGCATAGATAAAATATTTATAAAGGGAGCTTCCAGCGCCTTGGCCCACTCAACCATCGTGAGTCCTGAGCCGCCCTCTTGAAAACTATTACAGGTTTACAGGGCAAAATATCAAAAATAGCCGCGTTTGCTTAGCTGATCCCCTTACAGTCTTCTTGACTGACTCTTTACTAATTTTGTTGGTTTTAAAATCTAATTCGATTCACCAGTTGGACTTGACTCACATACACGTTTATGTAGTTGCATATCTTCTGGAATATCCTAATTAATGATTCACATATATAGGTGTAATCAGTGCATCAACAGACAAAACTTTCCTAGGGAAACTTAACCAAGAGAGAGAGAACATGTAACCGGAATTTGAATGATTTGATTTCAGAAAAAAGTGGAAAAAAAATGAGATCAAATAATATTTTTAAACTATTTTCTATCGGTTTAAATATATTATGAAAGTTTCTAGAATAAAAATAAAATTTACGCCGGAATTCGGGATCCACTTAAAAAATCTGCAACTTTGCGTTCTATGATTTATGGTAATGGTTGTCTATGGATGATATTTCTAACCATCTTTATCAGCTAAAGTTCTATGCTCTATGCCTCTATCCTTTATTCTCTATGCTTTTTCTTAACTAAACAAACTGTTGAGAGGTTAGAATTATTGCGAATTTGTGTAATATTTGAAATTAAAAGAAATGGTAATAAAATTCTCTTCACTTACTTAATTATTAACGAATATTTTCTGGAGAAGTAACTTCAAGTAGCTGTAAACTGTAGTTAATGTGACGTATTCTATCAAACTTTCCAGTATTTACCATGGTAACATTTCATAAATCATTGATTTTTTCAAAATTTCCGTATGTTGGATCCACAAATAAATATGTTGTTGTACACTTATAGCAACGTGACTATAAGTATATGTGGTATCGTCATGATAACATTTTTTATCCAGCAGATCCTCTCAAGAACTCTCAAACGGTACATCTACACTTGCCCCACGAACCTTGCAGCTGAGAAATCCTTGCTAGCTGTGTTGAGAAAGAAAACAGGATATACATTTTCCAATTGTAAAAAAGCACTTGAATTGCATAATAACGATATATCACAAGCTGAGAAATGGTTGCGAGAACAAGCACAAGCTTTAGGTTGGTCCAAAGCTACGAAACTAGAAGGTAGGCAAACGAGCCAGGGATTGATTGGAGTAGCAGTTCGTAACAATAGCGGAATACTTATTGAGGTAAATTGTGAAACGGACTTTGTTGCTAGAAATAAAGAATTCCAAAGAATGGTCGAAGAAACAGCAAATACCTGCCTCGACTATGTTAGCAGTCACCTAAAACCACAGGAGAAAGTCACAAAAGTAATTTTACAACTTTTATATTTCTCTTATGTATTGCTACGCAATAATATTTTAGGTAATGTTAGATGCAGAACAACTGAAAACCTTAAAAGCCACCGATGGCAAATCATTGGCAGATAAACTTGCTTTAATGATTGGTACAATTGGAGAAAATGCATCGTTAAAAAGAGCACTATGTCTGAAAGCTGCCGATGGAGTTCAATTAACTGGTATAACTTTTACATTCACATATCCCTTCGAATTAAATATTTTGCAAAATTGCAGGATATGCACATCCCTCCGGAAATCTAGTTGAAAACGTTCAGCTTGGAAGGTTGGGTGGACTCTTAGCTTATAGAATCTTGGAACCAATCGAGAATGCCGATGAAATCAGCAAAGGTGAGAAGATATTTTATCACAATTTGGTATAACGGGATATGCCATTGGAGTTTCTATAATGTTGCACTTTCTTATTAGCATTTTGTTATTACTCGTCTATTGTTATATTTTTAGAGTTGCTGACTTATTATTTCTCTAATATTATTAAGTAACATAAGTTGGTGCTTATATATGTATTATAGATGACCCAGCAGACGTTGTTTTGCCCTGGGTACGTGTAACTACAAGACTTGAAATGAACTCGAAATAAGTGCCACTTATTATGCCCTAATTTTGAGATCATATTTCCTGGAACAAACATTAGCACTAAATATAAATCTTATTATTCTATAAATAAGCATTTTTTGACAATAACACAAATACAGCGCTCCCTACCGGATCATTGCATATTGCATAGATATAAACCATCGTCTCAATGAACCGAATGTATAATGTGAAGTTGGTCGATTGGTTCAAAAGTTATACATACTTTTTTCTATTTATACGTTATAAGATTACTTACTGTTTTGGGAAATAGTATTAACGTAGAAAATATAACAATTATCTCTTCTACTATTATTTATTATATTTAAGGTCTATGTCAGCACATAGTTGGGATGCATCCGAAAAAAATTGGCTCTGACAATGATGAACCCTGTAAAAATAAAGATGAAGAAATCTGTTTAATACACCAGGAATACCTCCTAGATGAAGGTGTGACCGTAAAGGAGATTCTTGAAGAAAGTAAAATGGAAATTATTGATTTTAAACGGTTTGAATGTGGGGAAAGCGTGAATGCCGTAGGGGATCAACCTTTGGAATTTGTTGAAAGATGTCAATAGACATTACATTTTATCAAATTACCAAATGTATAAATAAATATATTGTTTGTAGTTATACAAATTCCTTTCTAATTTACTTACATTCCAGTTCATAGATACTTGGAACATTTTAGGGTATTCAAGCTAATATCAGAGAGGAGCGTAAATTATAAATAGCCAACATTTTTATCTGGAAAACGTTTATTAGTTTATATCAGAAGTGAAAAATAACTAAGAATAAAAAAATAAATAATAGAGAATATTGCTAAAATCATAGAATCACATGGTGAATTCTTTTAACTTTGGAGGAGCTCCTCTCATCTTTGAAGCTACAGATTTCTTCATTTTCTGTTCAGGATTATTTTTCCACATCCAAATACGGCAGTCTTTTTTCCATTTATATGCAATTTCATTAATGCTGTGAATGAATTTCCCTTGCTGCAATATATCGGTCTTTATTAACATGACTTCATTTGTAAATGCATCCACAGTTTCAATGGCATCATTAGCTGGATACGTCGATGGAATTTTAGCCATCAATTCGTTAGGATTGTCAGATTCCATCTAAAAAATTGGATATGTTATATTTCGTATTGATTTCTACTAATCTATTCAAGGATAAACAAAAAATCGCGAATAGATCAACCGCTCATTTTATACTACAGAACACAAAGGATACCTCATTTTCTTCAGAGCTGTCGCTTTTACTATCCTCCATTTCACCAGTAGATTTCGTGTCACGTAAATTTAGATTGCCCGCAAAAAGCACCCCCAAACTTGTGGTAGAGACAGATCGTCTCAATGGTGTTCTTATTTTAATATTTTGATTTTTGTAAAAATTATTATCAGAAGTCATTTTTGGCATACATTGACGGTTGAATTGTGTGGTTACATGTTTGTTATTTTTTAATAAGTATCTTTTTAGGTAAGCTATAACTTTTCACTCTATATAAGGGATGTATTATATCGAGGCAAATTTTCATTACCCGGCTTTCAAGATATCATCACTTTTCAGCGCCTCTGAGTTCAACGTAGCCTCAGCCATTTATCTAGTGGTCTGTTGTGTATATGCGCCACGATTATCCTTGAAATGGTTGGGCAAGTTTTTTACTTTCTTACCGCCACCATAAGTAGCCTAGTATGGAAGTATTGTAACCGTGTAAAATTTGGTGTGTCCGGTTTTCAACAGTTGTTTACATTTCAGAGGTCCCTGAGTCCAAAAAATTTGTTTTTAGTCATTTGGTCGGTCTGTCTGTGAAAAGACTATCTAGGGAATGGTGGCACAGACTGAGAAAAACTGTGCTGAAACGTGTGTATCTCTGAGAAAGGAAGGAAAAATGTTACGCTCAAATGAATGGCCAAAATTTTTAACTCTTTACTCATGTTCCGGCTAAACTGTTCCTCCTACTTTATTTGTGTTGATACTTAAAAAATTAACGGTCACAATACCTGATCAGATGATTTTTATAATTAAAGACATTCGTTTGAGAGTAGTAAGACGGTCGTGTGAATGAGAGATTTTTTTGTAAGGGGCACCCGTTTCGGATAGTAAAAGTGCCCAATTTTGAGTTTTTTTCATAGAAAGAGGAGTGCTGAGAAATGTTCCCATTAGAGGTAGCAGTTTTTTTTTGAAAAATTGAGAAAGCAAAATGGATGAAGAAACCATATGCGAAAACCTCTGATTTAGACATTTCTCAAAAACCTTCAACGTTGCACTTCTTTGAGTTGAAGCCCTTGAAAATGGAGCTTAAAAAAATGTAATTTATTATATCTATTGAAATTTCAATATGATTGTGTTGACATTCAAAATTATTAAATAGACTAGATAACTAGGGCCAATTTTATTAGATGGAGAAAAAAAATAAAGGTATTGGTACCGACAGTATTTTCTATACCATATAACCGACACTTCTTCACTTTCACAACTTCAAAAATATTAGTACCAATGGAATAAATATTATTTTCTATTTTCACTGTCTAATAAATTCGATCCAAGCTTTTGAGAAAGTTATTTATTTCGTAAGACTAATCGTTTAGTCAGGATAACAGAGTAAGATGTAGGAAATATAAAATTTTATTTGATTATAATATTTTCTCCTGCATTTTTCCAAAGATGCGCATAAAGAGTTTCCAGGATAAAACTTCTAATGGTACAGTTGACTCTTGCATAGCAACTAACAACCATAAAACTCAGCAAAATTTCATCAATTTCGGCTGAATGGTCTCAGATGATTAATAAGAAAACATTCTTTTTATTGTTCAAATTTGATAAATATATTGGGAAAAACCATCGGTAGAACCTAAATTATAATGTAATCAATAACCTACTCACTTCAGAAATATTTGAGTCAATATCTTCAATCCATAGTACTACTGTCTTCTCAGATCCAGTTGATATTGTTAAATGAATTCGACGTCTTTTGGGGGAACTGTTTTCAAAGGTAACGCTTTTTGATGGTAAAGTATTATTTGTGTCTGTTCCTGGCATTATTAATTATTGCTTCTTATTGTGGAGCGATATGTATTTTCCCACATGGTAACTGTAATAAATAAGCAAATCTAAAATTTTATTTTACAACAATCAGAACAATGCTCTTTAAATATATAAATTGTTGACTTATACTTTTTACCTACCCCATCTATAAATGTGATTTTCCTTCTACTAAGTAAAATTTACTATATATATGTAATATGTACATGTTTTATGTTGATTCAAAAGAAAACTTAAATGAGAATTTAGAATAAGTTTTCAAAAGTTACAGATATGGCCTTACCAGTGACATCTGTAGGCGTATTCTGTACATTTGCGTAAGTCTCAGAACTAAAAGTTGAAAGTCAGAATCATGAACAAATATAGGGAGGACGAGTAACACGAGTATTGGGAGTAGCACAAAAAACATTGGGTTATCGTATGTCATTTCGGCGTGTTGCGCAAAATCAAGCAGCGCATCCTTATGTAGTAGTTCTAGGTTTGGCCACGCAAATCGCTGTAATCTAGTGTCGTTGCCATTTTCTTAAATATGATTCTTGATTTGTACTGTACTGAATTCAAATTAATTTCAGAAACGGTAAGCGAATTATCTATTATACTTTAAAAGCGAATAAACGAATGATTGTCTCTGAGATTAATTTTAAACAGATACCAGCCACTGACACATAGACACTAGCGACTAGCGCCACACCCAAAATGGCTATAATACAAACTAAAAATATCTGCAACATCCATGACAATTTGGCCTACCGAAACTCCTTGGTGTTGCAAGACCATATATTATTCGACCGTGTTTCAGTTGTATTCTGACTTTCAACGTTTAGTGCTGAGACCATGAACAAATACAGGGAGGACGAGTAACACGAGTTGTGGGAGTAGCACAAAAAACATTGGGTTATCTTATGTCATTTCGGTATGTTGCGCAAAATCACGCTGCGCATCCTTATGTAGTATGGGCGAAGGAAGCTTAAATACAACAATAGACACTCAGTGAAATACTGCGCAACATACCAAATTGACAACTTATCACGTTATTTCAGCCACTTCTGCTTATAGAACAGGATACAGAGTTAGTCATCCTCCCTTTATATATTCTTGGCTGAGACTTGCGCAAATGAACAGAATACGCCTACTGAGAAGATTATAATCAGAATTCAGACCACAGCACAGTCTCTGGTGATTTGGCCAGAGTAGGCCAAATTGTCATGGATATTGAAGATATTTTTAGTTTGCATTATAGCCATTTTGGGTGTGGCGCTAGTCGTTAGTGTCAATGTGTCAGTGGCTGGTATCTGTTTAAAATTAATCTCAGAGATCATCATTCGTTTAGTTGCTTTTATTATAAATAAATAATACGCTTATCGTTTCTGAAATTAGTTTGAATTCAGTACAGTACAAATCAAGAATCATATTTAAGAAATTGGCAACGACACTAGATTACAGCGACTTGCGCAGCCAAACCTAGAATTACGAAAAACGCATTCAATAAGTGTGACACTTTTTTAAGTGGAGATGCAAGACCTTTTATTATACGACTGTGGCCAACACGAATTCGAAAAATTTATATTTTTAAATTTCTGTTGTACCGCGTTTGTTTTTTAGGGACTCAATATTTGATGAATTATTTAGATTGTTAAATAGTCAACAGCGATTAGCCAACACGTCTTGAAAATAGACCTTACATTCTTAGTTTTTCAAAATTTTCAGGCTCAGGCAACTATATAACTATACATGAGTGTCAAATCCTAAATAAAATTTGTGTATGGAATGTCACAATACAAAACAACATTAATTCTATTGGCAATAAAAGTAACCTTGTTATTTGATCAAGGGGGCCGCGATCTCGTGGGATATTAAAATACACGACATAGGAGAATTCAGTGAATCTACTCATTCAAACAGGGTTTTGCCACAATATGAATTTTATTCAAGTGATATTTAGATATTTGCTCATTTAACAAAAGCAGCCTAGTCTTCCATGGGAACTTCATATTTAAAATAAAAAATAAAGATATGTTTTACAGGTTATGTTCAATTTTTGTGAATATTTTAAGATATCGTCATTCTGACGTTTAAGAAGTCAGGTTATGATTTTGACATTTCGTAAGTACGTTTGTATATCTATATATAAGGTTTATATTCCGTCTATGTCTATGTCAAATACGTGATACGTGGTCATATTGACGTTCATTTGATTGAATCTTCATAAGTGACGTTTTACCGTTTAACGTAACCTCTAAAACTTATATTGATTCATGATTTTAATTATGATTTTATGATGCACACAAAAAAACTATGCTGCTTTCGTTAAATGAGCATATATATAAATATAACTTGAATAAAATTAATATTTTAGCTATACACTGTCTCAATGAATAGAGTTACTGAATTCTTCTATGGTAATTTCCCACGAGATCGTGGCCTCCTTGATCAAATAACAGGTTTACTTGAATTACCAATGTACTTTTGAAGTTATGCAATTGTAATTTGATATGAGATTTTTGGCATCAATTTCAAGTATCAGCACAAATGACCTATTAACGGAGATGGACAGAACACTTCATTGATAAAATACGTTGACAACATCTTTGTAGGCCAGTAGGCGTATTCTGTACATTTGCGTAAGTCTCAGAACTAAAAGTTGAAAGTCAGAATACATCAAAACTCAACAAGTCTAGTTGCATTGTGGCTTTCAACTTTTAGTTCTGAGACCTACGCAAATGTACACCATGCGCATACAGGGAGGGTGAGCTGTGGAAGCGGAAGCGGTCAGAGTCAGAAGGGGGAAACAACAGTTTTAACTGAACCCCGCGTCACTGCACTCGTTTTCTTCGCGTAGAAAATATTACACCAGTGACGCCTCGTTCTTTTAGGTTTCATTTGCTATACGTCGAAATAATTAATACCACAAAATAAAACTGAAGTTTGGTGAAAAAAGGCAATATGAGAAAGTTGCATGTTTCAGCAATAATATAAAAAAGGTCTGTATAATTCTTTGTTAAAATCTAGGTTTTAAAAATCGCAAACAATAAAAAATCTTTTTAATGAAATAACAATGATTAGGTAATACTTTCTTTACTACGCCCATGACCGACGTTTATGTCAATAATTTTCTTTCAAAATTTAAATATTGTTACCAAATTTTAATTTAGACGGGCTACTTACCGATGAAAAGTTACTTCTGGGTTCGTGGATTCTATTTTATTGCACACTTTGCTACCCCTACTCATTTTTTCAAGTTTTGAAACCAAAGAATTGAAATCAATTAAGATTTTTTTAAAACAATAGAGAGTCACAAACGAATTCATTATTATATTTGTGTTTCACATACGATTTCTGATAAACTGAGAAACAATCGAGAATGTAAGGTCTATTTTCAAGACGTGTTGGCTAATTTTTGGTGTTAATTATTTAACAATCTAATAACTCATTAAATATTGGGTCAAAAAGAAAACAAATGTGTGACAAATGTTCACAAACGATCTGTATCAACAGAACTGAGAAAAAAACTATATTTTTTTTTGTTCGTGTTGGCTATTCGGTATATGGTTATAATCAGAGAACCATTGGAATATTTACTACCACAGTAGCGCATACGCAAGCGCATTCGTGGCGGCCATGTTTCAATCTTAAAACCTTGAGAATTCAGATGCGTACGACTAGAATTTTTGCTGCTTTTCTACGTGCTAGTACAATGACGTCCGTGAATTCTCTTTTGTATACTGATTGACCATATTATCATCTCGATTGTATTTTATAAGTATTATTTGTTTTTAGAAAATGTCCAAAGGTGGAAATGTGTGCGTTGCGAAGAACTGTAACAACAAAAGCTACAATTGTGACTTCAGTTTTTTTGATTTCCCGAAAGATAAAAACAGGTAACTAAAAGTTTTTATTTAATTTTGTTATCATGTCTACTGAAATATAAACGTTTCTGAACTAATTAGATATAATTTATTTCTTTCTCAAGGTGAGAAATCTGGTTACTGGCCTGTAATATAAATGATTTGCTGGACAGATTGGAACGTGATGGGTGTTTACCCTCCTTCAAACTGTATTCGGCATATTTTGAAAATAAGGCTTTTTTGAATGATTTCAGGTATTCTGAAACAGCGAATTGTGAAGGGGATACCGATGGAATGATATTAAGATTATTAAACGCAGATTTTCAAGATAATATCAAAGACACCGTCGAAGAAACTGAACCTTTACAACATTTAGATAATGACTATCAAACCTTGGATATAAAAAAAAATGAAGCATATATTTTAGGTTACCTGATCAAGAAATGCCTTAGAATTCATGATTGCATGTAGCAAATATGCAAGGTTATTTCAAAAGTTATCATCAAAGATAATAGACAACGAAACAGTTTGTACCTATCGTATGTGAGCTCTTCAAATAAAGTTAAAGTGAATTAAGAAGTATTAAAAAATCATATTAACATTTAGTCGAATACTTAGTGAATGTAAATCATTCTTCGAGATAATTTTATTAGATAAAGTGCTTAACATTCTCCGCATTTTTTTACATATAAAATTGGTGTATCAAAACAACCTACTCGTCCAAATTACCAGATTTCAAAACAACTGCTAAGATGCCACCTGCATCGGATATTTGCGATATTTGCAATAAACATGTACCTGAAAATGTTGATGGTCTGCTATGTGAGGAATGTTATCATTGGAAACATCGAGAATGCACCCAAATTAGGAAAAGAGATTTTATTAAGCTTACTAAGTCGAGGCAAAATGGATCTGTGATTCATGTATGAAGAAGACTGATACTACTAATCAAATAGAAAAACGGGATAAATGTGAAACTCGAACTCACACATTAGCGGATGTCATGTCAAAATTAAAAGAAATGGATAAGTAAAGTATAACAAACTTTTTGAAAAATACAATCATCAACTGAAAATAAATGAAGATCTTACTTCGGAAATTGAGAAAATAAAAGCGCAGCTAAACAAACGTGAGCAGATGGACCGCAATAATAACATTATAGTTCATGGAGTGCCATTCAAAACCCATGAGAACGTCATAGAAATAATGAAAAATATTGGTAAGGAGCTGGATGTGACACTAATGGATGAAGAATTTGAAGCAATGCGTTTTGGTGGTGAAAACACAAAGAACAAACCCATCAAGGTAAAGTTCACTAACCAAGCTCTAAAGAAAAAGATGATGAAGTCGCCGAATAGGAAGACATTCTTAAGCCATGATCTTACTAAACATAACCAAGAGTTGTATAAGAAGACGCGCGAATTTCGCCTAAAAAATCGTTATAAATATGTATGAATTGCCAATCGTTCTATTTTTTTGAGAAAAGATGATCAAAGCAAGATAATCCTGGTTGATAACGAGCAAAACCTAAAAAACTAGAAGGACACTCAGATATGCGTGTATTAAAAATAAAATATATGAACATTCAAAACATACGAAATAAATTTGATGAGGTTGAATGTTTTGTACTAACAAATAAATGTGACGTCCTACTTTTGAGTGAAAACTGGCTAAATGAATCTGAGACAGCATGTTATGTGTATGTTATGTTAAGAGGCTATCAGGCACTGCACTCTTGTCGTGATAAGGGGGGAAGAGCTACAATGTATATCAAAAATGGAATAGAATTTCAAGAAATTGACAGGACAAGCCAAATGAACAATTATAGTTGAATTTGTGCAAAAATTGGCAATAGTGGACTCGATGTTAGTCTGGTCTATAAGGCACCATCTTACAATCATGAAGACTTTCTGAATCATTTAGAGTGCATTATCATAAAATTTCCGAAGAATCATCTTACAGTTGGTGATATGAACATTGATTTGTTGTCTAATGATAAGAACACAGTAAGTTATAAAAACATTTTATATCTTAACAACTTTAACATTACTAACACAATAAGCGCGATGGCGGCCACAAGAACAACGGAAACTTCTTCTACTATAATTCGTCATGTTCTAACTGACCGTAATTTTAAGCATAACTTTAATGTTCATATAAGTCATAACTGCTTGACTGATCATAATCTTATCGATATCTCAATAACCATCAGTGATAAGATTTATAAACGAAAGACTACATACAAATCCATTGGAGTTCACCATCAACAATTCAAAAATATCTTCAAAGAACATATTGAGGAAACCTCTATTGGATCGTTTCAGCAGTTGATTGAGGTTATCCAGTTTTGCAAGAAAAAAATGTGAGTATGTGCGGAAAGTAAAGTGTAGTGAAGACAACGTATGGGTGTCAAGTGAGCTGTTAGAAATGATGAGAAGACTTGATAAGCTATATAAACAAGTAATTAAAGGTAATAGAGATATGATATTAGAATTTAAGACAATTAAAAACAAAGTAATCAACAAGATAAAAACATTGAAAAGGGAATACCATAGAACTAGTTGGGAGAAAGCTGGAAGTGACATCAAAAAACAATGGAGATTCATTAATGAGATTACATGTAGAAAAAAGCGTCAACCAAAAATTGAGATTTTAAAAGTTGATGATGTTACTCTCAGCGATCCCCAAGATATACTTAGTTAACCAATTAAACAAACATTTTGCCGTAGGAAAAAATATTATAAATGAAATAGGCAACGAAATTAATAATTTAGATCCAACCAAGGAGAAGAAACTTAAATTTAGCGAGATTTACAATGAAAACAGCATATTCTTAGACTTAGCACATGAAAGCGAAATAAAGGAAATAATCTCAAGTCTCAAAAAAAATCATCTGCAGGATATGATGGAATTACAGTAAAAGATGTATCTAACTTGTTAGAATCAATAATTCCTATATTAGTAGTTTTAAATAAAAAAATTAATAATAACAAAATGTAGCTTTCCTCAAGAATTAAAAATAAGCAAAATTAGTCCAATATACAAGGGCGGAAATATGCAAGATATGGATAAATATAGGCCAATAAGTGTATTGAGTGTTTTCTTTGTGATTAATGAAAAAATTATCAAGGAAAGATTATTACGATTTATAGACAAATTTATTGTAAGAGATGAATTCCAATACGGATTTGTCTCAAATAGTAGTACACTGAGTGCAACTGTTGACTTAATGGATAGAATTATGACAAAATTAGACAATAAAAATATTGTTATTATAATATTCGTAGATTTGAGAAAGGCTTTTGATATTGTATCTATTGAATTATTGTTAAATAAGTTAATTACTATACGAGCAAAATTGAGGCTAATTCATGTGGAGTACCACAAGGCTCAGTATTCGGACCTCTATTCTATTCTTTATATGTCCTAAATTTAAAAACTGCTGGATTAAAGGCCCAGTATTACACATTTGCAGATGATACGGTTTTACTCTATACAGCTGAAGAGCTAACTAATTTAGAGAAGATCGTTAATGAAGATCTTGAACTCTATTTCAGCTGGTTACTATCAAATAAGCTTAAAATCAATTTAAATAAGTCAAAATATCTATTCTTCAATCAACGAAATAAATGCATTCAGAGTCCAGTAATCAAAATCAATGGTATATCACTGGAAAAAGTAGAAACGAATAAATATTTGGGACTAGTCGATGATAACCTAAGTTGGAAAGAGCAAATCAACCATATCAACCAAAAAGTGTATCCACTAATACATGCGATTTACAAAGTAAGAAATTACCTTAGCCATAATAGTAGAAGATATATCTACAATTCTCATTTCCTACCTCATTTAACATATCTGCTGCCGATTTGGGGAACTTGTGGAGTTACTAGTTTCAACAAAATACAAATATTGCAAAATAAATTCATAAAAATACTGTTGAACTACAATAGGCGAACTCATACAGAGAAGTTATATCAAGATTTGGCTATTTCCAATATGGGTGCGCTTCGTGAAATTGAACAATGCAAACTGATACATAAAATTTTACATAAGACACATAAGTCCAATACCAACATTGTTTTAGCCAAAGATCTTAATAAATATAAGACTCGTGTATGTGATAATATTTACTAAAACAATATTAGAAGTAATAGAGGATTATATAATCCCATCTCTCAGGCTTCGGATACCTATAATAAATTACCAGACTACATAAAAGCCATGGAAAAATATAAAAAAATTGTTAAACATTTCAAATTACATTATAGTCACTAATTTCACTAAGTTAGGTTAATCTAATGATGTTTAATAGATAAATATATACATACTGTATATATATAAATATAAATGTTTTCCTCGAGACCAGTACTTCAGTACTGATTAGAGGAGTACCACTAAATATATTGTTCTAAGCTGAAATATTATACAGAATAATGATATTTAAAAAAAAACAGGTTGCTTTGGGGGTTTAATGATACCTGATGTTAACTTTGTAGCATTGATTAGTAAACATACTTTTTTTTAGAACATATTTTCAAGATGTAATAGAATCGAATATTGTAAAAACTCTTTTAGAATGTACCACATGTGATTTTAAAGACCCTTGTGAATTTTTGTCCTATAACGATTTGTTGAAGTTATTTTTACGTGTTTCATTATATTATACATTAAGAACTATAAATGAGAATTTAAAATTAAAAATAGAGGAAAAATGATTGTATGGAACAATTTGTGATAGGTATTCATATTTCTTCAATAAGTTGTTTTTGTATTAAGGAAATTTTAATTACAGACTTGTTACTAATTTTGTAATTTTTCACTATGGCTTTGACTATAACTTCCACAAGAATTTATTATTAATTTTCTTTGCCAACGATAAATAAAGCAAACAAAACAAATACAACTTGAGATTTTATAGATCCCGTGATTTTTGATTATTTTTTTCTGTTAACTGAAATTAATTTCCTGGGTTTCATTGTTATACCTACTCTGAAAACTATAACCAACAATTTCAGATTTGAAACAAATAGTGACAACATTATTTTATGGACCAGTTTATAATATCTATTATATCAGTTCAATGAATTAATTTCGTATCAATAAGTCTTAATTACGGTCCTGCCACAGTTCATGTTAATTTCCAGTACAGACCTGACCTTTTAAGATTAAAACATGGCCGCCAGCTCTTGACCTTGAGTCAATAAAATCAAAGGTTCCGCCGAGAGTAGGACTACTGTATATTTGTTTATACTGTGTTACTAACTACGGCTTAGAGCACAGAATACTAATGCTTAGAGCATGGAATTATCAAGGAGACATCGCATTCGGTGAGCAAGTGAAGCCAAGTGTGGCCTAAATCAATGGCCGCCAATGGACCTAACACCATATTCTTTTTTTCGACAGCGACTCTTTCATCCAAGAGCCTCGCATGGAGTCGGATGGTGTTTATCGACAGACCCGTAACAGTCAGACCTGGTTCAGAACAGGATAAGGGAGGCGCTCCTCGCATAACCCATGTGCAGCGGAGATACGCCCCCAATGTTTCAGAAAACGCCGTTCAGCGCGGGGGTCCTATCGATGACCTGCGCAGACGAAGGAACAATGGAATGGCTCAGGGACACAATTGGGAGACTGGGGCAACTCTGGAAGGGAGCGGAGTTGACTGTTGTCGGCTTTAAAGACCTTCCAGAGCGTCACAGGGTGCTAGTCTTCGTTTCTGGACAACAGAAAGATTATCCATCAGAATTCAGGCGGCATCTCCAGGACTAGAACACAGTGAAGGGACTGCGGACGCAGTACTGGTTTCTTATGAATCAAAACAAGGAGAGGGAAGGATGACAAATCCTAGCCATCTCCATCGATGATGCCTCATTCAGGAGTCTGAGGCAGAACCAGTTCTGATCATTTTAGTTTCTCAGGAAGTTAACCTTCAGCGTCCTGGGAGAAAATCCAAAGGATTAGTCACACAGATAAACCTACAACACTGCAAAGCGGCCTGAAAAAGGCAAATAGAGACTCATGGAGGAAACACTGCGGGGATGTAGAAAGTACTCAAATGGCTGCTAGACTTCAAAAGATACACTCTAAAGAAAAATTGAATATTATTCATTCACTCAAAAAAGAACGAGGAGAATACACATCCACGGAAGAGGAGACAGTGAAAGAACTGTTCAGAGTCCATTTCCCTGGAGACACCTGCCTCAGAGAACAACCAAAAATTGGTACCTCTTATCAGAGGAACCAGTGAAGGTTGGCATGTGGCAAAAATGGTGGTGACCTATGAAAAAACACAATGGGCAATTAACTCATTTGAACCCTACAAATCACCCGGTTCAGATGGGATTCATCCAGCACTGCTGCAGCAGAGAACAGAACCACTGCACAGAATAATGTACTTGGAGGTAGCTAGGCACTCGGATATATACCCAAACAATAGACAAAGGTTAGGGTCATATTTATACCAAAACCTGGAAAGTCAGCACTTCATCAACTCGTTGTGAGAATTGAAAATGCGTTGGAAAACAAAGAGGTACTATTAGCTGCCTTTCTAGATATAGAAGGAGCTTTTGACAATACCTCAATAAACTCAATTGTTTCATCACTCTGAAGGAGTGGTATAGGAAACGGGTGTGGCCTGGATAGACTCCATGTTGAAAAATAGGACGGTATCCTCGACTTTATTGGGAGATACACTAGAGGCTCGGGCAACCAGAGGATGCCCACAGGGCGGAGTTCTATCTCCTTTCCTGTGGAACCTGGTAATGGACGAGCTTCGCATGGATCTGAGCAATAAAGGTCACAGAGCCCTTGGATATGCTAACGACTTGGTCATCTTAACCCAAGGGAAGTATAACACCATTGGCACAGATCGTATGTAAGAAGCTCTTAACTTGATAAAAAGATGGACGGACAAAGAACTACTCAATATCAGTGCCCACAAATCCGCCATAGTATCATTCACTCGAAGACGACAAAAGAGGGACTCAGTCCCCTAAACCTTCGAGGAGAAATAATCAGATTAAAGGAGAAGTTAAGTATCTCGGGGTTATATTAGACTCCAACATCTAGAGAGAACCATTAAAAGGGCGGATACCTCATTAATGGTCGCCAGACGCTCCTTTGGAAAGAAATGGGGCCTTAAGCCTTGCTTCTTGGGTGTGGTGGAAAAAACACAACAAAGTACAACTATGCTAAGGCTAAGCTAAGCTAAGCAAGGTGCAAAGACTTGCATGTCTAGGCATCACGGGGGCTATGAAATCAACAACCACCGCGGCAATGGAAGCGCTTGTGGGACTGCCTCCATTGCATCTAGTGGTGCAGGGTGAGGCAAGACTAGGTGCTTTCAGAATAAGCAACACACTGGTTAATGTCAACATTGGAACAGGACACATGAGTATCGTCGAAGCTGTGGCAGGGGATGTGCTAAACATGGAAACTGATTACATTTCAAAACGACAGTTCTTTGAAAATACATTCAGGATAAATATACCAAGCAGGACTGAATGGTCTGATAATGAGCTCAGCACAATATTTCAGGGTGAGGTTTGGTACACTGACAGATCCAAAACCGAAAAAGGTGCTGATTCAGGAGTTTTTTCCAAGAAGCCAAGTACTTGTATTAGCCACGCGCTTGGAACCTACTCTTCTGTATTTCAGGCAGAGGTATTTTCCATTCTCGAATGTGCAAGAGAAAACAACAGAAGAGCCGCTATAAAGAAGCAAATCTATATTATATCAGGCAGTCAGGCGGCACTTGAGGCAAAAAGTCAGGAGGTGACGTCACAGCTAGTATGGACATGCAAGGAGGAACTGAAAACTCGAATCGTTATCACGTAAAACTGATTTGCTCGCCAGGA
This sequence comes from Crioceris asparagi, assembly GCA_958507055.1. Classification (NCBI taxonomy): domain Eukaryota; kingdom Metazoa; phylum Arthropoda; class Insecta; order Coleoptera; family Chrysomelidae; genus Crioceris; species Crioceris asparagi. Next base: position 33,600,436 of record OY293829.1, on the reverse strand, counting down.
CATCAGGGCACGGCAGGTAACGAAAAAGCCGTAGAACTTGCGAGAAGAGGGGCATACAACAACCAAAACCAAAGAATGATATTATTTGCTCAACAAATGTCTGGATCTGGATATTTTATGAACTAATGGTTGTCTCTGTATTCACAGGCACAATTTATGTCCTCATCACCAACAACAGAGACCACTATACTCTAAGAAGAAGAAGAAGACCCTTCAACTGCGCCTGTCTCAAACTGACTTTGGTAATCGTCAAACTACTGCTCGAACATCTTACTGGTAGTTGGGAATAAATTATTTCATCGTAAATTGAAGTGCGCAGGCGTCTGACGGTTTAAGACTATGCCAATGGTCAGCTTAGTAACATAATAACATGTCCCTCCTCTCAGCCAAAAAAGTTCATAACGCATGCGCATATCGCCAACTATCCCCAGGTCTTTGGCTTCATTTTTGCGTATTTTTTCCACAATGCTAGCGGTATAGAAGTTCAAGTATATGGAGTGACATCTGTTCTCTGATTCTCTGCTATTCGTGCTTATGAAAAATTTATGAATAAATAAATAAATAAAGACACTACGTTCCATACACAAGTTAATTTATTGACTATTCAACAATGATGTATAGTTAATTGCCTAGGCTGACAAATTTTAAAATCAAATTCGATTTTTCTAAAACAATACAGAGTCACAAACGATTTCCTTATTAAATAGTTTTTATTACTTTCGGTTCTTGTATCAATGGATTCCGCAGCGATTTCTTAGACCCCATACGATCTAGAGACTTGAAATTTCGAATTCGTACTTAGATCGCAGACATCTGTCGCCTGTTAAGCTCCAAGTATGATCCAATATTGTTATTATAATTATCTTATTCAACCAAGATCATTATTTTTTCAACATGGAACGACAATATCGGACAATGGGAACCGTCACTGGAATCACGCACGAGCATGGAGCGTATATAAACGTCTCTGTTCTCTGGTATATAGGTACTCTCTGGAAGATCATCTATTGTTATGTTGCAATTGTCAGACGTTGTTGTTAATTTAAAGTTTAATTATTTATTATTACTCTATGGTTTAATTTTGTGTTGTGGTAGACAAACAGTAATTTGTATATATATATATATATATATATATATATATATATATATATATATATATATATATATATATATATATATATATATTGAATATAAGTATAGTTAAAATCGAGAAAGAGATAGCAATAGTAGGTACTCATCGGTACGGTTTAAATCTTAAATGCCTAATAAAAACTATTTTTAATTTTTTTTCAAAAATTTCACTTGTTATACTTGTGTTTCACAAACGATTTTTGATAAATTGAACAAATGAATGAATAATATAATGTCTAATTTAAAGACGTGTTTGCAAATCGGTGTTAATTATTGTTCATCTGCTGGAATATAGATGGCACAATATGCAATAAAAGAAATTTAAGATTTATAATCATTCATTCTAATTATGTTTTAGTATTATTCTGTTATTAATGAAAATTTTAAATATTGAAAATAAAATACGGATTCAATTTTGTCTTTATATAGCAAGAAATTAATTGAATGAAAGTTGATGACCAGGCGCTATATTCGCCAACCAATGAGAAGCAAGACATCCTACGTCCCACAACCAATCTACAAATAATAATGGCGGAGTTACTGTTTATTGTAAAATGTATCGAATTTGAACGTTTGTTTATGTAATTGTGTTGTGTTGGTTTTAAAAATTAAGTGAGTTTTGTGGAAATGCCTCAAAAACGTTCTCCAAAGGCTACTGCGCCTATAAAGAAAATCCCAAAGCAAGCTAAATTGTCGAAGAATGAAACCGGTGAGTTTAGTCTACTAGATTTTCTAACAAATGTTATCAGATCCGTCAATTCTAATTTGTTGACAGCTAATTCCTAAGTTAATATGAAATGTTTTTGTTATAGGTACTACTTTGTTGTATAATATAAAGTCACCCTTTATTCTATTTTCATTCGAATGAATTGATGAAAAATATTGAATAGAATGAAATATTTGATACAGTTTAAAGCTACTTTTTTATAAATAATTATTTAATTCTTTCTTGAGATCTTTGTAGCGTCTGGGAGGATTGTATATTCTTAGTTGTGTCTCTGCAGTAAGTATTGTGATAGTACAAACATATTACATGTAACATAATACGTTTTTGAGGTTACTTCTGGGAAAACAGCTGACTGCTGTCAAAGAAAATGTAACAATCGCTCCATTTATTAATTTATATATTCAACAAATGTTCTCTTTATCTCATGATACTAGACCTAGCATCATGTGTTTACCTATATGTTGTAATTTTCATTCTTGAATATATTCTGGACCTCCCGTCCCTTCTGCTCTTTTGAGCAATGAGAATGAGATGTCAATGTAGAATCGGTATATTTTATATTTTGTATTTAAATTTTCATATGTTAGAACAAATGAATAATTGTTGGTATAGGAAAATGCAAGTTAGGTAGTTTGTCAATGAAGGGGAAAAGTTATTCCACAAAAAAGTGCCAAGTTGGCATGTAAATGGAACTCCAGAGGATATTCATAATAGTTATTGCGTCTAACGTTGTAATATCAGATTTACATCTTTAATCATGAATTTAAATATAAATTTAATTTTGTTTGAGTGGAGACGCAAAACCTTGTTCCAAAACTCCCAGATTTTTCGCTAATGTTTGTCATTTTGCGGACTTTCAACTCTGAGAATGTTGTTTCAGGTTGTACTATAAAAATATTTAGCGAAGCTGAAATACCTACCTAATTTTAGAATCTCTTTCATTCAAAAATATGAAACTGCGTTCTCATTTAGGTCTCACAATAATTATTCACACATTCTCAAGAGAATCTACTTGACCATTCAGTTAAATCATTGGTGAAATAATATGAAAAGAAAAAAATCCCGATGGTCTGTAGCCAGCGGAAAGGTAAATTTCTCAAAATTCATTGAATTGAAATTTGAACAACCTTTTTCATTGCTATACCTACATGTTATTACATAAAATTGCCTTAGGTATGTGTCATAGCCTTTCGGTCAGATTGTTTTGTTTTGGCTATTGAATATAAAGCAGACAGGGTTCGCGTTCCACTTCAAGGCTGAATATTTTTTTTGCCTATTTCTTTTCAATAAATATACTATATATTTTTTTAATCAGGGTCTATACTAAAATGTACAATTACTTACATCAAATTTATATTGAGTGTTGATGTTTTATCAATAGGTATTTCTTATTTTTTCATTATTAATTTTTATTTTTTTATCTGTGCATTTTATGGAAAATTGCTTCGAACAAAAGTTGTAGGTACTGATTAAGTATATCTATAACCTAAAATTATTTTTGATGATATTTACTCTACGGCTCTTTTTTTGATAATCTTTTTAAATGTTTGAACCGGTCGCCATTTTGAAACTACTTACCCGATATTGCCCAATAACGAAATCGGCCGGCAAAGTTGAACTTGATACCTCTAAAACTGCGACCTCTATCGTGTTAAAAAAATTCGTAATATCCCATATATATATATATACGTTCAAAATTCTATGTCTTTTTAATTATTGTATCCTGGAAGCTTGGAATTATAATTATTGATAACCGACATCATATTTTAACGGAAATCGATTATGATAATCAATACGTTTGCTTTATATACATATATATTATAAACTTCTATTAAATACCTAGCTACGTGCAAGGGTACTTAATAATTGTAAATTAATGATTATTTATGTCAGTTGTTTACAAAAAATAGTTTTGTTACTCATCAACACTCATGGTCGTTTATATTTTAATATAATACCTAGTCACAACAGTAGTAGATTAAACTGTAACGTTTCAAAAATTCCTTATTGTTAGTGCTTATCATGAATAAATGAATTTGGTTTATACTGGGCGATTCACTGTGAGTGGCGTTTTCAGAAAAGTACACATATTTTAATTCTGAAAATTTTCCGAGTGGTGGAAAACCGGCTCAAGTAATAAAATTATCAACCTCCATTGTAATAATGAATTCAATTAGAGTTTTCTTTTCTGATGTCTTTTATGTTTTGGCCAGACTAGAATCGGATAAATATTCAAGGTATTCAAAAAAGTAGGCCAAACTGCAGTCCAGTTAGGAGAAAAAAGGCACTCATTTTATGTATACATATATTCTATTTTATTTTGCCTTTCAGTTAGGTTAATTTTTTGAACGACAAACCCAAACGGAGGAGGTATACAATCGTTGCCACGGTGGCAACGATACAATTCGACTGTCTGCTTTTTGGTTTGTGCGCGCGTTGTTTATAGTAAACGTAGGTATGTACTCGGATTTTGATGATGATTTATTTAAAAGATGCGACTTGAGAAATAGTCCATATTCATAAAAACTCAAATCCGAAATCTCCTTCTCTCCTAAACCCGCTCCCGAAGGGGGTGAAGGGAGCAATTTTTTTTTCGAAAATTGAAAATCCGAGATGGTCGAATAAAAGATAAGAAAATATCCAAAGAGCTATGGTTTTCGATTTTCTGCAATGTTAAAATTTTAAATATGCGTATTTTCGATATGTGGAAGGGCAATTTTATTCGAAAATTTAAAATCTGAGATTGGATAATTAAAGACTAGATTATTTGTAGCAACATTTACTTAGGTATATTGATTTTTTTCCATTGAGTTACGGTTTTCGAGTTACAGAAGTGGTAAAATCTAAAATATACGTATTTCCGCGACGATGTTTGTAGTTTTCTGAATAATAGCAAATACAAGCAAAGTAGAGGTATACATGGGTGAAATAAATATTTTTTACAAAAAATTGTACCAACGTTATCAGTACGTGCGCTGAAAAGTACAAAATAATATTAATTCTATTGGTGCTGGTACTTGTGAAGTTGGTGACAAAACTTTTCAATCTAACTTCAAATGGACAACTTTGAAAGTACCTATATGAGCACCAGTAGAATTAATATTATTTTGTATTTTTCAGTGCACTTACCTACTGATAACGTCGGTTCAATATTTATATCGAATCTTATAAGCGTTTCGAATACTTACATCGTTTGGTCTCTTAGTTTTTTTTATGTTATTGCTAAAAGTGCAGAGATTAACACACATTTTATTTATTAATAGTGAATTGAATATCAATTTGCTACTAATAAACAGGCATTTATAAAAACTGAATTTTATTTTTCATTATAAAACTTTTATACGGAAATAATTCCAAAATTATCCATATTAATAAAGTTATCCTCAAATAACTGTTAACAGTTATTTGTTAGAAAAGGGAAAAAAGGATTAGATTGTAGCTCGAGAGCTAAAATGAATTAATAATGAAAAATTATTACAACATTATAACATATCAGTCAGAAAATTATCACTTATAATCTTTCCCTAGAGATTGAAATTTCTTGAGGCCCCAGCCGAGGTAAATTTTCTTTAAAAAAATTGCAACTTAGAAAAAAATTACGGAGAATAAATAATTCATGCTTGCGGGAGATTTGGTACGAAAATTTTATACCAAAAATTATATTTAAAAGTAAATACAATTATAGACAGTTCATAAATAATTATTTGTCAAAAATAATCTACGCTTGTTATTCTGGCACCTGTACGTGATAGCTGCCAAGTCAGAGAAATTATAACTTATTAATTTCGCGACCGAATTTTTTTTCGGAAAATTCAGGTTGTCGTCATAGCAACCTTTCAAAATCAAGGCATCTGATTGGCTTAAGGCAACTGGTATAACATTTTCGAATTGAAATTTTAAGTTTAAAACTGGTAGTCTGTTACTTATAGCAACAATTAAACCTACATTGCTAAGGAAACCTTTAAAGTAATCAAATATCTGTCAATTTCATTCTGTGATTTGATTTATATTTATGTGTATATAATATACCCGGGAAAAGAGTACTGATTTTTTTCCCGTGTGAAAAAAGTGATACTCTGTCACCTGTCAACAGAGATAAAATGTCAAACAAATCCTGTCACAGATAAAACATAGTTATTTATTATACAAGGGAAAAAAGTACTAGATTTTAGCTCGAGGTCGCTTTCTCGACCGACGCGAACCGGAGGGAGATACAAAACCGAGAGCTAAAATCTAATATTTTTCCCGTGTATAATACACTATTTTTTATGTGACTAGAAAAACGATGATTTAAGTAATATTGAAAAAATATTACAATATACAGAAGTCCAGAAAATTATCGATGTAAAATTTGTTTTAATTAATTAATTTAATTTAAGTTTTAAAGTGGTAGGCGACAATTAGACATGCGTTGCTAAGAAAACCTTTAAAGTAATCAAATATCTGTCAGTTTAATTCTGTCTTTTGATTGATATTTATCTACATATCTACCCGGGAAAAAAGTGATACTTTGTCACCTTTCAACAGAGATAAAATGTCAAACTTTTTTCCCGTCACTGAAAAATATATATCTATACTTCACAGTCGACAACATATTCTTGGATATTAATTAGCTGAGTTGATATTTTCTTGATTTTGATTCAAAACAATACCTAAGAGACTCAGTAAATCATAGCGTCACGGATGAAAAGATAAATCATGAACATTATTTAAAAGAAATTAATCAAATTTCATTGTTTGTAAAATATTTGAAAAATACATATAAAAATACAAATATTACAAAAATACAATATATACCTACGTCATTTTTTTGCTGCTTTAGGTAAAGCTAGCGCAGCAACCTGTGAAAATATTTTTTTTAGAAAATCTCTTTTAGTGCTTGTACGGCTAATCAAGTGCTGTATTCCGAAATTAATTGTTCTTATATATTTCTTTAAAAGGCTGTTTTGTTACCTTTAGATAAAGTTGGCTCAGCAACCTCTAATGAACAAATTAAAGATACATTTTTTGTGCTTGTAGGGCACAATAAGTGCTGTATTCCCAAAACAATTGCTCTTCTGTTTTTCAAATTGTTTCCAAAATCAAATGCCTATTTATTTTTTATTTTGGAAATGCATGCTGTGCAGTTGACGTCCAAAACAATTTCTATTATTACTAGGTGCTGATAGTGGAATTGAGGCATCATTACTGCTTTGCTTACTGAAAATAATAAATAATAAAATGAAATGAATTAAATGAAAATAATAAATATGTATTCATAAAAACACAAATACGAAATCTCCTTCCCTCCGAAGGGGTAAAGGGGTGGTAAATTTGCCTCAAATTTACCAGCACCAATAGAATTAAAATTATTATGTATTTTTTCAGTGCAGCAACTAATAAAGTCGGTCCAAATATTTATTTCACACTTTTGTTTGTAACATTAGTCATGAAAATTGTTGATGAGTGTGAAGGCAGCCACGAGTTCCAGCCACGAGTACGCGGAAAATTTACCGGTAATTTCGAAAAAAAATCATAACTTCATCAAAATGTACGTGGATGGGATTTTTTTCTGGTCAATATATGCTAGACATGATCCCCAAAAAGACTTATATGGCGCCTGATTTTGTCGGGCAGGAATTCACTCTCCACAACCCCTTATTTTATTTACCAATAAAAAATCATAACTTCGTCAAAATGTACGTGGATGGGATTTTTTTCTGTTCAATATATGCTAGACATGATGCCCAAAAAGAATTATACGGCGCCTGATTTTGTCGGGCAGGAATTCACCCTCCACAACCCCTTATAATATTTACCAATAAAAAATCATAACTTCGTCAAAATGTACGTGGATGGGATTTTTTTCTGGTCAATATATGCTAGACATGATGCCCAAAAAGACTTATACGGCGCCTGATTTTGTCGGGCAGGAATTCACCCTCCACAACCCCTTTTAGTAATTTCGAAAAAAAAATCATAACTTCGTCAAAATGTACGTGGATGGGATTTTTATCTGGTCAATATATGCTAGACATAATGCCCAAAAAGACTTATACGGCGCCTGATTTTGTCGGGCAGGAATTCGCCCTCCACAACCCCTTATATTATTTACCAATAAAAAATCATAACTTCGTCAAAATGTACGTGGATGGGATTTTTTTGTGGTAGATATATGCTAGACATGATGCCCACCAGATGGGAACTTGTTTCGGTATCATTTATTTATATTTGTAAGATAATTTTATTTCATTTACTTATTTAGTACTTGAGAGTAATACATTATTTTTGTTACTTCAGAGTTATATTTTATTTTCATGGATTAGGGCTCCTGGGGATACCACAATAAAAAAAACGAGGTCGTTACTCTACCGCTAGGTAGTATGGAAAAGAGTGAAACCTAAATATATTTAGCAGGATTCACTGTAAGAAAAATCTATTATCCACGGACATTTTGTTGAAGTTATGATTTTTTATTGGTAAATAATATAAGGGGTTGTGGAGGGTGAATTCCTGCCCGACAAAATCAGCCGCCGTATAAGTCTTTTTGGGCATCATGTCTAGCATATATATACCACAAAAAAATCCCATCCACGTACGTTTTGACGAAGTTCTGATTTTTTATTGGTAAATAATATAAGAGGTTGTGGAGGGTGAATTCCTGCCCGACAAAATCAGGGACCGTATAAGACTTTTTGGGCATCATGTCTAGCATATATCTACCACAAAAAAATCCTATCCACGTACATTTTGACGAAGTTATGATTTTTTATTGGTAAATAATATAAGGGGTTGTGGAGGGTGAATTCCTGCCCGACAAAATCAGGGACCGTATAAGACTTTTTGGGCATCATGTCTAGCATATATATACCACAAAAAAATCCCATCTACGTACATTTTGACGAAGTTATGATTTTTTGTTGGTAAATAATATAAGGGGTTGTGGAGGGTGAATTCCTGCCCGACAAAATCAGGCGCCATATAAGTCTTTTTGGGTATCATGTCTAGCATATATTGACCAGAAAAAAATCCCATCCACGTACATTTTGACGAAGTTCTGATTTTTTATTGGTAAATAATATAAGGGGTTGTGGAGGGTGAATTCCTGCCCGACAAAATCAGGGACCGTATAAGTCTTTTTGGGCATCATGTCTAGCATGTATCTACCACAAAAAAATCCCATCCACGTACATTTTGACGAAGTTATGATTTTTTATTGGTAAATAATATAAGGGGTTGTGGAGGGTGAATTCCTGCCCGACAAAATCAGGGACCGTATAAGTCTTTTTGGGCATCATGTCTAGCATATATTGACCAGAAAAAAATCCCATCCACGTACATTTTGACTAAGTTATGATTTTTTATAGGTAAATAATATAAGGGGTTGTGGAGGGTGAATTCCTGCCCGACAAAATCAGGGACCGTATAAGTCTTTTTGGGCATCATGTCTAGCATATATTGACCAGAAAAAAATCCCATCCACGTACATTTTGACGAAGTTATGATTTTTTATTGGTAAATAATATAAGGGGTTGTGGAGGGTGAATTCCTGCCCGACAAAAAAAATCCCATCCACGTACATTTTGACGAAGTTATGATTTTTTATTGGTAAATAATATAAGGGGTTGTGAAGGGTGAATTCCTGCCCGACAAAATCATGGACCGTATAAGACTTTTAGGGCATCATATCTAGCATATATCTACCACAAAAAAATCCCATCCACGTACATTTTGACGAAGTTATGATTTTTTATTGGTAAATAATATAAGGGGTTGTGGAGGGTGAATTCCTGCCCGACAAAATCAGGCGCCGTAAAAGTCTTTTTGGGCATCATGTCTAGCATATATTGACCAGAAAAAAATCCCATCCACGTACATTTTGACGAAGTTCTGATTTTTTATTGGTAAATAATATAAGGGGTTGTGGAGGGTGAATTCCTGCCCGACAAAATCAGGGACCGTATAAGAATTTTTGGGCATCATGTTTAGCATATATTAACCACAAAAAAATCCCATCCTCGTACATTTTGACGAAGTTATGTTTTTTTTTTCGAAATTACTAGAAGGGGTTGTGGAGGGTGAATTCCTGCCCGTCAAAATCAGGGACCGTATAAGACTTTTTGGGCATCATGTCTAGCATATATCTACCACAAAAAAATCCCATCCACGTACATTTTGACGAAGTTATGATTTTTTATTGGTAAATAATATAAGGGGTTGTGGAGGGTGAATTCCTGCCCGACAAAATCAGGGACCGTATAAGACTTTTTGGGCATCATGTCTAGCATATATCTACCACAAAAAAATCCCATCCACGTACATTTTGACGAAGTTAGGATTTTTTATTGGTAAATAATATAAGGGGTTGTGAAGGGTGAATTCCTGCCCGACAAAATCATGGACCGTATAAGACTTTTAGGGCATCATGTCTAGCATATATCTACCACAAAAAAATCCCATCCACGTACATTTTGACGAAGTTATGATTTTTTATTGGTATATAATATAAGGGGTTGTGGAGGGTGAATTCCTGTCCGACAAAATCAGGCACCTTACAAGTCTTTTTGGGCATCATGTCTAGCATATATTGACCAGAAAAAAATCCCATCCACGTAGATTTTGACGAAGTTCTGATTTTTTATTGGTAAATAATATAAGGGGTTGTGGAGGGTGAATTCCTGCCCGACAAAATCAGGGACCGTATAAGAATTTTTGGGCATCATGTTTAGCATATATTAACCACAAAAAAATCCCATCCACGTACATTTTGACGAAGTTATGATTTTTTTTTCGAATTTACTAGAAGGGGTTGTGGAGGGTGAATTCCTGCCCGACAAAATCAGGGACCGTATAAGACTTCTTGGGCATCATGTCTAGCATATATCTACCACAAAAAAATCCCATCCACGTACATTTTGACGAAGTTATGATTTTTTATTGGTAAATAATATAAGGGGTTGTGGAGGGTGAATTCCTGCCCGACAAAATCAGGCGCCGTATAAGTCTTTTTGGGCATGATGTCTAGCATATATTGACCAGAAAAAAATCCCATCCACGTACATTTTGACGAAGTTCTGATTTTTTATTGGTAAATAATATAAGGGGTTGTGGAGGGTGAATTCCTGCCCGACAAAATCAGGGACCGTATAAGACTTTTTGGGCATCATGCCTAGTATATATTTACCAGAAAAAAATCCCATCCACGTACATTTTGACGAAGTTATGATTTTTTATTGGTAAATAATATAAGGGGTTGTGGAGGGTGAATTCCTGCCCGACAAAATCAGGGACCGTATAAGACTTTTTGGGCATCATGTCTAGCATATATCTACCACAAAAAAATCCCATCCACGTACATTTTGACGAAGTTATGATTTTTTATTGGTAAATAATATAAGGGCTTGTGGAGGGTGAATTCCTGCCCGACAAAATCAGGGACCGTATAAGTCTTTTTGGGCATCATGTCTAGCATATATTGACCAGAAAAAAATCCCATCCACGTACATTTTGACGAAGTTATGATTTTTTATTGGTAAATAATATAAGGGGTTGTGGAGGGTGAATTCCTGCCCGACAAAATCAGGGACCGTATAAGATTTTTTGGGCACCATGTCTAGCATATATCTACCACAAAAAAATCGCATCCACGTACATTTTGTACGATTGTGTATGATTTTTTGTAATTATTAGACGGGGTTGTGGAGGGTGAGTCCTTGCCCGACAAAATCAGGTGATAAATATCTCATAGAGCATTCTGCAGACCATATATTTGCTAGAAAAAATACCGCTTACGTGCATTTTGAGAATCTCAAGATTTATTATAATAATAATATATTATAATAGATAAAAAGAGTTGTGGCGTGTTAGGTCCTAGTCGACATAATCGGATGGTATATAACTTCTTCAGAGTACCATCATCAATCATATAATATTTGATAAAAAAATCAATTCACAAATAAGCTGGGTTATCAAAGCCAACCACGGCCAGCCATGAGTTTGAATTACTGTTAAACGACCTATGGCGGCCGGGCGCTCGCCTTAAAGATTCTGCATACTCGTGGCTGGAACTCGTGGCTGCTTTCACTCTGATAAATTGTTGAACGTTCACTAATGCCAAAGATAGTACTTATCCTATTACCCATGTATAGGCTTAGCTTGTACTTGTTACTTATTATTCAGAAATCCCAAAACATCGCGGCGCAGATATACATATTTCAAACTGTATTGCTGTTAACTCCAAAAACGTAACTCTTTTGAAAGAATGTTCGGTTTAAATGTTGCTACATATATTCTCTTTTTTAATTTGGCGATCTCATATTTTCAATTTTCGAAAACAAAAATCCCCCTTCCACATAGCGGAAATAGACATATCACATATTTCAGACCGAGTTTCAGACTTTACCTTTGCTTAAACTCGAAAAGCGTAATTTAAACGTTTTCGGACATGGTCCCATCTCAGATTTTCGAGTTTCGAGAAAAATTGCCCCCTCCACCCGCTTCGGGGCGGTTTTTGTAAGAAAGGAGATTTCAAATTTGAGTTTTTACGAATATAAGACAATTTCTCAAGTCTCCTCTTTACATGAATAAAAAATCATCAAATCGGAGTACGTTTACTATATACAGCGCGCGCACAAACCAAGCATTGAGCAGGTCATTCAAAAGCTATGAATTATAAATAAAAATAAAACATTATGATAATTATCGTAAAAACTAAAAAAGAGAAGTAAGTAATATATGTTTTATATTACCAACTTTGTTCAAGATGATCTTTGGAAAAAACACAATTCACTGAATATGTTAGAATGCTACCTCTTTTTCGCTATGCACCCGTATTCATAACGTGTAGGTTTTGCAAAGGCTTCGTGAATTCTTTGTAAAGCTGCTCTCGAGTCAAGATGGCTTCCTTGTTAATTTTATTCTCCAACAAGAGCTGTTGGATCCCCATATCTCGATGGCCACCTTAGAGGTGCATCCATAAGTTCCTATCCAAAGGTTTCTAAAATAACTCAAAATAATCCCTTACTTGAATAGCATTATGGATCGAGGTACCGTATTGTTTAAATTAAATGTTTATTACTTGATTGAGAGGAACATCGTCAATTATATCGAAAAAACTGGATTGGTGGATGTCCAGAAGTGCTGAGAAATATCTGCAGATTTTAAGAGCGACGGTGAATGACTTCCTGAAGAATTTGCCTTTGAATATTTCAACAAGGTGTTGGTTTCAACACGATGGAGCTCCTGCACATTGTAGCCACCCTGTCAGTAATGAGTTATTCAGAATGAAAGATCGGTGAATTGGCAGAGTAGGCCCTTGGAATTGGCCACAGAGGTCTCCAGATCTCACTCCTTTAGATTTTTATCTCTGGGGTAAAATAAAAGAAATTGTTTACAAGAATACGGTTACAACTAAAGCTGATTTGAAAACTCGAATGATACTGGTATTTCAAGGGCTAGATCCAGCAGAAATACAAAGGTCAACAACTCAGCATATCATGTGGTCAATTAATGAATGTCGTCTTGTAAATGGTAACCATTTCAAACAAACACATCACTAGAAGTATAGAATGAAATACATTTTATTCATAGTTTTAACTAGTTTTCTTATGATATGTTTGTATTAGGTGTAAATTTGTTTTGCTTCGGACATTAAATATTAATACATAAGTAATAAAATATTATTTTAAATTAAGTACGATCACCATAAGTACATTTCTTATAAGAAATTTACGTAATAGTGAACAAATCGCGACAGATAGCTATAGGACTATTATACATCAAAAGATCGGGAATATTCTACTCTATTCAATTCTCGAATAATATACATGTTGTATTTAAGAAAATTGACTTTTGTTTACTTTTCATAACAATTCTCGAAGATGTAGTTGTTGGACACCCTTCGTATTAAAATTAATGCAGTTCATACACAATTCTAGTTACCTTATCCTTTTTTCATAAGATTTCTGCAAATTTGATTCCAAGACCATTGCAAACCGATTTACAAATATTTTTTTTAGATTTATCTGTTTTCGAGGAAAAACACTTCAATAATTATTATCTTAAGAATGGTTTGATATAGGTATAGGACATTATTAACAAAAGTATCTTCAAATTGGATATTCTATCAAAAAATAAAATAAAATATGCTGCAATGCTGAAAATATTTTCTTCCTATAAATCGTAGTTGACTATGGCCACAACCAAAATTTGAAATTCTTATGTCTTGTAGATCTCCATAAACGTGTAATCTTTTTTGACATTTCAATATGGTAAAATTTTGAGATAAAAACTACACCTACACTATCTATGCATTCTCAAATTATGTCGAAATGTCAATAAAGAAGTCACTATAAAGTCTTTTTCTGATGTAATCACATTGCTCATTTTAAATACACTTTAACAAGAAATGTAGATGTTAATGCCGTGAAAGGTTTTTTATATTCACCTTATGGAAACACGTCAATGAAGCAGGCAAAGCCAAATTGGAAAAATGCATTTTCGTAAACACAGGAATTAAGTGCTATTTAAATGGTAATTAAATGCCCTATTTCTGATTTTAATGCTCTTTCATTTTTTCAAAAATCATGGCTTTGCAAAGCCAATTTTTTTTTTACTCAAATTCACTCTATTAATGCTCACGATCATTCACTATTTAAATGCTAATTTAATGCTCATTATTTATCATGAGAAATTATAAAAAAAACATTTCAACAACGCCAAATTGGAAAAATGGATTCTTGAAAACACAGGAATTAAGTGCTAATTAAATGACCTAATCCTTATTTTAATACGCTTTCATTTTTTTACTCAAATTCATTCTATTAGTGCCCACGATCACTCAGTATTTAAATGCTAATTTAATGCTCATTGTTTATCATTAGAAATTATAAAAAAAACGTTTCAACAAAGCCAAATTGCAGAAATGGATTTTCGAAAACACAGGACTTAAGGGCTATTTAGACGCTCTTTTTTTCACTCAAATTTACTATTAGTGCTCACGATCATTTAGTATTTAAATGCTAATTTAATGCTCATTATTTATCATTAGAAGTTATAAAAAAACATTTCAACAACGCCAAATTGGAAAAATGGATTCTTGAAAACACAGGAGTTAAGTGCTATTTAAATGCTAATTAAATGACCTAATCCTGATTTTAATACGCTTTCATTTTTTTACTCAAATTCACTCTATTAGTGCCCACGATCACTCAGTATTTAAATGCTAATTTAATGCTCATTGTTTATCATTAGAAATTATAAGAAACGTTTCAACAAAGCCAAAAATTAGAAAAATGGATTTTCGAAAACACAGGAATTAAGGGCTATTTAGACGCTCTTTTATTTTATTTTTTTCACTCTATTAGTGCCTTCGATCACTCAGTATTAAAATGCAAATTTAATGCTCATTGTTTATCATTAGAAATTATAAAAAAAACATTTCAACAAAGCCAAATTGGAAAAATGGATTCTTGAAAACACAGGAATTAAGTGCTATTTAAATGATAATTAAATTCCCTATTCCTGATTTTAAAACGCTTTCATTTTTTCACTCAAATTCACTCTATTAGTGCCCACGATCACTCAGTATTTAAATGCTAATTTAATGCTCATTGTTTATCATTAGAAATTATAAAAAAACATTTCAACAATGCCAAATTGGAAAAATGGATTCTTGAAAACACAGGAATTAAGTGCTATTTAAATGCTAATTAAATGCCCTAATTCTGATTTTAATACGTTTTCATTTTTTTACTCAAATTCACTGTATTAGTGCCCACGATCACTCAGTATTTAAATGCTAATTTAATGCTCATTGTTTATCATTAGAAATTATAAAAAAAACGTTTCAACAGAGCCAAATTGGAAAAATGGATTTTTGAAAACACAGGAATTAAGGGCTACTTAGACGCTCTTTTATTTAATTTTTTTCACTCAAATTTACTCCATTAGGCCTCGATCACTCAGTATTTAAATGCTAATTTAATGCTCATTGTTTATCATTAGAAATTATAAAAAAAAACGTTTCAACAAAGCCAAATTGGAAAAATGGATTTTCGAAAACACAGTAATTAAGGGCTCTTTAGACGCTCTTTTATTTTATTTTTTTCACTCTATTAGTGCCCTCGATTACTCAGTATTAAAATGCTAATTTGATGCTCATTGTTTATCATTAGAAATTATAAAAAAAACATTTCAACAAAGCCAAATTGGAAAAATGGATTCTTGAAAACACAGGAATTAAGTGATATTTAAATGATAATTAAATTCCCTATTCCTGATTTTAAAACGCTTTCATTTTTTCACTCAAATTCACTCTATTAGTGCCCACGATCACTCAGTATTTAAATGCTAATTTAATGCTCATTGTTTGTCATTAGAAATTATAAAAAAAACGTTTCAACAGAGTCAAATTGGAAAAATGGATTTTTGAAAACACAGGAATTAAGGGCTACTTAGACGCTCTTTTATTTAATTTTTTTCACTCAAATTTACTCTATTAGTGCCTCGATCACTCAGTATTTAAATGCTAATTTAATGTTCATTGTTTATCATTAGAAATTATAAAAAAAACATTTCAACAAAGCCAAATTGGAAAAATGGATATTCGAAAACACATGAATTAAGTGCTACTTGAATGCTAATTAAATGCCCTATTCCTGATTTTAATGCTCTTTTATTTTTTTTATGCCTATGTGTGCAACAACCACGGTCCGTAAAGAGACGGTTGTCTTAATCCTGGGTACTAGGGCGAGAGAAGCGTTCGGTGCGGGAAGCAACCTGTGACGTAGCCGGTAGACCCGCGGGGTTATCATGTAACTAGCAACTGCAATGCGACCAAGACTATCGCACAATCGTCGCTGTCAAAATGTCGATTTTTTAGAGTGTTGCCGCTCATTCTATCTGGAGCCAAAATTGATACTTAAATAAAAGTATCAAAGCGAATTTGATTGCTTGTATTTGTGAATAATTAATGATGTTTTATCATGTTATTTATAAAACTGCTATTATCACTTATTTATCCAATATTTTATATAGATGGTCTAATAGACTACATGTAGACATTGGCAACACCGAAACAACAACGCGATTGCAACTGGTTGCTAAATTTTACGTGATACGTGGGCCGGGCTCAGCGATTGCGTATCTAGCTCCGTATATAAATAGTTTATCTAAGGAATCTACCATATTTTATCTATGGTATCTAGGCTGGGCTTGGGCGTTCGACTGGCACTTTTGTCTGATTAATGTTTTTGCTTATGATATACATACATACATCTAATCTGAATGTAATAAAATGTGACAAATCACAATAGGTGAACGGGCGGCAGGCGCGAAGCTTTTAGATAAATATTTTTTACAAAAAATTGAACCGACGTTATCAGTTTGAAGTTGTGCAGTTGCAGTTAAATCGAAAATTTTTGGGGTTCCTTACCTAATCTTCGAAGAAATCAATAGGAAAAATGCGAGGAAAAATGTATTGAGTTATATAAATATATAATTAACTATGAGAAGAAGGCTTGTTGAGGGATGGGTTGCGGGCAAAAGCTTGCAATTACAATACATATAATTTTTGACACAAAAATAATATTTTTTGACCGACTTCCGTAACGGATTGTCTTCATATTTTATATCTATCAAATGTTTTGCATAGCAAACGTTCTCTATTTTGAATATAATGTTTCAACAGGAGTGCTGAGAGATGGTCCCATATTTTTCAAGTTCAACACGTCCTTCCAAAAACTTTCACCAAAGGGGGTGGAGGGAGCAATTTGGTTGAAAATTAAAAATTTCTTCTATCTATCTTTAAATGCACAACTTCAAAATTACCAGTACCTGCCTCTCACTTTACACTTTTCATTTACCAAAATCCTCTTTAGTGTCTTGAGTTTATTTAGCTTTTCCAAATGTCCTATAAATATCTATTGGTTCTTATTGAGATAGACTACCCTATCAGACAAATAAATACTTCCAAACCTTAAGTAGAAAATCTTTCCCATCGAGTTGTCACAAGAATATTTTCCTTGTGAGATTAGAGGAATTAACATGTTCGCTGTTCGCAATTAGGTAGGTAATCCCGTAAATTTAATTATAAATTTCAACCCCTACGTGCCAGCGTGGATATTTTTTACAAAAATCTCTTCTTTCACTCATAAATTATATTGTTGATTCATAAATGTTTAAATTATTTATCGTACATGCAATTTGGAAAAGTCATTGTTATTGAAGACTAGTTATAAGTTATTAGGTAAATTTCTTATAGAAATATATCTATTGCGATCGTTCACACTTTTGAATTTCGAAAAAATTTCAACGGCATGTTGTTATATGTCTATAAGTTAGTCCAAAAAAACATTTGGTTCAAAAGTTTATATATATATATATATATATATATATATATGGGATATTACGAAATTTGAAATTTGTTAATACGATAGAGGTCGCAGTTTTGCAGGTATCAAGTTCAAATTTGCTACAAAAATCAATCTTTCAAATATCTCGGTCGAGTTCGTTATTGGGCAATATCGGGTAAGTAGTTTCAAAATGGCGACCATTCAAACATATAAAAAAAATATCAAAAAAGAGCAGTAGTGTAAATATTATTAAAAATAATTTTAGGTTATAGATATAATCAGTACCTACAACTTTTGTTCAAAGCAATTTTTCATAAAATACACAGGTAAAAAAATAAAAATTAATAAAGAAAAATAACAAATATTGATAAAACATGAACACTCAATATAAATTTGATGTAATTGTACATTTTCTGGAGATCTTAATATAGACCCTGATTAAAAAATATATAGTATATTTATTGAAAAGAAATAGACGAAAAAAAAAATCTGCATTGAAGTGGACTCGAACCCTGTCTGCTTTATATTCAACAGCCAAAACAAAAACCTCTAACCGCAAGGCTATGACAATTTTATTTAATAACATGTAGGTATACCTATGAAAAGGTTGTTAAAATTTCAATTCAATGAATTTTGAAAAATTTACCTTTCCGCTGACTACAGGCCATCGGGATTTTTTCTATTGATATTTTCTTAGAGGGTAAAGGGTAACAGGCATTTTTTAAATCGAGCTAATGACAGTTTCAAAGATAGTTAACAGTTTATTGGGGTATAATTTTTTTCCTACTTTTTCTTAAAGATGCGTCTTTATATGGTCATAGTAGGCTCCAAAATGTATGTTATAGATATTTTTATCAGAATCGTTAAAGCTGTTTTTATGCTACAGTCTTGATCAAAACACGTTTTCGTCTATTGCTTAGTAACTTAGGCGAGCAGGCTCATCATGTGTCACAGGTGAGCGGTATGAATACTCTACAAAACATGAAGAAAATATACATCAATATATTTTAGCAAAAATTGGAACGATTTTGTTAGTTTGGGCACTGAAAAATACAAAATAATAATAATTTTAATGGTGCTGGTACTTTCGAAGTTGTGCAAATGTAGTTGGATAGTAGACTTTTGGCATCAACTTTTTCTCGAAAATTGAAAATCTGAGACGGCAGAATTAAAGATGAGACCATATCCGGGAAGGTTTAATGTGAACATTTTTTTAAAAGTTACAATTTTCGAGTTACAGCAATAATAAAGTCTGAAATATGTGATAGGTATGTGTATTTCCGTTATGTGCAAGGGGCATTTTTTCGAAAATTGAAAATATTTGATGGTCAAATTAAACCTTATACATGGGTAATAGGATGGTAACCTACTATCTTCTTTGGCATTAGTGACCGTTCTACAATTTTCATGACTAATGTTACACTCAAAACTGTGAAATATTAGGTAAATTTCTTATAGAAATGTACCTACTGCGATCGTTCACAGTTTTGATTTTCGAAAAAATTTCAACGGCATGTTGTTATGTGTCTATAAGTTAGTACAAAAAAACATTTGGTTCAAAAGTTTATATATATATATATATATATGGGATATTACGAAATTTGTTAACACGATAGAGGTCGCAGTTTTGAAGGTATCAAGTTCAAATTTGCTACAAAAATCAATCTCTCAAATATCTCGGTCGAGTTCGTTATTGGGCCATATCGGGTAAGTAGTTTCAAAATGGCGACCGTTCAAACATTTAAAAAAAATTCAAAAAAGAGCCGTAGTGTGAATATCATCAAAAATAATTTTAGGTTATAGGTATAATCAGTACCTACAACTTTTGTTCAAAGTAATTTTTCATAAAATACACAGGTAAAAAAATAAAAATTAATAAAGAAAAATAACAAATATTGATAAAACATGAACACTCAATATAAATTTGATGTAATTGTACATTTTCTGGAGATCTTAATATAGATCCTGATTAAAAAAATATATAGTATATTTATTGAAAAGAAATAGGCAAGAAAAAAATTCTGCCTTGAAGTGGAACTCGAACCCTGTCTGCTTTATATTCAACAGCCAAAACAAAAACCTTTAACCGCAAGGCTATGACACATACGACAATTTTATGTTATAACATGTATGTATACCAATGAAAATGTTGTTCAAATTTCACTTCAAATAATTTTGAAAAAATTACCTTTCCGCTGACTACAGGCCATCGGGATTTTTTTTTTCAAATTGATCTTTATGAGTTGGTACACTAAAAACAAAATAATATTAATTCTGTTGGTGCTGGAACCTTAGGTGTTGGTGCCTACAACAAGAAGTTACAACGGCGCATCTTCAAAATTACCTGCACCAATAGAATTAATATTATTTTGTATTTTTCAGGGCACCAACTAAAAGTCGGTCCAATTTTTGTATAATATTAGTTTTTGAAAAAGCAATATAATTTGACCTTTTCGCCAACTCAGTTCCATGTTTACCTTTGCTTTTAACTTCTTCCAATGAAGCACCTTTGAAAATAACCACTGTATTAATTAATAATAAGCGCTCGGGTTACTTATGCAGCCAGCTAAAATTTTGACTGGAATAACACACAGCAAGCGTAATCGAAATTCTAACGACCTTCCCTTACCAAACATTCACAATTCAGAAATAATTGTTTAATCTGGAACATTTAATAAATTCCTAAGCTAAGATTACCTTAGAACTACCTTATCAAATTGTGGTATATAATTTTTATAATCTATATTGGCTAACCAAAGTTGTGTCCAAGACGATATTTTTTTTAGTCACTAACGGGACCGCTAGTGATGTGGTAGGCTGCGGACACGGCAATTAGTTATTTCATTTCAATTATTTTTTTTGTTGGCTATCATTTTTTCTCTTCACATCAAATTCCAAATATTTCCAGTGAGAAATAGAATAGCGCTCAAATGGCCTCATCTATCTTTCAAACGGTATTTATAGAATTTTCTTTCATAAATCACCATCGGCGCAAATTAACAGTGCGCTAATTAAAATCGTTTCAGCTGATCCACCAGCCGGGGTAGCTGGGTATATCGAATTAAGACATATTATCGGCTGGCATCGGTTTACACGATTTTTTTTCAATTACTGCCATGATGTTATTACGGGATTTAGTAGCAGGTAAATCAAGATTTATTTTTAGAGCAAAGCTGTTTTAGGGAGAACACGCAGCTAGAATTAACTGACCAAAAGTCTAACCAAGACGCTTGACCGTTATCAGACGAGCGAAAAATACAATACCTATCTATATATCGTGAACCCTACTCTGTTTTACGTATAGAAGAAAGAGATCGATAGATAGATATAAATAAATAGACAGTTAGTGAAATTTATTTTTTAGAAGTTTAGTGTGACTGTCGTGGCCTCACAGATTTCGATACAAATTGACAGTAACGGGTTTTCGGGGTAAAGAAAGCGATTGGTGATACTCACATATCTTAGGTTTTGGCCCTCAAGGTCCACATTGACTATTTCGAGAATGGTTCCGCAAATTACGATGAAAAAATGTAGCAAAGATTTTCCTGGGTCGAGAAATCGATTGAGGATTCTCTCATATTTTATGGGTGCCACCCTCGAGGTCCTCACTATCTAGTTCAACAATGACTCCGTAGATTTCGATAAGTATTTTCAACAAGGGTTCTTAGGGGTCGATAAATCGATTGACATTATTTAATATTTAATGGGTTTGACCCTCGAGCTATTTCAGAATTGGCTCCGAAAATTTCTTTAAGAATTTTCTGCAAGGGCTTTGCATGGCAGAGTAATGGATTAATGATGGCCACATATTTTATCGGTGTGACAATCGAGGTCCACACTATCATTTTCAACTCGGTAGGTTTCTATAAAAAATTGCAGCAGATTACCTATGTTAGGGGTCGAGAAATCCATTAATGATACTCTTATATTAAACTAGCTGTTACACGCGACTTCGTCCGCGCTACCTG
Organism: Crioceris asparagi; assembly: GCA_958507055.1. Classification (NCBI taxonomy): domain Eukaryota; kingdom Metazoa; phylum Arthropoda; class Insecta; order Coleoptera; family Chrysomelidae; genus Crioceris; species Crioceris asparagi. The sequence continues at coordinate 33,578,279 of OY293829.1, read as the reverse complement.
CCAGTGAACACCCTGTCGGAATAGGTTTAGCCGAAGATTCGCCGTAACAAATAGACAGACTGAAATTATAAAAATTGCTTTTTTGTTATTAGTAAGTCATTTATTTCCATATGCAGTTGGTTAAAACATGTTATTTTGAAATTACAAACATAAACTTCGATTTTATTTATTTATATAGATTTTTTTTAAATAAAAATAAATAAGTTATTCCTTATGACATTAGCTACCTACCTGCCAGTGAAAATCCCGTCGGAATCGGTTCAGCCTTTACGGAGATTAGACAGAACAAACAAACAGAAAAAAAAATGTTTTACTATTAGTGACACACAGTGTGGAACACCTAAATGGAATAAATTAGGTAATAAATGAATGGGGGAATGTTTAGAAAAACACTCGGACACGTCCATTGGTGTTAATTAATATTTTTTATTTATACAGGGTGTGACATATAACGGTAGCCAATAGCAACTTTCTTATTTTAAACACCACACTGTATATTTTTCGATTTTTGGATTCTCCAGAAAATTCTAGACATATTTTATGTACTCTGTACTATCTGCTATATCTAACTGTTTCGGAAATACTAAATGTTTTCGATTAACTTTAGCAATACATTTTTTTTATTACAGAAATTCGCTACTACACACTCAATACTTATTTCCCATTTTGATATTAAAAACAGTCACTTCGATTTTATTAATTAGTATTGTAACGTGCAAAGGGGAACAGCCGCCGGTATTGGCTACAAAGTAGCGGCATCCGTTTGAAGTATGCGCGCGATATATGTTGTGGTTGGACATACCAAAAGCGGCGTCAACAAAGAGAGCGACGGCAGTGTCGGCATCTTCTGTTAAGCTGCCGACAAACGAATTTCGAGAAGCGTATAGTGACGGCTTCTGGTCTTTGATACCGAATGCTCTGGATCCTTTATCGGGTATATATATGGGAGAATTTTCGGCAAGAAGACAGAATGTAAAAGGCAGTGTGAATAAACAGAATAGTCCGAGTAAGTTAGAGAGAATATAGTAAAGTTAATTTGTAATTTATATTATTTTGAGTGTAAATAAAGTTAATTTAATAACTCTAAATTAGTCTCACTTATCTGCGAACCCGCATACGCAACAATTTGGTGTTAGAAGAGGGATAAGTGAGTGAAGAGGCTTTTGTCTATGGTAAACACCCGAAAGCAGACAGAAAAAAATGGAAGAACAACTAACTAAGTTATTCTCCGATTTTTCGAGAAGACAAGAAGAATTACGACAACAAGAAAAGAAAGAAGAAGAGGAGCGAAGGCTGCGAGAAGAACAGAAAAAGGAAGAACAACTAATTAAGGTACTCTCCGATTTTTCGAGAAAACAAGATGAGCTACGACAACAAGAAAAGAAAGAACAAGAGGTACGAGGACAACAAGAAAAGAAAGAAGAAGAGGTACGGCGACAGAGAGATTTCGAACAGATTGCAGGATTGTTCCGAAATGTCCATCAAGAAATCGATACCGTTAAAGAAGAAGTTCGAGAAGAAATTGGGACAGTTCGAGAAGAGTTTGAGGAGAAGTACCGAAAACTAGAGAAAGAAGTGAAGAAAATTCGAGATACCAACCAAGAAGAAAGTAGCAAATTGGACACGTCGGCGATCACAACAGCCAATGAAAAACTTAAACCACCAACGTTTGACGGCGAAATATCCTGGGCTATGTACAAACGTCAGTTTGAGGCTGCAGCTAATGCAAATAGATGGGATCAGCAGCAGAAAGCAACGGCGTTGGTATTGGCTTTGCGAGGAAAGGCGCTTGAAATACTTCAAAACATTCCTGAAGCCAAACAAACTGATTATTTGGCTGTTGCGGGCGCCTTGGAACTAAGATACGGCAACAAATATCTTAGCCAAGTGTATCAGAGCCAGTTGAAGAATAGAGTTCAAGGTTCAACGGAGTCACTGCAGGAATTCAGCAGTAGCATTGAGAGCATGGTACGACTGGCTTATCCACAGGCCCCAGATGAATTCATTGAGCAAATTAGTGTCCAGTACTTCATTGATGGAGTTCGAGATATCGATATGCAGCAAGCGTTGAGACTAAGTAGGCATAACACCTTAGCCGAAACAGTTGTCCAGGCACTGGAATACGAAGCTGCCAAAAACGCATCTATGAATCGTCGCAGCAAATTAAGAGAAGTCAGGGTGTCAGACGAACCACAAGACAATGCAGATTTCTTTAAGAAGTTGGAGGCGATGTTCCAGAAATTTTGCTCTCGAGGAAGCAAGGAGTCTGGATATAGAAAAGTGATTAAATGTTACAATTGCAACCGAGAGGGACATATAAGTAGAAACTGCAGGCGACGACCCAGATCTGAAGAACGAAATGTTCAGAGAGAGAATACCCGACTTCAGGAAAACTCCACCTCGCCAGTGTAGGGGGGCGAACGCTGGCGACCACTGATCAAGCCCCCAAGTTACATTTGTGCTCCATCAAGAAGAGCTGTGAGAGCCTCGTTGTCCAAGGTTTTATCAACGGCAAGAAATGTGATTTGACCATCGACACGGGGGCAACAAGGTCAGTGGTACGCCCCGACATGGTTTCCAAAGAATCTATCGTGCAGCACAACATCAAGCCAATACTGGAAACTGCAAAAGGAGATTTGATAAATGTTTTTGGAGAGACCACCACCACTTTAGAAATTGGCAATGCACAATTAAAGATTAATGCAATCGTGGCTGACATAGTGGATGAATTTATAGTAGGCTTAGATGTTTTGGAAACCTTCAATTTTATCACAGTGGACTTTAAAAACAGAATGTTGAGAGTGGACAACGAGGAAATATTTTTCTCAGCATCTTCGAACAAGAACTGTCCTATTAAAATAATCGTCACCGAAGATACGCGAATACCTGGAAATAGTGAGAAGATCGTGAAGGCGCACCTAGAAAAACAACTGGAAGGAGTTAACACTATGGTTTTTGAACCAAACGAGAACAAAGAGAACGGGGCTCTTTTGGCTAGGTGCTTAGTTAATTCCAACGACACTATTCCAGTGAGGGTAGCCAATCTATCAGTAAACAGAATGACATTTAAGAAAGGGGAAGTAATCGGTACCTGTTCGCCAGTCTCCCGGGTAACAAGATGTGAGCAAGAGGAACCCGTCTCAAAAGATGTACATTTGTCCCAAGAGCTAATGGAGAGTTTCAAGAAAACCTGGAAACATCTTAGCGAACAGGAAAAGAAAAAGGCCATCGAGTTTGTAAAGCAAGAAGCTGATGTTTTCGTGCAAGGAAAAATTACAGGGCGAACAAATTTAGTCGAACATCGGATCAACACGGGAAATGCTGTACCTATTCGCCAACCTCCACGAAGACTTCCTTTCGTAAAACAACAGCAAGTTAACACCATGGTTCAAGAAATGCTGAAGGATGGTGTCATAGAAGAATCCAGCAGTCCTTGGTCATCACGAGTTGTGCTGGTGACGAAAAAGGATGGTTCGACGAGGTTCTGTGTGGATTACAGGAGGTTAAATGATGTTACGAAGAAGGACAGCTACCCATTACCCCGAATTGACGATACCTTAAATACCTTAGCCGGATCCAGGTGGTTCTCAACTCTTGACCTGAAAAGTGGATATTGGCAGGTAGAGCTAAACAAAGAAGATAAAGAGAAAACGGCCTTTACAGCTGGAAACGGCCTATATCAATTCAATGTCATGCCGTTTGGATTATGTAATGCGCCTGCCACTTTTGAAAGGTTAATGGAATTAGTTCTGCGAGGACTAACTTGGGAAACGTGCCTGGTGTACTTGGATGATGTAATGGTAATTGGTAAAGATTTCGACGAACATCAATCGAATCTGAAGAAAGTATTCGCCAGGATCCGAAGTGCTAATCTCCAGCTGAATCCAAAGAAATGCGTTCTATTCCAGGAAAAAGTCAACTTTCTCGGACACGTCGTATCATCGAAAGGAATTGAGACCGATCCAGAAAAAGTCCAAGCAGTGCGAGATTGGCCCAGACCAAAGAACAAGCACGAAGTCAGAAGCTTTTTGGGACTCAGCAGTTACTACCGCCGATTTGTTAAAGATTTTGGGAAAATTGCGAAGCCACTACATCAATTAACCGAAAAGAACTCCCACTTTGACTGGTCACCAGAATGTCAACAGTCGTTTCTTGAGCTGAAAAACCGGTTGACTACTGCTCCTGTTCTTGCATATCCCTTGGACGAAGGATTGTTCGTGTTAGACACTGACGCTTCACAAAGTGGAATAGGAGCTGTTCTTTCCCAAATACAGGATGGCGAAGAAGCTGTAATTGGATATTTCAGCAAAACGTTGGGAAAGGCAGAGCGAAACTACTGTGTGACCCGGAAGGAGCTGCTAGCGGTTGTACGATCCATAGAGCATTACCACAGTTTTCTCTATGGACGGAAATTCTTAGTAAGAACAGACCACTCTGCACTACAGTGGCTGCTGAATTTCAAAAATCCGGAGGGACAGATAGCGCGTTGGCTGGAGAAACTGCAGAGTTACGACTTTCAAATTAAACACCGAAAAGGAAGAAGTCACGCCAACGCTGACAGTTTGTCACGAAGACCTTGTGGCAGTTCTTGTAAATTCTGTCAGAGGCAGGAACAAAGAGAAATAGCCAAGGATGTTGTACATCTCCAACAAATGCAGATTAGGAATAAGGAAACGGAAAATACCGACGAAATCACCAGAGACAACTTTAGAAGAGAACAAATCGCCGACAAAGATTTGACGATAGTACGGGGCTGGCTAGACCAAAAGCGACGACCTGATTGGCAAGAAATATCCAGATTTGATCAGACAGTCAAGGGATACTGGGCTCTGTGGGATTCGTTATGCTTACGAGATGACTTGATCACTCGTAAATGGGAAAGTCCAGATGGTAGAAGCATTGTGTATCAAACCGTTGTACCCCGAACAATGGTAGCTGAAGTACTTCGTGAACTGCATGGCAGTCGCAGTGGAGGTCATTTTGGAGTAAATAGAACATTGGCACGTGTGAAAGAGCGGTATTATTGGATCAACTGTCGAAGAGATGTGGAAGAATGGTGCAGAAGATGTGACCTCTGTGCTTCTAAGAAGGGTCCGAAGACACGATCCAGAGGGAAAATGAGGCAGTATCTGTCAGGTGAACCTTGGGAAAGAATTGCGGTGGACATTACAGGACCATTCCCTACGACAGATTCTGGAAATAAGTACATCATGGTTGCCATGGACTATTTCTCGAAGTGGCCAGAAGTAGTGCCGATGCCGAATCAGGAAGCAGTTACAGTGGCCGAAGTCCTTCTGGAAAACGTGATTTCCAGACACGGAGTACCCTTGGAGCTACATACCGATCAAGGTAGAAATTTTGAATCCGAAGTATGGACGCAGTTAATGAGGTTGCTGGGGATACGGAAAACACGAACAACCCCACTTCATCCACAGTCAGATGGAATGGTTGAGAGGCACAATAGAACCATCAATCAATACCTCTCACTCTTTGTGGATGAGCACCAACCTAACTGGGATAAACTGGTACCTCTCTTTCTTCTGGCCTACCGAAGTTCCCAGCATGAATCTACTGGTTATACACCATCGATGCTCTTGTCTGGAAGAGAAATGAAGCTCCCCGTAGATCTGATGTTTGGCAGACCATCAGCCGACGATCATGAAGAAGTGTCTCTTCCACATTATGTAGCTGACCTACAGGAGCGACTTAGAGTGGTCCATGATTTTGCCAGACAAAAGCTTCAGTTGAAGAGCGACAAAATGAAGATGAGACATGACAAAAGGCAGTCATTAAACTCTTTCAACGAAGGCGATGCAGTTTGGTTGTACCAGCCACAGCGAAGGAGAGGATTAAGTCCGAAATTGCAAAGACCTTGGGAAGGACCATATCGCATTGTCAAAAAGATTAATGACTTGGTGTACAGGATCCAACTTTCGCCAAGAGCCAAGCCAAAAGTAGTGCACGTGGAAAGACTGAGTCCGTATCGAGGAGATAATCCACCGGTCTGGAGACAAACGGAAGAAGCTGTTCGGGGCGAGCAGCTTTAAGGGAGGGAGCAGTGTAACGTGCAAAGGGGAACAGCCGCCGGTATTGGCTACAAAGTAGCGGCATCCGTTTGAAGTATGCGCGCGATATATGCTGTGGTTGGACATACCAAAAGCGGCGTCAACAAAGAGAGCGACGGCAGTGTCGGCATCTTCTGTTAAGCTGCCGACAAACGAATTTCGAGAAGCGTATAGTGGCGGCTTCTGGTCTTTGATACCGAATGCTCTGGTTCCTTTATCGGGTATATATATGGGAGAATTTTCGGCAAGAAGACAGAATGTAAAAGGCGGTGTGAATAAACAGAATAGTCCGAGTAAGTTAGAGAGAATATAGTAAAGTTAAGTTGTAATTTATATTATTTTGAGTGTAAATAAAGTTAATTTAATAACTCTAAATTAGTCTCACTTATCTGCGAACCCGCATAAGCAACAGTATAATAGGTAGATTGTTGCCACTCCGAGGTCCACAATCTCTATTTCGGAAATGGATCCGCATATTTTGATTGGAATTTGCAATAAGAACTAACGAACTGACAGAACGTTATCCACGGCCGTATATGAGGACTGTGCTGCAATCTAACTAACCTAACATTAGATTAGGTTTATGACTTATGTCAGTGTTATGGTAGGATAGAGTTTTGTTTTTTATTTTAATACGGTACTAGCTAGTACCGAACTAAGATTGGATTATGAAACCGGTGACAGTTTTATTCACTGTTTCCATTATATATTGCAGCAAAGTGACTGGGACTTTAGAAAAACGGTGGTCACGGTTATGGTGTATTTAATCTTTGGTTATGCACTGCAGCCACTTGCGCTCGTTATTCGTAGTTTTGAAACTGTCTTGTTCTGGAATTTCTTATCAAAAACAGTTGTATTAGTTGAACTTTCCAAGTGCTTTAACTCGCATTCTTTCGAATGAAAATGACCGATCTTGCTAGAAAAGATCTCTTCCCTAATTCTACCGGATAAAATTTTCAATTTTCTACAAAAATGTCCTTCCATTCCGTTCGAGGGGGCAAATATTGAATTTGGAACGTTTCAATAAAGGACCATCTCTCTCTTCTTTCTGATGAAAAATGAATCATCAAAATCGGCGAATACTTACCTACTATACAGAGAATACGGAAAAATAAAGAAAAAAACTAGCAAAACATACAACTGAATTGTATACTTTTCCTGTTTAACCCCCGATGCAAACAGAGGGGTATTATAAGTTTGAGGTGTTTATCTGTGAGGATGTCTGTGGCATCGTAGCTCCCAAATGGATAGATCGATTTAGATTTTTCTTGTTTGAAAGTTGACTTGATTCTCCATTTGGTTGAGTTTATCGCGAATATCTCTATATATGCAACCTAGTTTTCAGATCTATGAAGCGATTTTGTTTGAGGGTGACTTGATCGAGGCTAATGTTTTTTTTGATTATTATTACCTTGTGATTCTGTCTGTCTGTTTGAGGCAATGCAGCTCTTGGTTCCAAACGGATGAACCAAGTTTGATTAGTTTTTTTGACAGGTGACCTGATTTAAAGTGTGCTCAATATTTTTTTTTCTAATAAGTTTAATGTTTGTATCTGTCTGAGGTATTATAGCTTTCAAACAGGTGAACCGATTTCGCTTTAGATTTTTTTAAGTGACTTGAAGTGTTTCTAGATATTTTTTTGTCATAGCTTGTCAATCTAATACATATATTATTAATGAAGCTAATCAAAAAGGAGTAATATTACAATAAGATATGAAAATATTCCTTTGTATTAAATATATCCTTAAATCATTCTCAAAAAACTACCCTTGCAAATTTTCAGAACTTTGATATGAGTAGACGGTTTTCTTTAACACCTATTATTTTACTTACCGTGAAACACCATGACACAAAATGAGTAAATACTAGGTTATCCTATCGTGATGATGAGTTTTGAAGAATACTGCAATTCACCATCTTGCAAATAGGTGTTTATTATTGTTCTCTAGAAAAAAATCTCTAATTCTCCTGTATATTGAGGATATAAAAATAATTTAGGGGTAGTTCTTTGGGAAATTATATTTGCGATAAAGTCATTATTAGAGATTAACTTAAATCACTTTCAATTGCAGATGATGCTAAGAAAACTACAAAAAAAAAAGCTATCGACCCAAAAGAATCAGGTAAGTGATTTGAACCTTGATCAACCTGTATATACATATTAATTAAACGATTGCACTGGAAAGTAAAGAAACGCAATAAAAACAAAATTAAAATACCTCTACAACTTTTAAATAGGGAGTCTACGTCTGCGTATGTCGTCTATTTTTAGCTGAGTACGGATTATTTTGTATTGAACATAACAATTTTTGTAACATAAACATAAAATTGACGTAAATAGAAATTAAATTCGCGACTCACACTGCAAGTCACACATCGAAGAACAGGTCATAGTTTGATGATGTTAATGGCGTCGAAAATGCTTAACAAATTCATAAATTGCTTTCATCAATTATTATTTGTTGATGGAAAAAAATGCAATGAGGTAAATAAATAGTTACGCTATTTCAGGTAGTAAACAGTTATAAATCTTTGAAACTGGTTTCTTACAAAACATGTCAAATTCATCCAATTACATATACACAGCGTAGCTAAATCAAAGGATAAACCTAATTTTCTTTTCAGTTGTTATAAAGAGGCGATAATTTAAAAAACAATATGCATGTAGTAATAGAAATGTATGCTTTCTCAATAAACGCGTGTATTTGAACAGAAGATAAGAAATTTAACCTGCTTTTATTGAGCTTTAAAATGTACAAAAATCTTTCAAGATTGATTCTAGTAACTGGTATTACTCTTCTTTTTTTACGAAATCCTATATCATGCTTTCAGATTTCTATAAATCGAAGTGGTAACCATAGATAAAATATTTATATACGGAGAAGAATGGAAACTCCTGTATAAATTTGCTGACAGCATTTTTCGCGCCATCTGTTAGTGTGAAATATTACTATTGAATGAGAATGATCAAATATATGAATGAAACCTGCAGCCAAGCATCATAAATATTGGCGGTATTTTTGAAATTATATTTACATTTCTGTTGAAATTTGAATTGGGATAAAATAATAAAAATAGAATCTCTTGAAATAATTTTATTAATATAAATTTAAATAACAACAAAATATACATTAAAAGCAGAATAAAGAAAAACATTCAAAAGAATAATACAATATATACATGTCATACAAAACATCATATTTTAAACAGACTTCACAGAATAGAAAATATACAGGTATTGTTTATATCTACGTATTAATGAAAAAAATAACATTTGTAATCCAATTATTTAGTTTTACAGTCAATGTTCACATGATATAGAATTAATATGGCAACTTAATTGATATCATAAAAAGTAAACACACTGCAGAAATCTAGAAAATAGCATAGTATCATCGGAAAAAGCTACAGTTTTAAGCTCAGCTTTATAGTGAAATTAAGATACATAGTGAACATTTGTTTTTCTTTAATCTAGACAAATTCTGAAGTTGTTTTGCATTTAAAAAAATTGAATGCATTACTGGAAACAGATCTTAAATCTGTTCTATTAATTTTTTTCGTCAAATTGAAAAGCTGGACCTTACTGAGGTAAATAAACGTACAATTTTGTAGTTTTCTAACGAAAAAACATAAAAAATTAATAAGTAAAGCTTATTCTACTATATAAATTCTTAAAGTGAATTCTACAACTTTATTTTTATGTAGGTGTTGAATATGTAAATCTTCACTTACATACATCCTTTTGTTATATTCTTTTGCTCGGAGGAATAATTCACTTTCTTCCATGTTGTCAAGCGTCCTGTTCAAAAGAAGTCTTTACATGATCATGGCAGGGTTCCAACTTTCTTAATGAGGTATCCTGAAAGGATCCTCGAAACCTGCGCTTCTACACATTGCACGGATGGGGGCACTCTCAGGAATATCGCAAAAGTCCTTAGCAAAAATATCCTCATCTGCTTCTTCTGGTAGATCCTTCAAAGGAAAAGTTGTGTTCAGTAGATGCAATTCAAAATCTAAAACAAATTTATTTCAAAATTATTTTATTAAAGCAATTTGAAAAAAGCATAATATAGGTTTTCATTCACGTCATACTAGGAAAAAAAAACAAAATATTGCCGCACCATTATTGAATTAGAGCCAAAAAATAGAACTTAGTCGAAGTTTATATAGTTATATCACAGCATAAGATACCTATGCTGTAGTTAAATCGAGCGCTCAAAAACTCATCCCCAGTAGGCATTTGAAAATGAGAACATGTCTTTGCTAAACACAGCTAGTAAGCTAAAAGTGACAAGTGATGTTTCAAATGCCTACTGCGAATGATATTTTTTGGATCGCTCGATATAGTTGTTGGTTGAAGTACATTTTTAAATTGTTAATATACTGTATAATACCACATAAAAATAAATAGAATGTAATCAATTTTGCCGATAAAAAAGCATTGTCCTACATCCTATAACAACAAAATAATCCCTACATAGAACCTCATACGAAAGACAGTTATAACCCCCATTTTTTAGACAAAATGAAATCCAGCTTTGCTATAGAGGTAATATTCAATCTCTTCATATGAAAGAATTGGCCTTTATCAGGTCATTTAGAGAAAGAATATATTTTATAAGCTAATAATAATATGCTAATTATTGAAAAGTACTTCTAATTTTCGGAGTTGATGGTCTGCTAACACTTGAACTTTCAGGAACATCTAACGATAGTTCAATTGAAGGCTCAGGTGATTGGCAATCTCTATCAGCACTTTTATTAGCATGTGCTTCTGTCTCGGATCTGATGATTTTCTTGAACGTGTTGAATATCTCATTCAGTCTCTTAGTTCTTGGACTTTCAGTGTCAGGGTTGGAAGATGAAGCTGACGTGGATGGTACAGTTTCAGAATGAGAAGGAACGTCCTCAACTAGCTCTAGGTGTTCTGAAAAAGTAATATATATTTCAGGGAAAATATTGTACCTTAAATTGATTAACAAAGCTCTCATATTAAAATTAATTGAAACGCAATAAATATGCAATATCGCGGGTTACATCAATTATTAGGAATAAGTTAATAAGTAAAAAACGAATTATACCTGGTAGCAGCTGAACCGATGGCCAAACTCTTTCTTAAGGACATTATTGGGTCCAAAGTCGTGAGGCACAAACCCGACGACAGATACAAACTTCTTTAGTTGTCATTTCATCGTTCAAACATTTATTCCCACATAAATTGACCCATTTATCAAAAACAGTTTTGTAATACTCTTTTGGGAAGGATTGGGAAAGCGATGCTTCCTATAGCAATCACTAAAAGCATGAAATAGCTGGCATGGTAGATTAGATTTTAAAAGTATCTGTAAAAAAGATAATTAATTATTATTTATAATACCTATAGTATATAAGTAAATAATATGTTAAATTACAATTAAATTCACAATGTACTATGCAGTATATTTGGAGAATGAGGTTGTTTATAATAAGTGATCAATTGATTGAACACTTCTCTCTATCCCAATATACTTAACTAAATATAAAAAAGTTTGAGAATTTTATTAATAACATGGGTACTTATACATTTGATTACTTACCTAGAACTCACTAAAGAGATAATACAGTGTACTAATAGCAAAACAAATCACTTTATACTATTATCAGAGTAATTACAATGTAATTACCCACATTTAGCCCCCGGCCCCAATCAAAATCTTTCTGAATGTTCGACGAGGCCATAGAAAACATACAAAATAAATGTTCTCTTTGCATGATTCCAAAGATTTTGTCGATACTGACACCATCTGTGGGTTTTAAATCTTGATAGTTCTCTAGTAGTGAGCTTTCATCATAGTAGATGGCGCTGCGAATATGGAAAAGTTTTTCCCATATGAGATCGTAGGCCCTGGTGGTAACTCAGGCAGATTTTCTGGAAGCTCTAATACGTTGTCGCATGTTAAGGTCTGGGTTTGGAGCAGGCCAAACCAGGGTCGAAGATTAGAAACACCCGGTGGAACTTCTTTGATCTTTTAGCTCGGGTCCTGGTTATTTGACCGACGAACCCCGAACGGAGGAGGTATACAATTCGACTGTCTGCTTTTTTTTTTTTTTTTTTTTTTTTTTTTTTTTTTTTTTTTTTTTTGGTTCGTGCGCGCCTTTTATATAGTAGACGATCTCCGATTTTGATGATTTTGGATTCATTTGAAAGAAGGGGATTGAGAAATGGTCCCATATTCATAAAAACGCAAATCCGAAATCTCCTTCCCTCCGAAAACCGCCCCCGAAGTGGTGGTGGGGGCGAATTTTCTCGAAAATCGAAAATCTGAGTTGGTATAATTAAAGATAGGACAATATCCGGAAACGTTTAAATTGAACATTTTTTCAAAAGTGTTACGGTTTTCGAGATAGACGCATGTTAAATATGTATTATTGCTATGTGGAGAGGACAATTTCTTTCGAAAATAGAAAATTTTTCGATACTACATGAAAGATATAATTATTTGTAGCAACATTTATAATGAACATTTTTTCCTTAGAATTACGGTTTTCGAGTTAAATCGGTGTTAAATGGTAACAACTAAAATATTCAAGCGTATTTCCGCCGCGATGTTCTGAGATCTCAATAATAACCACTACAAGCAAGGAATATACGTGGGTAATAGGATAAGTATTATCTTCATTGATATGGTATAGTGAACGTCAACGATTTTCGGGACTAATGTTACACTCAAAAGTGTGAAATAAATATTTTTTACAAAAAATTGGACCGACGTTATAGTTGATGCACTGAAAAGTATAAAATAATATTACTTCTATTGGTGATGGTACTTGTGAAGTTGGTGCCAAAAGCTATCAATCTAACTGCAACTGCACAACTTCAAAAGTACCATCACCAATAGAAGTAATATTATTTTATACTTTTCAGTGCATCAACTATAACGTCGGTCCAATTTTTTGTAAAAAATATTTATTTGAGTGCCGTTTTCAGAAAATACTGTGCTACCAGGTTAAATCGAAATTAAGACCTTTTCTGTTATCGTTCATATATAAAATATTGTAATAAACGTCTGAATTCGTCCTCGTATAAGTATACCAGAAAGTTATGCTAGACCCAACACTTTTTGGAAACTCACATCCATGCGAACACCTCAACTACTTATCTGAGCTAATGGACAAGTGGCCCGAGACCTCTGAATTGTATGCAAATAAGACTTACATGAGCGTAGGTACATTCGGGTTAGTAGTTAGTACTGATTCAATAGTTTTATTTGATATTGAATTTGAACTATTTAATAATAAATATTATTTTATTTGATTTTGATAATTATATATGATAATTAGTTAGGCATGTTAGGTATGTATAATATAAATATATACCTAATCTCTATTCCAGAACAAAGTAGTTTAAATGATAATCTTTTCCTGTAACAAATCAAACCAAACGATAAAACATCATTATGAGGATTTAACTAATCTTAAATACATTTGGTGGTGTGGAATTGGAATAAAACAAAACTATGAAATATAAAATTTTGTTATATCTTGACAATATGTAACGATAATTATAATTATAAATTTAACAAAATATAAAGTTTCCTATATTTTCTAGGAGTAATATTGTTCTATTGTTTTTTGAAGAGAAAATATATTCATAATCTAATATACAGCAAAATGGCCACTGCAGACACGATGAATGTTGTAGGCTTTAGATGTATCAAAGTTAGGATGTAACAAATCTTGGCGTCCGGAAACCTTAAGCGATTCTCTGCAATAGAATGATAATCTATTACTAATGTATTGTATATTATAGTTTAAGATAATACTGAGCAGTAATTGAAAAAATCAACACGATGGTTTTTCAAATATTTAACGCTCGAATTATCTTAGTATCACTGGAAAATTAGGATTATTTAAAAATTCTTACCGGATTTCATCCTTAGGATCTCGAAAAACACTTACTTCAGGTTTTTGTAAATACAATATTTACCTCTCTTCTTCTAATTATCTTCTTATTTCACAGACACAAGGAATAAAATATAATAATTGAATATCTCGCTGCAAAATGCATTCAATCAATGACACAAATAGAGTAATATCAACGATTATATAGTATTTAATCGTTGCTAATGACACCCTTGGAAGAAATGATGCGCCGACGCCATTGAAATCGCCTACCTGGTTCAATTCGTGAGCTGGTGAGCAAATTTTATCTCTCTCACATTTTATCTACCTTGTCTGACTGTCCTATCTTGGTGTATTTAATCTTTGCCAAGGTAATAGCGCGCGTTGCATATAGTAAAGGGACTTCGATTTTAAAAGAGGAGACTTATATTCGTAAAAACTCAAATCCGAAATCTTCTTCCCTTCAAAAAATAACCCCGAAGGGGGGGAATCTGAGGTGGCAGAACTAAACATAGGAAAATATTCGGAAACGTTTAAATTGAACATTTTTTCAAAAGAATTACGGTTTTCCAGATACATTGATGTTAAAATCTCAAATAAATGTATTTTTGCTGTTCGGAGGAGGCGATTCCTTTCGAAAATTGAAAATCAGAAAGTACCACATGAAAGGCCAGATTATTTGTAATTTATAATGAACATTTTTTCCATAGATTTAAGGTTTTCAAGTTACAGCGGTGGTAAAATCTAAAATACTTATGCGTATTTCCGCCGTGATGAGTTGAGATATCTACATAATAACAAGTACAAGCCAAGAATATACGTGGATAAAAGATTAAGTAGGTAGTTTCTTCTTCGGAATTAGTGAACCTTCAACGATTTTCGTGACTAATATTACACTCAAAAGTGTGAAATAAATATTGAAAAAAAATGACCGACGTTATTAGTTAATAGATTAGTAATCACTAATCATGCTCTTGGGTATGACTGATGCGCATCGATATGTCAAGTAATTTAAATTTTTAAACTACATATACATAAGATATTTAAATTGGAAGACTAAACATTAATTTCTGTTTAACATATTTATAAAAGGGTAGTACGAAACGAAACAATAGTTGTCCTTAATAAAATTGGGTAATAGCAGAAAAAAATATAGTTTCTGTTATCCTGTTGTTATCTGATTAACTGTCAACTTTCTGATTACTATTCGATTGGTAATAAGTCATTTCCCTGTATTGTATTTTTCAGTATACCATTTAATAAAGTCAGTCCTGTTTTTATCTTATTGGTTAATCATATATTCAGTGACTCCAAAATTAGAGGCTACTATCTTTCATTTTTCGATAAAAATTGCATACTCCACCTCTTTTCGCGAAAGTTTTTAGGAGGAAGAAATAATATTTAAAAGGTTCAGTATGTGACCATCTCTCAGCCCTGATTTGATGCGCGTTAACTATGCAAAACCCGCGACCAAACATTAAAACACAAACATGAGAGGTCAAAACTTCAAGATATTCAAATGGTATTTAAGGGAAACATTAACAGCCGTATTCATTAACCAATTTAATTCGGTACTAGTTTAATTCGATTCTAAAACTTTCTGCATATGATATTATTGTTACCTTAATAACTAACAAAAAAAAACTATACTAGTACTATCACAAGTCGTGGAAAGGCGATTGTTGGATTTGAATTCATCCTTTTAACATCTTTATTATTCTGTCCCCTGAATTATCTTTCATGAACCTTTTTGAAGCTCTTGAGGAAGTTGAGCCACCGTGTTATATGTCAATCAAATTAAAGTTGGTTAAAAAAAGGAAGTGAAATCATTCGTTCTATGAAGACATATACTTTGCATTACGTGTGACAATCTACATTAAAATATTAGATGTAGGTTATTTATTTGCAAGCTTAATAATAATAATAATGATTGACTACACTGTGTTGTTAATATATTATAAAACCTATTATAATTAGGTGTGAAACCATCACTTTTTGTGAAAGTACAGGGGAGCAACCTGGTAGTTTTTGAATAAACAATCCAATTGCACTGTTATAAATGAAAACTACCACTTTGAATGTAACTCTTTTAATTTTCGGTTTGGATGAATAATATTTATCATCACTTAAAAATTAATTACTAGATGAAAACCCGGCTTGGCTCGGGCGAAATGTGACTAATAATACACAATCTCTTACAAAATGTATGTACATACATATATATTTCTGTAATTAATCATAATCATAATTCATTGTGTTTAATAATAATAATACATTAAAACTGCAAAAAATTTTACATAAATATTTTTTATTTAAAATAAACTTTGAACACAAACTGACATAAATTAACAAAATGAAGAGCTTTCAAGGTTTATTCTCTGTAAACCTCTCTCTGTTTTAAGCACTCAGTCTTTTTCTTTACTTTGGTAAGTAACAATTGCAATTTTCCAAAATCCTAGAAGTTTTTCAGTTTGATTGAATGAGTACTCAACCGAGAAGTTGGCAAAGGTACTTTTTAAGAAATAATTGACAGTACAAGTGCGATTTACGTCAGTCTATTGCAATTGAGCTGTTGAAACCACTAGAATTTAACAAAATACTCGTCACTCCGAATTTTGCGGATATATGTTATATATATCGAAATCATTATTTTTTATGTTTTATTATCCAGGTAAGGTTTCAATCGGGTCTACCCTAACCCGTGACGGAATTATTAATATAGATGTTTTGATAAACTTGTGACATTTACGAAACATGTTATCATTCTAGATTCTACTTTGAAAATATTTAATGTTGGAGATCAAATAAAGAGATATATTTTTGAGAAAAATTTAAAAAACAATAATCGCAGGCATGAACTATTTTTATTATTTTATTTTAATTACATTGTAGCCGCCTGCCGCCTTGCAAACAAAAACACCAATCATGCACTACCTCGGAAGAAATAACGTTGATAGCTATCAGTTATGACCTGACACAAAAATTAATGCCGGCGCGATAGTTTTTTTAGTACTATAAAGTAAAATTTAGATTCGTCAACAGATGATATCGCTAGATAGTTCGACTCCCCCAACTCATCCTATAACAGAGTACAGAGCCTTCCATTTTTATAAATGATATCAATAAAATTTGGAACATGCAATAAATGGTACATACTTTGTTAATAAATGAAAGCCAGAAATTTAATATTGGCTTCATGGGAAATTTGAAATTATTAATTAAAAATTGCACACCATACCTTTCAACAATTTTAACATTAATAAATACACTATATGCTATTGAAAAATAATATCCTTACTATCCTTAGATATATTGACGCGTGACACAATGAAATAATAGAAATAAATCTAATAGCAAAGCGTAAACAACGATCAATTAACAAGACTGACATATCTAAAATGTATGTTAGATATGTGGATTATTTATTAGCAAGGCTATATTTAAACTTTAAACTGTCTTCTTCGACCTAGTATCAAATTACGTTAGCGAATATAATTTTAAGTGACAATAAATTTATTTATCTGCCAGAAGTCGAAATTCAACAATAATTTATTGAATTTAATTGAGGTTCTTCTGTCAACGAGAATACCTTTATAATTATTGGTTATAATTGTTCAAGTTTTGTTTATCAATTTCTAATAGGAATTATGAAAAAAACGACGGCTTGTAGCCAGCGGAAAGGTAAATTTCAAGGCTTTATTATTTGTTCTATCACTTCTAGGGAAAAATATTTGAACTAAAAGTTGTAGGGTTAGATAATATCTACAACTTGAAAATATTTTTGATGACATTTAACCAATGGTTGCTTTTTGAGTTTGTTTAATTTTGATCGGCCGCCATTCTGAAATTACATACTTACTTGACCGAAATATTTATGCCATTGATTTCTATAACTAATTTGAAATTGATATCTTCATAAACGCGACCTTTATCGTGTTTAAATATAAATGAACGTATAACGATTTTGATGATAATTGACATTCTCAAAAATGTGAAATAAAATATGTTTAAAAATATACATAAAATATTTTTTCACAAAAACTAGGATCGACTATATTAGATGGTGCATTGGAAAATAGAAAATAATATTACATAATTCTATTAGTGATGGTACTTCATCATACGATAAAAAAAAACAGAAACCTTCAAAGAATCACGGTCGTAGATATACCTACCTTTAAATAACCAATTCTGATACTGGGCTTAGATTTTGTAGGCCAAACTGAAGAAATCAAAAAAAGACGTTTTAATCTATGTATTTTATCATTTCCAGAATATACTGAATAATATTGAACGCCCCTGAATACTGAATATATGGGTTGCACTCATTGTTTACTGAGAAACCTATAGTGAATCCTCAATACGGAACCCTATCCACGCGTGCTCTTGTTATTTTTAAAGAGCATCAACTAATTGATACGACTTTTCTCGAAATGTGTATTTATTGCAATGTCATGATGTATCGACGTAAAATTGCAGGCGCGTTTTATTTATTTTTTTGTAAACTGCATGTAAACGAAACATTGACCTAGGCGGAATGACGTACGAATACTAATAATAATTATGTCAACAAAGCCCAGGTATGGAGTAGCGTGGCTGCTACTTTGCAATATTTAAATACAATAACACATTATGTTATATGTTTTTTGTCAAGTTCCAAGAATATATTTGCATATTGCATGGATATATTTATCAAATAATAAATTATTGCTATTGCAATGTTTGGGAAGTTTGTCCATGTGTTTCCTCGCTTCTGTATTATAACCTACAACATACGATGTGATATTGTTATATCTGCCTATATACCAGGTGATTCAGTTTGATGTTTGCATTGTTGTATTTTTTAATTAAAAAAAAGTTTAATACACCTTATATATTCTTTAAGTGGACGTCAAACTCAAGAAAGTCATCAAATTATGTTTATAATATATTATAAAATGTCAAAACTGTGATTGTCAACTTTTTTCAATTGACCACATGTGTATTTTGTTACATTATACATACATACATTTTTCTAAACTTTTTTTAATCATCTATTTAAGCTTAGACTCTCCATCTGAAAAGAACAAATTAGAAAATTCTAATCTAGTTGGTTCATTTGTATTCAAAAATGATGTTTTTGTCTGTAACATGTAAAATAAAACTAAGCAATCTATTCAACTAGAGATAAAATATTATTATATGTAACAACTAACAATATAAACCAGATTTTAGCATATTTTAATAATTTTCTCATTTTTTTAATGTTAAACTAGGTATATACAAGTTCTACATAGCTGAATGTAGATAAAAGAGGCCAACAAGAATTAAGAACAAAAGAAGTGGCGTATCATTGAAAAAAATGGTGCGTTCACTCACACGACTTTCCTACCGCTCTCAAATGATTTCCATCAAACATAAAAATTGTCGTATCAGGTCGTGTGAGCCTGCCAAGATAAACAAAAATGCCCATATTCAATTTTGACCTACGAGGAACCATTTAGCCAGAATATGAGTAAACAGTAAGAAAAAATTGACAGTTTATTTAAGCATAACTTTTTCTTCGCTTTCAAAATGGTCACAGCCATTTTCGCACCACAGACAGACATATAAATAATATTAATATGATTTTTGGGCTCAGGGTAGGAAAGTAAGAAGGTCCACTATCGCAGTTTTGATATATTTCATCGTAAAGATAATTAAGTGACTTTATTTATTAGTTTTTTAATCGAAAATATATAAGGTTTATAAATTTTTTTTGTTACTATAAACAAAATAAAAAGGGTGACTCACCTGGTAGGTGTATATAAATTTAGCTTGTGCCTATGTTTGTTGCAGCAAAACGCAAAAGCACTTGGTGATTTTTATTTCTTCAAGTCTGAAATTAGTGTGTTTCCGCTTTGTGGTGGGACCAATTTTAGTCAAAAATTGAAAATATGAGACGGCCAAACTAAAGAAGAAGGTATATGTAGCAACATTTAAATTGGACATTTTTCAAAAGAATGTACGGTTTCCGTGTACGTACTACCTTTTTTATGTTAGAATTAAATGTTAACACTAGGTCTCTTTGCAGTGCATTGAAATTGGAAAATTGTAAATTTTGTTATAATTTATTTTCTCGTGTAATATTCGGAAAGGAAAGGAAAGTTAAAATTTTGCATACGGAAGTCATGCACCAAGAAAAAGATAACAGTATTAGAAATATGCAACTTTTGTTTTTCTTATGGTCGCCATGTTTGTTTTTATTCCATCAAATGATTTCCTTCCCAACTATGTATAACATATGGACATTTAAAGACAGAAAAACGGTTTTCTAATGAGCTAGGCCATGGTGATAAGAAAACTAAATATTTTAATCATTATGACTACAGTATCAATAACTAATTCTTTGACATATCTTAAATCACTATGAAATTTGGATTTTCAAAAATTGCCAATAGTTTAAATCATGAGTAAAGCTTGTGGAAAATCGGAAAATCTCGCTGCAGAATATTTGTGAGCTGCACAACCATCTTGGAAACCATCAAGGTTGCAAGAGGCATTTCGTTTGCGGATTTAATGAAATTAAATTTTCACTGTTACCGTTCTATGGAACTGTAATTACGATCGCACCAATACGGCTGGTGTTATGTAATATTTATCTTTGAGATTATTATAATGATATAGTAATATGTACGAATATCTTAGATACCTAATACTATGATTCCCAACGTGGTTATTGTCTCGGGTCATCATTGTTTTTGATTTTTGTGTATGAGTGCTATATGATAAGCCGATACCGGCAATATAGATAATTGATAATGAGTTCTGAGAAAGATAGAAAAGTGAGACGAAACAATCGGCTACTTGACAGACTTCATAAAATGGAGGAGAGGAGGTACCAGGTATTTCTTTATTCTTGTTTTTTTGATCAATTTCCTACTTGTCATGACTTGCATGAATGGAAAACATAAATTATTATACAGGCTACATATCATCAAAGGTAAAATTCTGCCAAACAACGGAACCAAACTGCTCCCACATCAAAATTCAGTAATTCGCCGTTACTATAAAAAACACAATGTTGCAGCAGGCTCCTAATTCTATGCTTGGACTTATCTGAAAGCGAATCCTGAATAGCCTAAGGGATCTTCTTAAGTACATTTGAGTTTTAGTTAAGCGACATCGTTTAGCTCTGAAAATGTCTTCCCCGCGTATAATAATCATGATCTATGAATAGTGGCTTACAATCATCGCGATAATCTGCACCACAAACTATGGTGAAGGCTACGCGAAAATATTGTGGCGAGAGGAGTTACCCCACGCCAATATACCATATTTTAGACGTGATTCTATAAGTGCAAAATAGGCCACCCTCAGGATACTGGTCAATATGCGATTCGACAGGAAAACACCGTTACAGTTTCTTTACAAGCTGATCAACGTGGACATCCCGGCATAACGATAAGTCAAGCACAACCCCCGAATATCTTATATCCTCCAACTGGTTCTTAACACTAAAGTGCCGTGCCGTTTTTGGTCATTAACTACGAGCCTATTCGAGGTAAAGTAAGCGATAGCACTCGACCGCGCCATCCCTCAATCCTCCAAAAGTGAAAAAATACTGCCAGATACTAGGGAGACAGTAATATCTTCTGCACCTTAAAGGTCTTCAGAGAAAAAGTAAGGTCATTGATTAAAATTACAGAGAGGCCCCAAAACTGACCCTTGCGGTACTACGAGTTCTACGCTCTTACGATCTGACCATTTGTCATTTACGTAAACAGCTTGATATCTATCAGAAAAATAAGAACTAACGAATCGAAATGCAACTCTTATAATCCAGAAACCAGTGAAGATATTTGTGAAAAAAATATAGATACACCAAAATATTGCTTGTAAAACTTTACTTGTGATTGTGGCTGAACTGCTCTATCAATGATTAAGAAACAGTGAATTAAGCTGTAAACATCATTTCTGATTATCTATGTAATTATGGACTTATACCTGTTTCAAATATACACTTTTTTCGTTATCAGTCTCTCCATATTTTTATTATACATACCTATCATTCAAGTTTTTATCAATTTCAAAATTTTTGTTTATCATAAAAAAATTAAATTAGAATCATTAGATATATGATTATGTAAAAATCAGCCTTATTTATAAACAACTTGAAATTTGGTACTATCTTAGTATGACACTAATACTGTCACTTACAAACAAACCAGGCTATAGTGTCAAACTTAAAGTTGGTTATGAATAAAGCTGCTTAGATACACCATACATTACTTGTAAAACTTTACTTGTGATTGTGGCTGAACTATCTATAAATGATTGAGCATCAGTGAATTAACCTATAAACATCATTTCTGATTATCTGTGTAATTATGGACTTATACCTGTTTCAAATTTACACTTTTTTCATTATCAATCGTTCCATTTTTTTTTATTATAGATACCTATCATTCAAGTTTTTATCAATTTCAACGTTTTTCGTTTATCATAAAATAAATTAAATTAGAATCATTAGATATATGATTATGTAAAAATGAGCCTTATTCATAAACAACTTGAAGTTTGGTACTAGCTTAGTGTGATACTAATACTGTCACTAACAAAACAAACTAGGCTAGTGTGGAACTTAAAGTTGGTTATGAATAAGGCTGCTTATTTTCAATTTCTTATTAAATATTTTGAAACACCTTCTTTTAACAGCTTTCGCTATGTTAACATTCCTTAAGCTAAATCAAAATTTGTTGATTTGATTTTCATCATAAAAACTGCTCAAGTAAATTTGTTAAGTCAAGTCAATAATAATTGTAATAAATTACTAGATCTAGTTATTTGGTATCGATAATGCGATTAGAATTGATCAAATTATTTTAACATGATTAAATTATTGTTTGTTTTGATATTAAGTACAAATTCCTAAACCTCCACGTGCAACACTATGACGTAAATTCATTTCGCTCCAAAAGATCCACAGGTTAGCATTTTGCGTCATAATAATTTGGTTTAAAGTAGAGTATGTTCAAATTTATTGTAATTGTGAGTAATATAAATATCTGGTTACGGGAACTGGGTTGTACGTAAAAATAACAACAACAAATAACTACATTGAAACATTGAAACCTCTCACAAGCGACCTCTCTCGGGGAATCAAAAATTGGTCCTGGATTTCATTCACAATTTTTTTAATTTAAAATGGACATTAGAAAGTTCAATTTAGTTAGTGTATAAAATAAATAAAAATTATCTGTCATTCTATCAAAAGTCCACAACTAATTTGCTTTATACGCCAACAACATACCTTCTCCCAACAGGGAACTTGTTAAAAAAATAAAAGTTAGTAAAAATAGCCAAAATTGTAAGTTATTATCATCAAAAAACACTTCAAGAAAAACAGTCGAAAAAAATAATTTTGGTGATTTAATGTGATCTCAATATATTGTTATATTATTTATCTATATGTTTGTGTGATAAATACTTTGAATAAAAATGGTTGATGTAGGTTTTACAATCAGATAATTCACCCATAGTTAATATGTTTATGACTGCGTCATTCATATGTTGCCATCCAGAGTACCAGAAATTAAGTATTAATGAGTGTTACACTTCTTATATTCCGATCATGTTAATGACTGTTTAAGTGCATCTGACGGTTTGTTTATCCCTATTTCCAAGCAATCAATGCAATGATACAAAAGACATGAGTATATCGAGCTAGAAAAGCCAGAGGTGAATTTTTAAAAGAAATTTGGGGCTTTATAATAAATTTTCTTACATATTTACTAATAATTGGTAAAGATTTAGAAAATATTCTAGAAGCATTACCATCACTTATGCCAAAATCATCTCCTACACGTATTCATGAATTTCCAGTTCTAGGGTTTAGAATATATCTACTATCTACAGAATCTGTTTTACAGCAGTTTTGAAACAAATAATTCTGGAAATAATATACTTACATTAAAATGATCTTCACATACAAAAATAGCCGTGTTCTTTAGAAAGATATCCCCCACATTTATTCTGCATGCTCTTAATTAAAAATTAAAAATTTTATTTGGAGTTTTCATGGTTGTCCTAGTATAACAACAATTATTTTTTCATTAGAAAGAGGAGTGTGGGAGTTGGTAGCATTTTAGAAAAAAGTAAAATCTAACTCATCCTTCCCACTGAAAACCTCTTCCAAAGGGGGTGAAGGAGGCAAATATATATTATCTTTTAAATGAAATAACTTAAAAAGGCTAAAATTAAGTAGTATAACGTCAAATAACTAAAATTTACATTACATTACATTTACATACATTTAACAAAGATATCGGATTCATCCGCTATGTAATCTCCACACTGTAGGTACCTATATATTTAACAACAACCGGGAAAGCCCCTAATCGCATCGAAATATCGAAATATGGATATGATGTAAAAAACTTTATTTGCAACTAATCTAATAAATCTCTTGAAAGTTTGTTCAATTTATAACAATACTCAAGTCTTCTTATATTATTTCCGATTCTTTATTGACCGACGAACCCCGAACGGAGGACGGAGGAGGTATACAATTCGACTGTCCGAAGCTTCGGCCGAATCACAAATATTAATAGGTGTGTTTATAAACAAATGAAAAAACACCTTTAGGGTCGTTGCATACATTGGATTTTTTTGTTCGGGTGCGCAATTCTTTATAAAAGTCACTTACTTTGCAAATTTTCTGATATGAGTCCACCATAACCACCAGATATAAAATTTATAATCCCGCTTGGTGTTGACAAAATCAAATATAAAACGAAAATTTAATCTCACAACGTGTTGACAACTAATTTTCACAATGATTACCGACATATTGCACAAGATCTGCCAATGCCAGATGAGTGGGAACTGTGACGTCACAGAGCACTACAACGCATACGTTTTGAACCAATTTAATTTCTAGTGTTTTTGAACTTTTTCTTTTCGTTTTTTATATAAAATTTCGAAAAAAAAACAAAAAACACGGGTAATTTTTTTAATAAAGTTTCAGAGTCATCAATAAAAAATATGTGCAATGACCGAATTAGCAGGAACACAAATAAAATAACTAATGTAATAATATGCAGAATATTGCACCAGAACACATAAGCTAACAAAAACAAAACCAATTTCTACTTCTAAATAATAATTAATGATATGTATTGTCTAAATTTTCCTGTTGGAATTCTTCATATTTTTCTACATTTTTTTCTTTTTAAATGATTGATCACAGATGTTGTGGAGGCATGTACATATGTTGCACTTTGAATATTTATTATTATCAGATAATAAATAATATTTCCAAATATCATTCGACTTTTTATTCATTTTCACGTCGAAACCGCCTAACATGCTACGCGATCACGTTTAAAACGTGAAATAAAAATAATAATATAACCCCAAAAACACTCGATTTAACAAGTCTTGACAATTTTATCGCGCCGCTTTGGCCGAATCAAACTACTGCTTCGGCCAAAACAGAATCATAGAAAAATTGGCCGAATACCGACGCCGAAGCGACGCTTCGACGCATCCCTAGTATAATTAAAGATAAAACTATATCCAGAAACGTTTAAATTGAACATTTTTTCAAAAGAGTTACGGGTTTCGAGATAGAGGCATGTTAAATTCTCAAATATATGTATTTTTGCTATGTGGAGAGGGCGATTTCTTTCGCAAATTGAAAATCTGTGGATACTACATGAAAGACATAATTATTTGTAGTAACGTTTATACTGAACATTTTTTCCTTAGAGTTACCGTTTCGAGTAAAATCGGTTAACATGGTAACATACTAATATTTAAGCGTATTTCCGCAGCGATGTTTTGAGATCTCAATAATTACAACTACAAGCAAAGAATATACGTGGGTAATAGGATAAGTAGTTACTATCTTTATTGGTATTAGTGATCGTTCAACGATTTTCGTGACTAATTTTACACTCAAAAGGGTGAAATAATTTAAAAAAATGGACCCACGTTATTAGTTGGTGCACTGAAAAATATAAAATAATATTATTTCTATTGGTGCTGGTACTTGTGAAGTTGGTGCCAAAAGTTATCAATCTAACTGCAACTGCAAAACATCAAAAGGAACAGCACCAATAGCAATAATATTATTCTATATTTTTCAGTGCAACTACTAATAACGTCGGTCCATTTTTTTAAATATTTAGTTACTTATTATTCACCAGCAAGGAAATATACATGCAAAAAAAAATATTTTACACGTAAACCGCAGAGGGATAAAATACCTGTATGCGGACTGGCATCCACAAACCAAAATTTAAATCTAATTACAATATACTAATTTTCAAATCTTAATTATTTCACAACAAAATGATCCAAGATAGCATTTTCTGTTTAGCGGTTTTTCTGCCAACTTGTAAACTTTTCAGTTCACATGGTAATAAATTAAATAATTTAATCGCTACTGTGTGACTATTTCTATCACTTTCCCTTTTTGAAATTTTCGTTGAAATTTACTTTTATATTCGACCAATTCATTTATATCTTCAAATTTTTCATCTATATATTTTTTCTCCTAAAATCCTGCATTTTGTATTGAACGATAAATATTTAGAAACAATATAATTTTTATGACATCTACTATGTTTATGAAAAGTTTAAAACCGCAGTTAAACCAACTTCTGTTTGGATGAACATAAACATTGTTCAAATAAAAAGTGCAAGGCTTTTAAATTTCCCAGTGGCAAGTTGATGGTAGAATTTGGAAAGTTTCTAATTTTGACATGAGACTAGACTAGAGACTCTAGTTTCCTGTAGAATGTTTTTTAGGATGATGTATGTGTATGTATAGTTTGAATACCCAGCGAATGGGTTTTCGTCATACCTTGTCTATTTCTTTTTTTTGTTTGTAAACCACATAATTCTATATACCTATAATTTGATCCTTGAATTTTTTTGAAGCTCACTATGGGGATTGCGAGTTTAGTACGCATGCGCGAAAGTGGAAGTTGGAGGAATGTGGCTTGGAGTCACATATGTATGCTACATATGGTATCCATGGTAACAAAATAGGGACAAGTCCCTTCTCTTACCAAAAAAGTTCATGACGCATGCGCATATCGCCAGCTATCCCCAGGTCTTTGGCTTCATTTTTGCCTTTTTTTTTCCACAACGCTAGCGGTATAGAAGTTTAAGTATATTTTGTAAACTAGGTGAAATAAAATTTTAAAGTCATAAACGTATGTCTTTGATCAGATCGGCTGATTTTTATTTTGACGTTTGTTATTGTTAGCTAAAAATATGAAATAGTCTTATTTTCCGATTTAAAATTTTTGTTCAATTTCTGCACTTTTATGTGTGGATTGGATATATTTTAAATTATTTAGTCATAAATTTCTGAAAATAGACATTTTAGACCAAGTTAAGAGTGTTCCCTTTGACGATTAATGTCAAACATTATATTGCCTTGTCAATATTTTCTTCTAAACACCCCTTAACAAATATGTCAATATTGTCAGTGTCAGTGTTTCTCGGATTAGGTATTAAAATTTAGTTCAAACTATTTACGACATGCGTAAAATGGCAGATGACCTCAGGAATCGTAACGAAACCACATTCGATGGGTATACAAACTGTACCTATGTATGCTTCGGATTACTTTCATTCAATGTGTATCAATGTTGCATGTATCTTATTCTAGGTTTTTATTTAGCATCACTCTACTAGAATTACTCATTTAAATCCCACTATACTTGCCCTATTTTTTCTGAGAATTCAATTTAATGTGTTGATTATTCAATTTGATGTTTTGATCTACATGGAGGTTCATAGTGTCGACCTCAAAGAGATCTTCATTGTCAGTATTTCAAGTATTATCATTTCCTATCAAGATTTTGTATTTCTATATTGTTGAATCACGTACGTAGCAACCGGTTCTATCTGGAGAACTTGTGAAATTGGGTAACTTGACAGTAATATTATTAATAAATTAAACATTAAATTAACATAGTATGTCCGTGGTTCAGGGACGAAAGCCGTTCACCTTTATTTTAAAAAAATAATCACATGCAGATATACAGAAGAAAATCTTTGTTGGAATGTTGATTGTGGTATATTATGGTCTTGGTTTCTTTTTCAAGAAGGTTAAGTAATTTTTGAATGCTGCTATCAGCAGGATTTGATATGCGATAGATGCAGATTTCAGATATAAAAATTAACATCCGTATTCATAATCGAAACTTTGTACGCTACTAAATATGTGCGGAGGTTTACGGCCATCACAACACACAACTAACAGAACCTTCCATCCACGTTCGTAAATGAGAACTGTGCTGCAGTCTACCTAACCTAACATTAAATTAGGTTTATGACTCTTATGCCAGTGTTATGGTAGGACAGTGTTTTGTTTTTTATTTTACGGTACTACCTAGTATCGAACCAAGATTGGCTTATGAATACGGGTGTAAATGTTTAATTATTTACAGATATATAACAATAATCATCTCTGAGATTTAAGTTATTTGAAGCAACCTTGGTTCCTGGAATCTGTTTGCATGTTGACCATAGTTTGTGGTTGGATGTTTGTTCTTTTTTTATAAGTGTAATCATTTTTTGTGCGCTTTGACGTAAGCAACAAAGTAGATAATTATATTCGAATAAAAATATGATAATTTGTAAGCTCAAATTTAATATTGATTTCTATAAATTAGCATCAGTTTACGATAATTTAAAGGTTATAAGTATACGAATATAATCAAACTTTTCAAGTATTGTTTTTTTTTGGGTTCTACCTCGTTTTGCATTGTAAAGTGTACCGGTTTTAGTTCAATTTTTATTTAGAAAAGCATTGCCACCAATGGGTGATGTTTGTTTTAACAGTAGGCAGTTATCCTAATGGGTCCGATTTTCCGAAATTATAATTCTGACAAAACTCCACGTTTTATGTCATATAAAATGGGTTTTAGGATAATTATCTGTGTGTTTTTTGTGTGTACGTGTATGTACGGTGTATGTAGTGATTTTTCTACTACATTATCTCGAGAACGAAAATGATACCGACATGGTAATACCTTAAATAGATATGTACATACTCAAATAGTAACGAGCTGATTCGTTTTTGGACAAAATCTGTTGGACAGTTTTTTGTTAATATAAAAAATGACCAAATTTTATAAATTAAATTTTGTACTATTCTAACCAAACTTGGCACAAAAATCAGTTGTTGACTAAATAAGAAAAACATAGACAATCAGATAATTGACTTTTTAGTTTCAACATGGCAGCCTTCGAAAACATTTAACAAATTCCAAAAAATTGTCCATTGAATAACTTTGATTGATTCATACGACTCCCAGCTATTTTTTTTTCAATACAGGACTACCGGGAAGTTCGTAGTATGGACCTCGAGAAGCTCCCTCATTCTCTTGAAATCAGAAATGTAATATAGTAAAATGGAAAAACAGTTAGCAATTACTATGAGCTACCGATTTCCTGAGAACTACACTGGAAACAACATTGAATGCCATTTTTGGTTTGCGATCACTTCACCAATTACTACAGGCAGAAGCTGCGAATGCACTTCAGCGTATAACGAAACCAATTTTTCTAGAAAATGCATTTATGCACGCCATTTGAGGCTCAGGTTTACCTCCCTGATATGAAATACGCCTTCCCTCATCATTATCACCAAAATGTTATTGGGGAATCTTCTGATTTACCGAGGGCATATTCTTCAAGGTATTTGGTTAGGAAAGGAGGTACATATCTGCTTATCTGACGAACATACACGATATACGCTATCTTGGATTATGTGTAGATTAATCTAGATAAAGGCTGTTTATTGAATGCACGGTCAAATGTCAAGGGAAAGCCTCATGGTGATTTTAAAATATCATCGGCGCTTGCGGCAAAGAATCGGTATTGTCTCGCCGAGCATAAACAGAGTATATGTTTGAAATGGGTACAATGGCACAAAGGCTTTGAGGCTTGTAACGGACCTGCTGCTCTCAATGTAGAGAAAGCTATGAAAAAGCAAAGTATATTATGCAAAATGACTTGCACATGGGCTGCTCCTGCTCCTTCATTGAGACACCTCACCAAAGCTAAACAGTCCTAGCTCATTTTCATGGGCTGGATACTGGAACACACTAAGAGGATCTGGCGAGAGGAAGAATTACGGAAAGTCTTCTAATGGGTCAACGCTGTCTTAGAATGCATGTCTATAACATGGATGTAGAGGATGTGCACGAAATACGAAAATGAGTTGTCTTGCTAACATAAGGGATCAGCTATCAGTTACATAGATGCGCATCTATTAAGATTCTGCGGTCTTTTCTTGAAGGCTTGTGACTATTGGATTCCTATAAGGTTCAGCTAGAGGACAATACACATATTGGTGGTTCGGACTGAACCGGTGCTAGGAATCTGAGCTCTTTCGAAATCATTTAAGGCCCAATTTGAATCGAAATACATATTTTAAGTCTACATATCGACGTAGCAGCTGTTCAGGTTGAGAGAATATTTAAACTGTTTTATTTGATTGATTGAACAGTAATCTAATATTTGCTTGATCCACTAATCAAGATTGAATTAAATACATTAGCTATTTTATTAAGAAAAAAGTGATTACTACCGATATCCTACAGTATATAATTATTTGTCACATCGTACGATCAAATCGTTTGCTGAAATAAAAATAACTTATGTCGATATTTGAAGGTTGATAAATTGATAACATTCGCTACAAATATCCTTGAAATTTAAATAAGTATGTATGTATAAGGTATTTCACTTGATCAACAATATTCAATTGTGTCTAATAGGTATTATTTCAATCCTATTCATCGTTTTATTAAACTGCTTGCTTGCTTATGATTACCGCTATTTTTGCACTAACTAGTCTATGATGATATTTTGCGCGTCTTGCCAAACACATAATATAGCTACGCCACCGATAACCTTGACTCTAGTTACTATTTTGCCGGTAGGAAGTAAACAAAACGTTATTATGTAAGAGGCAAAAAGCAAAACAACCAGAGAGAGAACCAGACATACAAAACTAGCGAGAGCGTTGTTTATTGGGTGAGAGCTTTCTGCAAAAATTGTAATCACATGTACCTACCTATTAATGAGACGATAGAGATTTCCGATTGTAGTTGGTGTCTGGTTATTGTCTAGTCTTTACGTTGGTTCCGTTATTTTTAATCAACTTCTTCCAAAGCGGAGGATTAGAATTAGACTATTTGTTTGCAAGATTTTTGAGATTGTACTGAAAACAAATTCTATATTTATATTCATCAAAACCCTATTTTAATAGAAGGCTTCATTGTTTATTCAAGTTTAACAAGGCTAGAGCAATTGTTACTTTCTTATTCCGCAAGTAGGGTTGGTAAGGAAAGTATTATAGGAGTGAAGCATTTTTATTAATGTCCAATTTTCAACAGATATATGTTTGGTTTTCTGAGCCCGAGTCCATAAAACATTATTGGTCTGTTTGTGTCATATTTCGCGAACGAATGGCCAATATTGTTGCTTAATTTTTTGTCAAAGATAGACTCGCAATAGCTGTTTTGTAATAAACTTTTTGAAACAATAAAACTTGAAACTATACCAAATATCTAGGTCTTAGTTTAGTTATAATTACTAAAAATTGGTAAGATCTTATCTGATCTAATTTTTATTATCTTCCTTAAACATCGCATTGATTTCAAATAATTGTTGTTACAATAAAATTGAATTGACCCAAAAAAAATCGTTTCATTTTTTTCAAAATTTATCAATAGTTGTTATACCTACTTATTCCTAATCATCGACCAAGCAGGGTGTTCCTTAATTATTATATGCGAATATTTGAGAGTGTGATTCTATATGTTAAAAAATGATAGTCTGCATTATAAACTTTGATGCAAAACTTCCACTACATTTTAGACGCGTGTTTTTTAACGGAACATTTATGGGCCATTGTTTATATAGAAAAAAACTAGCATCAACTTCTGATTTATCAATCCATCAAAAAAAGTAATTCGGAGTAGGCTACTGAAAATGAGATTTCTCAGCATGTCTAGAGTCAGGACAGTTAGTTGTCATCAGTTGGTAAATCAGCGAACGGCCAATAGCAACAATAATAATCAGACATAATAATAAGACGTTATGCCTCTTCTGTTAAAAAAATGCTGAATTTCATAAAAAATCATCATAAAAAAGATAACTATACAGTATATAAATGTGCATATATTTTAATCGCTTCTATTATGTTCATATCATATGTCAGTCATTGCTACCTATTGATCTGAAGGGGCAAGACAATTAAAGCGATTTTGTAAATATCTCAAACACAAGTCCAAAATCTAAAATAATGTAACGTGCAAAGGGGAACAGCCGCCGGTATTGGCTACAAAGTAGCGGCATCCGTTTGAAGTATGCGCGCGATATATGCTGTGGTTGGACATACCAAAAGCGGCGTCAACAAAGAGAGCAACGGCAGTGTCGGCATCTTCTGTTAAGCTGCCGACAAACGAATTTCGAGAAGCGTATAGTGGCGGCTTCTGGTCTTTGATACCGAATGCTCTGGATCCTTTATCGGGTATATATATGGGAGAATTTTCGGCAAGAAGACAGAATGTAAAAGACAGTGTGAATAAACAGAATAGTCCGAGTAAGTTAGAGAGAATATAGTAAAGTTAAGTTGTAATTTATATTATTTTGAGTGTAAATAAAGTTAATTTAATAACTCTAAATTAGTCTCACTTATCTGCGAACCCGCATACGCAACAATTTGGTGTTAGAAGAGGGATAAGTGAGTGAAGAGGCTTTTGTCTATGGTAAACACCCGAAAGCAGACAGAAAAAATGGAAGAACAACTAACTAAGTTATTCTCCGATTTTTCGAGAAGACAAGAAGAATTACGACAACAAGAAAAGAAAGAAGAAGAGGAGCGAAGGCTGCGAGAAGAACAGAAAAAGGAAGAACAACTAATTAAGGTACTCTCCGATTTTTCGAGAAAACAAGATGAGCTACGACAACAAGAAAAGAAAGAACAAGAGGTACGAGGACAACAAGAAAAGAAAGAAGAAGAGGTACGGCGACAGAGAGATTTCGAACAGATTGCAGGATTGTTCCGAAATGTCCATCAAGAAATCGATACCGTTAAACAAGAAGTTCGAGAAGAAATTGGGACAGTTCGAGAAGAGTTTGAGGAGAAGTACCGAAAACTAGAGAAAGAAGTGAAGAAAATTCGAGATACCAACCAAGTAGAAAGTAGCAAATTGGACACGTCGGCGATCACAACAGCCAATGAAAAACTTAAACCACCAACGTTTGACGGCGAAATATCCTGGGCTATGTACAAACGTCAGTTTGAGGCTGCAGCTAATGCAAATAGATGGGATCAGCAGCAGAAAGCAACGGCGTTGGTATTGGCTTTGCGAGGAAAGGCGCTTGAAATACTTCAAAACATTCCTGAAGCCAAACAAACTGATTATTTGGCTGTTGCGGACGCCTTGGAACTAAGATACGGCAACAAATATCTTAGCCAAGTGTATCAGAGCCAGTTGAAGAGTAGAATTCAAGGTTCAACGGAGTCACTGCAGGAATTCAGCAGTAGCATTGAGAGCATGGTACGACTGGCTTATCCACAGGCCCCAGATGAATTCATTGAGCAAATTAGTGTCCAGTACTTCATTGATGGAGTTCGAGATATCGATATGCAGCAAGCGTTGAGACTAAGTAGGCATAACACCTTAGCCGAAACAGTTGTCCAGGCACTGGAATACGAAGCTGCCAAAAACGCATCTATGAATCGTCGCAGCAAATTAAGAGAAGTCAGGGTGTCAGACGAACCACAAGACAATGCAGATTTCTTTAAGAAGTTGGAGGCGATGTTCCAGAAATTTTGCTCTCGAGGAAGCAAGGAGTCTGGATATAGAAAAGTGATTAAATGTTACAATTGCAACCGAGAGGGACATATAAGTAGAAATTGCAGGCGACGACCCAGATCTGAAGAACGAAATGTTCAGAGAGAGAATACCCGACTTCAGGAAAACTCCACCTCGCCAGTGTAGGGGGGCGACCACTGGCGACCACTGATTATCAAGCCCCCAAGTTACATTTGTGCTCCATCAAGAAGAGCTGTGAGAGCCTCGTTGTCCAAGGTTTTATCAACGGCAAGAAATGTGATTTGACCATCGACACGGGGGCAACAAGGTCAGTGGTACGCCCCGACATGGTTTCCAAAGAATCTATCGTGCAGCACAACATCAAGCCAATACTGGAAACTGCAAAAGGAGATTTGATAAATGTTTTTGGAGAGACCACCACCACTTTAGAAATTGACAATGCACAATTAAAGATTAATGCAATCGTGGCTGACATAGTGGATGAATTTATAGTAGGCTTAGATGTTTTGGAAACCTTCAATTTTATCACAGTGGACTTTAAAAACAGAATGTTGAGAGTGGGCAACGAGGAAATATTTTTCTCAGCATCTTCGAACAAGAACTGTCCTATTAAAATAATCGTCACCGAAGATACGCGAATACCTGGAAATAGTGAGAAGATCGTGAAGGCGCACCTAGAAAAACAACTGGAAGGAGTTAACACTATGGTTTTTGAACCAAACGAGAACAAAGAGAACGGGGCTCTTTTGGCTAGGTGCTTAGTTAATTCCAACGACACTATTCCAGTGAGGGTAGCCAATCTATCAGTAAACAGAATGACATTTAAGAAAGGGGAAGTAATCGGTACCTGTTCGCCAGTCTCCCGGGTAACAAGATGTGAGCAAGAGGAACCCGTCTCAAAAGATGTACATTTGTCCCAAGAGCTAATGGAGAGTTTCAAGAAGACCTGGAAACATCTTAGCGAACAGGAAAAGAAAAAGGCCATCGAGTTTGTAAAGCAAGAAGCTGATGTTTTCGTGCAAGGAAAAATTACAGGGCGAACAAATTTAGTCGAACATCGGATCAACACGGGAAATGCTGTACCTATTCGCCAACCTCCACGAAGACTTCCTTTCGTAAAACAACAGCAAGTTAACACCATGGTTCAAGAAATGCTGAAGGATGGTGTCATAGAAGAATCCAGCAGTCCTTGGTCATCACCAGTAGTGCTGGTGACGAAAAAGGATGGTTCGACGAGGTTCTGTGTGGATTACAGGAGGTTAAATGATGTTACGAAGAAGGACAGCTACCCATTACCCCGAATTGACGATACCTTAAATACCTTAGCCGGATCCAGGTGGTTCTCAACTCTTGACCTGAAAAGTGGATATTGGCAGGTAGAGCTAAACAAAGAAGATAAAGAGAAAACGGCCTTTACAGCTGGAAACGGCCTATATCAATTCAATGTCATGCCGTTTGGATTATGTAATGCGCCTGCCACTTTTGAAAGGTTAATGGAATTAGTTCTGCGAGGACTAACTTGGGAAACGTGCCTGGTGTACTTGGATGATGTAATGGTGATTGGCAAAGATTTCGACGAACATCAATCGAATCTGAAGAAAGTATTCGCTAGGATCCGAAGTGCTAATCTCCAGCTGAATCCAAAGAAATGCGTTCTATTCCAGGAAAAATTCAACTTTCTCGGACATGTCGTATCATCGAAAGGAATTGAGACCGATCCAGAAAAAGTTCAAGCAGTGCGAGATTGGCCCAGACCAAAGAACAAGCACGAAGTCAGAAGCTTTTTGGGACTCAGCAGTTACTACCGCCGATTTGTTAAAGATTTTGGGAAAATTGCGAAGCCACTACATCAATTAACCGAAAAGAACTCCCACTTTGACTGGTCACCAGAATGTCAACAGTCGTTTCTTGAGCTGAAAAACCGGTTGACTACTGCTCCTGTTCTTGCATATCCCTTGGACGAAGGATTGTTCGTGTTAGACACTGACGCTTCACAAAGTGGAATAGGAGCTGTTCTTTCCCAAATACAGGATGGCGAAGAAGCTGTAATTGGATATTTCAGCAAAACGTTGGGAAAGGCAGAGCGAAACTACTGTGTGACCCGGAAGGAGCTGCTAGCGGTTGTACGATCCATAGAGCATTACCACAGTTTTCTCTATGGACGGAAATTCTTAGTAAGAACAGACCACTCTGCACTACAGTGGCTGCTGAATTTCAAAAATCCGGAGGGACAGATAGCGCGTTGGCTGGAGAAACTGCAGAGTTACGACTTTCAAATTAAACACCGAAAAGGAAGAAGTCACGCCAACGCTGACAGTTTGTCACGAAGACCTTGTGGCAGTTCTTGTAAATTCTGTCAGAGGCAGGAACAAAGAGAAATAGCCAAGGATGTTGTACATCTCCAACAAATGCAGATTAGGAATAAGGAAACGGAAAATACCGACGAAATCACCAGAGACAACTTTAGAAGAGAACAAATCGCCGACAAAGATTTGACGATAGTACGGGGCTGGCTAGACCAAAAGCGACGACCTGAGTGGCAAGAAATATCCAGATTTGATCAGACAGTCAACGGATACTGGGCTCTGTGGGATTCGTTATGCTTACGAGATGACTTGATCACTCGTAAATGGGAAAGTCCAGATGGTAGAAGCATTGTGTATCAAACCGTTATACCCCGAACAATGGTAGCTGAAGTACTTCGTGAACTGCATGGCAGTCGCAGTGGAGGCCATTTTGGAGTAAATAGAACATTGGCACGTGTGAAAGAGCGGTATTATTGGATCAACTGTCGAAGAGATGTGGAAGAATGGTGCAGAAGATGTGACCTCTGTGCTTCTAAGAAGGGTCCGAAGACACGATCCCGAGGGAAAATGAGGCAGTATCTGTCAGGTGAACCTTGGGAAAGAATTGCGGTGGACATTGCAGGACCATTCCCTACGACAGATTCTGGAAATAAGTACATCATGGTTGCCATGGACTATTTCTCGAAGTGGCCAGAAGTAGTGCCGATGCCGAATCAGGAAGCAGTTACAGTGGCCGAAGCCCTTCTGGAAAACGTGATTTCCAGACACGGAGTACCCTTGGAGCTACATACCGATACCGATCAAGGTAGAAATTTTGAATCCGAAGTATGGACGCAGTTAATGAGGTTGCTGGGGATACGGAAAACACGAACAACCCCACTTCATCCACAGTCAGATGGAATGGTTGAGAGGCACAATAGGACCATCAATCAATACCTCTCACTCTTTGTGGATGAGCACCAACGTAACTGGGATAAACTGGTACCTCTCTTTCTTCTGGCCTACCGAAGTTCCCAGCATGAATCTACTGGCTATACACCATCGATGCTCTTGTCTGGAAGAGAAATGAAGCTCCCCGTAGATCTGATGTTTGGCAGACCATCAGCCGACGATCATGAAGAAGTGTCTCTTCCACATTATGTAGCTGACCTACAGGAGCGACTTAGAGTGGTCCATGATTTTGCCAGACAAAAGCTTCAGTTGAAGAGCGACAAAATGAAGATGAGACTTGACAAAAGGCAGTCATTAAACTCTTTCAACGAAGGCGATGCAGTTTGGTTGTACCAGCCACAGCGAAGGAGAGGATTAAGTCCGAAATTGCAAAGACCTTGGGAAGGACCATATCGCATTGTCAAAAAGATTAATGACTTGGTGTACAGGATCCAACTTTCGCCAAAAGCCAAGCCAAAAGTAGTGCACGTGGAAAGACTGAGTCCGTATCGAGGAGATAATCCACCGGTCTGGAGACAAACGGAAGAAGCTGTTCGGGGCGAGCAGCTTTAAGGGAGGGAGCAGTGTAACGTGCAAAGGGGAACAGCCGCCGGTATTGGCTACAAAGTAGCGGCATCCGTTTGAAGTATGCGCGCGATATATGCTGTGGTTGGACATACCAAAAGCGGCGTCAACAAAGAGAGCGACGGCAGTGTCGGCATCTTCTGTTAAGCTGCCGACAAACGAATTTCGAGAAGCGTATAGTGGCGGCTTCTGGTCTTTGATAACGAATGCTCTGGATCCTTTATCGGGTATATATATGGGAGAATTTTCGGCAAGAAGACAGAATGAAAAAGGCAGTGTGAATAAATAGAATAGTCCGAGTAAGTTAGAGAGAATATAGTAAAGTTAAGTTGTAATTTATATTATTTTGAGTGTAAATAAAGTTAATTTAATAACTCTAAATTAGTCTCACTTATCTGCGAACCCGCATACGCAACAATAACAAATTACTGAAATTGTTAGACAATTAAGTGAAAATGATTCAATTATAACAATTCAATTAAAATTTACGTTACAGTTACAGAATATTTAAACAAGCTTTGCTTACATATGAAGCAATTTATCTCTTTTTAGGTGCGTTTCAAACAAGAATTAATTACATTATGATCCAAACAAACTGGAACTGGACATAAGACATTTTAAATATTTGTATGTTGATCAATAAAATATTTTTGATTCAAAAAGTGACAAGTGATAATATTATGCAATTTCAGATGATTTAATTAATGACATGCGAAGTTATGTTCCCGTATTTAGGTACAAAGCACACTTCGAATGAGTTTTTTTTTGGATCACTCGGTACAATCCAAAAAAGTACTCTTCATTTTCATCACTCGATACAATCCAAAAAAGTACTCTTCATTTTCATCACTCGATACAATCCAAAAAAGTACTCTTCATTTTCATCACTAATAATAATCTACCTGTTGTTTTTTCTAAAACGGTGTATTTAACCTCGTTTTATTTAAAATTTCATTTTTTCGGTATCTAATGTATCGGAAATACTGCCAAAAAAGGCAAACGGCCTAAATTCTGAAATTCTGATATTCTGAAATATGACTATAATGAAGTTTTCTAATTAAAACAAAGCATCAAAGTAATCTTGCTTAAAATAAGGAAGATTAGGAATTAGCACCAACAAGAAATAAGAACAACATTTGAGATAAATAATATTAGAGATATTATCGCAAAGTATCAGTGGGCCAATTTAAAATTGCTCACTTTTAAGTCAGTGTATCAACAGCAGTTTTTAGCACATTTCCCGGTCATATTCAAAGATACTTTTTGTTATATTATCATCTTGTATCATTATTTAACTTCTAGCTTTAGAGGCTCTCATTCCTTGTTGGTGTTATTTTAAACAACATAATTTTTTAAACTTGATAGGTTTGTTAGATTCCGAAAATCTCATATAAACTTATATTTCCTGAACTCCAAAATGTTTGTCAGTTTCCCTTTTATTTATTTCGGATAGTTAAGCTACAAAAAAACGAATAATTTCAAATTTAAATAAGTTCCTTTGAAACTCCGTTAATGGTATCGCTTTAGAAAAATACAGTAAAGCCGGTTCTGTCTGATAAAGTTTACCTAATTAGTTATCCTAGCGAAAACACGATAAGCTCAAAAAGATGAATTATTTAGATGCAATACGTAGAAATCATTAGTTTTTTGAGGGGTGGAACTTTAATTTGGACCATAGTGTAGAATCACAATAATGGAAATTCGTTTATTATTAAGGAACACCCGGTATATTGAGGCACTTTGTGAGGCCAAGCAGATCAAGACCCAAATACTTTATAATCTACGTCATCAAAATGATGATAAACAAAGGTTCATGGTTCATCATTCACTGAATGTTAAAGGATAATCAAAAGCTTTAGAGTTGCCTTTGTTAATTATTATGTGTTTGCAATGTCAATACCTAATATGCAAAAGATGCTCGACATTCATGCGTGTCATTCCAATTTATATGGTAATCAAATAATGTACATTATTATTGGTGTTAAATTATCATCAATAGATGGTGTTTCAGATGGTTATTGAGTACAGGATGACCAGAATAAGATGCACTATCTATCTCCCTTGCTCAGAAACTACAATAGATAATAAGAAGAAAAAAGTCGAGTTTATACAGTAAATAAAATAATAAAAACATTAAAATTAAAATAGGAATAAAAAAGATTGGTTTATATAGATGACTAAAATAAAATGAGAATTAACCAATCAAATTGTACAAAGAAATTCGTATTGTGTCTAAGTTCTGTGTATATAATAAGAAAAAAGTTGAGTTTATACAGCAAATAAAATAAGAAACAAATTAAAATAAAAATAAGAATAAGGGCAAAAAAGATTGGTTTATAAAGATGACTAAAATAATATAAAAATGAACCAATCAAATCGCACAAAGACTTTTGCATTGTGTCCAATTCCTGTGAATTTCACCTTTTCGTTTTGTCGACGGTAGCCACAGTTACAGTACATAACCTCAAAAAAAAATTAGGTCATGCGTATCAGCAATTTCCAAACAAAATAAAATAAAATAAGAAATTTGTTGGCCATCTTGAGTTCTTATTATTTATTTTAGCTTATTTCGTGTATAAACGCCCTCATGGAAATGAGCATGTTCAGCTTTCTTGTTTTATTTTAATTTGTTTCTTATTTTATTTGCTGTATGACTTCATCTAAAATGCAGAAATAATATGCTTTTGAACATTAATGTACTAGTGATAGCTTTGGAAAAACTTACACCTTTTTGTTTAATCAAACTGTCAGAAAGGTTCGATTTGTTTGAACGTTTTATTAAAAACAATAGGTGTATTTCCCTAACAATTAGAGAAACTTTCCTCAAAAGAAGAATTCCCGACAAATCAATTTTATGGTGAATCTAACGGGAGTTTTAAAATCACTGCGTAAAATATAAAAAGAGAAACAAATTGCTCAATGTTTTAACAGAAGAAACACAGTCAAATATTTTACTGTATTTTGAAGAAATTCAGAAATCCGCAACACTCATTATTAATTAAAATTTAAAAGGGATTCAATATCTCAGTTTAATACAAAATCAAATAATCCCTTTATTGGACAATGAAGAAGATTCAAAATTATATGTAGTAATAAATACCAAATCAAGGAGCTGGATATCACAATACAGTATTAGTCCGAAATTATCTTAGCGAGCGATTTGTAGAATGGACTGGATCAAATAGAAATGTTGCATGGCCACCCAGAAGTCCCGATTTTACTCTTATTAACTTATTTCTGTGAACTTCGTGTTTACCAGAACAACGACGTGGAAAATTTAAAAAATAAAATAAGATTGGAGAAATAAACTGTCAACAAGACAAACTGCGTGGTTACCACCGAAAGAAAATGAGAAACCTACTACATGAAGGACGTCTGCTCATTTGTTTTATGTTTAATATATTCGAATGTTAATTTTAACACATATTTGTTAAAATTGCATAATTATTCTAAATTGACAAAATAGTGAAATATATACTGGTATTCCCTTTAAAAAATTGCCTTGTAAAATTTTCAACTATTCTCGAGTAGTTATACAAAGCTGATCAACTTATACTTCGGACTTTGATATCTCTGTTGTCCTGAGACATACTAAATAAAATTTGAATAGAAGTTATAGATATGGCCAAGTTCTACATTTTAGAATTATTTCGTAAGTTATGTTTTTTTAATGATATAAACAGTATAAACAATAATTTTTATTATATTTTTTTGTCATTAGTTGATAAATAATACAGGGTGTTTCATAAAGAATAGTCATTCTCTTAATGGCATATTCTATGGTCAATTTGAACTCTATTTGACAACATTTATCTATAAACAAAAACGCACCCTGTATATATTTACTTTTAAAGATATGGCCACTTTTATGAAAAAATCTTGACATTTATTGGCCACGTCAACTTTAATGATAATATGATAGATAGATAGATAGATTTCTTTATTTCAAGTTTTACACAACAATGTACAAAAGATGAAATGACGTCAAAATAGAAGAAAAAAAACTAAAAACAAGTTACTTGAACCAAAGTAATCCCCGAAGTTGTAAGGCTCTAAATTAATTAACATTTTCTTAACAACACTCTTAAATCGATATAAACTATCATAACATTTAATATAATTAGGTATTTTGTTAAATAACTTAACACACATATAATAAGGACCTTTTTCACTCAGAGCTAACCTATGGTAGGGATAAAAAAATCTTGTGTTCTAGTATTTTAATTATTATGACTAACCCCTATATCAAATTTATCTCTATTTTTAAAAACAAACAATAAACATTCATAAATATACAAAGCATATACAGTCATTATTTCATTGTATTCATAATTTTGAATTTACCTCTACATGAGTCTCTGTACTTCATTTTGCATATAGTTCTAAAAATTCTTTTTTGAGCTATAAAGACTGATTGGACACTAGCGTTGCCACACCAGAAAATGATTCCAAATCTACTAATGACTGATTCACAATTTGCATGATACAAATATTTTCAGAGTGTCATTATTCATATACTGTTCAACAACCTTGATTCCGTAACCAATACTGGCTAATCTTAAACATACTTTATTTATTTGTATCTCCCAGTTCAGGAATTCATCTATTTGTATGCCCAGGAATTTAGTACTTGATACCGGTTCTACAATGCTATTTTCAAGAGTAATACCGCTTGGTTTAGATATTTGTGATTGTTTTGTATGAAATAATGCTAAACTCGTTTTTGATGTATTTATTAAGTTTTCATAGAAAACCAATTATGAGCTTCATAGAAGCATTTCTTAGTTTGCTCAATTACATCAGTTGAACTATTTCCATGAATTAAGATGTTAGTTTCATCAACGTAATTAGTGATGAAGTATTTATGCAGTGACAATGGCAGATCATTTATATATATATGTATATATAACAGAATCGATCCAGCAATACTTCCCTGGACTAAACCTACATTAATTGAAGAGATTTCAGATTTTATGTTATTTCCAACAGTGACATGTTGCTGTCTATTTGAGAGAAATGACCGTATCCAATCATTAGCCTTTCCCCTAACACCATATTTATCAAGTTTCAGTAGTAAGATGCGTTGGAAAAATTGAAAATTTCATTGAATTATTTATTGATGATTTTACTATACTAACAGGAATGTCATCATAACCATTACATTGTTTATTTTTTAATTGATCAGCTAATTTGATCAATTTAGTAATGCTTAAAGGTTTTAGAAACATTGACTTGTCATTTTCTTTAATCATGCTAACAAAAGGAGTATATTGTTGATTTAATTGAATATCTCGAATAATTAATAATAATAATAATCTTTATTCAGGTTAACATACAAATCTTGATTAAAAATAGTATGCTAATAGATTGTCTGACTTAATAAAGTCCAACAATCCCCTACCGAGATGCAAATAGCATCTGTGTGTAGACCTGAACTTAATAATGTATTAAAATCTACAAGCTTAACATAATCTAAATATACATATTAATATACAATAAATAAACAAATAATAAAATTAAAATGCAACAAAACTATAAATACAACTACAAATGTAAAGAAAGACACATGATATAGGAAGTATTAAATATTAAAACAGATTTTTTAAGTAACATAACAATATCTATGTATATTATAACTTCAAATTATTTAAAATCCAACTCTTAATATGAAATTTAATACGCTCTCTAGAGAAGTTTATTTTTTTTAGATTGTTATCTAATCTATTGTAGACAAGTTTGGATCGATATAAACTAGTTTTTTGACCAATATTTAATTTAGTTTTACTTACTGTAAGCGATTTGTGTCTAGAAAATAAACATGCTTCAGCAATAGTATACTCTTCCCGTAGATTACAATAATTATTTATTAGTGCTTCCAAAATATATTTTTGATTGATGTTCAGCAATCGTGTCTCACTAAAAAGGTTGTGTTGTTTACCAAAAGTTAAAATTTTGATAGCACGCTTTTGTATTCTTACTATCGGCCCTAATGTATTTGAATAAGCTGAACCCCAACAAATAATTCCATAAAATAGGACGCTACAGAACAAAGCATGGTATAATTTTAATAAATCATTTTTTTCAAGAATATATCTCATTTTATAGAAAACAAAAAGAAGGTATCTTACTTTTTTAACAATACTAAAAATATTTTTCTTCCAATTCCAATTTTCATCTAGTATAACACCAAGGTATTTAACTTCATTTACCCTTTTTATTTTATCACATCCACAGTTTAAGTTATTATAACAAACATCATCAT
Organism: Crioceris asparagi; assembly: GCA_958507055.1. Lineage (NCBI taxonomy): Eukaryota > Metazoa > Arthropoda > Insecta > Coleoptera > Chrysomelidae > Crioceris > Crioceris asparagi. Next base: position 33,534,412 of record OY293829.1, on the reverse strand, counting down.
GTATTGTGAGTCCGTCTGTAACAGGGAGCTTATCCGCATATAGAGACACATATAAAACACTGGATTTTGACATATTTAAAGACACTTTGTGATAATTAAACCATTTCCTTATAATTTTTAAAGAATGTTTGGCATTGGCTGTAACTTCATCCCAACTCTCACCACTACAAATAATGACTGTCTCATCCGCAAAAGATACAATAACACCCGGTAAATTAAGATTCAATAACCCATTAATATAGGCATTAAATAATAATGGACCCAAAATTGAACCTTGAGGGACTCCACAAGTAACTAAGCTGTAAGAACTTTTAATACCATTAATGAGAACACACTGAAATCTATTTGATAGATAGTTACGCATCAAATCATTAACAATCCCTCTTATACCTATATCATTCAATATAATCAATAGAAGTTCATGTACTACCGTGTCAAAAGCCTTCGCTAGATCGAGAAATATTGCTATTACCGATCTGCTATTGTCAAGTTGAAGTTATTGACATAATTTAAGGCATCATTAGTCGATTTATTCTTTCTGAATCCGAATTGTCCCCCATTTATCATTCCCTGTCCCTCTAGAAAATCATTAAGTCTTTTGTGTATCACTTTTTCAGATATTTTAGCCAAATTTGATAATAAGGATATTGGTCTATAATTACTTGTTGATTTATGATCACCAGCTTTATATATTGGTACAACCTCTGCTCTCTTAAAATGATTAGGCCAAATACCAGATAGCATACATTTATTAATTATTTTTGCCAAGGGTTCAGCTATATCCAAAGCAATACATTTTAAAACAGCGATGGTAATTCCATCAATCTCATCTACTTTCTTATTTTTCATTGACATAATAATATCTACTATTTCCCCTGCGTTTGTCTCCTCTAAATACAATGACTTATTATTCCAAACTCTAAGTGGAACATACATAGAATCAGACACTATTTTATCCGAAAGACACTTAGCGATTGTGGTAAAATAATTATTGAACTCCTGACCTATCTCAAATCCGTCCTTTAATACTTCTTTGTTAGTGTCAAATATTTCATTTATATTTACCCTATCTTTTTTAATTTTTGCATTTAATTTACTATTTACAAAATTCCACATACTCTTTGCATCATTAGAGAATTTTTTGAAATTAGTTTTATCATATTTACACTTTGCTATTTTTAATTTTTTATTTAGAGATTTTACAAAAGCATTATATTCTTCTTTAATATCCAACCTATTTGGGAATCTGTTTTTTAAACTACTCAATTTCTTTTTTTTATTACAAGCAATTATTAATTCCGGTGTTATCCAGTCAGATCTACTTTTCAGGCGCTTTTTTGGTCTATTTACAAATGTCGAAATCTTAATAAGTGACTTAATTTTATCAACTAATTGATCAGTCATCTCATTTACATTATTGATCATTACGTTCTCTATATATACAACATTTTTGCTCAGCCTACTTAATTTCTTGTAATTAATTAACTTATACTTACTCTCTTCTTTCTTGCATTTGAAATGTCTATTAATGTTCACTAGAATAGGGAAATGATCAGTGATAGGATCTTCTAATTCAAATGAAACAACTTCTGATTGATCTGATTTCACAAATATATGGTCTATACACGATCCCTTATGTTGATCATTTTTGTTAGGTGGTCTAGTAGTACCATTGATGTAGGACACGAAACCATATTGCATCAGCAGCTCACAATATTCTTGGGTAATTTGATTATCAGACAAAATATCTATATTAATATCTCCAACTAAGACATGTTCTTTAATATTGGTGCAGTTACTCAAATAAGTCTGGATGTTATTCAAAAAACATCCAATATCTACACTGTGATTTCTGTACATTGCCGTAATAATTGTAGCCGTACTTCTATCATCAAACACCTTAACTTGCATGACTTTCATCGACCCAATCTCCACCGTTCTACCACTAGATTTGAGAGTAGACTAGACATTTGTTGAAATAATTTGCTAACTTTAATGGATCTTCACAGTCTGTTCATGATTAATGTTCTTTCCTGTTATTTCCTTACATATAGCCCACATAGATTTTATTTTTCAGTCAGCTCCTCTGATCCTTTCTTCATATGATTTACTTTTTTCCAATTTTAACAAATTATCTTTTTTACACTGATTGTATTGCTTTTTATATGAAACATCAAATCGAGATAAAACCATAAGAGTATCTAATTGTTGTTTTATACTTCATTCATTGAATAAAATTAAAAACTGATTATTAAAAACATGCCATTGTTCATTTACATCAGACTCGTCCACAAGATAAACATTATCCCAAGTTTGTTCTTCAAGTTTGTGCAAGAAAACTGCCCTATTAGCCTCATTAATGAACCGTTTCCGAACAAGCTCAGTTTTTACACTGTTACCTATACGGAAGCTAACTTTTTGCGCCCTGTAGTCAGAAATATGATATTCCAAAACTTTTGCTGATATAATGCTAGAAAAATTAGTAAAGATTTTATCTAAACAACTCTTAGATTGATCAGTTATTCTAGTATACTGATCAATCTGAGGTTTTATGGAAAAATAGTTGAAAAGTGGGAATAACCTATTTTTAATTCTATTTTCATCTTTTATTTCGATATTAAAATCACCCGCTAAGAAGATGATACTATCAAGCATAATTTTTTCAAAGAGAATATTCTCCATCAGATCAAAAAACAAATCTATATTACCACCAGGTGGTCTATACACTGAGAAAATCATTAAACTCAACTGATTTATAACACATTCTAAAGCAGTGCATTCAAACTCACCTACAACTGAAAGGTCACTAATGTTTTTACTTTTTCTTGTTATGACAGGATTTCCAACATAGATGGCCGAACCCCCATGTTTTCCTGCTTCTCGACATACACTTGCAGCCAATTTGACATTTTTTAAGCCGACTTAATCAAGTAGGTCCTGTGATTTCCAGTGTTCCGTTATGCATAATATCACATATTTTGGATTGTCACTTAGAAGTTTTCCCAACTTATTTACACTCTTTCCCAGCGACTGTACATTCGGAGGAATAATGCTTGTTACTGGAAACTTTTGATTACTAGGTGCTTCTATCCTTGAGGGTCTATCTGCTGCGATAGTACCCTCTTTTTGACAAAAAAACCTCGAAACCAACGCGTCTAATGGCCATGTTTATTTCTTCAATGCTTCCTTCAAATGTTCTTGGCGAATATTTACTTTCACTGATACATATTTATCAGGGTGTCTGGATTCATGTATCTCACAACTGACACCGGGAAACTTAACTTTCAGAATGTCTAGTAAATCATCGGTACTAGTCTGTGGATGAAGCCTGGTTACTTGCAGAGACACATATTTGGGAACAGTTATATTCCCTGTATCATTGTTTTGCCCTACAACGAAGTGGCGATTTCTCCTACGGTTTACATACTTCCATTCGATGCCATCATCAGTGTCTTTCGTGTTGGATTTCTACTTTACTTCATTCATTTGTTTAGCTTCTATTATTGCCGATTTCACTTGTTCAATTTGGAAAACTGTTTGTTTATTGTTGTCACTTATTTTGAGGTTATGACTATGACTGGAGATAGTTGGACGTCTCTGGTTTTCTCTGATTTTCACATATGAACTTTCTCGTTCTGCCCCACCAGAACAAGCCTCGACATAAGAACTCGAACAATGTGATTCTTTGTCAATGTTTTCATTGCTTCTCTTAAGATTTTTTGTTGCATTTCCGAGATTTGCATTTCCTTTTCGAAATTACCAATTTTCTCCTTAAGAAGAACGATGTATTCCTCTAAGATTGAATTCTTTGAATCTTTCTCCACAATTAGTTGACGTAATAACACATTTTCAGCAGAAGAAGCTAGACGCGGACGTTCACCGACCAGATGGACCGATATGATTTCTAAGCTCACGAACATGAGACTGGAAACGGCAACGCGCGAAACGAACGACTAGCAGGGGTGGCGACGTATTTTACACCAAGTCATCTACAACATGGACGAAGAGTAAAGTCTCATAACCACTACATATCGGTTACGATGTTAGACTAAGAAGAAGAATAGCAACTTTTTCTTCAACCAGATATTCTTCAACTGTTTGGGATGGTGTTGGTTGAGATTAAGAGACTGGACCACATGACACACATTTGCTGACGTATACGAAGAGGAAGATATTCAAGTATAGGCAACTGATTTTCTACGGAATCTAAAGAATGTTCTCTGTTTCTTAAAAAAGGAAGGCCCAATTACATAATCTCTAGCAATACCACCACAAACATTGGAAGAACTTCTAGCTTGAGAAGTTACTAATACATGCGGATTTTCTCTTGAGTAATAGTGAACTTCATACAACCACTTTTATGGAGTCTCCCCGAATAATATATAATAAGAAGATGGAAGAGATGGATTTAGATTTCTTCTTTGTGTCCGGTTACAACCATAAAAAAGCTTAAGAGAACGAACGTATTTGGTTATATTTACAGACAATTTTATACTCAATGTTTAGCCCTGTTTATATAGTTGTAGAACCAATTTCGAGATATTTGATTTGATTGTTTTGGATATAGCCTAAAAACCTAAATAAAAAATTATCACATATATAATCTGTTCATTATTCCGAAAATATAAATACTATCTCGAATAAAATCGCACTTATTTGATATAAATAAATCAAATTTATTGAAATGTATTATTAGAAAGTTTTTGAGTCACTAAACTATATGCATATATCTGTTGGAAAATTTATATTGAAAATATATTTTCTGAACTTGAATGAACTTTATTATCATCGATAACATAATTTAGATAATTTCGATTCAAAAAAAATAATTTTAAATAAATGTTAGAAAGAAATTATCACAAATAAATAGGTGAAGGAATATGTAATTATCGTCGATAATTGGAGTACCTACTCATGTAAATTGGACAGTATGTTTTTGTTTATAGCTGGAAATTTGATAGGTATTTTTATGAGTACCTAGTTTTTTGTTCTAATTCAAATTCTCACTTTATTTGGCCAGAACTTTGCACCTGTTTTCTTAACAATTTAAATATAAGAGCTATTAATTTGTCATTTGACTTCTGTAATAATAAATAGCTTAAATAACTTGAACCGATTTAGACTTGATTAGTATTTTTTGGCACAATTTCAAAATTACTCGATATTTTTCAGTATAAAACAGACATTTTATTACATAAGAACATTCATGTTCATTAGACATGATCGTGATTTAATCGTTTGTGTCCTCTTATGCTGTTTAATACATAATAACATAACATCTAAAAGTGTATTTGTATTTAGTTTATACTTTTTTTATAGATCGAAGGTAGGTATATTAGTTTGCAGAAATATTGGTTGAAATATGGTTCTTAATAATGAATATACATATAAAGGGATTTCTAATAAGAGTGCTCATATGTTTTACTAGAAATAAAATATTTTAAATTTAATAAATTCTTATTATCTAGGGCTGAAAAGCAGTTTTCGTTTTGCCCTACTGGATGGCGCTCTTCAATAAAGAAAAATAAGAATTTTAATTCAACAATCTGTTCATTGAAGTGGTAGAAAAATCTAAAAATATTAAATTATTTGTTATTTATATTTAGAAAGCGTAGATTGCGATAATGCAGCTTCGCGAGTTTCCACCGTTTCCACTAAGGGTCTTTTCAATTGACATATATCTCAGAGCTTAAGCCGGCCACACATTACGTGCTACTTGCCAGCAGTTCTAAGTAAATATTCACACGTCAACGGATCCCTGTAGCCCTACACTAGTATTTGTCAAAAAGATTCTCCTGATAAATGAAGAAAATCACGATAAACTAGGTGAGATGGCAGACAAAATGATGGAAATGAAGGGGGGAAAAATATTTCAAGTTCTTTGATATATTTTTATATTTGTAATGTCATATTCGTATTATGTAATCACTATGAAAACAAAACAAAACAAGCTTGGTTACGAATAAATAAAATCAAGGTGGCAGGTCATAACATAATTGATACTGATTTTTGAATGGAATACAAAGGTTTGGTTTGAATTACAGTTAGTTCTGTTATTTATTTTATTTAACTATTTGATAACCACTACAACATATTTCTTATAAATAACGTTTATTCCAAAGATAGCCTCTAGAGCTAGTTGATCATTTGATTTTGAGCTGAACGAGTTGTAATTTATAAATTCTTATACATAAAGAAAAGTAAGAATGCTAGATTGTCGGAAATCGAGAAAAATCTAATAAATCTAAAACAATTATTGAGAGTAATATGAGTGCGATCTTTGAGGTCCACAGTATGAACTTCATAGTACCCTCCAAATTAGGTCGGAATAGATAATTCAATCACACATGAGAGACAATTTCAGCAAGTAAATGTTTATTTGCTATGTAAATTTTTATTTGTAATAAAAGAAAATTATTTTGTAATATTCTGGTTATGTTCCATATCCATAAGTGGTTGTTACTTATATATTTAGCTGGTACATTAAAGACATAATATTTAACCGATTGAAAAATAGAATCATTCAAGGAACAGTATATGAAAATAAAATCACAAATCAATGCTATCAACAGAATGAAGCTGAGACTAAAATTCAAAAAAATACTTAAAATAAAACAACACTAGTATTAGTCATTTTCATTGAGATTTGCCTTTATGTCTTCATATAGTAAATTATTGTTAACTCTTTTCTTCAGGGAATACTGCATCTTTATGGGAAACCTTCTAAAGCTATCAAATATTTAATAATATATCAAAATCAAATACATATACTCTTTATCCAAAACTGCTCCAAAACGGGGAGGAGTAATGTTTAAATTGAGCATTTTTCAAAATATTCCACAAACATTACAACAATATAAAAGTCTGAAATATGAGTGTATATATTGTAACGGGGATTTATATTAAACTGGGTTCGATTTATTTCTACATATTTATTTTCACTAATAACTACACGACTATATACACATTTATATTCACACTTATTTCAAGAGCAATCGAGACGCTTCCAGGGCTCCAGATATTTGTGTGTGTGTGTGAGTGTCATTTATTATTTGGGTGAGTTCTCACGTTACACTATATATAAATATAAGTATAATCGCAATGTTTTGATGTCTCTGGTTATCATACTTCTATTATCATCATCATCATCATCAAATAATCAAAAATGTGAAATAGTTTTCTTACAAAAACTAAGACAGACTTTATTAGTTGGTGCACTGAAAAATACAAAATAATATTAATTTTACTGGTGATGGTACTTTTGCAGTTGTAGTCAGATTGAAAACTTTTGGCACCAACCAGTACCAGAATAGAATTAATATTGTTTTGAATTCTTTAGTCCACCATCTAATAAAGTCGGTCCTTGTTTTTGTAAGACATTTTTATTCTACAATTTTTCTGGACTATAACTTGCTCGAATCCTTGGAACGGAAGCCATTCCAGAGCATTGCCGCTTTGGTAGCCCTATACATACAGACAAACATACACACTTGACAGGGTGTGTAATTTTCTGTTTGCATTGTGTAAAAGGTCGTATTTTTCAGAGTAAACAACAATTATTATTGGAACTTGGTCGATAAAAGAGGTGGTAGAGAGGTGATATTCCTTCGACGCGCTGAAATAAATGTTTATTTAATAAGAAGTAACAGTGGCGGTAGCAATATCAATAGTGTAGGAGGTAAAGTTCCATTTATCTCGAAACTTCAGGAAATATCTTCATGTCCTGACTGAGTGACTCATAGCTCTGTGAAGCTAGGCATTTCACCATGGGGAATTTGATTTTCGAATATATCAGAATTAGCTATTTAGGTATTAATTAGATGTTAAACACCAAAAATAGGTCCTACCAACAAAGACAAGAAATATACCAAAAATTATCAAATAATAAGGGTCTAATTAAGGGCTTTGCAAATGTAGAAACTACTTATCAATATAGGCTACATTACATCTAATTATACAGATTCAGAATAAAAATTTTCGAAAATAGATTTTACACAGAGCTACAAAGGGAGCTACGGGAACCAGCACCTGTTAGCTGTGATTCAAAAAATAGCAATAGCAACAGGGAAAGAGACGAAAAAGTCTCTTCTCTTTTACTGGTTGGTACTTTCAAAACATTTAAGTATCTATCGATCTCGGCGGGCTTCGTATAATAACGGATTTACAGAAAGTCTTGACACCGTGACTATTTTTATACAAAGAAGATCTTCTATGCACAAACTAGGCAGAATGTAAACCCTAGGTACAAAAGTGGATCTTTTCAGGGCTAAAAACTCTTAAGCATAAACAAATTGTTTGTTATTCTTCACAATCTTACAATCATATATACATAAAAATATAGCTACAGCTGGTATGTAATGTCATATGCTTACAAAGAATATAGAGTTCTATATTCTCTGAATGCATAGACATATCTATGACCATATGTCATCTCTCTTAGAACGTTGTAAAGTCGGCTACACATTTCACGCCACATGGCAAGTGCCAATCACAAGTCAAACTACCCATCTTCAGTATATCTACGTGTAAACTATATACAATATTCGGCAAGTTTCGATGCATGCCAATCTCTTTAGGAGGGATCCTTTGATTCGTGATTGTTTACTGACAACTCCTGGAAAGTAGCGCGTAATGTGTAGCCTGCTTAAGCGCTACGTCATATGACAATTGACAGTTGATCTTAATGGAAATTGTCATTGACATTGTGATATAGTAAACTGCGTTATCGCTTCAAAAATAAGTATTAGCAATGTAATGTCTGAATTAGATTGTGGAAGTATAATTGTATCATTATTAAATTAAGAGCGCCATCTAGCAAGACAAAGCGAAAACTATTTCGGTCCCAGGTAAGAAAAGACAAATTTTCGACCCTCTACACAGGAGACAAAATCGAGAGAAAATAGTGAAGTATAAATAATATCTTTCACGACGAATTATCAAGACTTCGACTAGACAACTGTAGAAAGTTTCAACTTATTAATGTTTTGCTTCCAGCAATTGCAATTGCTAATGCATTGTTCCGTTTCTGACGATTTTTAAGTGAAGTGTTTTATCATACCTATTTTGCCAAAATGTTATTCTAAATCTGTATCATGAATAATGAAAAGATTATTTTTCATTTCCTTCACTAGTAGATATTAAATATTTTTATCAGCTTATTTACATCTGCTTTTTTGACTTTGGTACCTAATTACATAATTTATACTTGCTGTTTTTTCAATATTTTTATTTTTTCAGATTTATATGTACTCTGATGATCGATTTGAAACAAACAGCTGGAGGCTTCAAATTATAGCAAATAAATATATGATTTATATTTATACCATATCAGCCCCTAATTTTGTGATGATAAAATGTGTTACATTATCATTCGCTAATAATTTTGTATAGCTAGAAAAACACTTTCCCTCACCACTTATCTTTGTTACTTTACTTGCACCTAATTTTTGAGTTTGGTATCAAATTTGTACCTAAATAAAATCTGGTTCTAGTCTATCAAAAAATGAAATTTTACGGTTTTTGATGCAACTTGAAAAATAAAGCAACATATTTTGTAGAGTATCAACCCTGATTCAATCCCATGTTTTTTTTAGAGTTGGTAGATCAAAAATACTGATATCTGGGACTTAAATCAGGGTTGAGTATTCTTTATTAATTTAGGTTAGTGCCATACTCCCTGAGTAACAGGGAGTATGCCTTTTATAATAAATAAAGAATTTTATCAACATACCCCAGTTAACCCTGATATGACTTCCATATATGACTTAGGAATTCTTTTAGAAAACTAATAAAAACATCGCTACCCAGTGAAATCATTGTTCCATTATTTATCTTAAACTAATTATTCTATCTGGGTAAAAAACATTGTTGTTATTTTTTTATTGAAAATAAAAAATATGATCCGCGATTCTATATTGAATTCCATTCATATTTGTTCTTTAAAAAAATATCTTTCTAAAACTAAAAGAGTTATAGTGGAATTAAATTTTCAGCTAACTGTCGCTGTACCCGCTAATGTTCATTAATAATACCTGTAAGGATTGTCGGGTATTATATCATATGGATCAACCTTCATACTTCACCTCGAGGACGTTAAACAGAAATAATAAAATCGACATCTGTGTAGCGAGACCCCTTAAGAAATAATTTCCTTGTACAGAAATACTTTAAAACATTCTTATTTCGATCAAGTATCTTAGGAATTGATCACAAATTCAGTTTCCTCCTTCGAAATAAAATCATTCAAATGATCAGATATTGACTTTTGTGATTCCTTTTTGATGAAGTACTGTATAAAATTGAGAATCATTACAAACAAAACGAAACTACTCCTCAGACAATCAAGACTTGCACGCCTATGTTTCTAATAGCCGTTCAATGCCTTTTGTGACATTGTTATCTATTCAGTCTGGCTTCTTGATTAAATTTATAATTATTGACGCCAATAAAGAGTATTAATTTGTCGTCGTTTTCCTCTCAAGTAAAAGATAAGGAGACAATAGAATATATATATTTCAACAATATATATAGGTAGCTTGAAACGTGTAGATTGTAGATGGTCACAAGAAAAATATAAAATATTATATTTCTTACTTTGGATACGCTTTGAAAAAAAAAATCGCACAATGTTTCAAATAAACCATTTTATCTTGTTGCAGCATAAAATGTACATTTTCTCTTATATTATTTGTATCAATATTTATATTGAACATTTTTTCCATTTAGTTACGGTTTTCGAGTTACATCTGTGGAGGTCCATTAAGCTAGCACAACAAAAGTAGCTCATATCAATAAAATTACGCAAAAATAAAATTTATAAATCTTCAATTTTTGAAATTACGGCTTAATATTAAGTCAGCACACCTAAACTGAATTTGATAGAATTTGAGAAAATCTGCTTTAAATAATTTAGTGCTAATTTAATACACTTTGAAAAAATTTATAACTCTTCATTTTTTCAATTTATAGGCAAGTGTGCTAGCTTAATATTAAATATTAAATGAAATATGGAGAGAATCCAAAATTATTCGTTAGGAATAATTTAGTGCTAATTTAGTACACAAGAATAACAATCATAACTTTTATTTTAAAGAAATGATGAGCCAGTTTGTTTGTCATTCAGCTATTCTATTATGTCTTGACAGACACTATACATCGCCTTTGATCTGGGAATTCCATAGCCATGGAATGAAGATGTAGCTAGTGAGAGATAGATGGCGGTATCTCTTCTCATTAGGTTGCGTAAACAATATTTTATTTGTCATATTTACTGATATTATATAGAAAAATATATAAAATTTAAAATAAATGTACAAGTAGCATCATAGAGATAGTTCAAGAAGGACATAAGATATAAAATTTAGTCATATCAATCGGAATATTATATAGTCTATCAAACCCCTAAGTACAATTTATTTAAATTTTCCTTATTGTCAGATTTGAAAATTTCTCTAACCTTCTAATGAAAGTGTATGTGGAAGGTATAGCCAAAGTCTATTTAGATAGACTTTGGTATAGCTAAACTTCTGATAGGTTAACCTAAATGGAAATTTACAAACAGCGGTTGACAGCTCAGAAATTATAATTTTCCTTTGGCAGGAATAATCGAAACAATTGGCTCTCAAATTTTCTAATTTTATTTATGAGGTTTATTTTTTCAATTGTTAAATTAATAATATAGGTGGTCAATACAAGTCATAATAAGAACACTTGTGTGTACTAATAGAGATATATTAAAATTTTTGCAAAATAGTTACAGATATTTAAATGAAAATCAAATAGGTACCATTATTCAGTATCTGAGTATCAATAATTTAAGAATATCACTTGTGAAATGTAAACAATTAGTACATAGATATATGTCTAACTAAAAAAAGCTAGAAGCTCTGGGCTTCTCTATATGAATCTCTATAAATTTTACTTTAAAGAGTTCTATTTCTAAACAGTAATAACCATGAACCGCAAAAAAAACATATTTTCATTTCGCTTTTTCATCAAAATTCACTTATCTTTAGTAACACAAAACAGAAGTTCTATGTTCTATCATAAATAAAATTTTGTTTATGCAACCTAATGAGAAAAGATACCTCCTTGGCTATGGCATTCCCACTTCATACTGAAAAGGTCACAGATAATGTATAGTGTCTGTCAAGACATAACAGAATAGCTAAATGACAAACAAACTTGCTCATCATTTCTTAAAAATAAGAGTTATAATTGTTATTTTTGTGAACTAAATTAGCACAAAATTATTCCTAACGAATAGTTTTGGATTTTCTCCATATTTCATTCAAGTGTGCTGACTTAATATTAAGCACACTAGCCTATAAATTTCAAAAATGAAGTTATAATATTTTTTCAAGTGTATTAAATTAGCACTAAATTATTTAAAGCAGATTTTCTCAAATTCGATCATATTCAGTTTTAGTGTGCTCACTTAATATTAAGCTAGCAGTATTTCCCGTAATTTCAAAATTTGAAGAGTTATAAATTTTATTTTTGCGTACTAAATTAGCACTAAATATACTTGAATTTAGTACACTAATTTTATTGATGTGTGCCACTTTTGTTGTGCTAGCTTAATGGACCTTATCTGTGGTGAAGTCTAAAATATGCGTATTTCCGCGACGATGTTTTTAGATTTCTGAATCATAAGTACAAGCAAACATAATAATGGTATAAATTAACATTTGACTAATGTTACACTTAAAAGTGTGATATTTATTGCCAAAAGTTTTCAATGTAACTGCAACTGCACAATTTCAAAAGTACCAGCACCAATAAAGTAACATTATTTTGCATTTTTCAGTGTACCAACTGATAGCGTCGATCCAATTTTTTGTAAAAATATTTATTAGAAACAAATACACTTTTTCTGTCCCTAAACGTTGTTAGAATCTATTAAAAGATTATTTTTTTTGACTGCTTTTAACTCTTGCTGAGATTTTTCTGACCTATCAAACAACATTTACTTATATTTTGTTTTATTAAAAAAAATATTTCAAGTAAAATTTGGTAGCTCAGATCTCTATTTTCATCTACTGTCTATATAAGATAACAAAAGACCGTGAAAAAAAATATTTTCAAGAAGTATTTCTTTGGTGGGTAATGTTGTAGGAAAACCTATAATTTCATTGGTTATATCTGTAAATTAATGAATAAACTTATATTATTATTTCCTTATTTTGAGAACACTCGTCACGTTCAAATTATTATAAATCAGCTTGGATCGTGAATGAAGCCCAATTGGGGATACTGTTTTTCGTCGCTCCAATATTGCTTGATATCGCGCAACGCCGCTCCATTTGGATTTGAAATATTGGTAAAATTAAATTTATATTGGCAGTAGGTAGGTATTGTATTCCAACAGAAGTTCAACCCTTATCGAAAGTCAATAATTATTTTATGAAAGTCATTCAATAAATAAGCTTCACCATATTCATAGGCTCTCATCGTTCACCAGAATACTAATTAATCATTAAAATATTTGCAATATCATGAATAGGTATATTAATTATAGGATCATTTATATTTGTGAAACTCAAACTAATTATTATCCAGGTATATTGGATAACCCTTAGATATTTTTATATCAAAACTTCATTCTATGATGAAATGTGAAATATAATACCTGACCAACAACTTTATAAACTACGTATAACTTTCTCAGTGTGATACATTCCTTAGTATAACGAGTGTTTTGACGTTAAATTATATAAATGTTGCAATCAGTTGGTCAATAAAATTTTATAGTATCTGAAGATCTAGTATCTCATTAAACTCTGAGGAGTTCGGTGAAAGTGCATTAACCTGAAGCTGCGTATGCTTTTGAGTTATGTAGCTGCATAGTGTCAACTTCCTTAACTGTTACAAGTTTTATGTTTATCATAAATTCAAAAATATTTGGAATACAAATGTAGTTCGCAGGGTTAAAATGTTATTTGAGAAAATATGGTAATGAGGTTGCTAGACAATATGGAATCTTTCAATTTTTTAATTCATACATACTTTTTTATGGCAACAGAAAGAATCTCATATGGCTTCTTGAGTGAAAAAGGTCAAGTTACATACTGATACTCATAACAAGAAATTATTATAAGTACCACAATATTGTGAATATTAAATTTTAATAATAAAGGGTCGATAGAAGTTTTCCCAAAAATAGTTGTCAAAAATGAATTACCTATTGAGTAGATAGTAGATATGAAAAATAGCAGCATGTGAGTTTTACATGAAATGAGGTATAATAAAATAAAGTATGTATAAAACACTATCTCAGGTGCTCTCCAAGATTCAGACAAGCGTTATGTTCGCACCGTTTTGAACGCTTCCATATCCCACTGTGGGATTATGCCCCGCCTGCATCTCGTGTGTTTGAAACTTTATTTTTGTTGATTGTTGATGTAACACAAACTTTGATGGCCCTTCGAGGTACAAAAGGATTGAATTTTGAAGCATGCACATCTATTTGTATGGCATTGACTAAATCTAGCTGTTCATAATATTACTATTTTACGCCATATTTAATGTTTGGCCGTATCATGGAATAATAATATCCCAGCAAAAAATATAAATATGAAAGAAAGCCAAGTTGGTATCAAAAAAAACTTGCAAGATATGTATTAACAGCTTCGCTAATAAAATGAGTGAGATCTAAATAGATTACAATGTTCTCTCAACGTTCCTGAAACTATAGCTCCTAATAGTTTACATACAGCTATAAAATTTAATATCCATACTTTATTAGGGTGCATTTTTTAATCATAACGACGTTCTGTATACATGTATCTTAATTGTTCAAATATTTACTGAATAAAGTAATGTCGAACAAAAGATATATTTATCTTGGACTGTTGTTTGGAACATAGAACAAATATTATTTCATCGCCTTATAAATTACATACACATACAGTAAATGAAACATTACATTTATCTGAAGTAAGATAACGTCGTTGAGCTATTGGTGACTATGTTTTTTTTTAAATATAGTGTGCTCTACTATATAAAATACAATAGGTACAGTAGAGACTCGATGGGATCTACTTTATATGTTGGGCTGTGAAAAATACAAAATAATATTAATTTTATTGGTACTGAAAATTTTGAAGTTGTGATGTTGTATTAGGTAGAAAACTTTTGGCATCAAATTCACAAGTACCAGCACCAACAGAATTAATATTATTTTGTATTTTTAGGGCACCAACTAATAAAGTCGGTCCTAGTTACTGTAAAAAAATATTTCACTCTGTTAAGTGTATCATTAGTCAACAAAATTGTTGAACGTTCACCAAAGAAGATAATACTTTTATATAACTTATTCTGAGATTTCAAAACATCGTGGAAACATACAAATTTCAAACGTTTTCACTGCAGTAATTCCGAAACCTATGAATTTTTTGAAAAATGTCCAATTTACACGATGCCTTATATGGTCTCTTCTTTAATTTTGTCATCTCAAATTTTAGATTTTCAAAAAAAAGCCACATTCACCCCCCTGAAATGAAAAAAAAGATTTTTGTATTGTTGACTCTAGAAAAATAACCTACATGGTTATATTTTTGGGATTAATACACATTTTTAGGTGTTTATTCAAATGAACAAGAACAAATTGAACTTATTAAAATCAACAAAATGTAGATTTGTTAAGATATATATTTTCATACGTATATGTCGTTACCTGATCGTAAAATTACCCACATCATTGGCGATATTTCATGATATATATTTAATTCTATTGATCAGATCAAAGACTAAAAAACGTTCGACATTATGGACAACTGACAATAAATAACTATACAGGGTGTGTCAATTAAAACTTCCCACCCCTATTATTTCACAGCGGAATAGGTTTTGTAAAAATCGCCAAGATAAGTCAATTTTGTTATCGAGGGGGACACATAGTGGCGTATGTTTCAGTGTCTTGGAACCTACCCCTTACACAGGGGCGTAAAGTACCCTTATATTCTAAATGGCACCCTATGTTGAGTCACACCTCATTTTAAGGCTGTTTTGATGCTGATTACGACACACGGATTTGTATTTTCATTGGGCATTGCGCACGGCAATGAAATGAACAATTCAAAAATAAGACAGAATATCAGTAAATGCGATAATTTTCTTTAATTAAATGTTCAAAGTGTCTACCTTCTACTTCGAAACAATAATAAAATTTTTGCTCTTCTTCTGAGCGAACATTTCGAAGGATTTCGGGTGTAATCTGAAGACATTCTTCAACTACTCGCCGACGAAGTTCCTCAAGTGTGTTTGGTGATGTTGCATAAATTTTCGACTCCAAATGTCCCCATAGAAAAAGTCTTAACAGGGTTAAATCTGACGATCTGATTGAACTCTGCGCCCTATTCAATGATTTGTAAAATTCTGATTAAGAAAATTACATATAGCTGCGGTACAATGTGGTGGAGCACCATCTTGCTGAAACATCACATCGTCTTCTGTTAAGGCGCAGCATTTTCCAGTATTTCCACAATCATCGGGTAGGTACGCGTTTCCAGCAGATCCAAATACATGTCTCCATCCAGATTTTCCGGTAGGAAGAGAGGTTCTATAATGTGGTTTCCCTGCATGCCAGCCCGAACATTCCATTTCCCCGGATGCTGCGAAGGACTTTCATGAAATATTCTTGGATTTTCATCGCTCCAGTAGAGGCAGTTATGGCGGTTGACTTTCGCCATCCAGTTGTAACGTACATTATCGGAAAAACAGATTGAGTACAAAAATGTTGGATTGCTTTGGGCACGATCACTCATATCCTCACAGAACTGCACACCGCGATCAGGAACGTCTTCAATTAGCTATTGTAGCAAAGATATTTTGTAAGGGTGATATTTATGAATTTTTAAGATATGGTGGCAACTAGGTACAGAGGTTCCGAAGTACTTGCAAGTTTCCTGAGGCTCAAGTTCCATTGTTATGTGACCTAGGACAGCTACCTGATTATCTGCATTACGTACGATATTCTCACGTTGATGTTTTCTGCCTGCAACCGATCCAGTTTCAGGGAATTTATCATTTTAAGACGTACCGATGCGAAATATTTTTATCAGGTTGACGATCATTAAATATTCGGGTGGCCTGTCGTGCAGAAACGTTATTATTGTAAAATTAACTAATTATTTCCACTTTTCAGCAATTGTATAAACCATTTTCACGAACTGAAATTCAATCAACGTTGTGATCAGTTCAAGGGATCTTTACTGCTCTCGATTAAATAAAAAAGGTAAACACGTTGTTTTCATAAAGTACGAGAGATTATTAAAAAAAGTTTACAAATAACACCCAAAATAATTTGAAATGTTCATTCAGAAGTAGAGCAAAGATTTTATTATTGTTTTAACTTTCAATTAGCAAACCCGGTATATAAATAATCATATGTAAAATAGTGATATTTTCTATAGCTTGATCTAGTTAATGCCATACAAAAATGTTGTTGGTGAGAGTCTTCTTTAAGATTCTTACATTTATTTGTTATTTTATCATTTTCAGTGCATCTCATGAAGCCGATCACAGTTTTATTTATTTATTCATAAGGAAAATACTTTTAATATTTATAGCTCTATACATTATTTCTTCCATAAAATACTTGCATTTTTCATTTCTTCAGGAAATGTACATGTAAGACCCTCAGGGTATGCGTATTACTGAGACATTTTTTACTATGATCATGGAATTCGTTGTTTAGTAAAAGGTTTATTAATTCACAGAAAAGTAAACATTATAAATTTTCCACAGTGTCAAAGTGCAAATGATATAATTCTTACTATAAACAAAATAAACGACAGATTTATCAAAACAAGTACAAATACACGTGTAGTTCCCATCTGTTAGTAAGGGATAATTAGAGAAACATACACCGAGTAATAAGGCTGTGATCTTTCGAACTATGAAGATTTAAAGTGAAATGTGAGACTCATTATATAGCCCTTTTAAGGATCCGTAGAGACGGTGAAAAAAACGAAACTCGTACAAATTTAATCAGGTGTTTGTCTGTTTGTCACAGCCCATTTCCAGAGTTTGCAGACCTTATACCTAATATCTTACATTAATTGTGGGTCTGGGGGTTAGTTAGAAATTCATATGTCATCCTGACATATCACAAAAAAGGGCTTGTTGTTATAAGTAATTTATATTTTTTTCATTATCCTAAATGTACGACGACGATATTAAAGAAAATATTCGAAAATTGACCGTTTCCCTGTTATTTCCAGAACTATTATTTTTATGTGTACAATGGTATGTCAGGAAAAAGGTTATAATCATTTGAAGATATTAAAATGGAACTAAAGTCTACGCAGACGAAGTCAACATCTAAGTACAGAATGCCTTTACTCAAGGAAATTAGAAAAATATTTCACTATCGTTAGTTCAACACTAGTGAATCAATATTTTACAATTTGGTTTAGCATTTATTTTTATTCCACAATCTTGAATCGATGGAAAAATATTTCATGTATGAATCTATGAAAACATATAACAACTGTAAAATTAATATTTAAATGCATAATCTGAAACTGTTTTGGATTATGTAGAAAATGATAAGTAATAAAATGATAATTTGTAACCTTCAATGTGAGAAGAAAATGTTGATTAAAGAACAGAATGATTGCAGTTTTTGTTGTCTGATGTGAATTAACCAGATTACTGAAAAACCTGTTCTCTCACACTGTCACCATGTTATTCCGATTTTAAATGATATAATAAAGAAAAATAAAACTTGCTTGCAAGAGAAACCAGCAGAATGTGTGAAATCATTAAGGTCCACTCTAGGAACTTTCCTGTTGATCTAAATTTCAAATTAAGAGTGGGACAATCAACTATACTTGAGAAAAAATAATGTAACGGGGATTTATATTAAAACTGGGTTCGATTTATTTTCACTTATTTATTTACACCAATAACTACACGACTATATACACATTTATATTCACACTTATTTCTCTGACTATATACGACTTTCTACTGTCTATAATCTATGACCGATTGTGATCTATGACTAACTATCTCCGTGGTCCGTGTCTTTTTATATCCACTCAACCTTCTATCTCGAAGTTTCTCGTCCTTTCTAATATGTTGTTCTGGATGTATTTCCCAATATATTCCTTCGAGAATAGACCCAGTCAGTATATTCTACATGTTTCTGGATGTTTGTGACATTTGTGAGTGTGTGTTGGTATATTCAGGTAAGTTTTCACGTTACATTCCCCCCTTCTTAGCATCTGATCGTCCCGATCAGAATCATCCTTGGTAGTACCTTGCTGGATTTCTGTTCCATGGCGGAATCTGCACTTGGTTCCTGCCAGGCAAACGCCCTTGTTGAAACTTCAACAGTCTATCATCTTTTCCGAGTATACTCCTTTTGGATTAAAGTACACGGTAATTTACACACCAGCGTCCTGGAAGATGTCTTCGATCATGCTCCTTACAATCTTCCAATCTAGCCCGTCCAACCCGCCGCCTATTTTCGGAAGACCCAACTTCTTGATGTCATAATTCCTGACTTCATTCCTTAGGCTCTTCAGTGAATGCCAGATGTCCTTGTAAGTGGGTTTTGCTCTAGACATCTTCGTAACCAAATAGAAGAGGTTCCGATTACCTTCTGCTAATCGCAGAACTTTTCCTACTCTTGGTCGTTGGGCTGACAATTCATCCAGTCTTCCAAACTTCCTTTTAAACCCCAGAGCAATTCCTCGACCCATACGTAGATCCTCCGCTACACAATGGGCAATAGAAACGTCGGCTGGTAGTTTGAAAAGGTCTTGTTGAACCTCAACTGTCACACCGAGTCTGACCTTCCGATCCGCATAGTCGGCCATGAACTCGTTGAAGCTGACATCTTGCTTTTCAGTGTCCTTTTCTTGAAGAGCCACTCGTGCTTCTTCCTGGTTGTTTGATCCAGCATATGGTGCGAGTCGGTTTATGTGCACCACTATAGGTTTTCCCCTTGGTAACTTTCGGAAACGATAGATGACGTCATTTATCCTCTTCATAATTTCATATGGCCCTTCCCATTGCCTTTGGAGTTTGGGACAAAGGCCTCGACGTCGTTGGGGATTATACAGCCAAACAAGGTCCCCCACGTTGAAGACTCCATCAGCTGATCGAATATTGTAGTGGTGCTTTATTCGATCACTGGTAAGCTGGATGTTCTGTCTGGCTAACTCATGGACTTTGTCCATTCTGGCTCTCAATTGGTCGACGTATCCTTCTCCGGCGACACTGTCCTCTGTAGGTCTGCGGTCGAATTCCAGGTCACAGGGTAAGCGTAAGTGAGTCTGACCAGTTGTTTCATTCACAGCCGCCCGATAGGCCATCAGGAACAAATGGATGTACTGGTCCCAATCTCGCTGATGTTCTGAGACAACCTTAGAGAGGTGCTTGCCCATGGTTCGGTTCATCCTCTCTATCATTCCGTCCGATTGAGGACACAAAGGGGTCGTTCTGGTCTTCACACATATTAGAACAGGGCTGACTCGAAATTTCTTCCTTGGTCCGAATGGATTTCAAGAGGAACGCCAAAACGTGAAAACACCTCGGCGATGGTCGATGCTTCTTGGTTACGGATTGCGTATGCCTCTGTCCACTTTGTGAAGTAATCCATGGCTACCAGGATATACTTATTCCTATTGTCCGTTTCAGGAAATGGCCCCGCAATGTCCACAGCAACTCGCTCCATGGGACTCCCAACATTATATTGTCCGTTTTCTGCCAAGTGGTCCATTGCTGGCTGCACACACTTCACACTTACGGCACCACTGTCTCACATCTTCTTTGCAATTCACCCAATAGAATCGCTCTCGTACTTTCTGCAGAGTCTTGGTGATTCCAAAATGTCCACCCGAGGCTCCGTCATGTAGCTGACGTAGTATCCCCGGCACTTTGCTCCTTGGCACAACTAGTTGTAATCTGGATTCAGTGACATCTTCAGACTCAAAGGTTCTATACAGCAGATCATCTCTTAACCCAAGACAGTCCCATTGGCTCCAATATGATTTCACTTCCGGACTTCGTAAACTTATATCCTGCTAAGACGGCCTCTCCTTACGGCGCATCCACTCCAAGACCACTCTCAAACATAGGTCGTTCTCTTGGGCCACTTTCATTTGTCCGGCCTGCCATTCCTCATTTTCTACGGTTGTTCGTCGTATAGGACAAACCTTGTCTTCCATCTCGACACGTTCTAGTTTTTCCGACTGTCCCGCTGTTTTCTTACAACTGCGGCGTACCTGTCCTAGCTCACTACGGTTCCAACACCTTGGCTCTCTCTTCTTTGACTGCGCTCCTGTCACTAGCTTCCTGATCATGTCTAAAAGGGACTCTCTGTTGGATTGGTCTTCTTCTTCGATTGCTTTTACACGGCGCCCTCGAGAAGTTTGCTAGTGGCTTCATGCTCCAAAGCAATAGCTAGTGCTTCTTCTAGCAATTTTGGTCTGGCCAGCTTCAACGACTTCTGCAACTCGCTCTCTTCCAATCCATTTACAAATGTGTTCACCGTAATTTCATCAAGGAAGCTATCGGCAGCTGTAGGATATGCTGTCGCACAATATGAGCTACCTCTCCCTCAAACTCTTGCAGACTCTCATTTGCAGGTTGCACCCGAGATCGTAATTGGGCTTTGTATACTTGCTGAAGATGACTATCTCCATACCGATTCTCCAGTTTAGAAAGCAAGACATGGTAGTTTGCTTGGCCAGCTGGAATAGACCTTAGGATGTCTGCTGCATCACCCCGTAAAGCAGCAGTTAACGAAACAGCTTTCTGCTCTTCGGTCCACTGCCACTGCTTAAAATTGCTTTCGATATGTTGACCAGGAGCACTTTCCATCAAAGTCTGGCAACTTAACCCTCATACTACCTGCGGCTAAGTTATCTTCGCCTTTGAGTGTCTGGCTCCCACTGCAGTTACCATTCTTAATTGACATTTCCAGGGTCTTGATTTCTGTTGCAGTAGCTCCATGTTCTTCTCTGTCTTGACAAAGTTTTCGTCAACTATTCTTGAAATTTCTTCAAACCTCGCATTGCTTTTTCTGGAAACATCTTGTATTTTTTCTTGAAGAGTTCTAGAAACTTCTTCAAACTTTTTCGAGACTTCATCGAATTTCACCCCAAATGCCCTGGTTACTTCCTCGAATTTCTAGAAATTTCTTCGAATTTTTCAATGTTATTTCTCACCTCTTTCAGTGACAGTTCTTCCGGAGAGTGGAATTCGAACATATCAGGATCTTCTCCATTTTCAATCAAATTGTCCCTTAACCGTTTCTGGAGGGTCGCCTTATTACCAGACTCATCACAATCCTGCTCCACCAACTGTTCTGTGAGTTCTTTCACGGTTAACTGCACTCATTTCATTTTTAATTGTCTTTATTAACTCAACTAGTCAATACAGTTTTCAAAGTCTTTAACGCGTAAACGAACAAAAAGTCTTCACACGAAAATGAACTGAAGAGTCCACACTAACACAAAAACGAACAAAAGAGTCTTAAACTTGAATCTAACAAAAGTCTCAAAAACACTCAAATCTGCACGAAACCGCAGTCTCTTAAAGTCTGTCCAATTTTACAGTCACTCACTGATTCCACACTGACACCAATTTAACGGGGATTTATATTAAAACTGGGTTCGATTTATTTTCACTTATTTATTTAAACCAGTAACTACACGACTATATACACATTTATATTCACACTTATTTCTCTGACTATATACGACTTTCTACTGTCTATGATCTATGACCGAGTGATCTATGACTAACTATCTCCGTGGTCCGTGTCTTTTTATATCCACTCAACCTCCTATCTCGAAGTTTCTCGTCCTTTCTAATATGTTGTCTGGATGTATTTCCCACTATATTCCTTCGAGAATAGACCCAATCAGTATATTCTCCATCTTTCTGGATGTTTGTGACATTTGTGAGTATGTGTTGGTGTATTCAGGTAAGTTTTCACGTTACAATAAATACTGTCAGTTTGAATTATATTTTCATTCTGAGTATGTCATACTAGGGTTCTTCGTCTTCCTAAGGAGTCTTTTTTCTGAAGGTTATATATTTAACGTTAAGCATTTTGCGTCCTATATTCGTCATTTTTTGTATCTTTATAATCAGTAGAAGGATTCTCTTGCGTCCAATAATTCGTCTTAGCACTTCGTCGTTGGTCCAGGTCCAGATTATCTTCAGGATTCGTCTATGCATCCACATTTCAACTGCTTCATCTTCTTGATGATTTGAGCTCTCAGGGTCCAAGTTTCTAACCTCACATAGCATGCCAAAACTCTCAGTCCAGTTTAGAGATTCATGTGTCTGTTGGTTAATATTGGACAGTATTTGATAAACGCCTTACGTGCCACTTCTATCCTGATTCTGATTTATTTGTCTGTCTTGGTCGTGTATGGTTGATCCGATGAATTAATAACTTTGGACCCTCTCTTTTTGTTTTCCTTTTAGTGTCAGAGTGTAGTTGTTTTATGGAGATTTACTTATGATCATGAATTTGTTTTTTTGTATGTGGATTGTGAGGCGTGCTTCTTCATATGCTCAGTTGACTCTCTCCAATGGAATTTGTAATTTCTCCACAGTTTCAGCCATTGTTGCAGCTTCGTCAGCAAATCTTAGGTTGTTACTTAGTGTCCCACCAATCTTCACCCCATCCTCTACCTCGTCTAGCGCTTTACCGAAGATACACTGGGAGACAGAACGCAGCCCTATTGAATCCACTTTTGTTCTTTAATGTCGTAGACTTCAACTTGACCTAGATCTTAACACATACTATTTTTTTTCAAGTTGGCTACAAATAGATACAGATTATCAATTTCAAATTTCAGTTTAACTTATACATCGAATAGAGCCAGACATCGATATCATTCTAAATATGCAAACAGAAATTTTCATAAAAAACCATTGAACCCGACCATCTTGCCATGATTGGTCATTGGATCTGATCAGATTTTTTTATGTTTATTGGAATTCTTCTGATATTCGTAGGAAAGACGTGTGAGTGGACTAGATTTTTACATAAGATTCAAACATCACTTGTCACTGTTAAGTTAGGTTCAGAAATCTTCTTTCTGTTGAGTTACATTAACAGAAATCTAGAAGCATTCACCAATTTAATGAACATTATAAATATCGAAACTTCTATTTTCATATGTCAAAACATTTGTTAACTATTAAAAGTAATTATCAATTTCCTGACATTGTTTTCAAATTCCCAATATCAGTTTATTTGAATTGTTTTCTTCTTAACGCACTTAAAAAGAAACAAACTGATGCAGATTTTGAATATGAAAGTGGACTAATTTTAATCGATTGTATTTTAAGGCTCATCAGTACAGTAGTTTGAATTAGGGCAAGTAATCTATTATTTGACCTCAGCCGAATTTTATTCAAAACACTTACAAAATAAATGCATTCACCTTTGAATATAAAACATATTCCTCCACACAATGAACATGAAACATAATTCGTAGAGTAACCAAAATCTTGTTAGATTGGATGAATGAATAGAGAGAAACTGTGGTTAAGCAGATTCCAGACTAGAGTATACTCAATCATTTCCAAAAACATGCTGGGATGATTATTTTTGGATCACTCGATATACTAGCTACATGTATAGCCTCGCTTTGGTTTCTTGGGCCACAAAATAGTGCGACAACAAACCTATTTACCTGCTATCAGAACTGTTATTTTCCAAATAATACTTAATAATTAATTACATCAGAGCATTACGACAATAATAATATAATACATCGGAATTGTCTAGAATGGTTTGACATACTACACATAATAATAATAATAATAATAATAATAATAATTTCTTTATTAATGGGCGAAATTTAGCACAGTGCTATTCTTACATTTAACCCAAATGATGACAATTTAATTAGATGAATAAATATGTCTGATAGTATGATTCAGCAGGTGTTCCAATTTCCTATGAATGAATGAGGGTATTTTATGGAAGAAATGTATTCATCCCGATCAAAATAAATTTAATGTTATCATATTATTGAAGGACTTCGAAGAACTGGTTTGTATTCATGCTTTTCTAAATGTATGATGCGTTTTGCGTTCTCAACGTCCCCGATTTTGATGATTTTGGTTTGTTTCATGAGTTTTGATACTAGACTAGTGGAACCCTGCGAACATAGTCCTGTCTCAAACACCAACGTATACCAATTTTCATATTCAACAACACCCAGTATAGATAATCGAAAAATCGATAGAGCGAAATTTATCAGGGAACCTTTGAATTGGACATTTTTTTCAAAAAATTTAACTTGGAGCCTTGGAAAGGTTTTTTTAATCATTCATCATCCAATCAGTCATTGTAACATACATATTTATTGAACGTTTAATGTGATACTATTGACATTCAAAAATGTGAAATATAGTTATTTATTATACAAGGGAAAAATTTAAGTTTTAAACTGGTAGGTAATTATAGCGACAATTAGACCTGCGGTGCTAAGGAAACCTTTAGTATCTAATATCTGTCAGTTTAATTCTGTGATTTGATTTAAAAATTGCGAATTTAGTGGTTGTTTGTTTGTAAAAGATGTCTGATTTTGAGTTTAGTAGAAGCAGCGAAAGTAGCGTCACAAAAGTTTCTCTATTAGATTGGAGCTCAGCATTTAGTGTCTTATTCTTTTATAAGGCGTGTCAACCTAGAGTCCTTCGCTGAGCTCTGTGCCTTCTTCTCCGAACAGTTCCTACCAATTATTTAGACTTGCAAAGTGTGTAACTGTTTCTTCTTCTTCCTGATATCCTTATCTCCATCTTATAAACTCCTCCAAACACCATTTGTATTGTATACCAATATCTCTGTCTGAATGAACATCGTATAATTCCTTGTTGCTGGTACTTCATCTCTTGCACAAGATCAAAATTACCAGTACCAATAGAATATAATAAATATTATTTTGTATTTTTCATCGCCTTATCAAAGTCGATCATAGTTTTTGTTAACAAACATTTCTATTAAGTGACTTTCTTGTTTGGCCGGTTGGTATAAATTTTGCAATCCATTTTAAACTCCCCGTTGGGCTTGAAACTGGAAGTATAGTTCAGAATTGGATGACAGTATAATGATAAAAATACTGAAAAAAAGAACTAATTATTTAAATTCTATATACTACAATATATAAGTTGATTGGAGTTGGCACAATTACATACGTAAAAAACTGGTGTCATCTTGGTTACTACTGCCACTGCCGTAGCAAATAGGCTAAACGCCAGGAGGGTATTTGGGAATTCAAGATTGAGCGTGTAACGATAGGTACACACTGTACATCACACCCACATTTCACATTTATTTAACCAATAACGTACTGAAAAAACGGCTAATAACTGAACCAGAACTATCTTTAATCCACTGCTCACAGTCAATATTGGAGCAAGCACTAATTTTCAGGATATTTGAAATGTCATCTGCTAGTAAGTTGCTGGTTCTTGATCTAGAACAGCAGCAGTGGGAAACAAATCCAATCCTATCCCCAACTCTATGAACTAACTATCC
This sequence comes from Crioceris asparagi, assembly GCA_958507055.1. NCBI lineage: Eukaryota > Metazoa > Arthropoda > Insecta > Coleoptera > Chrysomelidae > Crioceris > Crioceris asparagi. The sequence goes on along the minus strand of OY293829.1, from coordinate 33,507,888 downwards.
TTATTACAAGATTAGAGACACCTCTCTTTTTATCTCCCTTGAATAAGTTTCAAAAAATTGTGAAAGAAAGACTTATCGTAGGTATGTCCAGTAGTAGTAGAATTCTGATTGGCTCAAATAAAATATGCCAATTTTCAACATACAGGTTATGTTTTTTTAAGACTTGCCGAGAAAATACAGGGATTTTCCGCACAGTCGCTTAGAATGGGGCGTTCCAGACAAAAGTAAACCTCTGATTTCGCTAGAGGAATTAGTTGGCATACAGTTAATGCAATACAGAGGGAATGTAATAGGTACTACTGTAAGTGGAAATGCAGTATCGTCCTTGAAAATAAATATGATCGAGGAGGGATCTTGTTCATTGTTCAACAACCTCGAACAATCTTCTGTTTCTTTTCGAAGACTCTTCTTCAGTTTTCTCGAGGCACTCCTACTCTCTAATATATTAACACTATGTTGGTTCGTGATTATCATTGTTTGCATAGGAGGTTAACTTTGCCGGAAATTTGTAAAATTCAATCATGTATTCGTTGATTCTGTTAACTGTATGCTGTTCTCTGTTATTAAAAGTCATATTTTAGGAGAACGTGGGTTTGTTCTAATGTTTATTCTTAATAGATGTTCTACATTAAGAACTTGAATTAGTGTTGTTTTTAATTGCTTTTGCACATCTTGGTGCATCACATCTCTATCTTTACGACATTCATTAATGAATTCTATGACGTAACAGCACAACTGTTCTGACTGAACTATAGTTACTATTTTTGATAATAATCGCAAAAGTTCTAAATGTGGATATGAATAGTTATTTTTTTTTCATTGTCAAATTTCCCAAGTATCAATTTTATATTTATTTTCTGTATATAAATATTTTTTACAAAAGATGGAACCGAAACTATCAGTTGATGCACTGAAAAATACAAAATAATATTAATTCTATTGGTGCTCGTACTTTTGAAGTTGTGCAGTTGTAGTTAGATAGAAAACTTTTGGCACCAACTTCACAAGTACCAGCACCAATAGAATTAATATTACTTTGTATTTTTCAGAGCATCAACTGATAAGGTCTGTCCAATTTTTTGTAAAAAATACTTATTTCACAGTTTTGAGTGTTATATTAATCACGAAAATCGTTGAACGTTCACTATTACCAATGAATACAGTAGGTACTTATCCTATTACCCACGTATATTCTTTGCTTGCAGTTGTTATGTTCAAAATAAATATAAATGTTGCTACAAATAATCTGGTTTTTAATTATCGATTCTCATCTTCTCAATTTGCGAAAGAAATGGCCTCTTCGACATAGCCAATATACACATATTTAAAATTTTAATATGGCTGAAACTCGAAAACCGTAGCTCATTTGAAAAAAAATTTCAATATAAACGTTTCCGGATATTTTCTTATCTTTAATTCTGCAATCTCAAATTTTCGATTTTCTACAAAATTTGCCCCCTCCAACCCTTCGAGGGCTGTTTCCGGAGGGAAGGAAATTTTGGATTTGAGTTTTTATGAATATGGGACCAATTCTCAAGTGCCCTCTTTCAAATGATTCAAAAAACATCAAAATCCGAGTACGTTTACTATATACAACGCTTGCACATACCAAAAAAAAGCCGACAGTCGAATTGCATACCTCCTCTGTTTATTGTGTTCGTCGATCAAAAGTAGTTTAATGAAGGCTAGTTGGCATCACAGGCGAGTGAGGTCCTGTCAGTTTCGTTGTCATAAGTTTTTGATTAGATTAGTTTATATTTATTTAATGTCATTGTCATTGTTTTTGTTTATAGGTATATTTTCATGTCAGAAACATTATCACCATGGCGTTCATGTGAGAATAGCTTAACGTTCAGTAACTATTGAGATCTTACTCTACACTAGCGGTCCTCGCGGTGAATTCAAACGCCTCGTTACATATAACTCAGATGACAATGATGATGTTTCCTAATCTAGGCATAGAGCATTTACAAACAGATAATTATGAATCACGTCAGCAATAGAAGCCGTCTACTGGGATACATTTTCTCTGTGTTGTTGAACATTAAACATTAGCAGTAGATGTGACTCTTCATTAAGTCTCTGAGAATCAAAGTTAATCAAACAATATTATTGAGTCTGTGCAATATTACCAATCAAGTAATGGGGATGAATACAGTGATGTTGAACCTTTGACAAATGTGAACCTATATTAATTACTTTTTTGATAATAAAATTGAAATATTATAGTAATGATATTTTTCATAATTACTGGAACTTTAAAACTCGGATTAATCACAGGTAAATAGAATACCCCGTATCTAAGACAGCTTATAATAAATGATATATTCATTAAAACTCTGAGAATTGAATCCAGTTTTATACGAAATGGTCTATTTAAAATTAAAAATCAAACTAGCCCAGCCCGAATGAGTTTACTTTTTTATTTCACGTTGATCTACTGTTGTGATTTTTGTTTATAGTTTATTAAAGAAGTTGGGTATACCTAGCATTTATAAGGAGCTGATGAATATTCTATATCATAAAGAATTTTCATTTCAGTCGGCCAGTCTGATTCTACCATATCATTTTTTTGACCGACGAACCCCGAACGTAGGAGGTATGTATACAATTCGACTGTCTGCTTTTTTTTCGTTCGTGCGCGCTTTTTATATAGTAAACGAGCTCCGATTTGGACGATTTTTGATTCATTTGAAAGAGGAGGCTCTCCTTCCCTCCGTAAACCGTCACCAAAGGGGTTGGAGTGGGCAAATTTTCTCATAAATCGAAAATCTAAGCTGGTATAATTAAACATAGGACAATATCCCGAATCGTTTAAATTGAACAATTTTTCAAAGAGTTACGGTTTTCGAGATACAGGCATGTTAAATTCTCAAATATATATAATTTTGCTATGTGGAGAGGGCGATTTCTTTCAAAAATTGAGAATCAGTTGGCACTACATGAAAGACATAATTATTTGTAGCAACATTTATAAAGAACTTTTTGTCCTTAGACTTACGGTTTTTGAGTGGAATCGATGTTAAAATGGTGACATCTAAAATACTAAGCGTATTTCCGCAGCGATGTTTTGATATCACAATAACTATAAGAATATACGTGGGTAATAGGATAAGTACCTACTGTATTCATTGGTAATAGTGAACGTTCAACGATTTTCGTGACTAAAGTGTGAAATAAATATTTTTTACAAAAAAATGGACCGATTTTATTAGTTGGTGCACTGAAAAATATAAAATAATATTAATTCTATTGGTGCTGGTACTTGTGAAGTTGGTGCCAAAAGTTATCAATCTAACTGCAACAGCACAACTTCAAAAGTAACAGCACCAATAGAATTAATATTATTTTATACTTTTCAGTGCATCCATTAATAACGTCGGTCCAGTATTTATTTATACTGATTGCATAATTAAGTTCTCAAATAACTTTCAATTTAAATTTATCAGGTAATTCTAGATTTTCAGTTGTTTATTATTGTTGTTGAAATATTTCACATGTGGATTTTAAAATTTCATTAATGATGGGCAAGCTAGATAGCAATGATACGTTTTTCCTTCACAAGCCTTGAATATATTATATTCATTGTAAAGAAAACATCCCATTATGCATTTATCACTCTGAAACCTTGAGTGTAATAAATGTGCCCAATAATTAAGGCTAAGTATTTAACTGGTTTGTAAAATAACGCAGTTCAGTTTCAAATATAGGTACCTACTAATTATATTCTGGTATTTACGATGAAAAATTGACCGATAGTCATATTAGTTGTATCAGTTAAAATTAATTCAATTTCAAAGTAAATGAGATTTTGGTATAGTAAGTATGCGATTTTCAATAATGATGAATCATTTTCAATTATGTTGTTTGTTTGTCGCTCGTGAAAAAACCCCAGCATAATAGGTATGCTCACGTCAGAGTTAGATTTATGTTTTGGTTTTGGAAGAGATGCATAAAATTTAAAATTGAATGTGTTGAAGTTATTACAAAAAAAAAATATCAAATGAACTTTGCATTCCAATCATTGATTCACACGTACTAGTTACCCAAACGTCTATAAATCGTGAACTAAAGAAGTCGGATGATCAGGAGAGATATTTCTTCCTTTTTTGGTTATGTCAAAACTATTTTAACTTTTTCACAGTTTTTGTGATAAAAGCGTAGAGCAATAATTTACAATATGAAAACACAGTATGGTTTTTGAAATACATACTATAATGATTCTTTAGTATATAATTCTGATGTATTTTCAAGTTTTAGCCAGCATTAGCTATGTAAGTGCTTGAAAACAGATTTTGTGACGCATTGATGGAAAAACATCTTATTTTCTCTACGATATAAAAACTTAATTAGAATGTAATGTATATAGAAACCATATTTATTATAATAGGTATTTATTTTTACAGATAGTTTTCGGAAAATGGGTTTTATATTGAACTAGGAAAAGATGGTCAAAAGACCAGTACAAAATTTAACAGATTCACGCGACAGATAGTCTATCTAGTATTCAAGTGAGTCAACTTATATGGTGTAACGTGCAAGGGGAACAGCCGCCGGCCACAAAGTCGCGGCAGCCTTTTGATGTAATCGCGAGATATATACTGTGGTTGGAAATATCGAGAGCAGCGTTGACAAAAATAACGACGGCAGCATGTCGGCATCTACTCCTAGAATGCCGACAAAGGTATCTCGAGAAAAGTTGAGAAAAGTGGCGGCTTGCGAATCAAAGACCAGAAGCCGCTCGAATGATCTGGTGCCCTTGTCGGATATATATATATATATGCGAGAATTCTCGGCGTGAGAGACAGAATGTAAAAGACAGTGTGAATAATAGAATAGTCCGAGTAAGCTAGTGAGAATATAGTAAAGTTAAGTTGTAATTTTTATTATTTCGAGTATAAATAAAGTTTATTTAACAATTGTAAATTAGTCTCACTTATCTGCGAACCCGCATACGCAACAATATAATATTTCCTCATTTCTTCCATTAGTTCTCGAGCGATAATAACACGGAATCGCCACTTCGCACTTTGAGATTTGAGACGGACGCTTAGTATCAATATGTTTACGGGAGCATGGATATAAAACCTAAAAGGAAAGAAATTCTGTTTACGTTATCTTATTGCATGCGATAAATTAATTCCTATAATAAATTTTACGAATAATATTTTATCTTCTGAAAATAAGTGTTATGTTTCCTTTTTTTTCTCCTAACGGCATAAAAAATAAATTAAATTCTATAAAATAAAATTCAACTTATATGAAATAAATTAAGAAAATTAAGTAACCTTAGAAACAATAAACATTAAATCTAATGTAATAAACATTAAATTTGACAGACCACCTTGTTATGCCAAACAATAGCCAGATCTGTGATTTAGAGATAATCTTATGGCTCTTAAGTACATTTGGTAGAATTTTGGTATACAGTTAGATAATTTTCACTCTCATCAAGATTCGTAGCTCTCTCAAATCTCTGTGTTAATTGGAATTCTGTTTCAAAAATTCCCACATAAAACAATTTGGAAAAAAGTCTGGTCGTCTGGAGGCCACTTGATCATACCATGTGGTGATATTAAATAATTGAGGATTACCGATTAAGATAGATAACAATGTTTGTACACCTCAAGATTTTTCTTATGATCGCTGTGAAAACTAACATTTCGAAAGCTGTTTTTCTGTAGGCAGCTCTTGCATTATAGGAGTAACTACTTGTAATACATAATTTGATTCTGGGGAAGCTGGAGATATTTGACAGCGCCTAGGTTAGGTTAAGAATAGATCTATGATAATCAATATTACTTTCCAAACATTATTTTTTTTGCTGACAGAATCCATCGAGGTCCATCAGAAAGAAGTGGAATAATTATACTGTTGTTTCAGTTGATTAAGTGGTTATCTATCTCTGGAATCAGGTATATTCTGTTGGTTGATATCTTTTCCTATCAACGCAAAACCCATTTCCATTACCTAGGGCTAATGCTAGTGCATATATGAGTACAGAACACGAATTCTACTCTCACCAAACTTTTTTTTTAAATTTTAGTCATACAGCGGCGAAATTTATCATTTTTCTTAACAGTTCAATTAATTTAAATGTTGCTAATTCACTAAATCAAAATAATATTAATAAAAATGTTAATAACATATACATATATAAAACGTCTTGTATTATATTATCAACAATTGTGCAAATTGCCTTGTTTATTGGTGTCAATTGTCGTTATTTAAAATACAATTGGATGCTCGTTTCTAGAACTCATTATCTCATTGTATAAATACTTGATGTTGTTATAATATGTTGAACAGAAAAGGTTGCACAAAATATATAAGGCTGAAAGCTTTTTGTCCTAGATACCGTTTGAAAATTTAATAATTCTATAATATTTATCGGCTTTAGTTGTAGGGGAAAATTTTACTTGTACTACTAATTATTAGAAACTGTCACTAGATTATGAAAATATGTCATTTAACATAACAATAAAAAATAAAACCGTTTTGTATGTTCTAAAAGGTTGACAGTGTTGCTTATCATTTAATTAGTTTACAGCAGGAATGGAGGAGGAGTGTGTAATGTATAATATGGAAAATAATACCAAATATCTTAAATCTGGCCTGAGCATGAGCTTTAAAGAATTACAATTATTGTTTGGAAATTCTTTGAAAACTGAATTTTTATTACAAAATTGCACTCCAGTAGAACCTCTGTTACTTCCGATCAGTAGTAAAAGTATATAATGTAATTAAATCATTTTCTGGACGAAAGAACACATTAAAAAATGCAAAAAATATAAAATTGGATAAGGGTTCTGGGTACCCCACTATATCAAAAGTAGTGAATTTCCAATATATTCCCAACCCTAGTGGTAATTTTTCAGGGCACAGGCATAACCTGACTTCAGTTATTCAATCTTAATTCGAAAGACGACAGCTGAGAAATGGTACACCTAAATTTTTCAACATTTATTAACCGACTCCCTAAACGGAGGAGGTATACTATTCGACTGCCTGTTTTTTTGGCGAATTTAGAAAAACTTAAATAAAGAGTTACGGTTTTCGAGCTACAGCAATGATGTCTATAATATACGATGTATTTCCGCTATGTAGAGGGGGCATTTTTTTGCGATAATTGAAAATATGAGACCTCCCAAATTGAAGAAGATATTGAATATAGCAACATTATAATTGGATATTTTTCAATGAAGTTACGGTTTTCGAGTTACAGCAGTGGTAAATTCTGAAATATGTGTATTTCCGCCGTGGTGTTTTGAGATCTCTGAATAATAACAAGTACAAACAAATAATACACTTAGTTAATAGGATAAGTTCTATCTTATTTGGTATTAGTGAACGTTCAACGACTTTAATGACTAAAGTTACACTCAAAAGTGTGAAACAAAGATTTTTTACAAAAAATTGGACAGACTCTGATAGTTGCACAGGAAAATACAAAATAATCTTAATTCTATTGGTTCTGGTACTTTTGAAGTTGGTACCAAAAGTTTTCAATGTAACTACAACAGCACAACTTCAAAATTACCAGTAAAATTAAGATTATTTCTTATATTTATTTGTTCGCGCCTTTTGCATAGTAAATGTGCGCCGCTTTTGATGATTTTTTTTTCATTTGAGAGAGGAGAATTAAGAATTGGTCCCATTGAATAAAAAAAAACAAAATTAGACATTCCCCTCCCCTCCAAAACTTCTCTCAAAGGGGGTGGTGGGGTCAATTTTTCTCGAAAATTGAAAATCGAGATGGCAGAATTAAAGGAAATTCTATATCCGGAAACGTTTAAATTGGACATTTTAAAAAATAATCATACGTTTTCCGCATTACAGTCTGAAATATGTGTTTCAGCTACGTAGAGGTTTTTTTTTTCGAAAATCAAAAATTCGAGATGTCCAAATTAAAGAAGAGATAATGTACAGCAACATTTGAACTGGACATTTAAAAAAAACAGGTTTTCGAGTTACAGCAGCGGTAAACTCAAATATGTCTACATATTTCCGCGATGTTTTGAAATCTCTGAATAAGTATGAGTAACGCATTATCTTCTTTGGTGAACTGTGAATGATTTTGATGACTAATGATACACTCAAAAGTGTGAAATAAATATTTTTTTATAAAAAATTGGCCCAACTTTATTAGTTGGAGCACTGAAAAATACAAAATAATATAAATCCTGTTGGTTCTGGTACTTTTGAAGTTGGTGCCAAAATTTTTCAATCTAACTACAAGTGCACAACTTCAAAAGTACCAGAACCAATAGAATTTATATTATTTTGTATTTTTCAGTGCTCCAACTAATAAAGACGGTCCAATTTTTTATAAAAAATATTGATTTAGTGCACCCGCTATATATTTATAAGTATAAATATCAGATCATACGCTAGTCAAGCAAACTTTGTATTCAAATAAAATCATCTGGATATTGTTTCTACAGTAAAATAATTCTGTCTATAAACATGTAGAATTGTTATTAAAACAAGTTCACTAGCATCATTTCAAATGACCTTAGGGGTCTCTACGAGATAAGATAAGTGCCTGAATGAGATGTTCTCCAATTAAAGACAGAGTACATTGAACATTATTCCGCATTACTTTATTGGTATCTTCCATCATTATTTGTGATATGATGTATTTTTTTAGAATTCCATATGGGTATGACCCTCGAGTTTCTTTACTCTGTAAACTATACAGTACACTTACATACATACATATTATAATGTAAAGATCTGAATAAAAACAGTTTTTTGTCTAAGAATATCAAAACTTGTGAATATATCAATATTTTAAATTCCAAATTTCGAGTGAGTTAAAAATATATCTATTTATTTTCTATCACGATATGCATGCCTTAGTTGGACATGTACTACACGTATCTACGTTTTGCATATCTCTAAATAGCTCATATTCTTAATAATTATATGGAACGAAATCAATGGATGCATGTTTTCTGTTGTTCGCTGATAGTGTAAGAGTCTCCAGACCTTGAACCTAGCGTACACACTAAAATCTCTACCGCCGGATTTGGTGTACGATTTTCAAAGTATCCATTTCAGCCAACTTATTTTCTCTAAGTCGCAAGCCTTATCCGATTTCACCTTACCTTATATGCCTGCCTATCAATTTTACCAAAGCGATAAACACCAATAATAGAAATTTGTATTTCCTATCCACTATTCTTTCAGTGTTGGTGCGATATCTCAATGGTGTTTTTTCCATATAATTTTTTTAAGGCGCCATGTTGCTTATCCATACCAGAGTAGAGACTATATAAAGCATTTTAGTGTTATCAATCCAATATCTATTGATAGTATAGGATGGCATAGTATCTTGCGCATGTTTAGGAAACCAGATCTGGCAATTTCCATTCTTTCAATTTCTTTGGAGTATTCGAATTAACTCTTGACTTATCTGTCCTAGTAGATATAGCAGCGTTTCTTGTCGAACCTCGTTTATTTTGACGCAGATTACGTTTTTTGTATGGAAATCGGTTGAGTAATATGGTTTGCTTTTGACAGTACCTATTGATTTCCATATGCATCTTTGTGTTTTCTTTAGTTAAAACAAAATAGTTCGCGGATATTCTTCTGATTTGGCTAGAAACTTTATATTTGGAGTGCTGTCATATTCGCTGATGATCGTTCTACCTAGAATATTTTTACATCTATACATTTTATGTCTAAAATGTTTTTTCCATATCATTTGATTGGCCTTCTAATTCTTAGTTGAATCAACCCCCGTTTTTTATCGACATATGTAATTTAAAAAATATACTGCTGTAGTAGTTTACGAAACGGTATGAATTTCGCTAATCGTACAAAATTGGAAAGCTGTTAGGTTAGGTGAAAGTCTAGGCTAACTTTTGATGTTCCATCGATGGTCCCATTTTGTACCATATATAGCCGCAGGCAGAACCAAATATTTTTTTAACAACTATTAAAAGACAATTGAATTTTAAGATGAGGGTTTCAAGCATTCCCTATGTCTAAACTCAACCTTTATCGAGATAAAAATCAAGATATATCTTCTTATCCTGTCGAGAGATTGTAATCTTTTTTTAATTTGCCATGAAAGCAACAGAACAATTGGGATATATCAGAAATATATAGTCTTATTTTGTTACACATGACAAATTGTTTCTAAAGAATAGGAATAATGTTGGCTTGGTATCGATTTTTGGCAAACCCTATAGGACCGAATATTTCTTCTTCTAGAAAGAACGAACATAATCGAATATGACTGCACACCAAATTTCAAGTTTCTAATCCATCTGCAAGTTGAAAAACTTGTTATGGACGGAATACAAAAATCACCCAGTATACTTAAGTACTTCCTATTGATAGATTGCATAACTATTATATTTTTGAATAGATCTATTCCTTGCTGGAGCAAAATCAGAGTATCAATAGTTAAACCTCGTCGAAATCCTATAATTAGTAAACCATCTCCCTTTTTTAGCCTCACATTGTCTAATATAATTTAAAAAAATTGGCATTAATGTATCTTCTACAATACGTATTACTATATGGTTTATATTATTTGTTATCTATTATTTATTTTGATTAGCTTTTTTTTGTTTTCCAACATATTCTTGGCAAATCTCGTCTACTTTTACTCCATGATTTGCGCGAGTTCTTAAATAAATCTAACGACTACGATTTTAACACGTCCTCCAATTTTTGGTTGTTTATATTCACAAAATCAGTGCCCGACACATTTGCAAGATCACTGTTACCTTCAGCTATTTATCATAATATCAATAACACGCAACTATAAAGTCGATTGTAGTAAAAAGTTCATAGTCCGTAATCTATTAATAGCTTCACCATGGCTAGGTTACATCAATGTGTTTGTTGTAATAAGAAACATGAACGAAAATTTGGATACTGTGATAAACATTCATGAAGCGAGTGTTATAAAATTTAGGAAGTAGGTGGATACAGTATTTGCAATTGATATTAGATCATTATAGATTATGGAGAATTATAATTTTATATCAACAATAGCTGTCGTTAATTATGGCATTATAAATATTCTTGTGTATATAGTACAATATTTATTATAGAAGGTGTCCAAATTTGGCCGATTTAATTTATTAATAAAACACTCCAAATATTCAAAACTAGCTGCACCCGTCTCGACTTTGCTGTGTTTTCCTTGTTAAATGAACGATTATAACAATGAGTCACACAAAATAATTAAATAAAAAAATATTAAGTAAATATTCCAACTGAGAAACGAAATGATAAGGTACCTATATATTTTAATATTCTGAAACAAATTACTCCAAAGTAATCAACTTTGTAGTTTTAGCATCTTTTAAATGGGAACAAATCGACACACGTGAATTCCACTGTCAAATGCGCTGAAAAATAAGAAAGAATGAGTGTGCACACTGGGAACTTCCCAGGAGATCGATAAGAGAGGACCTTATCGTAAGAGTAGGTACCCGTATACATTATTTAAGTTCATAAATGTTGATTTTTTTATTAATTTCTCAAAAAATTCAGCTTGAAATTGTAAGAGTTAGTCAAAATATTTTCAGTAGCATTTGAATCTTGGCCAATTTATATTTTAAGTTTTCAACACAATTGACGGCCGCCATATTGAAATTAATATCAGTCATAACAATATTTCTTAGACAATCACTGATCTTTGTACCAAGTTTGGTTACTATAGTTCACAATATAATTTTTAGAATTTGGCCCTTTCAAGTATGTTTTAACAAAAAAATGCTCTAAATATTTTGGCCAAAAGCTGATTAGCTTTTTGCTATATAATTTTTAAGCGACGAAAGGAATTTTCTCGTTTTCGAAATAATTGACACACAAACATTTTCCTAAAACTCACTACGTAAACTCAAAAACGGACACACAGACATTTTCCTAAAACCCATTTTATATGACTCTTGGTACCTACATTAAAATGTGTTAAAATTGCAGTAACTTCCTAAACTTAATAAACTGAAAATAAATAAAAACAAAACAGCCGTCATGGTTAATGGCACAACTCCATTTCAGTGTAATGTCTTACAAAATAATTAAATCAAAAATAGAATAAAAAATACTAAAGAAGTATATCATATCAAGAGCAAATCAATCGACAGAGCTCAATTCCAAAGTAATGAGAAACGAAATTTCTCATTTTGCACGAACAAATTACTCCCAAAAGTAGTGTGAGTTCGACCCGATAGATTTCTCCTTAGTAGTGGGTATTACACAAATTAAATTCTTATTCATTCGTTTTACCGAAATCGAAAATTATTCATTTATTACAAGATTCGATCATTTAGATGAGTGAAATAAATTTTAATATATGCCTAATTGCAAATTGAGAACAATTAAGTTTTCTTCCCTTTTTTAAATAGGTATTATAATTCCCAAAAGTTTATATTGCAAATTGTGGCGATTCGAAATACTCGACAAAAGAATTGAAGATAAATCATAAAATTTGCACCATGCCAGAAATTGAGAAAAATCTTATTATAAATAATTAAATAAATAATACATAATTGATGAAATTAAAATCTTCTCAAAATATTATAAATTTTGAATCACAATCGGTCATTTCGACGCAATAGACAACAAGTTGATTACCGATTGATAAGATTTAAAATAGAATGAATTACGCAGTTTAATTTTTACACTGTTGTGATGTTTGTAGGTTATGATTCGTATTTGATTTTGATTTTATTACCAAACCAATCACAGTACATGTTCCTGATATCATTTCTATTTATGTGAAGGATGGATGTCATAAATGATATCATAAGCTACTGTGAAAGGTAATCAGTTGATTCTAATCTATTCCGAATTTGGCAATGTTTGGGATTTAGGCAGACCCTAACCTATAGGTATTTGATTACTGTTCCTAAGCCCACCATGCATGTAAGGCTCCTCCTATCTGGCAGATTCCATAATTCAGAATGTCGTTCAATAAACATTGTTGACACATACGTCATTGTAAACAAGAAGAATAATACGATTTTTTGATGACACTTTTCTTATAAGTACCTTTTATTCACATTAATTATAGATATTACAAAGTCATTACGCATCTGTTATTGAAACATATCTAGAATCTAGTTTTTTAAGATATCTTTTTTCATTATTATGTTATTATGATTTGTTCTAAGTTAGAACTTCTAAAATAAGCCGCAACAACTTTTCGGGTTTCAGAGGCGGCCTTGGTTCATATTAAAGATTGTGTGGAAACCAGTTCATGTTTCGGGAATGAGTGTTTTTTAGAGTTGAATAATTTAGTGTTAATGACAATTATTTTTTATACCTTTTGAACGATTGGTTTTTATATAAAAAATATATTTTATCGTTGATCATTAATTAGAGAACTACGGACCATTTATTTTTTATCAATGGGCATGAATGCGGAAACTCTCAATGCATATATATATATATATATATATATATATATATATATATATGATATAAAATGGTATAGTTTTCATGAATGTTGTTATCTTTCAGTCGGCTGGCAGATTATCAATAGGTACGTTGTAAGTCTTTCGTTATCCGGTTTCCCTAATTATATTTTGTTTGTTGCCTGACTTGAATTACGAAATATAGATAACAAATTTTGTTGACTTTGTTATTTCATTAAGTTCAATAGATGTAGTATAATATAGAATTTCTACATATATGTAGGTATATTAAAAATTGAAAACCGGACAGAAACATTCTTGGTACTTTGAGACCTTGTTTCGCTTTGTCTAAACGGGAACTTGGGATAATTTTTTTGTACTAGAGCTTTGTAATGATTTTGAAAAAAGTATGAAATGCTTAAAAATTATTGAAACAAATCCTATTATTTGATGAAATCTTTGAGAAAATTTCTCAAAATTCTATCTACTAAACTAGATTTAAAAAGGAGAAGGTTTACAATTCGGTAGTAAGATTGCTTTTTTTATTTTTTTTATGGCTGTTCGCGCCTTTTGCGTAGTAAACGGACTCCGACTTAGACGATTTTTATTGTATTTGAAAGAGGAGAGTTGAGAAATGGTCCCATATTGAGAAAAATCAAATCCAAAATCTTCTTCCCTTCAAAAACCGCCCCCAAAGGGGGTGGAGGGGGCAATTTTTCTCGAAAATTGAAAATCCGAGACGACAGAATTAAGGAAAATTCCATATCCGGAAATGTTTAAATTGGACATTTTTTTAAATAATCATTCGTTTCCGCGCTACAGTCTGAAATATCGAAAATTCGAGATTTGAAAATTAGAAAGGGTATCATATATGGAAACGTTCAATTTGAAAATTATTTCAAATGAGTTACGTTTTCCCAGTTTCGCAATGGTAAAATCTGAAATATGTGATATGCGTATTTCCGCTATGTGGAAGAGCAATTTTTTTCGAAAATTGAAAATGTGACACGGCCAAATTAAAGAAAAGATTATATGTAGCAACATTCAAATTGAGTTACGGTTTTCGATTTACAGCAGTAAAGTCCGAAATATGTATATTTGCGCCGCAATGTTTTGAGATCTCTGAATAATAAATAACAAGTACAAGCAAGCTAAACCTAACTATAACTTTTTGGGTATTAGTGAACGTTCAACAATTTTCCTGACTAATGTTACACTCAAAAATGTGAAATGAATATTTTTTACAAAAAATTGCACCGACTTTATCAGTTGTTGCACTGAAAAATACAAAATAATATTAATTCTATTGGTGCTGGTAATTTTGAAGTTGTGCCGTTGTAGTTTGTTGTTGTAGGCTACAACTCCAAAAGAACCAGCACCAATAGAATTAATATTATTTTGTATTTTTCAGTGCAACAACTGTTAAAGTCGGTCCAATTTTTTGTAAAAAATATTTCTCATAACATTATTTTCTAGATTGTTTAATCTCAAACTGCTTATCTATTAAACAAAATTTATGGAGATCATTTGCCACAACATATATCACAGCCTTGATCTTATGCATGAACTTTTCTAAGATTTTTGCGAAGATTATCCAGTTTCAATGGTTGGTGAATTACTGATTAAACAGTATACATACATTACGATTTATAGTAGGTAGGTACGTCGTCTTCATTTATGCATGTAAGCCATTTAAAACCAGCTCAATACCTACGTGCGACCCTCGAGTTTCACACTAACTTCCCTGTAGTAAGTAATATATTGAAAAGTGGATTTATTAAATTTCGTGCCTTTCTACTGATTTCGAAAAATGGAGTAGGTATACAATCCAAATGAAGGCTTGCTTTTTCCTTGGAGAAATTGTATGACACTTACAAAAAATTAAGATCCGATATCTCTTTCCCTCTGAAAACCGTCCCCAAATGGAGTGGAGGGGAAAAAAAAATAAAAATTGAATTTGTTTACCAATTAAAGAAAAGATCAATTTCAACAACGTTCATATTGAAATAATCAAGGATTTCCGAGTTACTCTGCAAGGAAAATGCAAGATTCTTACCGCCATATTTCCAAATCACTGAATATACCTACATACATACATACGCAGGTACGTTCAACAATTTTCAAGTTGGTGCTATAATATAAGTTTTGTGTTTACTCACAACTGCACCACTTCAAAATTACCAGCACTAATAGAATTAACCTTATTTCAGTTTTCATTGCACCCACCAACTAATAAAGTCGATCCTCTTTTTAGAAGAAAAAAATCTATAGTCTTGATTAAAATTGTACTAGAAAACTAGATGAATCAGATTTTTAATACCATTTGTAAATACCATGAACATTATTTTCAATTTCTTACAAAATAAAAGATTACTTGATCTAGATTGTATTTAGCTAGATTTTTTTAATTATAAGTTTATCCTATGTATCTGTCTGAGGCAGCTCCCAAACGGATGAACCGATTTTGATTTTTTTTGTTTGATTGATTGAGAGTGTGCCAAACTACTTTTTTGTCTAAGTTATTTCAATCCAATATACTAATCTAATAAGTATGTACTCATTTTTGTCTAAACTTTCATTTAAAATTTTATTATTATTATTATTTTGATATTATGAATAGACATTTCGATTTTATTTTTTAGTATAGATATAGATTATGTAATATTTTACATTCAATATGTAAGAAGTAGTGGAGGGTAATAAGGCCCACTTAAGGAAAATATTTTATTTAAGATAAGATCTGGTCAAACAAAATACGTAAATAAAAACTTAAACATCTACTTTATTGAAAAATAAATAAAACTAGCGCTCTTGAAATATCTAGGAAAAATAATTTCTATATAAAAAATACATAAGGTGGGCCTTATTTTCCGAACATGCTGATAATAAGGCCCAAAATATAACAAGTATTTATTCAGAGCATTTTGTGCATATGAACTCATCCCCATCATCAGAAGCCAAGCCACAACATTCTTCGTGAACCCAAATTCGACATGAACCACAGGAACGCATGTCTAATTGTTGGGCTGTTTCGCAAAGGTAACAATAGCATAGGTCCTATTCTTTGTTTTTGGAATTTTTTAATGATTTTTCTTTAGGCTGAGATGACTGATTTACCGTGTTAAACAAATCTTTAGTTACATGTTGTGTTGTAATTAAGAGCCTTTCTTCTTACATTTGACGAATTTGGAGTTTTCAGAAAGACTTTAAACGATGTTTTTTCGCAGCTTGGATGTTTTTCTTGTCTCTTCCTGTATTGTTGCTTTACGCCTGATGGCCCAGATACTGGCGCTTTTTCTTCTGCTATTTTCTCATTTTGACTAACACAATCAATCTTGTGCTTCTGATTGTTGCTGCTTACAGACGTAGGGCTTGCTCCGGTGGTTTTTGAAGTAATCTTCAGTCGTAAAGTAGAAAGAGGCAAATCGCTTTCATTAGAAGAAGAATCTTGTTCTACAGGTCTTCGTGAGAGAGTGGATGGCGCAAATGCTTCTTCAGGTATGGCACTCGGGTTGAATGGAAAAATACCCGTAGCTCTGAATCCACTAGTTATATTGGCCACTGTCATAGACTTTTCCCAAACAGGTGTAAACACTGATGAGAACCTCTCCTTATTTAAATGTCGATCTGGATGTTGGTCCCAAAATTTCAACAACTCGTCATCCCAGAAGTGTTCGTATGACCTAAATACAGCCTTATCCAGAGGCTGCAACTCATGCGTTGTGTTGCTTGGTAGACACAGTAACTCAATGTCTAGTGTTTCTGCCTTGCTTGCAATTGAAATGTCCAAATGGCACTTAGCGCCATCGAATATCAATATCACTTTTCCAGCAAGTTTATACTTTGAGAAGTGTTCCAACCATTCACAAAATAGTGAAGTTGGCATGCTTCCTTTTGGGCTCATACACACTTTTGTACCAGTTGGCATGTTGTCTGAGTACGTGGGCTTTTGACGACATCCCTTGAATAAAATCATTGGGGGAATACAGTTTCCCAATGCATTAACACAAGCTACAATTGTCACGTTCTCACCATGCTCTTGTGATACTAAATGCACTCTCTTAGATCCTTTTAAAGCTAGGACAGACTGCTGGTGATGTAATGTAAGTCTGCAGCCCTTTTCATCCATATTGTAGATCCTATCTGGTGAATATTTTAAACCAAACTGTTGTAATATGGTATCTAGTTTTTCTTAGAAATCCTTTACTATTGGTCGGTTTAATTTAGCTGACCTAGCAGGATTCATTGATTGCGCCTTGCGTTTGCTAATGCGAGGATGACGATTCAAGAATCCAGAATACCAATCTTTTCCTACGACACCTTTATCTCCTTTGCTCCGAATTAATTCAATACGATTGGTTTTAACAAAATTAAAAACATTTCTTCGCAGAGCTTTTGGGGTAAGAGTAAGTCCAATATTTGCTAGCCTAATAATCTTGTCTTCTAGTTCGCTTTCGTCTTCGTTCGTTAGAAAAGGTTTACGTCCAAGTTTCCTGCTAACAACACCACTTTTAAAATGATTTCTTTAAGTACGACGGGGAATGCCGGTTTGCTGTTCTACAGTCCTTTGTGAGTGCCCCTCTTTTAAAAGTCTAAGAGATTCATCATTTCACTGTTCCAATTACCACGTAAACCACGGCATTTATATTTACCCATCCGCCAAAATTAAAAACGTCCTTAAAATAAGGTCCAGTAAAATTTCTGAAAATAAGGCCCGGGCCTTATTTTTAGAAATCTATGATACGAATAAAAACCAAATCTAACTGGAACTAAAAAACATTCCAATCTCACAATATTCGAAACCAAAAGCCTACTAGATTGTCTTTCGGATTTAGGAGACGTTAAAGTTCCAGCTATATTTTAAGTACAGTAAAATCGCACTTACCTTTATATACATTTTATAATTCAATCACACAATATTGTTTAGTTATGGAAATTATTAGAAATATAGCACAGACTTGCTCTCGTTTTGGCAGTTGGATTTTGACTGACTTACCAGACAACATCCCGGCAGGAAAGCAAATTCGGTACAAGACAGGCGGGAATTTTAAGTTTGGGCCTTATTTTCCGCTGGGCCTTATTACCCTCCACTACCTGAATATATGATAAAATTGATAAAAGTTGCAACAAGAATTTAAATAATGATATATTCGAAAAAACAATTATTGATTTTCCATGTTTGGAATGTTTTTGCCGGACTTGACAAACGGAGGAGGTATAAAATTCGACTTTCTGTCTGCTGTCTGTTCGCACCTTTTGCATAGTAAACGTGCTGCGATTTTCATGATTTTTTCATAGGAAAAAGGTCTATTGATAATTGGTCTCATTTAAAAAAATCGACATTCATTATGTCATCTCCGTTGAAAGGTGGGGGCAATTTAATTCGAAAATTGAATGCAGATGTTTCCGAGTTACCAGCAGTGATAAAGTCTGAAATACCCTCAGAAATACCTATTGTATTTAAGCGATGTTTTGAAATCTCTGAATTAGTAAAAGCAAAATACTGTCTTTTTTGGTATAAGTGAATGTTCAAAGATTTTGATTTTGATGACTAATGAACTAATGATACACTTAATAGTGTGAAATATTTTTTTTACAAAAGGTAAGTGAAAAGCACTGAAAAATACAAAATAATATTAATTATAGTCGGTCCTATTTTTGTCCGACGAACCAAAAGGATGAGGGATACAATTCGATTGTAAGTCAGCATTTTTTTATGGATGTTCGCGCTTTTTGCATAGTAAACATGTTCCGTTTTGACTTTTTTTTTTCATTTGAGAGAGGAGCACTGAAAATTGGTCCCAAGAACAGATCTATCCTGCAACATTTGCTCTGGGCATTTTTGAACAAATTCATATGATTACGAGTTACAGCAGTTGTAAACTCAAATATGTGTTTTGCGCGATCTGAAAAAGTATGAGTAACGCATTTTCTTCTTTGGTGAACGTTGAATGATTTTGATGACTAATGTTACACTCAAAAGTGTGTAATAAATATTTTTACGAAAAAAGTGTACCACCGACTTTATTAGTTGGTGCACTGAAAAATACAAAATAATAATAATACTGGTACTTTTAAAGTTGGTGCGAAGAAACTACACTTGCACAACTCCATAATTGCCAGTACCAATATTATTTTGTATTGTTCAGTGCTTCAACTAATAAAGTCGGTCCAATTTTTTGTAAGAAATATTTATTTCTTAAGAAAATTTGCATTAACAAATTTTAATGATTATTAATGTATTGAATGTGTTAATGGAGCTGATATGAAAAATACTTTCTTCAACGACCGGTTCAGTGAAAGTGGAAGTAATTTGTTTGTTGTTTTTTTGTACAAATATCAGCGTATACCGGATGTTACAGAATTGTGGGAGAAAAAAATGATGTCAGATTCTACACAACTAAAAAAATGAAAAATAATTCATATGAACATGGGTCCGGAAATGCTCCGTTTTCATTATACTCACTCTTTTCCGTCTTTAAAAGTTTACTTTAGATTTATCGACTTTTATGAAGCAGAGGGAAAGCATTTAAAATTTAATATATAAAATAATAACATTAAAATAAATATGAAAGGCAGAATTAATCGTACTCTTAATAAATATTTTTTACAAAAAAATGGAACGACGTTATTAGTTCATGCACTGAAAAATACGAAATATGTAATATTAATTCTATTGGTGCTATTACTTTTGAAGTTGTGCAGTTGCAGATAGTTTGATTACTTTTTCACCATCTTCACAAGTATCAGCCCCAATAGAATTAATATTATTTCGTATTTTGCATTGCATCAACTAATAACGTCGGTCCAATTTTTTTTTTTATATATTTATTTCACACTTTTGAGTGCAACATAAGTTACGTTAAGTTATCCTATTACCCACGTATATTCTTTGCTTCTACTTGTTATTATGTTGCAATCTCAGAACATCGCTGCGGAAATACGCATAAGCTCGAAAACCGTAAATCAAAAAAATGTTCATTATAAATGTTGCTACAAATATTTTCAGTTTTCGAAAGAAATCGCATCCTCCATATAGCGAAAATACACATATGTGAGATTTGAACATGAATGTAACTCGAAAACCGGTACTCTTTTTTAAAAAATTTCAATTTAAACGTTTCCGGATGTTGTCCTATCTTTAATTCTAGCATCTCGGGATATTAATTTTCAAGAAAATTTGCTCCTCCAACCCCGTCAGGGACTCTTTTTTGTACGGGAACGAAATTTCTACGAATATTGGACCATTTCTCAAGTTTCCTCTTTCAAATGAATCAAAAATCATCAAAATTGGAGTAGGTTTACTGTATATAAAGCTCGAATTGTATACCTCCTCCGTTCGTGGTTCGTCGGTCAAGAAACGATAGTGGCTACTGGCAAAACCAGCGGCGTAGTTTTTTCAGTAAACATAAAAACTCCGTCACAAACGCCACTGATGCAAGTGCTTTAGAAAATAATTTTGTAAATGTAAATGTGACTTAGATATACCTTTGTAAATAAATAAAGTTTCATAGATTTCATACATATATAATAAAATGAATCAAAAATCATCAAAATCGAAGCTCGCTTACAATATAATAGGCGCGCACGAACCAAAAAAAAATAAAGCAGACATTCGAATTGTATACCTCCTCCGTTCGGGGTTCGTCGGTAAAAATTGTAACAGGCCGATGTCTGTACATTATACATGGTAGTCCGAATTATAGAGGAGAACCCTAAGATATTAGGTGCACATGCAAAAAAAAAATATTTTTTTCTCGAAAACGGTTTGTTTTAGCAAAAAGACTAAAGATACCATTTTTGTTTAAACCAGAATATCTAAACTTGTTAACAAAATTGCGATAAACCATTGTCGTACAACTTTTTTTTATTTAAAATAATTAAAACCTCTCGAACGCCACTGGTAAAACAAAAACAAGTGTTTATCATGCTATAAATTTGTGGCAATAATACCTACTAAGTTTGAAAGCAAAATCTAGAAGAGTTTCTTTAGAAATAAGAAAAAAACGTTTTTTTGCAATATTTCAACACCCCGTATCTACAAAACGAAGCGTTTTTGGAAATAAGTTAATTTGAACTTTTTTAATTATTTTTGTCTGCCGAATACGCTCTTAAAGTTTCTCCATTATAATTCGGACCACCCTGTAGGTATTTAAGAAATACTAATATTGGGGGTCTATATTAAAGCAACAGAAGCCAAAACAACAGTTTTCATAATTTTTATCTGTCTGTCTGTATGTTTGTGAACGGATCAGCAAAAACTACCACATGGAATTTAATGCACTTATCCACGCGCACGAAGTTGCGGGCAAAAGCTAGTGTTTAAATAAACTTTTTTCATATATTTAGATGTAGAACCTGACAGTAACTTTTGCTCCCACAATTCTATAACACCTTATTTAAGGGACGGGTATTGGGTATTGTGTTTTATAAGTTGGGGTTACAATTTCCAATTTATCAATAGGAAGTTATTGTAATTAGATTATTAGGTAGGTATATTCTTTATTTTTCGAATTTTCATGCTCAGTTGTTTGGGAGATAAAGAGGAATGATTAATTTTCTTAATATTTTACTTGATATCTTCCAAGCCATCCATTTTAGGATAATGAAAAAAATATATTTAAATAACTCTAATTTGCACCACAAAATCAAACCCCATTATCAGAATTTGTCTGTGTTAGGGTCACCTAATGCTAATGCTAATTTCAACTTCCTCCATATTGTAGATTAGGCTATGATCGATGGGCAGGCAGACAGACAGCAGATATATCAAATGGTTCTGTTTTTTCTTGAGATTCTTGGAACCCTAAAAATAGTAAAAAAAATCAAGATTCGTGTTCTGTACTATATGTTGAAATATGATATAAAACTTAGGCTGTCGAGTTTTTTCATATGCATAATCGACCAAGTACCTACCAATGCTGGCTGTCCAAAATGCAAAAAATTAATAATTTATTATAGCTACAGTGTTTGTGAGAATCTATGAATTGAATGTACTTAACGAAATTCAGCATTCTATTGGTGCCTCGGATTGCAATCGTACTTTTTCGTATTTTTTATTTTTTATAATTGATTAATCGAATTCGAGTGTCTAATGCTATGTGAATCAATACCTATATTTTTTATATAAATCTGAATTGTTCATAATGACGTTTGCATATTCAAATTATAGTATGTAGGTAAATAGGACTTTGAGAGTCCCAGTACGTATTAAATAAGTAATATTTCAATATATCACAACAAATGTAGTCAATTATTTTTTCTAGATTGTTTTTCCTTATTCATTGGATCTAATTTTATTAGGTTATCTCGTTAATTGTTAATAACTGATATTACCTATCTCTTATCATCTGATTTTTCATGATTGAAATTTGATATGTGATAGATTTTATGATAATTATTGTCTGCTGGATTCTAAAATCTGATATAATGAAGCAATACCTGTATAATTTATTATTAATTTGCTAGTTTACTGGAATTTGTACGAGATAAATTTAATAACATTCTTAAAGCTTAAAAATCCAAAATCTCTAAGTAAATGACTTGTATCTACTGTTGTCACACTTCTATAAAATGGGTCGTATTTGAGATATCCACTCTGAAACAGTTTCATCCAAATTAGGAATTAAAATCTATACATATATACACATACCAGGTGGCCCATTGATAAAGGACGCCGTTAATCAGACGGCCCGGAGAAAAAAAAATCATGTAAATCGGCTAAAAGAAAAACCTGAAACATATTTATAAGTTGCTAAGTCTACCGCTAGAGGGCGTAACTCCCTATATTGAAAATGTTTTTTTGTAACCTACTGAAAGTAAGACAACTTTTTTGTATTAAATTTTTTTCTCTATCTTTTCAAATAACGGATGGGAGGAGGGGCAGATATTAGTTTGAAGAAACTGGAGTAACTTTTTTTTGGTATGACCTATTTTGAATAACTTTATTTTATTTTAAAGAGCTTTTTTTGACGGTTCTACTGGTGTAATAACATTTCGAGTTTTATTATTTTCCGAGTCGGTAGATGACTTTATGACAAAGTCGCAGATTTTTATGAATTTCTCGAAAATTTAAAATGCAATAGATTTTTATTTTTCATTAGGAAGAAAGAGCGTGAAAAATTACTGGTGAAAACCGCAACTTCATATGATTAGTCCTTATAGACTTATTTAAAAATATATTTAAACCTTCATTTTTACGTTACAAAATTAAAGAATACTTTGAGTTTTGAGTATCAGGAATTTTTATTAAAGTTACCTATATTTTATATAACCTACTTTAACAGTAACAAAAAAAATCTATTACCTATGTCGCTCTAGATGGGGTAATTTGAGTTAAGTGTAATTAAATGTAATTACCCGCAGCAGGTTACAGCTCTGTATTGCCTAGTACAGACGACAGTTTGAGACTTGAGGGGGTATTAATATTTTTTTTCATTTTAGTTCTAGGTTCTAAGTTATTTAGTTCTAGGTGTCTAGGTTTTTTCTAAATTCGGACTAAGGAAAATAATATGCCAAAGTTTTTGTTATTTTAAAGAAAGATCTATTTTATTTTCGCTTCTTTTGTTTGTCATGTCAAGGCCTACCTATTGCACTAAACTTAAATTGCCCCATCTAGAGTGACATTTGTAATAGAAATTTGTTTGTTATTGTTAATGTAGGTTATATAAACTATCGGTAACTTTTTTGGCCGATTGTCCGATTTACCCCTAATTTTTTTTACTCAGGGTCGTCCGATTAACGAATGAGATATAGCCGACGTCCTTTATTAATGGGCCACCCAATACATCTATACTTATATAATAAAATTGTAACAGGCCGATGTCTGTACATTAAGATATTAAAGAAAAAATAATATGGGGGCCTTTATTAGAGCAACAAAAGCCAAAACAACATTTCTTAGATTTTTATCTTTCTGTCTGTATTTTTGTACGCGCATCATGAAAAACTACTTTTTGGAATAAAATGCAGTTTTCACCGATGTATTACTATAGGTCTAAATTAAAATATAGGCTACATTTTATCGCGTCTGTTTATTTTTCTGTATGTTTGTACTGTACACGTTCACGCAAAGACTGCTACATAGAATTGAATGCAATTTTCACCAATGTATTGAAAGAGGTTTTACTTAGATTATAGGCTCTATTTTACTCTGTCTGTCTGTCTGTTTGTCTGTCTGTTTTTATGTTTGTACACGCAAAAACTACCACATGGAATCGAATACAGTTTTCCACGCGCACGAAGTAGCGGGAAAAAGCTAGTATATAATAAAATTGTAACAGGTCGCTGTATTTACATTGTAGAAATTTAAGAAAAACTGATATGAGGGGTCTTTATTAAAGCAACAGAAGCCAAAACAACAATTTAGATTTTTCTTCTGTCTGTCTGTATGTTTGTATGGGCATCACGCAAAAACTACTGCATGGAATTGAAGCTTTCATTGATATATTACTAGACGTCTAACTAAAAAAAGGCTCTAATTAACCGCGTCTGTCTGTCTTTCTGTATGATTGTACAGGCATCACGTAAAACTACTACATGGTATTAAATACAATTTTCACTTTATTAATGCAAAAACTACCGCATGGAATTGAATGCAGTTTTCCACGCGCAAGAAGTTGCGGGCAAAAGCTAGTAATACTACAAGAGGCAAGAACCAAGATCTGACCTATATTAAAGATTCATGTAACTCATCTTCTATATATTATATATATATAAATATTATTATATTATAAGTGGTCGATATATCAATTTGGGTGAAGTGTCCATTGGGCGAAGTGTCCAGTTCCCAAACATTTCAACGGACGGCTTGGCTTCAGCCGTCGCGACGGTCGAATATGAACAAGAATAAGTTCTACAAAAACTTAGTTTTTGGCGATATAACACTAAGTAGGAATATGAACATAATCCAATTTTGATAAACATGATTTGGATGAAACTTCTTACATAAGACGAAATTTTGATTCTTGAAGTGCGGCAGCAATGAAAATGATTATTCTAAAAATATTTTTTACAAAAAATTGGACCGACTTTATTAGTTGGTGCACTGAAAAGTATAAAATAATATTAATTCTAAAATATTTATTTCACACTTTTGAGTGTAACATTAGTCACGAAAATCGTTGAACGTTCACTAATACCAATGAAGATAGTACTTATTCTATTACCCACGTATATTCCTTGCTTGTAGTTGTTATTATTGAGATCTCAGAACATCGCTGCGGAAATACGCTTGAATATTTTAGTTGTAACCATTTTAACACCGATTTTACTCGAAAACCGTAACTCTAAGGGAAAAATGTTCAGTATAAATGTTGCTACAAATAATTATGTCTTTCATGTACTGCAAACAGATTTTCAATTTTCGACAGAAATCGCCCTCTCCACATAGCGAGAATAGGTATATTTGAGAATTTAAAATGTCTCTATGTCGAAAACCGTAACTGTTTTGAAAAAATGTTCCATTTAAACGTTTCCGGATATTGTCCTATCTGTAATTATATCAACGCAGATTTTCAATTTTCGACAAAATTTGCCCCCTCCACCCCCTTCGGGGGCGGTTTTCGGAGGGAACGAGATATCGGATTCCCGTTTTTAAGAATATGGGACCATTTCTCAAGCCTCCTCTTTCAAATGAATCAAAAATCATCAAAATCGGAGTAAGTTTACTATATGAAAGGCGCGCACAAACCAAAAAAAAAAAAAAGAAGCACACAGTCGAATTGTATACCTCCTCCTTTTGGGAAGTCGGTCAAAAAAGCCGTCATTCTCATTAATTTTTCCGAAAATTCTCAATTGAACTTTTGAAAGGTTTTTCATTTTTAGAGCATTTCTCATTGAAATAATGTGATCAATCTTGTAATTTTTTAGATAGATTTGGAAAAACAAAAAATCAAGTAACAAAATTGGTTGTTTATTATAAAAGAATTGTAATCTACTAATTTTACTCTAAATTATCATCGATTGATAGTATCATAGATAGTATAATACCTATCAAGTAGCATCAGCAACATCCTAAGGCAATGTCTCACTTGTATATAAAAAAAATCATGACCATGAGTTAGATGATGCTTCCTCTTCTTCGAGCTGCGCGCTTTTATTTGTAAACAAGTTCGACCTTTCTGAGTCTGTGGAGAGTAGTTACCACCACAAGGTTATTGTTCATTTTCAAAGAGGGATCTTCATCAGCTTACTCTTAACATTCAAATTGAAGCAGAGCAGATGAGTGATAATAATAAAAAGTTTAGAGTGAAGATTCGTAAATTGTAAATGCGAGCTTGTCCTATTGGAGAGAAAGCTCGGATGTGCGCTTGCGTTTGTTCGTTTCATTGCGCGCCGTACGCGCCAGCTTCATTCCAAAGTGCGCTCTTTAAAAATTCAGTTGCCCGTCATCAGTTGCATAGATAAGGAGACAAAAAGTTCTCGTGTGTTGTACGATACGTGCAATTTCAACAAGAAAGTTTGTTGTTATCAAATATTGGAAATAATCTGGCGGTGATTTGAATTGAAACTCTGTAAAATAATATTAATTAAATGTACTATTCTCGCGAGTTTTTATGTGAATAAAAGAAACTGTTACATAGCAAAACTGAATTCTAGTCGAAACGCATATGTGTGATGTTTGTGTTGAACTGTGATAATTTTAATACTGTTTAATATATATTTAAACATTTTCTGTGATAATTAGGTGAGGTGAATTTGAATTTTCAAGATTTGTATGCTCTTTCGTAATGTCTATATTTAGTTGATGTGTGGTGTTTGTAAGGTGCGATTTGTATTTTTAGTTGTAGAATAAACACACTATCGTCCGCAACAGGTCCCATTGTCGCGCTCCTTTTAAAAGCGCCAGCCTGAGTGGCTGTGGCTGTGATAATAAAATACAATGTGTGTAAAAGCAGCTATAACAAAATTATATCTTAATTCGGAAAATTGTTGACACGCAAACCAAAGTTACGTCCATGTTTGTTGTTTCATATATATACGAGATTGTATATCGTCGTAAAAATGGGGGCCGACGTTAATAAAACTTAGGGTCATTTCGCCGGTTAGCCGGCCAGTCCCTGTTGTCGGCCAGTTTTATGTATAAACATGTAAAATAACCCACAAATCTCATAATAGTACTCACTGTCGCTTGCCCGATTTTCGGCCACTATTCCCTTAGTGAATGGTAAAGTGGTTCTCTCTTAAGGTGGAATAATGAACTAAAAGAAAACTTACAAGATGGCCATGTTTGTGTGAATAGCAGATCGCAGCAGCAGTTACCAAATTTTTAGTGTCTGGGTACAGCGCAAATAGCAAATAATATAGTACATCTCAATCATTAATCTGTTTTTTGCGATTGGTGTCGCTTATTACATATTAATCTATCGATTTGTGCAAGAAAACGGCCTAAAATCAATTTTGGATTTGAAAAAAAAAGTGGCTGGTAACGGGTATAGCAAAAATTTGTCATAGCCCTTTCTCGGCCAGAGTGGCCGAGAACCGGTATACACTATTGTTCCTTCTGATGTCTTTATTCAATGTATGCGGAATTATATGGCTCTGTCCTTTTTCCGCTTGTGTCAGCAATGATATTTGAATCTTCTGGCCGGTTTCCGGCCACTGTTTATTTGCCCAAAATATTTGAAAATGTACTGAAAACTTGTGGCCGAGAAAGGGTT
This sequence comes from Crioceris asparagi, assembly GCA_958507055.1. Lineage (NCBI taxonomy): Eukaryota > Metazoa > Arthropoda > Insecta > Coleoptera > Chrysomelidae > Crioceris > Crioceris asparagi. The sequence goes on along the minus strand of OY293829.1, from coordinate 33,479,843 downwards.
GACCTGCTCCCCATTAGTTCGGCCAACTCTATATTTATGCATTAAAGCCTTCTGCTAGGTACTAAAAGTCACTAATAACTATTCTAGATCACCGAAATATAAAAAAATCAAAAAAAGGTGTATTGAAATTGAAGAAGGCCAAACAAAGACAGCTTCTTAAATATTCCCATGAAAATATTCTGACAATTTTAAGAGTAATTCGAGAAAACAAAATGGGCATTTTTTAAATGGCAAAAGTTTGGTAAATCCCGGCAAAAATGCTGCAAATTGTTCAGGACACTAGTGATAACAATCTAACAATTACCAGCGAAAATGGAGATAATAGTGTAAATTCTGAAGCAATTCCTGTGGTGGAACCTGAAGATGACTCTCTACAAAGCGCTGGCAAAACGAACGTTTTAACAACGTGTGTGGATGTTCTAGGAGAGATTAATAACAGCACTAGCAACCTACTTACATCTTAAGACCCTTTTGCTAAACACCTGAATTATCCAGAGCTAAAAATATATATATATCATCAAGTGCATGGAGACAATTCTATAAGGAAAAAGATGATTTGAAAGAAAAAAAAGATCTTCAAAAGAAAGGACTACAAGACAACAGAAGCAGAAAACTGCAGTGAAGAAGAGACGCTACATCAGGAAAAAATCGAAAGAAGCTGAAGAAGCTGACATGCAGCCGCCATCAGAACCTGAAAAGAAGATCATGTGTTGCGGCAGTTATTCAGAAGAGCTTTTCAGCGATGCTGAAGATGAAGACGAGAAAAACATAGGAAGCAATCACATACGGTGTACATAATTTTTCGGAACGCCTTACGAACAATATAAGTGCGAGTGTAGGGGTACCAACTTGTTTCAAGAATAATCGTTTTCTCTATTGTTTTGTTTGAGTTTCTATATTTTGTGATAACGAGTGACTAAATTCTCTTATGTTTTAGACCTTACCAAAGTATATGCAGCATAGTTTTGTACCTATAAATGATTTTGTATTTTCCGTGGTGTATTCATTGAGGTATGTCATGGCCGGTCATCCAGCAAATCAAATTCCTATTTTCCGGCCGCCGGCCGAGAAGTGGTATCGTACTGGCCGGAATTGAGAAACTAGTGGCCGAAAACCGGGAAAATGAGGAAATTTTCGTTTTTATCAGTTTTGAAGGTGAAAGCAATAAGTTATCCAACTGATAATGATTCATAATAGTAAACTAAGGATTTCTAAGCATTACATTTAAAATTTGAGTACCATATTTGCAAAAATAAATATTTTATAATCGATTTCTGCTCCTCACATCACTAACTGGCCGAGAACAGGCACATTGACCCTATTATCGACCAATTTAGAGACGCCCGATACGATGATAGAATAATTTTGTGCGTGTCTTTTATTTGTGTATTGGCAGTTCGTGTGTGATTGGAAAATGGGACATTCGCACCAAATAGAATAATTATTCGAGATCGATAAGCCAGAGGAATTCCTCTATTAGGTACTTAGCTTGAGAATAAGTTTCAATAAACTGTTGTTGATATATAATCATGAATTTACTTTTTTGAGATATCAAAGAGTCCTCTAAGACCGAAAGAATTGAATCACTACTAGAATAAAATTAAAAGAATAACACAGCACAATTTTGAGTAGGTACATATTATCAAGCGACACATGCTCCGCTAATAAGGTTAGCACTTCAAGGCCTTACCGGTTACTAGAATTAGAACAAGAAATTTGTATGTTTTTTTGTTGATATCGTGATTCACTTGCAATCTTATGTAGAGGGAAATCAGGTAGTAGATGCAAGAGGGTTCGCATACTTTAATAAACATTCGACTAATGTGTAGAACCTACTTTTCACTCCACAATCACATCGAATAAAATCCTGTCTCATGGAAAACAAAAACACCCGTAGTAATTAATATTTAAAAACATGATCGGTTGATATTTTGTTATTTCAGTAATAATATAAAGATGACTTACCTACTCTTGTGGAGGGGCAATTATTGATCAATAATTAAGACTTTTTTAGCGATGTATCAACGTAATTATATCATAATGACATATAAATAGGATATCTTCAACATTGCCCAACTTTATTTATTTCACATATTTAGTAGTTATTGGCTGCTTTCTAATTCATGGTCAATTTGTGGCTACCATTTTGAATAAATTCAATTGAAAAATAAATAATTAAAAGCATAAGATACTTATTCATCTCCAGACAAGGAACCCTTGAACAATTTGATGTTTTGTAAAATATTTTTTATTATTATTTTCAAGTCTATAAGCTACATTACATGCATTATATGAACAGGATTACTCTAATGCGAAATTTATTTCTCACTTTTTCAAATTAGTTCCCGAGAAATTGAGTTTAATTGAAGGGTGGGAGTCTAAAGTTACTGGATCCTTCGATTTATGAAGATAATTTTCCACTATTGTAAAGTAACAGGAAAACAAATTAAAGCGTGACCGTTTTGGTTTAGATCTGCTCAGAAAAGGTTGCTTGATTATTATCAAAGTCAGTCCTAGAGATAATTATTTATTATAAAAAAATAATATTTTTTTACAAAAAATTGGACCAACGATATTAGTTGTTCCAGTTTTTGTAAAAAATATTTATTTCACACTTTTGAGTGTAAAATTAGTCGCGAAAATGGACGTTCATTTATTGCCCTTACCAATGTATATATTCTTTGCTTCTACTTGTTACGAGTGTTATTTAGTGATCTCAAAACATCGCGGCGGAAATACTTATGTACACATATTTCAGACTTTACCACTGCTGTACTCGGAAACCGTAACTCTATGGAAAAAATGTTCAATGCAAATGTTGTTAGACATAATCTGGTCTTTAATTTGGCATTCTTAGATTTTCAATTTTCCAAACAAATTGCCACTTCCATATAGCGAAAATACACATATTTCAAATTTTAACATCGATGAAACTCGAAAACCGTAGCTTTTTTGAAAAAATTGTTCAATGTAAACGTTTCCGGATATTTTCTTATCTTTGAATGGTTTTTAGACTAAGGTTTTGTCAACTTTACACTCGACTTTACATTTCTGATTATCTGTCGAAAGAATTGATCTTTTTCCGTAGAGACTTGTCATATCAACTATGAACGAACGGTTTTTCTAATTATTACCTTATACTCAATTTAATAATACCCAGCTACATTACTCTACCATATACCAATTAAGTGACAATATAGATAACGTGATATCAACAATTATATTATCAGCACTTTATATTGAACCTCTTTTGTTTTAAAGTTAAGTCCATAAGATTACCATTGAAGTTTAGATATTGAGCATAAAAGAAAAGTTTTTGAAATACATACTATGGATATAAAATGTTTAAAATTTAAAATATTCGTATTCGTATTTTATTTCAAATTTTTAGGCCAAATCGATCAATCTTGTAATTGTTTGAGTTACGATACAATTTTAAAATTATTGCCAACCATTGTCCTTTTTTACCATATAAAGAAAAAAATAACAAAAAATATTTAAAAGAAAAACGCACTTAACAGTATTTTATCCCAATGCTGCGCTAATACAAAACTCAAAAATTAATAAATAGTTAAGATATCCACTGATTAACCTGAAATCAAGTTCTGTTGTTGACGGTATCAGAATACCTCCATTTTCAGACTTAATTTTTAGCATAAAGTTTATTGCTCATTAGATATGTCTTTATTAGTGCTAGAATAACCAGCAACAAAATACAAACAAGGGATATTCATACTACCAATAATAACCTTGTGATTTTTTTTTGGTGTCACTATCAGAATACCTCCATTTTCTCTCTTAATTTCCAGCATAAATTTTGTTGCTCATTAGATATATCTTTATTAGTGCTTGAATAACCAGCAACAAAATAAAAACAAGGGATATTACCAATGATAAAGTTGTAATTATTTTTTTGATGTATTTTTCAGAATACCCAAGTTTTCTCTCTTAATTTCCGTCCTAAATTGTGTTGCTTATTTGAGTCTTTATTAGTGCTTGATTAAAGACTTATCTAATGAGCAACAAAATTTCTGCTAGAAATTAAGAGAGAAAATGGAGGTATTCTGATAGCAATACTAAAAAAACAATTACATGCTTATTATTGATAATACCCCTTGTTTGTATTTTGTTGCTGTTTATTCAAGAACTAATAATGACATATCTAATGAGCAACAAAATGTATGTTGGAAATTAAGAGAGAAAATGGAGGTATTCTAATAGTACAACAAAAAAATAATTACTGGTTTATTATTGTTTATATTCTTTCTTTGTATTTTGTTGCAGGTTATTCAAGCACTAACAAAGACTTATCTAACCAGCAACAAAATTTCTGCTAGAAATTAAGAGAGAAAATGGAGGTACTCTGATACCAGCACCATAAAAAATCAATTACAAGCTTATTATTGGTAATATCCCTTGCTTGTATTTTGTTGATGGTTATTCAAGAACTAATAAAGACTAATCTTATGAGCAACAAAATTTCTGCTAGAAATTAAGAGAGAAAGTGGAGGTATTCTGATAGTTTCAACAACAAAACTTGATTTCAGTGGATATATCTAGATAACTATTTTTGATTTTTTTGATTTTTGGATTAGCGTAGCATTTGGATGAAATACTGTAAAGTGCGTTTTTCTTTTAAATATTTTTTTTTGCTTTTTTGATTATTTTTTTTTATATCGTCTTCCTGCAACAGATTCCGGTGGTGTTAATATTTAAAAAAAACACTTTTTTTCGAATATCAGAGATGTTTCCTAGGACTTTTTGAAGACCTTTTATTCATACCTTGTGTAGTTGAAAATCAGTAGTTTTTGACCGACGGACCCCAAACGGAGGAGGTATACAATTCGAATGTGTGCATTTTTTTGGTTTGTGCGCGCCTTTCATATAGTAATCGTAGTGACTTTTGATTCATTTGAAAGAGCATAGTCTTGAGAAATGGTCCCATATTCATAAAAACGGGAATCCAACATCTCCTTCCACCGAAAACCGCCCCCGAAAGGGGTGGAGGGGGCAATTTTTTTCGAAAATTGAAAATCTGAGGTTGTATAATTAAAGATAGTACAATATCCGGAAACGTTTAAATTGAACATTTTTTCAAAAGAGTAACGGTTTTCGAGATAGACGCATGTTAAATTCTCAAATGTGCAATGTGGAGAGGGCGATTTCTGTCGAAAATTGAAAATCTGTGGGCCGTACATGAAGGACATAATTATTTGTACTGAACAACTTCAAAAGTATCAGCACCAATAGAATTAATATTATTTTATACTTTTCAGTGCACCAACTAATAACGTCGGTCCAATTTTTTGTAAAAAATATTTTCAGGAGTGGTTTTGACGAAAAGTAGAAATTACTTTATTAGATGCACTAAAAATACAAGATAAGTAATATTCATTATTTTGAAGGTATGTAGGAGTATCAGTTATAGACAGATAGAAGACTTTTTGAATTGTTCTGTGACTCATCTAATAAAGTCGGTCCTAGTTTATGATCTGCCCCAAAAGAAGGAGGTATACAATTATTATTGTACAGTGTGTTTTTTTCAGGTAAATTTCAAATAGAAATGTACCTACTGCGATTGGTCGCACATTCGAATTTAGAAAGAAATTCAACGGTATGGTATTTATATAAAGAAGTACAAAATATATATTTTTTAATTTATATATTTGTTTAATTTGTAAACACAGCAGAGGTCTTATTTTTGAAGATATCTTGTTCAAATTTGCTTCAAAAATCAGTCCTGCAAATCTCTCGTTCCAGTTCGTGGGCACGGTCGAACTAATAGTTACAAAATAGCGGCTGACTAAACTTAAAACTAAACTCTCAAAAAATAGTCGTTGATTAAATCTCATCACAAATATTTTTAAGTTGTAGCTTTAATATGTTTCTATCAATTTTGTTTGATTCCCTAAAAGTGATAGAAAAATAATTAAAATTAAAAACTGTGAAATTTATGCATGTTATATAGTAAACGTGGAAATGGTGTAGTAAAATATTTTTATAACAAAGTTCTCTGTCTGTAAAAAAGCAATAAATATGACGTAATGTATATTGAAGTAAATAATTAATTCCCTTATGTCTTAGAAAATACATACGGTCACTGTAGAGCAGAGTTCAAGGAGTATGCGTGTATACCAGGCTGATTTACTCACATATTTTTTTCAAGTTCTGTACTAACAACAACATTACATAAGAAACTATTTTGCTTTTAGAAAATAAAATTATTGAGTAAATAATAATTTTTAATTTGAGTTATGGAAATTATTGATGGTACATAAATTTTCTTAGAATTCATTTAGCTACATTTTCTTGCCGTATAAAATTATTGTAATTTAACATGATCACTCAAAATTCCGAAATAAATAATTAAAAAAGACTAGGATCGATCTCATTCAATTATACACTAAAAATAATGAATTAATAATAGATACATATAAGGATCATTAAGATTTTGAAGTTGGTGCAAATAATTTTCATCTAATCTTTACATTATGTAATTATTGTTATTTTTTATTTTTAGTCCATCAACGAAGTGTTTTACCTATTTATTATAAAAATTTTGAGTATCAACAAGTCACATGACACTTTTAATAATACAATAATTTACCCATTTCTAAAAAGCTCCCCCATCGAATAGAAGCACTTTGACTAAATTTGACTAAGTTTTTGAAAAATGTCCAATTTTAAGATTTCCCTCGCGATAAAAATTAACCCCAAACACCATTGGACGGGATTTTTTGAGAGAGTTTCTCTTTTTTTCAGCTCTCTTTTTTCCAATGAAAGAACAATCATCAAAATCGGAAAACAGTTATTCTCCGAAACGCGCGATGATCTCTACCTAAATTACCCAACATTACAAGTCCAATAATTGTTTATCTACATACTTAATCTTAGTTTTTCTAAGTCGTTTAAAAAATCAATAATAGCTAGTATTGTAAGTTGAATAAACGATAAAACCTCCATTTACCAATTACATTTCTACATCTTTTGAAATTGTTCGCCAAATGATCAAAATAAATAGTATCATGTTCACAATTATTTTCAATTCATAATTGCGTTTGTCACATTTCTTTGAGTTGTGGAAAACACTCGACGAAATTAAACAAGGAAACTGTTATTGAGCACGAAAAAGCGATTGATCGTGATGTTACCCATTATAATGTCAGTAAACTTAATTGAAACAGTTGAATTTACTCTGCCCATAATTAATATTTTATTATTTCACCTTTTGTCTGATAAAAGTGATATTTTTTTATTTTTTATGTTTCCTAATTTAAATAAGTACGTTTTAGAATAAAATGTACATGGTATAGAATTGAATTTATTCTAACATCTAAACCATCTTTATATTTACCAATGTTTTTTATAGAAAAGAACCTGCATTGAATGATAGATTAATTCATTTTTGATCGACTTCATAAAATACGCAGGTATATAATTCGATTGTATGTTTGCTTTTTTATCCATGAGGGTCGTTTGAAAAGTTCTCGGCGTGTTAAAAAACTCGAGCAAATTTTCCAAAATATTTTCGAGATGTTTAGAAATACTCGAAACTTTAGTCGACGATCAAGTACGGTAATAATTGTGGATTCCGCAGTTTTTGATCTTCCCGTGCGTTGATTACCTTCGAACGTACGGCCACGTTTAAATGTTGTTGTCATAGAAATATAAATTATATTTCTGTGTTAGTTGCCCACTTTTTTAACTCGCTTTTATTATCTTCACCTGTAATCTGTCTATCTATCTACGTAACGGAATATTTCAACGTAATTTTCACTACTGGCCAGGATCGCCAGGATAAAATATAGATAATTTGATCTTTATTACAGGTTAGGATATATACTATCAGTCTTATTCATAATTTTATTGACAAAAGGTTATATTTTAAGTCGCATGATTGATATTTTTTGATAGTAACCTTTTAAGCAATTACACGAATTTACTAACGAACTATCGTCACATACAAAAGATACACAAGGAATCGACTATCTTGATTACAACTACTTTAACTTTGCAAGACCAGAAAAATGTTGAAATATAAAGAGTTTATATTCATCATAGAAAAGCGTGGGGTGCTTTTTACTATAAGTTTATAATGACCGTACTTACATAAATAGCGACCAATGGACTATGGATAACATTCGATTTCAAGCACCCCACCCTTTTTCCAATCAAATTAAACTGTTTATATTTCAAAATTATTTTTACATTTAGCAAACTAAAGTAAAGCGTGCTTTTTAGTTTTTTACATTAATTTATTTTACTCATATTTTTTATCACTGTTGGTGTCATGCCTTTGAATGCGAAGTACTTTTCATTCATGAAAAAGCAATAAATATTTTTTACAAAAAATTGGACCGACGTTATCAGTTGGTGCACTGAAAAGTACCTACAAAATAATATTAATTTTATTGCTGCTAGTACTTTTGAAGTTGTGCATTTGCATTTAGGTTGAAAACTTTTGGCACCAACTTGACAAGTACCAGCACCAATAGAATTAATATTACTTTGTACTTTTCAGTGCACCAACTGTAAGTCGGTCAATGTTCAATATACCTAAATGTTGCTACAAATAATATGGTCATCATTTTACATTCTCAGATTTTCAATTTTCGAAAGAAATTGCCTCTTCCACATAACGGAAATATACATATTTCAAATTTTTAACTCGATAACCGTAGCTCTTTTGAAAAAATGTTCAATAAACTTTTAAGGATATTCTACCATCTCAGATTTTCGATATTCGAAAAAAATTGCCCTCTTCATGGTTTTCGGAGGGAAGGAGATTTCGGATTTACGTTTTTATGAATATAGGACCATTTCTCAAGTCTCCTCTTTCAAATGAATCAAAAATCATCAAAATCGGAGTACGTTTACTATATAAAAGGCGAACTCCTCCATTCAGGGTTTGTCGGTCAGAAATGTTTAACTTCACCTTATTGCGGCTATCTATAATCTATATCTTACAGTTAAGTGTAAAATCAGTAAATGTATTTAACTACTAGTAAATATATTCATTTATTTAATAATACTTCATTTGGCAACAGTGTACTTTCATTGCTCTTGGCAATCCCATATATTGGACCAACGAAGACAATATATAAAAAAGCAAACATTCAACCGAATTGTATACCTACCTCCACCTTTTTTTTGAAGTCGGTCTAAAACATTGAAGTGAAGCCTAAAATTCACCCAACCAGCATACATATGAATGATGTTCACACTTTAGTTGTAACAAAATACATATACATTAATTCCACAACGGACATATATTATGCTTTAGGCCGAGAACTTCTCGAATCACCCGCGTACTTTTTCCTAACGTTTGAAAAAGGACTACTTAGAGATGATACTTATTTGACAAAATTAAGGAAATGATAATTTCCCATAAATTTCAAATTTAATATTTCTAAGAAATTCAAGAATTCCTCATAACACAGGCCATTAGAAAAATATATATAAATCTAAAGACACTTCAAACCTATTAACTCCCCATTATAAAAATTCCCACCTCAGGCGCCTAGAATGAGAAGTTCGACCTTCATTTAGAAGCTGCGTTTATTATACAAAATATGTATTTTGTAGATCTATTATTGGAATATTAAATATAATATTTTGAATGTAATTTTGATTATCTGGCATCCCATCTTAGCATTCTGCCGTAGTCTCATTTGGCTTATAAATATGATCGAAGTATAATCTTGAAACGTAACGATGACCCGATTGACCCAAGTAATGAAAACAAAAACACATATTTATATACATAGCATACATCTATTATTTCTAAGAAATACGCGCAAACATACACATAATTCTAATGGATCGAGAATAAACGAGCAGTTGAAGCTTGTCGTCAATTTTTCGTACGAGTACGAGTTTTTTGCTCGAAGGTAATCTTGCTCAAAAATTTTATTTTGTTATGCGGTTGATTGCGCTTAGTATTGTCCGAGATATGTTGTTTTTGTGAATTTTCATTTGTTTTGTAATTGATTTGTTACTTTATTCATTATTTTTTTCTCTTTTGTCCTGTTCTTCTATAATTTGCTGTGAAATATAAGAATGAGCATCAGATTGGATTTCTTTCCATCATTACAAAGGAGTTATCACAGCCAAATTCCTAATAATAATATTATCCCAATCTTTATTTTACTAACATTGATATGGTGACCAAATATGTGTGCAAAATACTGTATATTGGAAACTAATTAGGACAGACTTGTAAAAAACTTATGACCAAAGTTGCCACGAGAAAATGCTGGACATTATTTTCAGGATTCTAAGAAGGCCGCTAGGGGAATTTAAAACATGTTTCTCAAAATTGCTGGCAATTAAGAAAACAAAAAACTGTATCGAGTCTTTTCTGTTCTTTACTTATTTCCCAAGCTATATTAATAAAGTGGTGGGGGAGTTCGTTTTTGTTTTATCTGTAACTTAAAACTTCCCAACTCGGATTTCACGAAATGGGTGGTCAGAAAAGAAGTTCCTTACGCCTTTTCTCCAATTCCGAATTTCAGTTACGCAATCCAAACCACGTGACTTTTCAGCTGTCAAGATGGCGTCTGGTTGGCAAAGGTTTTAAATTCCTGTTTCCTTTTTGTATTGCTCAGCACTGCGTTCAGGTAGTTTTCTCGTTTTTATTCTACCTCTCGACGTTTTTGTTAATAGTATTTAGTGTTTAAATGAATCTTAGGTGTTAAGTGATTGAACATGCAGAGTTTTTTTTTGAAAAAGTTATGGCAAGAAAATACAGAAGTTATATGTTAATCTCATCATGAGTATCACTATGAAATAGAATTACTTACATGTTTTAATTTGTATGTTATTGGAATCCTTATTATAGCCCCTGAATAACAATAATGTGGAATGAAACAATTATTAATTTGTCATACATTTTATTTATTAGATATAGAATATACTTGAACATTCAATGTCCTATACAATACATGAGAATATTTCCAGTGTTTTTCTAAGACAATCAATAAATTAATATTTATTATTTTTCTACTTCACTTTTACTACCCCTAAGACTACAAGTACTTTTTTATAAATAGGTATAACCAATAAAGAAAAAATCCTCATTACACTATAAATAGTAAATTTAAATATTTTACAAATAACTTTATCTTGATTAGCAATAACAACTGTAATTGGCAGGGAAGTTTAATCAACAAAAAAAATATGTTATAATGTGTAAGTGGTACAGTTTTGAGTTTACTTAGTTGGTTTATTAATTATAACGTAGTCGATTTATAGAAAGATATTTTCAGCTGTTTTGCCGCTTCCACTAAAGTTTTTGCTGTTCGTACAATTCACTACAGCTAAGTTATGCTATAATTTTCAAATAATGGACACAGAAGTTCCCTAGTTCTTAAAGCGCTAAGTTTTCCTACAACAGTGTCAGGATATTGGATATGTTTATATTAACAACATAATGTGTTTTAAACTGAGCAGAACCATGTCTGCAGTTTTGTTTACCTATGAAATGTCTGCTACATACTCTTTGATTTCTTAAAGTCGATTCAGTTAAATCTTCCTTCTTGATCGCAGCGATTCACATGTCTCTTCTTTTTTCGCTAAAACATCAATATATGGGTAATGCTCCAAGTTTTCACAACTGGGATGCGAAAATGATGAATGGAATGGTCCCAATCCCGCCCGGCTTCCACAACCAACCACCAGCATGTTACCGATATTATTCTTTCACAATGAAAGCAGTGTATTTATTATAAGAAAATTTCAAGGAAATAACATCCGAACACATTCAAAACAATTAACAAAGCTTTAGAATCGAGGAAAACCACAAGTAAACAAATGCGACGTTTTAGGTTGTTTGCCAACCAGACGCCAGACGCCATATTGATTTCCTTTGACAGGTCGTTGGATTGCCTATATAGAGGTTAGTTATAACCACGGTCGTATAATAAAAGGTCTTGCATCTCCACTTAAGAAGTGTTACACTTATTGAAGGCGTTTTTCGTAATTCTAGGTTTGGCCGCGCAAGTCGCTGTAATCTAGTGTGGTTGCCAATTTCTTAAATATGATTCTTGATTTGTACTGTACTGAACTCAAATTAATTTCAGAAATGGTAAGCCAATTATTTATTATATAATAAAGGCGATTAAACGAATGATTGTCTCTGAGATTAATTTTAAGCAGATACCAGCCACTGACACATTGACACTAGCGACTAGCGCCACACACAAAATGGCTATAATGCAAACTAAAAATATCTTATCCATGACAATTTGGCCTACCTGGTTATAACAACAGTATAGATAAATACACAGTAGTCCAACTCAAGCCATTCCTTTTATGATTTGTGACCGCAAAAAATGATGCTCCAAAATTATCATCTAAGGCGGCCGCCGTTGAGTTGGACTACTGGGTATATTTATACTGTGGTTATAACTATTTTGTGATTTGTGTATATCTATATCTATATATATATATATATATATATATATATATATATATATATATATATAAAATGAATTGTAAATTCTTGACTGCAACCCCAATCATTAAAAAATCATTATATATATATATATATATATATATATATTGTTTGATTCTGAATTCTTGATTGGTTTATTATTTAATAAAATAGATTTTTGTTGGGGATGCAGTCATTTAATAAATAAAATTCTTTGTATTATGCCAAGCTTTCGAGAATGTTTATTCTCTTCGTCGGGGCAAAATTCGTGAATTTATATAAAATTAACCACAAACAGGAAAGATTTCATAGTCAGCAATCAGAAATGACATTTCATTTACGCCCCCTAGCGACCATCTTAGAATCCTGAACATAATTTCCAGCACTTTCTCTTGGCAAGTTTGGTGATTATAATTTATACCGCAAGTCTTTAAAGCTCCAAGATACTTTGCACGGTTGTTTGAACACCTTGTATTTGAAACAATTTGTGAAATTGGGTAATAAATATCAGTTAACTTATTTTGTGGTACGAAATGGTATTATAATCTAAAGCTTCATGATATTTCATTTACTGATTTTTGGTTTCCAACGTTAATTTCCCAAGAAATTTCAAATTTGTAACTTAGACGTGCTTACGTCATCTCCAGATTCTTTATTTTATGATCCAGTTTTATGTGATAACGAAATTGTACTCCCTTCACTACAATTTGATACATGTAGGTTCGAGAAGATCTACTTATTTTTATTCTCTGTATTTTTTTATATGTACGAAACAATGGTTGATATCTAGATAATAATTTTTAGTTATATTCTAACGTCATCATTCCCAAAAAAACATGTAGAACTTTTGATTGTATGAAATATGATAATAGGGCCTGTTCTGTAAGCAGAACGTTAAATTTTAAGGCCACTTGTTTTAGATTATGTACGGTATACCGCCGATGTATACGTACAATTTGTTAACGTACCTTAATATACGTCCTGCATTCTGAACAGGCCTTAAATTTTAGCGTTCTACTTACAGAATAGAAAGGGTTCTATTCATGCTTGAATCAATCAATGTCAAAAGTTCGTTCTTCTGTTTTGGTTCGAATGGTGACGTCAGCCCTTGACTAGTCCGATGTGAAAAGAAGTGCTTTTTTAATATGATAAATTGCGATAAGATCAGTTTCCATCAAGTCAACTCATTCTGGAATGAATTTTAAAGGTATTTGAATGGAAATCCCACCTTAATTGTCCAAGCCGTCTGAACTGACGCGACTGGAATTTGTTATGTTTGTTGGTAAAACATTTTAATAGCCATACTTGAAAGAATACGGATACATTTCTCGAATGTAGCTGAAAACTTAAACTTAAACTTAAAGTTTTTACCCAACTAGTATAAATAAGCCTCTTCAAGGTTTTCAACATTATTGTTTTTACGATCCTTTAGAAATATTGTTTTTATGTTATTTTATTCAACGATTTTTATTGACACACTTTCTCTGTAGCAGAATTTCAACAATATTCGAATACGTTGTTGTGTTTTTTAATAATTGTATAAGACATGACGATGCATACAAGATGATCGATTTTTTTAAACGAAAATCCTTAACGCGGCTTGCACTAGTTTACTCGCAGAAATCGTCACGCGTTACGGTCCCTCGATGCGATTTTCTCTATCTAGCTCATATCTTTCTTTAATACGAGTGTGTGTGTGAGCGCACGCGTGCGACTATTTAGATTCGAATATACAATGATCGTGCACAGCTGCTGGTTGTACAACCTTAACACAAGATCTTTAAATTAAAATTAAATTTCCACTAATATATTGTTTAGACATGACAATTGCTTCGGTTTGCTGTGCAGTTCTCAAATTTGAGTATGAACTAAATTCTAAGAGGTGCCTACTCAAATACTAAAGATAATCAACATAAATCCTAATGGCTAATATTACCTATATAATAATTAGGTAACAGTTATATATACAGTAAGTTGCTTGACATACCATCGATCTGGTCATTGAGGATATTACCTGAATATTTACTTTTAATAATTTCTGATGTAAATTGTGTTTTGACCCTCTGTTCTAGGTATGTAAAATCTGGAAACTATCATTAAATTTGTGATTATCATCATTGAGATGTATCCCGTAGCTTGAATTAGTTTTATTGTATATGATTGAGCTGTTGTGTGCTTTGATACGGGATTGAAAATGTCTGTCAGTTTGACCTAATGTAAATATTAGGTAAATTCATCAAGAACAATAATTAAAAAAAAATCAAATCCGTATCAATGAACACAACGGCTCATTCATATACCCTAAAAATAATTCAAACTATGCGCTACATCTCAATGATCACACATTTAATATAATTTCAAAATCTTACATAAGTATCTACCGAAAAATATGTATAAAAATTTAATGTACTTCAGTTATTAGAACTGAATAAACGTAAACATTCGGGTAATATCAATGACCAGATCGATAGTATTTCCGGCCCCTTAAGCATATATAATTATTACCTAATTATTTTAAAATATTAGTCATTAAGATTTATGTTAACCAGCCTATTATTTAAATAGGCAATTATCCTAATAGAATTTGGTCAATACTCACATAATTTGACAGTGTCCGAAACAATTGTCATGTTCAACAACATATTAGTGACAATTTAAGTTTTCATTTTAATTTATTAGAGATCAAAATCATGTAACCGCCAATACAGTTATAACTAGATCTCTATATCAAATGAAATTTGAAATTGGAGAAAATGCATAAGGGACTTCGTTCCTGACTACTTTTTTTATAAAATAATCGATTGATAAAAGTGTTAAAGCGATACAGCGCGATTTGCTGTAATGCTAACAAATCTGTATGCCCTCCTTTTTTATGTAGTCAATCAAAAACTTTATTAAATCATCTGTTTTGATGTTAGAACTCAAATTAACGTACTTACTTGGAGACTTTTCTAAACATTTTATTCTCTGATAATTGAGATACAGAAATCCTTATTAAAGCCGATTATTCTTCAATATTTCGGGCAAGCATTTCAGTTGCATTGTGTACTTTGTAATTTGGATTTGATGGGGTTCGACAGTACGAACCTGCTTTCTTAGAAGTCTGCTTCTTGCTTCATGTAAACTAAAAATATTATAATATGTATCATGTGAACAATTTTAATGAGAATAATAAAGATTTGTTCTATTGGAAGACATAGACTGTATAGATACGTGACATGAGAGTGATGATTATTATAAATTAAGGTTCACATTTAAATAATACAAATCATAATGTTAAGAATGATGATGCTTAGAATTTCCAGTTGGCGCATAAAGAAGATAGAAGAGATGTATCTAACTCAATGATGTTCTTATACTTTAAAAATTAAAAGAAACTGCATTGATAAAGAACCTGATGAGGATCAGGGAAACTAAACAAATTATTTCACAAAATAATATATAATTCAACAAGATATGCCTATGTTCACAATTGTTTTTTATATATTATGTTTAATTTTATTTTGTTTTAAACGTTTTGCTTTTCATTAGAAAAATTTCTTCGTTTCTCAAGTCCGATTCAACGCGGTTTTAATTAATACGAAATATCGAAGTCGCACTGTATTGCAGTAGTTGTATTATTGAAAACGCTATATTTTTCTTTCATTGTTTATCATCTTCTGTCATTATATACACTTACAGATAACAGATTTACCGACTGTTCGTAGGTACCTAAATATTTTTGTAAACGACGTCAACTTATCATTTATAATGCGAAAATCATTTTCTTTCTCTTTAAAATTTGTTTATATTAGTTTTTGAAATAATCTGCAGAGATTGGGAAAGAAAAATAATAAAAAGATGAAAATATTGCGTAATCTCAACTTTCCACTAAATTCGCACCAAAATACTTTTCTTGTTTCAAAGTATACAATTTACTACAAAAATGCAATACCATAACAGACCAAAGTAGATGATCTCAAACGTGCTTTCAAACGCTCAAAGAACAACGTCTTAATGCGTTCATCATACTCTCACTTTTTCGAACGTTATCGAAATTTTTATGTTTCAAAATGATCGCTCATGTGTACTATAATAACATGTTCGACTTGAAAAAATTAGTTGGATCACACTCTTATCTAATTCCATTTGTTGTCTAGAAACTTACAGAATACACAGTACTAGTAGGTACTTAACAAAATATTAGTTTAACGATAAGTGTGTGTAGAATATTATATACATCACAAGGACATTCATATGAACGATAATAATGTTCTAGTCATATATGTACATACAACAACATCAATAAATAATATGTGTATGTCTCCAATCATCACCACCATGACATTTATCTTGAAAAGTGTAAACGAAAAGAAAAGAAAAAATAAATAACTTATTGACTCTTACTACTTGTTCTATTTACGAGAACGAATTTATCTATAAACGTTAAATACACAAACAACCAAAAATTCTAATCTAGCTCTTTAATATCAGAGGACAAGGGTCAACAAACTTGACTAGTTTGTGTTAATATACATTTAATTGTTAAGACTTACAATACAGCAGGCAAATTGGGTTTCACATTTATTGATAGTTTGGATAATTGTTTTTGGAAATATTTTTCGGAAAAACAATTTGTTCAAGTTTCTGTGTAATAATGCTCATGAAGATTGATTTTTAATAGTTATTTATTGTCTGATTTTACTTTACTAATGTTATTCCGACATACAGTACGAGACCAGAAAACAGTCGTATATCTGTAATTGTTTTTTTTGTTTGTCAAAGCATTTTTTGAATATTTCACTCCGCTGGAAGGTAAGAATTCAACAAAGAAATCTTATTTTTCTAATAATTATAAATCACTGTACCCCTTTCAGGTTCACATTTATTCGTTGGAAGCTGAAAATATAAAAAAAATAGCTAGAATTTTTTCTCCTAAGTAGGTAATATGTGTAAAATGTTATGTTCATCTTCACAAGGCCTACTAAAACGTCAAACTGTTCATACACACATTATATTAAGGTACTATTAACAAATAGGTGTTAATGATTTGTACCCAATAAGTTTAGAAAAATAAATATTTTAAATTCTTATTCAACTCTAGTTATTCACTTGAACGTAACCAAAATGTACAGAATTCCTTTATTGTTTCTCCCATAACATTGATATACCTGACTAAATTTCTACAATAATAATTATTGATTATTTTTCTACTACATACAGAATCTTAGATGTAAAGACATGTTGGACATTGAAGTTCTCTCGTTTGACTTGAGATGTTGTTGTTACAGGTGATTCAAAGATGACCCTATGTACGGTCCCGACGGTGAGTCCTAGGGCTACTCGACGACCAGGTAGACCACCTAGTGGCAAGTCATGCAGTACAGGTTTGGCCAGGGGTAAGGACATTTCCGCAAAGGTCAGATCGAGTCACAGAAGGAGTTTGGATCCTTGCGACAATTCTAACGATAGCGGAATCGGGTGAGTTGGCTGTCAGTTGTTGTTTTGTGTTTAAAGTAAGCATTTCAAATTCTAACAAATCATTGCAGTCAGAATGTGCTTCATAAATAATAATTATCTGTTGGTAGAATACATGAATCAGAAACACTAATGACTATAACAATTCAAATCGACTAATTTCAAAGTAGAGGCTAGTCATTTTAGGAAATTCTTTTTTTGTGATCTTATTATTATTTTTATTATTTAACATGAGGGTTTAAGCTTTCTCTACCTTAAGGTATTTTGTACCATTTTTTATTTTACTAACGTGTCAATTTAAAGCTCTTGGAATTAAGAAATAAAGTAAGGAGTTAACTTATTTGACCATTTCAATCTTGCGCCAATACTTCGCATCCTAGTAGCAGAGGATGTACAGATTCCTTAATTAAGCCTTCACAGAATCTGCAGGAATCATTATCCACCTTGACCATCTTTTTGAGTTGAGCAATGGCTGGGTGGTGATCATGTGGTAATCCCTACTAACTGTTTAGGTATTTTCTATTTAAAAGGAGCAGTTTATTGTTGTCAAAGCGAGCCGGGTCTAGTAGCTGGACTTTTATATTTTTGCAGTGTGAGAACTTAAGACTCGGCTCCCATTGCTGTGCCCTGCTTAAATAAGCCAAATTTGTTGCCTGTTGCTCTGAGCATCCCTGTGATGTTTTACTTATAGTGTAAATGGCTAACACTTAACGGTTTACAAATAGTTCAAAGGAACACCAATATATTTGCCTTATCCTCACCATAAGAAAAAGAAATTGTGCGTGATAGCTCCGACGCGCACCTGGAGTTTATTATTTAAGTGCAATTGTCATTTAATATACAATAGGCAGAGGGGCTAAACAAATACGGACAGCATGTATATTACGTTCTTTCAAAAGTTTTGAACCCTATTATTGACAGAAGAACCCAAAAGAACGAGGTATACAATTCGACTGTCTGCTTTTTTAAATTCGAAATCTCCTTCCCTCCAAAAATGGCCCCAAAAGAGGGTGTAAGGGTCAATTTTTATCAAAAATTGAAAATCTGACACGGCAGAATTAAAGATAGGCCAATATTAAATGTTTAAATTGAACATTTTTTCAAAATAGTTTCGGTTTTCGAGTTACAACGATGTTAAAATCTCAGATATGTGGATTATCGCTATGTGGAGAGGGCAATATCTTTCGAAATGGAAAATATGAGGCAATCAAAGGACCAGATTAATTGTGGCAACATTTATCTTGAACATTTTTTCTGAATATAATAACAAGTACAAGCGGAGAATATACATGGGTAATGGTATAAATGAACGTTCAACGATTTTCGTGACTAATGTTACACTCAAAAGTGTGAAATAGATATTCTTTACAAAAAATTGGACCGACGTTGGTGCACTGAAAAATAAAAAATAATATTAATTCTATTGGTGCTGGTACCTGTGCAGCCAATAGTTTTCATTACAGAACCTCAAAAGTACTAGCACCAATAAAATTAATATTATTTTCCAGTGCACCAACTAATAACGTCGGTCCATTTTTTTAAATATTTATACAGATATGCACGAGTGTCTGTCTATCTTGATTTAGGTTGAAATCTACAACCGCATGTGTTGTGTAAATAAAAAAATAATGTTCTTCCATTTTTTTATTCTGTTAAAAATGATATTATCTCACGGAAAACTCAAAACAAAATAAATCTCCTTTTCGACAAGGTGATGGTGGTATTGATAATATTGTGAATTGGGATAATCGAATTACAAACCTAATATCAAAAAAAATTACTTTGTGTTAATTGTTACTAATATTTAGATAAAAAACTAGTTTGTTTACGAAATAAATCAATAGAATTAGTTTACAAAGAATAGATAAATGACATGGAATGTTAAAGTAATAAATAAAATCCCTAGACTTTTTATCAGTGACAGCTAATTTACTTACATAAATAAATGTGTTACCGATATAGTACTTTATATAATTGTGCTCAAAACATAAAGTTCTAATATTACGAAAGCAAATTCATCAAAACGATTATGTTGAGACTTCAAACTGATATAGATAAAAACATCCTTACATCCTTATAGAATTTTTACGGAGAGGCGGACTAAAATTTAAAATTGAATTGCTGGAATTTATTATATTGGTGATGGACCTCAGAAACTGTATGAGATGTTTTTTTCACAAAAACTGATTTTATTTTTATTTTATTTTTGCATGATATACATAAATGTGATAATGGTACGTTTTCTACACCAGAAGAACTTTTGATTAATTCAATGATTTTCCGGATAGATGAGTACGTAACATAAGTTGTTTTTACCAAACATTAAAAATTTTCTCAAATATGAAGCTTTGAAAAACAGTAAAATATCGTTTAGTCGGAATGGTAATGGGATGAGGAATATTATATTTAAGGATACTTTAATGATAACGTTGTATCATAAACAAGCTATTTTGTTATCAAATGACCTAAAGAAGTACATAATAAGAATAAAGATGACTCGAATATTTAAAAAACAATTAAAACTAGGAACACATTATTGTAATTTATTACAAACTTGTTATGTTTTTACGTGATAAACATAAATGTAATAATGTTATGTTTTCTACACCAGAAGTACCTACGATCCTAGAAGATTTTTGGCTTTTTGATGAAAACTTATTAGAAATCTGTTTTGGGCTAACTAGATAGAGTGACCGACAAAAGCGCTTTTTTACAACGCGCGCCATACAAATAGCAACAACCTTTAGAATGTTTTATCAGTTTGAGGAGCATTCAAGGATCCATTTAATCGAGCTGAATATTAGTACTAACATGAAAATTCGATGTATTGACATTTTAATAGCTCACAGTAATAAGTAATTAAATATTGTAAAATTAGTCACTTAGACATACAAATGCATTTAATATCATATGTATACTCTTATGTATCTCAAAGTGCAATTAATAGATCGCATAATATTTACCATAATACGAGTATAAACACGAATCTAATCGATGGGTTAAGTATAATGAGTAATGAATTAATTGAGTGATGTTATAATGTACACGGTGGGCTAAATTAAACTTCCATACTTTTTAATCATTGATTACAGACTCAAATTTTCTTATTATGCTAAGTTGAAAAATGTTCGGCGGTACCAGGTACCATATTTAGGTGCATGGTGTTTTCTAAAAGGTTGTCTTAAACATCTTTTCAAAAGAAAACGATATTATCTCAAACTGAAGGAATTTATTAGTTTTTTCGGGAACAATATCAAGCAATATCATATAAAAAAATTATGTTAAAAATAATGATAACAACTATTACTGGAAATAGGAAAGATCAGACATTTTCGGAAGGCGAAATCCGCAGAAAATAATTAGAGCATGTTCTAAATGAACTTACTAAAACAGAGTCCAATTGGCGAAAATTGGAAACTTCCGCAAAACTTCGGCCGTATCAGTACTCATCGGTCATCGTACGACGCCAAAAAAGTGACAAATATATAAAAGGATTTGCTGCGGGGTTAATAGTTTATTTATACTTGTGGGTCTACATAGGAAGCTTTTTTGACGCATTAGTGGACACAAGTCCAAAAATTGCCAATGAAAATTTAAATTTTGCTAACACTTTTAAGAACTTGGGGCTTATTATGGATGTAAATTTGAGATACAGGGAACAGTAAAGCTGCTTCTGCAAAAGAGCTATGCCAAAATGAAAATGTTATACGCTTAGATTTAATAACAAAAACCGACTACAGTATGTATAAAATGTCTGTTGCTGATTTGTTTACAGGTTACGGAAGTACGATCATGTTCCGCAGAAGATTAAAGAGCTTCAATGGTTAAATATTTCAAATACCGACCAGTTGCATTATGTAGTATTGTTAATAAAGTTATTGAAGTCATCAGTTCCAATTTATATTCAAGAAAAACTTCTATTTCGAAGTGTTATACACAGCAGAACTCAGAAATCTTGATATTTTAACAATGCCACAATATCAAACTGCTTTATTTCAACAATGTTTTTCATACATGGCTGTGAAAATTTATAATTCCTTGCCTGCAGATATAAAACAATATCCTAGCATAGGTTTAATTCGAAAAAGATATAGAGAACTCCTATTACTTAGTTAACATCTTTGTGATAAGTCTAAATATAAATATATGTAAACACATTGCTTGTGGGAAGGGTTAGGTGGAAGAATAACCATAGGTTAAATCTTGCCTTTCTCAACACACATTGTGTGGATGTATTTGATATAGTGTATATGCACATACTTAATAAAGACGTTGTTTATTTTTTTATTTATTTATTTTTCAGTGCACCAATAAATAACGTCGGTCCAATTTTTTATAAAAAATATTTATTTTACACTTTTTAAACATTAGTCATGAAAATCGTTGAACTTTCAATACCAAAGAAGATAGTACCTACTTAACCTATTACCCACGTATATTCTTTTCTTGTACTTGTTATTATTCAGAGATCTCAAAACATCGCGGCGGAAAACCGTAACTATGTGGAAAAAATATTCAATTTAAATGTTGCTTCAAAAAAATCTGGTCTTTAATTTGGCCGTCTCAGATTTTCAATTTTCGAAAAAAATTGACCCCTCCATACACATTTCAGATTTTAACGTTGCTTAAACTCTTACGAAAAAATGTTCAATTTAAATGTTTCCGGATATTGTTTTATCTCTAATTCTGCCGTCCCCTGTCGGGGGCGGTTTTTGGAGGGAAGGAGATTTCGGATTGGAGTTTATTTTCAATACTACCTACTCTCACAAAAAAAGTCATCAAATTCGGAGCACGTTTAATATGGAAAAGGCGTGAATTGTATACCTCCTGCGTTTGGGTTTGTCAGTTAAAAATCTAAATGGAGCTTGCACCCCTGGGTCACCCTATATTTGAAACCTTTGTTGACTGGAATTTTATATTTTGCTAATTTTGGAGATTCGCTAGAGCTTGACAGACGAACATAGTTCTTTTAGTAGGGCTACTATGTATTTCGGTTATTTTGTAAGGTACCAAGTACCGTCAAACTCATAGTTCCCTGAACATTAGAAAGATACGTGAGATTTCAGCAGGATAAGTAATGTGCATCAAAATGATCCCTTGCGCAAACAAAAAAATGCAGTTATGATCATGACCTTGCAAGCAAGTTTAAGTGTCTTAATCCTTTTAGGTACTGATTCTCCTTTTTTAGACTGTTCCTTTGTCTCAGTGATCCATTGCAAATCGACCCAAGAACTTGTTTTATTGCTGTGGCACAAATATTCGATTGAAACTCTCATATCCAACTTTTCTGCCTATATTCGAAGTAGGCCATTTTCCAAAATTATTCGGTATGGGAGTATTTTCCATTTTTTTCATGTTTAGAGATCGTCGTACAGTTGTATTATAACGAAACACGACAAGCATAAAATTCAAATTCAACTTTAGGTCTAGAAACTGGCCTTTACAATATTTCAACCTATGACGTTTGGTTCTCTTCTATACACTTTTAAGGATCATTTTGTTCATATTTATAGGAGTACTTGTTTCCAAACAATAATCGCCAAGTACCTACTTCTAGGATATCCCTTGTATAAGCAAGGGCTGCTAAGCATTGGGAAATCCATTTGTTATTTCAAATATTTGTTTGTATTTGTATGTATAATATACGGGTGAAATGTGGATTTCAAATTATGCGCGTACCTAATCCAACCAAAGCATGTAAAATATCCCAAGACAAGATTTTGCTCTCGGCGTTTATTTGAAAATGTTTTGGTGTGTATGTAGTATACGAGAGTATCGTTTGGAATTTAGGGTATGCCGATGTGGTTATGAATAATTTTGAACTACGTAATACATAATTTGGTAACTGTTTATACCGGCTTCTATAGGCATCTATTCGACGGTTCCTTTCTATAATATGCATAGTTGTGGGTACTTTCGAGAAGATGCAATCATTATCGAGGCCATTGAATAATTTCGTCTATAAGATTAAAAAGGAAAAATATTTTATATTGCGTATTTTATATAAAGATGTGAGTCCTTTTCAACTGCATAGTTGGACCAGTCATATTTTCGGGCATTGTTTTCATTTGTTCAATAAAGCCTGATCGAATAAAGGATCATAAGATTTTAAGAACCATATTTCTTATTTTCATAGCTCCTTCTCACTTCATATTCAACTGTAAATAACATCAAATTTAGAATTACATTTAAGAAAACCAGTATATTTCTGTATTTTTGAAATCAAGAAAAAATGACAATTTATATTCGTCTATAGGACCAAAAATGTATTATTAAGATTTGGGATTATGAAAAAGATATCTAATAATATATTCTGTTTGTTTCACGAGATATTCCTCTGTAATTCTGGTATCAATATAAAATACTTTATTCTAAACTTTCGATTGCGTACCTAGGTATATTGATTTCTGCCTGGGGTTTCTTTCAATTTACCTACATATTTCGCATTTTTAGTTTGTTCTGAATATGGCTACAAAAAATAAATGAAACACTCAATAAAATAAATCATAGAGCTTCAAATCAAAAGATTTTGAAATATACACGGTTAAAAATGTACCTACTGAAAATGATCTCAATTTGGCAGAAATAACCATATAAAATTTCGGTTAGAAATTTCGCCCTCCACCAAGTTTGGACGGTGTACTTACCCTATAACGAGATGTATGAGTCCAATCTTAATAATTTTGGTACATACTTGAAATTTCATAAAATTAACCTAAAAATTTTATTGTTGGTATCAATATTCGTATTCACAGGGTACTATTTTCCTCCACAGTAATGGGACACTACATACATACGATATTATGATATCAGAAATTTTTTATGGTTAGGTAATGAATGTAAAAAAAGAATCGGAAAATAGTGCAACGTTTCTACTGGTATCATCCCGTTAAACTGGTCATTTTATTTCAATCACTATCCAGTACTATCAAAATAAACCAATATTGCATAACGATATATTTAAAGTATTATTCATAGGATTTGTCTACTGCAATGAAATGATATTTAGGAACACCCTGTATAATTGCAAACCTGATTCATTAGCACAGAAATAGTGAAAAACAGTAATATGCCTAATATATGCAGAGAGAGAGAGAGAGAGAGAGAGAGAACTGGTATGTTTACTTATTACGTCAGTCGATTTATTTTGGCAAGTTGTGATATTTACAGATAGATTCTATTTCCTTTTTATTGACCGACTTCGCGTAGACGATGTTGCGATGAATTATACAATTTACAATAATTATACAATTTAACTTTGGTTTTGTATGTTTAAATGAACCTGCGTTTCCGTGCTCCGATCTTGATGATTCCTTTTTAAGAAATGGTCCCATAAAAAATGAAATGTTTTTCTCCCCAAATGTTTCCCCTATAGATTAAATTTTAGACGGCAGAATTAAAAGAGGAGCGTTTCCGGAAGTGTTTAAATTGTACATTTTCCAAATACTTGACGGTATCAGTGTTACAGAGTGGGAAGTTTTCGAAGAAAAAAATTGGTTCATTGTACAGAGTGTGCAAATAAGCCGGCTAGGTACTGCATTCCAGAAAAAAAAATTAAAGTTGCCAAGAGAAAATGCTGGAAATTATTTTATATTGAATTAAAAAAAAGTGTTTCTGCAAAGTTCATCCTATTAAGATAAAAAATGTATTTTTCTTATTCCTTTTTGCTGATCACTTTTTTCTCTATCTCTAAAAATAAACATGTCGTTTTAAAGAGCATCTCTTAGGCAAACAGAAGAAAATTGCGAAATTTCTAATAAAAATCTATTATTATTACTTTTATTCCATAGTAAAATATCAAAGTGATGCCCAAACAAACTAGCGAAAACGCCTCCATATTTGCATCCAACCTAAAATATTGTTAAACAAAAATTTAATGAAAAGATTTTAAATTTTTTCCCCATATTTTGAGATTTATTAAAAATATTAACAATATTAGGTATGTATACATTGATCGATATTGAAATATATATGTTATTTATGTTACATTTCTCCTCTGTGGGTCTTGGCCTCCTTCAGTTGGTAATCTTTCAAATTTCCTTCACGTCTCTTAAGGCCCATCATGATGGTGCCATAGATGTTGAGTTTCAAAACTAGGAACTTAAAAAAATATAAACGTCAATAGTCATCAATGTTAGGTCGTAACGTAAATTAAAAATTCATAATTCATTCAAACTATACAGAGTGTTCATTTTAAAAACACCCACCTCGAATTTATCGAAGTGTGATGATTTGAAAAATACGAGGAAAACAATATCGAGGAGTACAACTTTTTAAACAAAATTTCCTTCGCCCATGCCCTATCAGCTATCGTGTTAAATATTTTAAATGGTAAGAGTGATAACTTATTTAAAAACTCATTTCAATACTTTTCTTTTGGCGTTTGATTTTTGTAAATGAAATGAAATTTTTGAGAAAAATGACAAATATCTGTACCAATTTCTCAATAGGTGTATTTGGCACAGTATACCTACCTATCGTCGGCGCTAAAGATGAAAATGGCTGCTTCACAAGCCAAGCAAAACCGTTCAGTAAAAAAACATTTTCTTGGTGTCGGCGATGGACATGACCGTGTGATGCCGACGTAGCTATTTTGTGCAAAATTAAACTTCAAAAAAGTGAAGGGACGTTTTAAATAAGATATCAATTCATACTTCTAACTTCTAACATTTAAAATTTTCAAGTAAATAGCTGTGGGCAGGGAGTAAAAAAGGGTGGTGCAAATTCTGGTGGAAATTTTGTTTTCCTGCAATTTTTTTAAATATTCACTTTTCGAGAAATCCGAGGTGAGAAGCTTAAAAATGAATATGCTGTATATATATTTTGAAATCGACGGTTTACACCATATAAACTTTTTAGTTTACAATAGATAATACTATTTCATTCTTTGTATATATCTCAAAATGTACTATTTTTATGAAAAAGAAAATGAGAAAAAGAATGAAAAACTTTAAATTATCATTGTTCTATATTTCAGGTTCTAGGTGCAAAATATTGAGGAGCGGTTTTCACTGGCTTGTTTGAGTATCATATTTTATTATGTCAAAAATCTAATATCAATTTGTTTCAATAAATTTCACAATTTCTTCTACCTACCTATACATAGCTTGAGTGTTGTCTAGCATTTTAGCCTGTAATATCATTATTAATTACACACTTGTCTTTTTTCAAAATCGATCCGATACTTGTTTTATTGCCGAATTGAAAAAGCTCTGAGTACCTATGTAATTGAATATTTGGTACATCCAAATAATTAAAGGTTAGGTTTATATTGAGCTTTGATGAATTGATGGTTCCTTTATTTAATAGTTCACTCTCAAATTATAAATTGTGTATTATATTAAGACTTAGATGAGGTACTGAAAAATATAAATTAATCGTACAAATATCTCCATTGACTTGGCATGATCGGACTGGAAGTTTTATAATAGCGGCCGATCAAAAAAAATCTGATTGAATTTCATCAAAAATATTCTTGTATTATTGATATGATCTGTCGCTACATCTTTTGTTTGGAACATTTCCCCCTTTAGGTGATGGAAAAAAAAACAAAAATAAATGTTTCTCACAAGAAATTGGACCGATGTTATTATTTGGTGCACTGAAAAATACAAAATAATATTAATTCTACTGGTGATGGTGAAGTCTTGTATTTGAACGCAGCTGCACTTGTACCACTTTAAAATGACCAGCAACAATAGAATTAACATTATTTTGAATTTTTCAGTGCAACAATTAATAAAGTCGGTGGTCCCATTTTTTTTAAATATATTTATTTTGTATTTTGAATGCACCAACTAATAACTGAGATGTCTATATACATTAATTCATTTGGATAAAATGAAGATTGTTACTCGTTTATTCTTGTTGACAATATAATAATTTTAAAGGCGCTGGTATTGTCCAATTTTGTGCAAGAATAATTTTAAATTAAAGAAAAACTTCCCTTGAATATCTTGCACACTTAAGTACATTTTCGGTCCTTCATTAGTATAAACTGGATTGATTAATTTGATTAGTCAAGTACACACTCATTATATCCTCCAGTTTCTTTTATCATCTTCCTTTCACGCTCTTTCATTTGGTGCTGCAGGAGTGTAGAAGAATAATTATTATAATTTAATTCTTCTATCAACCGGTTTCCTTGAATCTTTCTAAACACGCTATCTCCCTTCGTTTTATGTTCTCTCTATCCAGCTATTAATTTGTTTTTCTGTAAGAAACGATTCGTTGTTTGGCAGTTCAATGTTCTTAAAGGCTGTCGTGTTGAATAATAAGACTCGAGATCGGATTGCAGAATGCTTTAAAAAAATGAATGTGTAATTTGTTCATAAGTCTAAAAATTCTCTTACAGCAGTTACGATCATCACGTAGACTCCCATCATCACACAGTGGGATTATCTGAAAGACTGACTTGGAGTGGGGAAAGGGCTGAAGCCAAACGGCCTAAAATTGACATCAAAATGGAAAACGATGATGGATTTAATTTTCCTGAATCGACTAGGACATGCAAGGAAAACATATCGTGAGTAAATTTTAATAATCTTAAGATTTTGAATCACTTTCAAGCATTCCTATTCCAATTTCAGGTTACCATTCTATTTTCTGTATATAAAAAAGTTGTATTTTGCATTATTTTTTTATATACAAAGGCTGTAAATTTGTTGAAGTATGTCTTTCTTCTCAATATTTATCAGCTGTTAGTTGGATTCTAAATGTGAAGTTCTACATAACACTATCCTGATCCTGAGTGTAGCTCAACTATCGTGCAATCTAACAAAATTAATCCTTAGATGCCATGGAATTTGAGATAATGTATTTTCTTAAATAATCTGAAATTATATTGAAATCTCTTCAGAAGACAAATATTTTATTGAGCAAAGTTAAAAGAAATGTCCAAAAATGAACTGATGTGATGATCATAACAAATATTTTTAAACTTCACTTTTCCTACCTGGAATCCCTTGAATCATTTTGATATTTAAGATTTAAGATCTGAAAGCTCCTATAAATAAATAGGTATGGTTGTACCTAAGCAGTTTTGGTTTTGATATTTTGTTGCTTTTTATCATACTCAAGTGAAATTATTTACGTAAATTTTAAGTAAATATGTGTATTTGAATTATTTTCATTGTATAAAAGATTCTATTAAAGCCGATAATAGTTGGCCTGTCAGATGAATGATTCCTCATAGAAGAAACATAATAATCATTTTATTATCTGTTTCTGTTGCTGCAATTGTCTATATTGTCGTTTATCTAAACTCTAAACGCACCCAGTCTTTATAGCATGACAACTGATTCATACTTGAGATGTTCCCAAATACCACAGCCTACTGGGGATGTTTTTTCAGTCACTCGATATGCTCAAACAAATAAAAAGAACTATATATGATTAATTGATTACTGCAAGTATCGGTGGAAAGACCAAAGCCCGCAACAATGAAATAGTTCCGATAAAAGCTTTCAATATCCAATTAATTACCACAAACAAGCTCTTTGAAAGTCAATACTGTCAACAAGTAATAAAACAGTGTTTTGAAAAGAAGGGAATATAGTATATAAATCATTAATATCGAGCAAGCAAAACCCGAAAGTTATGGCAAGATGAAAATTTAAATTCAGCTATTAAATTCTATTGCATTTTCCTTAGTATAAACTCTACAGGAATTGATTGAATTAGCAGCAGAACATATTAAAACTGAGGAGTATTTTGCTGATCTATTGCTTGCTATACATACATACTTCCTCTTCGTTAAAGACCGTGCGCACGGAGAGGATCGAAGCGGGTGCGATATAAACTATTATTAATGATTAGGCTAAGTAGGTCTCTTGGTGAATCTCATTGTCTCCATACTATTCTTGTACCACATACCATGAAATAGTCTCTGTGTGCGTACTAATCAATCATCGTCGTGTATGAGTGTGCTCTACCTGCTCCGATCCACGCCTTGTGCACGGTCTTTTAAGGCAGTTGAGAAATAATATTAAATAGAGACCGTATTTATGATAGATCACATAATAACCCAGTTAAATATTTTTCGAGAGGTAGAAGAAATACAGATAAAGCCTTCAAATTACGTACTGTATTTGTCATTTTACAAGAAAATACATTTCGTAATAAATTTCAATTCATTTTCTATCAATAACTACCAATATAATTTTCAATGACCTCAATCCATATTTTTACTTCAATGTAAATTCAATTTATCACATAACTCAAATCAATTAGTTATCATCTCCGATCTCCATCTGAATGAATTTCCATGAGCTTTCCTTGAATGTATCAAATAATATTTTTTTATATTCTAAAATCTTCCATATTACTTTCAGATTAATTAGGACAGCTCCAACCGGTACAGTGCCATCATTAAGTATAGCTAATAATCCAAATAGTAATTCGAGCAGATCTGCACCACGATGTATTACCTCTTCAAGTCGACAACCACCCTCTGGACCAATACCATTAACTACGCAACTATATGCTTCATCACGTTTCAGTAAGTACCTATGTTATATCTACAATCTACTTAGAAAAAGATCAAAACGAACATACTCATTAAGTATGCCAGCTTAGGCACATGTATTGAACTATACCACCACAGTAACATTGATGAAATTATAGTTACTGGGGAAAATTCCCTGTGTTATACTCCATTTGAGAAAGGTGTAGAGTAATAAATTATGACAATGAAGGGATCTCTATTGTATACTGCCATATAAACGCCACAATACAATAAAGATCCCTTCATTATTAGAATTTATTACTCTACATCTTTCTGAAATGGAGTATAGGTAGGACATGCGATTTCACAACTTCGTCTATTTAATAATCGAACAAATATCTCTAGACTTTTAGAAAATTAGGATATGAGATTTGGCTAGCAAGCATATATATATAAATGTAAACTGTGTGTACTTGGTATAGTATTTTCCACACTAAATGGTATTGACTTATTGAGTGCAATAAAACTGCCGGGTGTATTCCCATTATTTACACAATCCACAAGCAAATACACGGATCGGACTTTATATATTCAAGCCGGTATATAGTATAGGTATTAAAATTAAAATTATGGAGGTATTTAGGAAACAAGTAATCTTACGTACATTGTGTGTTAATTATTTCGTAGAAAAAAATATATCTAAATATTATTATACTGCTAAATTATGATCCTACCCTGACCGACAGTTTATTGCACGTTTATGGCCGACCTCTATCAAAACGTCCCAGGTAAAAAAACATAGTCAACTATTTATTTTGAAAAGAACTATACTTATTTCTTTTAAACAACTGTAGTTTGATATCTTTTATTGCATCACCAACCAAAATATAACTTTTCTAGAACAAGAACTAATGAAATAATAATACGCGATTCTCAGTTATATCTGTTTGCCAAATTTCGTATCTTGAGAAGCTGCAGAAATATTTGCTTAGTGCTTGGTTTCATACATATGAGTTGCTCAGCCTTCATACTTACTTGTATAGATATTCTTTAATGTGATAACCTATTTATCCGTTTTTTTTTCTTCAGTGGATGTATCCTTAGTCATAGTAAAACAACCAGAACAACAACACCGAGCAAGGTATCAGACTGAAGGCAGCCGAGGTGCTGTCAAAGATAGAGAGGGAAACGGTTTTCCAGTCGTTCAGCTTAATGGCTACTTTAAACCTGCAACACTTCAAGTAAGTTTTGCATAACTCATTTTCTTATCAGTGCCAACAAACTACTTATGTCAAATATGGAATTTTTGAGTGGATAATATGGTTTCATTTTTTTCTATGAATATGTGCAGAAAACTTTTCTTTCATAACATCAAAAATGTATATAAAAGTAGGTGAACAAGATACAAGTATCATATAATGCGAAGTTGCCAAGTTAAAGCTTAGCTCCTGCACAGAAAGCTCAGAAATTAGAACATTTTCACAAAAAGGACTTCAAAACTATATTTGTATCCTTTTAGACTTGGTAGGAAGAATACTACCAGTGGCACACGACAGGGACAAAGGAGGCCATCTTTAAATTATATGCTACTGGCGCCATTGTCATTTTTCTGTGTAACTATACAATTATTCTTTTTCGAGAAATACATAAGACTAGATAAATATTATTTTGATTTAAATGTCTATTTTTACTTTTTGTCAGATGGAAAGTCAGAACAGAGCCCAATTATACAAAATATAATATGATATATTTGATATTTGAATATTTCTAAAAAATGTTGTTATTCTTATCAGTAAACTTAGTAAGTACATAACTTGGTTGATTTTCATGTAATACATGTAATCCGTTAAAAAAATACAGACATGATAAGAAACACATTAATCTGTATTAAAATAACTGTGTAGTTCCGTTTAACTTCAAATAATGAAAAGTATGTTATTTACGTAGGAAGTGCTCGAAAATTTAAAATTTATATTAAACTGACAATTTCTCCAATGGCGTATAATTTAGGAAAGATCAACCGTCCACTTTTTCCAGGCATGCGTCTCTGGTAGTATCCAGAAACTTATATGAAATTTCGTATAGTGTAACATCACTTATACTCAGGTATAATAGGCGTATGAAAAATAGTTGCAAAGTACGTGGGCATCATTTAACTCAGCAAGTAGCCATATTTTTCTATGTAATTTGCATTTAATCTTCATATTTTGAGATTCTTCGGTTTAAATACTTTCAGTTATTAAATAATTAATCAATCATAATTAAAAAAACACAAAATTACAAATAAACATTCTTGGTATCAAATGTAAATTCCAAATGCTGATATTTAGATATTTAGTGCGAAAGGTCAGTTGAATTTTTGACGTAGATTGTAGATTTAAGGTTCACAACAAGAGGTGTCCGTTAAGAAATTCCACTTCAGCATCTACAAGTAATAAGTCAATAATGTTCAAACCTTAATTTTATGAATTACGATCGGCTCTGACCAATGGCCGATCGCTATTACAATGGATTTTGGTATATCTGTGATAGGTATTCGTTCATACGGATAGACTGATCACTATGAAAATCGGCACATATATGTAGTTTGTTTATGAAAAACTTGCATATGCTATCCACTTTTCCATAACTCGCTGTTTAAACGATTGCTTTGAAAACTTATATATTTAGGCAGGAGAACGCCGGGTTTCACTAGTATAATGTAATTATATAATTTTGTAGATGAAAGTGTACAAAAGAATATTTGTAATTGGCTTAGAGTTTGGGTACTGCACTATTTCAAAATTAATGTATTTTCAATACATTTAGCTGATGTTAGTTTATATTAAACCTTAGCGACCATTTTTACTTTCCTACCGCACCGCTACTTTAAGTCGCCTAGTAAGGAAAGTATTGTAATTGTGTGGAATTTTCGTCCAAAATACATATTTTCAGCCATTATTCTATCGATCTGCCTGTCTCTCTGTCTAAACCAAGATTATCTCGCGAACGACTGGGCCGATTTTGTTGCTTTCTTTTTTGATTTGTAGCTTATCGATATGGCTCGCCGGTAACACAGATTGGATATTCTGCTCGCACTGGTTGCTAGTTAAGAAAGTCAAGTCAAGAAAGTCGTGCGAAAACGGCTCTAACGATTTTGATGAAACTTGTCTAAAAGATTTAGCCTAAAACC
Organism: Crioceris asparagi; assembly: GCA_958507055.1. Classification (NCBI taxonomy): domain Eukaryota; kingdom Metazoa; phylum Arthropoda; class Insecta; order Coleoptera; family Chrysomelidae; genus Crioceris; species Crioceris asparagi. The sequence goes on along the minus strand of OY293829.1, from coordinate 33,446,336 downwards.
CTTCACTGCTGCTATAACGCTTATGTCTGAGAAAAAGGAGAAAAAAAGTTATGCTCAGATGAAATGTCAAATTTTCTTTATTTTCATATTCTGGCTCAACAGTTTCTCGTTATTATTTGTCTTGACACGCTGAAAAAAAATAATGGTCAGGACCTGATCAGATGATTTTTATATTTGATGGAATGTATTTGAAAATAGTCGTGTGTCCATTTTTACTCAGACTAAACACCTAGCCTAAATCATAACTCCAAATTTTAACTATCTGTCATTGAAATTTATTCTCATTTTCATCTTTTCCAACTCTTTGAAGGTCTTCATTGGCACAGATGTGGGTAAAGTTTCCCCTCACATGTTCTATCAAGCATGCAAAGTGAGCGGCAAAAATTCAACACCCTGCCTCGAAAAGAAGATTGATGGCACCTGTGTCATTGAACTACAATTAGATCCATCGAAGGATATGAGTGCCACATGTGATTGTGTTGGTATTTTGAAAGAGCGAAATGTCGATGTTGAGCACCGTTTCCCAGATCAATTGGGTAACAGAAGTAAAAAGAAGTCGACCAGATGTCGAATGATCTTTCGTACAATGATAACGTTGGATGATGGTACACAGGAGACATTACAAGTGTGCTCACAACCGATTGTTTGTAGTAAGTCCCTTTTGCCTCTTTTATTAATAAGTGTCAATTTATTAGTTGTTGAGTACAAAGTCCGAACAGAAGTATCATATTGTCTATTTAAAATATTGACTTGACATCGACCTTTTAAGTTGAATAGTTCAAGATTTCTTTCAATCATATCCAATAGCAATAACAGATTATTTAAGATTTCTATATGTATGAGATATCAAATCAAATTGATAATTCAACTTATAAAATTATTTTCTGATAGCTCAACCACCTGGAATACCGGAAATTTGTAAGAAGTCACTTACGTCATGTCCAGCCACTGGGGGATTGGAGTTATTCGTGCTTGGCAAGAACTTCCTCAAGGATACAAAAGTCTTTTTCCAACATATCGAGGATGGTCATATACGATGGGAAAAGTCTGTGGTACCCGATAAGGAATATTTACAACAGGTACCTAATATATATTTTCTCCGACTTTATAAAAACTATATGATATTTCTTCCCAAAAGACACCCTTCCTAAAGAGGCGATTGTATCTAAACTTTTCTTCATTATTGCAAATCTTGCAATTAGCAACATAAATTTCTCAACACTTCTCAAAACAAGTCCCGTCTGGACCTGAAATGCTAGATACTAGAAAACCCAATCCAGAAACTCATTACTTATGAACCTGTTCAAGTGGAGTTTGAGATAATATCTTTACTTAAATCATCTGAAATTTAATATGTGAACATCACCTAGCACTTTTATTAGTTGAAATATTTTATAAAGAAACAATATATTTGCCTTTATCCTTAGTATATCTGGTAAACAATGGCTATATTCAGTTCTGCTCAGAGATTATTGGGGTAAGGATAAGAGTATGCAACAATGACATAAGGACATGGACATGACTTGGCCGTATTAACAAGATAGCAAGGTTATGAAAAAATCACAATTATTAACAATATTTATTTATACATTATAACAGTTATCTTTGTTATTTTGAATTTAAAATAAATCAAAGACACTTTCATTAAAAGAGACATAAAAATTCAATTATTATATGTGATTATCATTGCTGCCGATACTCCAACGCTCTCTTTTTACTGTTCATCTAAACAAACGTTTAAAATATGACAACTAATTTCTGCATGACTTTATTAAAGACATGTTCTTGTTTTCCACAGCCTACTAGGGTTGCTTCTCTTTTGGATCATTTGATACATTATGAGCTTTTTTATGTTTAAATATTTCTAATATTATTTTTTTATTTGCAGACTCATTTAGTTTGTGTTGTACCCCCATATCATCGTCCGGACATAACAGAACCGGTAGCGGTTCGGTTATGTGTGGTATCTAGTGGTAAAACAAGTGAATCACATCACTTTGTATATACACCCGTTAATGGGAACGTGGCCAGCGGTAAGGTTTTATCATTTATATTTGAATTCATTTTTATATTTGAAAGGCTGGCTCAGGAATATGTTGCTTTGATTTTTTCCTCATTTGTCATTCATTGTATTGTAAAAATTTTAGTTCCCATTTCATCCGATATTTATATGTGTCTGATATATATGCATAATCATATTTCAGTGATTCAAATCAAAATTTATAAATATTCTCTTTGAAGGTTCCATTATAACCAAAATAAACACAATTCTTTTTCTATATTCCATGGCCAAAGCAACAAAAATCAAGTACTGAGTCAGTCTGTGCTGTGTACAGCATGAGGTGCATGAAATTCATGAATGGATTTAAGAAGTATCACAAATAAGTTTTTTCACATTTTTTCTATATGCAAAAAATTAAATAGTATTTATTTTTGATTAGCAATCAAATGTTTTCAATAATTTTTGTGCTACTTTTTATAAGTATGAAGGTGAAAAATCATTGATTAATTTCTATTATAGCAAATATAATTTATTCGGAGGTTGCTTTGATTTTCTGAAAACAGATTTCCACTGATTTAAGTTCACCATAAATTGAATTGCCTACATGCTTTAAATATATATGTTAAATGTATTTCATTGATATATAACTTGAATATTTACATATGCAAAACATGTATTTTATTATAATAACAATGATTTTGTTTTCACAAAGAATTATTCTAGAGCCTCGAATAAATTGATAACTATTACCAGTTCCAAACATAATAATATAGATAATTTTGTGTTATATTGTTTCGATGAATTGAGTGATAATTTTGCTACAAGTACATATTTTGTTTACTTCATATAGGATATAATGAGTTTAGTATTACTTAGATAAATTTCATCAAGAAATTACGTGTTCTGTGTCTAGTTAAGATTAATCATATACACTATAGTTGAAATAATAATGTTGCCAACATCGGCCATTGCATCACGTTAATACTCTCAGCACAATACGTACCTATGAAAATCTTGACATGAACCAATGTACGCCAAGCTAGAGAAATTCTGAGTAACAATAAATTGTTGATAAAGGGTGTTCATCAAACAAACGGGTTCAGTCCCTGGACTATTCTAAGACTATTTTGTCCTTTGATGATTTTTTGAAGAACCGCTTTCTTTCGCAGGTACAGGGTAAGAAAAATATTCGACAAAAAAAATTTTATTACCAAAAATTATATTTAAAGTTTTTTAATCTAAAGGATCTATTCAAAAGGACTATCTCCAGCTAAGACACATAATAATCCGATCTCATCCTCAGTAAGTGCTGAACATCAAGGCCGGTTCTTATTGAGTTACACCCAGCAATTATCCAGTTTCTTAAATATTCCATATTTTACACTAGAATACTAATGACTTTAGATTCCTCTCTTGGAAATATACAGAGGGTTGAAATCCGGTGATTGAGCAAGTCATAAGGTCGGCTTCGAAACTTTTGTTCGCCCTGTATCTTTGAGACATTGCTACATTTCCAAGAAAATTTAATGGATAATATATATTTTTAGAATAGGGAATAACCTCTTGATTTTTTGGCGTGTGCTTAATTCATGCCCTGTACCTATATATGTTATACGTATTTTTATCTTATCTTCCATAAGTTATTTTTTTGTTTATTTATCTCCTTTCTGCGACGGACCCAAGGAATTTCTTTTTACATTTCTTCATTTCATTTTTTATTTCATGTAGAATTATATCATCGTTGCTTCGATTTATTTAAAATACATGTTTTGGCTAATTCTTCGAGTATTAATAATCATACAACTAACTTCATTGATACCTCCATGTATTAAGCTTTTGTTTTTTATGACACTTATGATTTTTCACTTTGAAAGCTCTCTTAATCACCCTAGGAGGCAAACGTGTGCTAAAGTGTGAATGTGATAAATAATTCTGTGAATGATTTGAATTTGATTTGAAAGAAAAAAAAGAACGCATGCTTCTTATGAGCAGGCGAGAGTTGATGTTTGTGAAAAAGTATGTATGTATGAAAGTAGTACAACGTTTGCCCCAAATGTATTTCAGATATTCGGGCTATATTATATCTTAATTTTAGATGAATACTCAGTATAAATCTTGTTCTGGATTGATTTTTGAAAATTTCTTATAATAAAATATTGATCGCTCAATTAAAAAATAGTAAAGAGATTATAATGTAGCCCCACAAACTTTATTCCTGTGGCTTTGGAAGCAGACAAATTTTTGATATTTTGCCTTTTTTGTCTTTTATTTAGGGAGAGTTCGACATTACATCGAAAATACATTAATGATCTTTTCTATATATATTATTCTGCAAAAAATATATTCTTGATGTCAAATAATAAATATGTTTAGTAAATATCATATTGTTATTTTGAAATGTAATTTTTATAAAACTGTGACATGTATACTTTTTTATCATTCACAATTTGAAATGTAATTATTTAAAATTTATTTTTGTATAGATTCATATTTCCTTTTTTGTATATAAATATACCAAAGCCCAATTATTATTATTATTTGTGTATTGCAAAATTTTTTGACCAATTTCCTGTAGAGAATTTTATATGGAAGAAATGTTATTCTATGATATTTCCCTTGGAATGAACTATAGGTTCATTTATATTAAAAAAATCTCGCTTTTGACTCAAATCCTCTTTATTATATTTTGAATTAAATAATTGATTTTTGAGGATATACAAATATAAATCCATATTTTTTAAATTTCCCGTTGTGGTTCTCAGAAATTGATCTTTCAGTTATATAACAATATTTAATACATTTCTTATTGTGAATAAATATTAAATGTTTTGAATTTCCTCATTCAATAATTGAAATTGTATTCACAGCATTTTCATAATCACTCAATCGATTTTAGGTTCATTCTCATTAGTTTATAGCGGAAATCTCGAAAATCTTTAAAATCAATGAACGTATCCGGCTAATCATTATGGCTTCGATAATAATTGATTGTTGTATAGACAGTAGAGCTCGATTATAACGAGCATTAGTGAGCACTCTGTTAAAACGAGCATTTCAAAATTTGCTAGCATGTTTCATCTAGCTCTCTAGATATTAATGAGTTGACCTGTATATGCAGGGTGTTTTATTAACGCTGCACATAATATAACCTTCAAGGTTTCACATGTAGATTGCTTGTTCATTCAAAAGATATGTTCTCTGTTTTATCAAAACACAATAAAGTATTTATATTAGTTTGAATAAGAAACACTAGGTTTATTAACATTTTTCCACATATTTTGTGTTTTTGATGATATACCCTGTTTATTTATCATAGAATAAATTAATTCAACGTTGTAATGATTTTATATATTTATTGAAATTCGATAAAATATGAAATTAAAATTAGTATTTATAAAAATAGAAAAGAGTCAACAAATTTTGCAAAACATTATTTGAGTTTAAAAATACTCAAATAAAAATATTTATATAATATATGATTGTATGAGCTTCGAAATACCTGTTTGTAAACCGATTTCAATTGCGTTTGCTTTTTCACTTTGTCTCATACAGCATACAGGCTCTGTATACGCAGAGGGGCCGCCCGCCAACAACTTCTGTCTGCCTGCGGGGCCTAATCTTCTTCGCCAACGAGACGCGTCCGTACAGGTTCTAGTTTCACGGGTACTTAAAATACACACACATCATTTTTCACACGTACACTCACACACCTCTATACACAAATATCTACTACTACACTACAATTATATTATTATATTTAAACACATCCAAAAATTGAATTTGCTCCCACACTCGTATAAACAGGTCGCACTAAATATGATCTAGCATCTATTATGCTTGAAGAGCTTCTGACAATTATAATAAAAGACAAATCTGCCGGAGAAATATATTTTTACTAAATACAACTGAATTTAATCGCTCTAAAACTACTTTAATCGTTTAATATAACTTTTCTTATAAATTTCTATTCAGTAAACCAGAATTAGGATCAGGCATATGGCTTTTCAAGTTGGATAGACTGTTACACATTTATCTGAATTTACTGAATATACAACTCTGAAATTTAGTTGGTTTCCATATTCATTCTAGGATCTATCAAATAAGTAAAATATTTTCAGAATAGCTGTGCATTAATTAACATCTACCGGAATCTTACACGCTTTTTGCGTTATATTTTTATTCAACATTTTCGCAATAATAAATATTTCAAAAGTTTTTATTGCAAACCAGACGATTAATTAAAATTATATTTCTTGAATAAAATTACATGACACCAATTATGTTTAGTGCTTATTCAATCAAATCTTATACAAGGTCTTTCTCTAACGTCTGAAATATTACTGCAGCAATAAATAGGGTTGATTTTTTTTCAGATTTTTTGCTACTGTTCATTCGGAGCATTTTTTAAACTACAAGCATTTCTTATATTGAACTTAAATTTCCTATGGTTCATCATTAAAATTTACTGCTTCTTGTTATTTTTGGTATTTGTTTATTAGGTTACTTGTCATAACAAAACCAACCATACCAGTTCGGAATATGAATTCAATTCAAAGATGACAGTATATATAATAGCAATTTTTTCCATAATAAAGAGGTTATGAAAATGTTGAATATTATTTTCATCATCAGAGGTATAAGTGATAAAATCAAGGAAAAGATCCTGAATAGTGTTTTCCTTAATTAAGTTTGTTTTTTTAAGAAAAATGTGAGTTATCTATAGGATATGCGGAAAAAGCGGGAAGTTGCTATAAAATATAGGGTGTTAAATTTAAATTCTTGAAGCTCATCTTGAATATGGCAACACTGAGAGTATGACAGTTTTTCTTTTCGATACATATATGGACAACATAAATATTTCAGAATTGTATCTCCATAAACGTGTAATAGCCAGCCGAGTTTTGAAATCACTATATATTATTAGAAACTATATCATTTCATTTCATTCATTCTAGTTTTCTAAATAATATATGCATTTATTTATTCTAGCCGTCAGAAAGATCAAGTTCATCGGGCTTCTTCTGGGTATCATAGATCTTTCAGTATTTAGTGTGATTTCACTTTTTTATATATAAACCCGACTTTCTGGCAAATGCATATATCAAGAAACTGACATTCATATTTAAGTCCTTTTTTATTATACATACACATAGAATGTTCAAACTACACTTTTCACTCATCTTGAGGTTTGTTCCAACCTAGACAAGTACCTACCTACCGTCCTAGAAGTGTATGCTTAAATGTCTCATGTATTTATTAAATACTAGCGATTAAAAATCACTTAGAAACATTTGGAAATAGTATTTTGGAAGGAACACACCTTTGTATTTGTGATTTTATGATTGAGGTGTGTACTTTCCAGTGTGGTTAGAACATTTTCATCATCTCCACATGATCGTCTATATTGAATCTCTATAAATATCACATTATCACTTACTTTTAGAAGACTTTTAGATTGAATGTCAGTTTTCTTTTTTGTCAGGGAGGTTATCCTTTCATCATAGTATCGCATGTGCTGGTTGACTTTTAACCAATTTAAAATGAAACTGGCTACTGTCTCCCAACCATACACCTAAAACAAACAAAAAACAAGCGTATACTTATTTTTAATCATGACACACTTACCTTTAGAATAATTTTTGATCAATATTTAATCATTTCAAATCTATTTCTATTCTCTTTGTAAATTTAAGGCTAATTTTAGACAGTGCTAAAACCTAAGGTAGAAATTTAAGATCACCGAGAAAATGAATTCTTTAAAGAAAAAAAAACATTTCAGGTATAGTGGGAATCCCAGTAAGAAACGACATTTTTTCTTTTCCAGGAATACCAACATCAAGCGTGATACCCTGCTTAGACCCGTAATGTTAACGCGCAGTGTGCGTCTGTAATGAGTCTGATTTAGAATGAATGGATAGATTATTCAGTCCTTTTACCAAATACAATCCCGAATCTGACATCCTTGAAGAATCCTCTCTACAAACTTAGTTATTATTAAAACATGGGGGTGTTGGGATAGTATTGTCTCCAAGTTATTATTATATATCTTCATGCATTTATCTCACCCGACCACTCGATTTCATGTCAAAAAACTAGTTTGGTGAGGATACGGTACTCTGTAAACTATAAGTTCTAAGTATACGTTCATTTACGCTATACGTCCGTAATTTGGTAACCTACTATGTATAAATACCAAATTCCAAAGTATATTTGGAAAAAATAGGCTGTAACCGACAGACCGACATGAGGATGATCCTAAATAGAGTTCCGGTTCTTATCGGATGTACCAAAAGCAAAAAATAAATTTGTTACAAAATCTTCAAAGAAAAATGAAGTGTCAGAATCAATAAAATTTTATCAAAAATTGAAAATCGATGAAGGTTTTGTCATATTGAATAATCTAAAATAAAATTTGATAGTTTCTGGACTCTGCCACTGAGTAAGATGTCGTTCATTTCCGTTAAAAGTGTTGAAAATATCTTTTTTTATTCTTCCTGGATAAAATGATTATCACTACTAATTATTATAATCAAATCAAGCTTGATCAGTTCTAATATTCCGCTTGCAATGTGTCCTATTCACTAACCCATACATTTATCATAATTATTTTATATTTGTAGTAGTGCAAGGTTAACTGATGGACTAATTTATTTACTCAATTACATTCTATTTCAGTTGGGCAAAAACTTTTTTTTCATATTTGTAACCTTTTGCTACTATGTGCATTAGTTTTAAGTAAGTCATAAGTCAACTCAAAAAACTATTTCAGGCTACAGAAGATGAGCTGATGAATGTGGTTTAATTTCACTTTGGTGTTGGCTCTCAACAAAAAAGTTATCTATCAGAGGGGTAGAGAGGTTTCTTGCAACAGTGTGACTTTTCCATTAAAGAATTTAGCCTGAAGTATTTACTTATATGTTATACTTATTCATTAATCCTTAGGATCCTCAATTTAGGATTTAATTACAAGTATGCATTTGAATTGGGTGAATCTGAATGAAACAGTGTGAAATCGTGTGTTGAGAGTGTGGTTGGGGCGTCAACATTGTGGGTCATGTCTATCAAGCTTTGCTCAATCATCGTATCCATATTCCATTTCATGTATTTGCTATATCAGTCAGTATCGTTTGTGATCGTTCTAATAAACAGAACTTAAGACTAGAAATGCAGGGCTTGAGTGGCAAGTCCCTCCTCTTTTCTTACAGTGGCTAAGATGGCGGCTAATAGTTTTAATATTCCACAGTCCGTGAAAAAGTAATAACCAAACTTTCTGTATTTTTCAGTTCTTGTTAATGAGGCACCACCGCAACCCGCACAACCTGCATCATTTTTCAAAGGTAACTTTTGGCAACCATCATCTTCATCGGTGGCCATAAACAAAAGGGAGCACGATTTGGATATGATGCCTCCCCCAGATTCCAGTCTGGTGCCCATAACATCAAGACGTTCATCCATCAGTGTACCTTCTACGAGTGATGTGCACTCACCTCCAATACATACCTTGAAACAAGAATACATTGACGAGAACAGTCAGGGATCGTTATCTGAGCAAGATCGGTACAGACATTTATCTGAAAGTTCTCTTGATGTTCATCATGGTGACTCCAACATGTCGATGATCAATGATAACTCTTTGGATATGGTCCATCACAGTTCAGTCATGTCCCAAATGAATGAAAACTCGAACATCAGTGTTGGTAATGAAGAAAGTGTCGACAGTATGATGCACAGAAATTCCGTTAGTAGACCGAGTTTAACGGAAGAGGATAGCGTCAGTATTGACGTTTTGTCTCATAGTCGAAGCTCAATGTCAAGACCTGTGCCATCGGTCTGTGAGGCTTCGATGGACTGTCCAAATTCCAATATCTCAACTGTCAATGAAGACAGCTCGTGCAGCTCGAGAATGGCCGTCAGTGATAGAGCAGCCATACTGCCGCAGCTTCTTGCTGGTGAGCATAATAACCAACCAATTGAAAAGGTAATTGATTTGAGAATGAAGCTACCAATGGGTTCTGTGGCTGACCTCGCTAATACCAATGCTCCTTCGATGGCTGCTTTGCAACGATTTGGTATAGTCGATAGCTCAGCTCTACCAACGCAAAGTGCTCAAAGTGTTGAGAGCTATCTTACCAAAATTGAAGCCAAACCAGCTATGATTCCAATGCACAACCCATCAGGTTTGCTGATGAAGAATGATTTGAGTCAAAAACTTTCTCAAATCATCAGTGATGACCAGAGTGTATTCCATTTTCCTAAAATGACACAAGGTTTATTAAACTCGAATTTGCCATCTTATAGACGACCCGTTACAGCTGTAGCTGGTAAAGATGCTGTCTATCTTAGCTCAACTCGATCATACATTTCGAATAAAACCCAAAATGAAGCTGTTAATAGCGTGACGAAAAGTGAAAGTGCTGATGTTGCAGAGCCTGCAATGCCTGAACAGACTATAACAACTATAGCAAATGCCTTGGAACGAAGTATACCAACACCTATCAATACTGAACGATTAGATGCTCTTGTTAATTCAACAGTAGAGTCACATTTGAGTCCAACAAGAAATGACGCTTCTCCAAAGGATAACATGATCAATACCAACACGGATGTGATGATGAGCTCACAGGATGTAATGCTAAATTCTCAGGATAACCTTATGGTACCTCCAATTATTAATACTAGGTTAACATCGCCTGTTTTGGCCCAACAGGAGATTGAAAATTCGGGTAACTCGCCAAATTTGTCTTCAGAGGTTATATTGAATTCACAAATGTCGCCCAGCTTAATGTGTCGAAATTCCAATGGACTGCAACCGGAATCACAACTGCCGTCTACGAACCTGAATATATGTCAGCCAACCACAGTTGTAGAATCAACTCTTTTACCAAATACCATTACAAGTTCACAACAGCCCCTTCTATTAACCCACCCTAATCAACCACAAATGGCTGTATCGCTTGCTAATGAGTCTGAAAAGGCAGTCCTTTTTAAGGCGGCTGTTGATTTCTTGGAAACACAAAAGAAATTATCCGACTTCGGTGCTACTATGCCTTCAAAAACGAACCAGTGTGATATAATGTCAATACCCCCAACAAATACATCAATTAGTCAATTACAAACTGGCAGTGGTTTCATTACTACTCAATTTCCGACCAATACAAATATTCATCCTGACGCAATGTGCAAAGAACAAAAGTCTGATTATGTATTACCAATACCGGTTAAGGATGTAGCTGGTAGTGGTGCTAGTACCAATCCACAAGCTGATAAAAGGAACAATGAAGATCGTATGATTCCACAATCGTTTACTTCCCTCACAGAGAATGAATTAATCAATTTGATTAATCCTAGTTGCTTTGATCAAGGTAATAATATGAACAATTATCATTGAATATAGTTTCCGAGCACGTATCTTGTGTAACAACTTTTTTGATTGCTTGTTGATTAATTTTTTGTTGCTATTGAAAGTAGTAATGGGTATCAAATGATGTATTATTTGTTATTAATTATGGTGAAGAAAAACTGTAAGATTCAAAAACTTTCACGAAAACACTTTAGATGTATAAAAATGTTCGAAATAAATAAAACATCTTTGATACTCATCATGTATTTTATAGTTCGACCAGCCGATAGATACAGTAATCAGAGGATTCTTTAAGATTTCATAACAGAAAGTGTTCCATCATGAAGATGAGGAAAAACCATATGTATGAGTCTGATCGCTGGTCGGAGTATAATGGTGCATTTTTGTTGTAGTTCTAACATTTTGTAGTTTGAGAGATGACATGAAATGGAATGTCATAACGTGGAATGAAATTACATTACAACGTTGTACATTTACATCCATTTCATATTCTCTAGATGTAACTTACATTTGTTTGGTCTGTTGTAAATATGGTAAAAATGTATGTTATATTAATTGTTGAGTTTTATATATTATGTAGTTTTGCTTAGATTATGTACATATTATGTTTATTATGGATCATGAATTATTATCTCAAGTACCGATCTAGTTTATCTTATTATTTAGGTAATTAACTTCTTATCTAAATATGGTGTTAACATTTTATAAGCCTTTGCATGATAATTATTATTACAATAAAAGATTATATCTAATTCATTTATTTTTTTCAGTATAATTTCATTGGTGACGGCTTCATTAATTTTAATCATGTTCAGTACTTATCTGTGTAAAAAAACAAATTTTAATTTTTGCTGACTGTTTTTTATTATCTTCAATAGAAGTACAGCGTTATTCGCTTTTGTTGACAATATGCGAAAAAAGGATACTGTAGCTGTAAAACACTAATAATGAAATGAAGTCAGTGTTATGATTTGAGAGAATATCGCAATTGCATGTTATAAACAACTAAATATTAAGCTTTTTGCACATTATAATTCTCGTACAGCTGGAAATCAGTGGAATAAAATTCAGATTTTTTTATTTGTAACTCTGTAACTATATAATAATGATAAAATCCGGATCGAATTTTTAAGCGTATTGTGTTTTCAACCTTCCATAGAGGCACCTGAACTCATCTCTATGCGAGTTTCTTGCCAATTTCTATTTGAGAATCACCGTCGACCAGTTATTAATGTTTTACAGCTAAATTTAAATAAATGTGATTACATGTTCAATTAAAATTAGTATTATCGTTATGATATCTGTACCGCCTGAAAGATATTTTTTAATTCGATTATCACTTGAATAGATTCTAAGTTTGCTCAATTAATATTATATCATAATATGATTTGTTACGTCACACTTACAAAAATTATTTATTTTGATCTGTTATGAAATTATGATTATTATTAATATCAACAATCGATAGCGTTACTGATTTTGTTCCTATTTGGAATTTCTGGTGAAATTTTGTTTTTAATTAAATTAGTCGATGCGTTTTAAAAAGTTAATTTCACCAAAATGTTTTCCATGAAAGCTAACTTTTACATTATTTATACAAAATCATTCATTTTTTATGTTTTTTTTAAGTGATTGTTTCAAATAATATTTATGTCATTTGAATTGAATATTATGTGAGTTGATTATATGATACCATATTTGTATATTGAATGTAATGATGAATGTAAAAAATTGTATGGATATATATATATATATATATATATATATATATATATATATATATATATATATATATATATATATACATATATATTAAATAAATATTATATCTCGTGTTATAATTGTTAAAATTGTATATTGAAAAAAATATATATTATATTGATTAAACAATTGTTTTTTTTTTCATAATTCTTTTGCTCTTTATATGTCCTTAAAAACAAATATTAAGTAAGATTGTTTTGCAGAATGATCATTGAAGGTCAATTCAGATATCTCTTTTACGCTTCCGGACATCCGATGAAAGAACGGAACCCATATAAGATTACTCTACCTATACAGTGTTGGGTGACTCCATCGTGGGCTTATAGCGTAAATAAATTAGCTAGGGTTACATATTCGAAGACAAATTAGAAAAAAATAAAGGAAAGGTTCACCATATGTTATATCAAATGAAAGCTCCAATATATTTTTTATAATGCATAATTTATTCTGCGTAACTTATTTAACGCACAACGAAATATTTGTCTCAACTTTGATGTTTTGTATTTTCGAAACCAGTTATTCGTTTTTATTAACATTTTTTTATAGTAGGATTTTTTGTAAAGAATATTATTCTCTTTACTGATTTCGTTGAAAAATTAACTTTGATATTATACCGGACGTTATTAAAATGCTGTGGTTTTTTACGAAATTTCAAAACAACCTAGGCATTGTATTATAATGAATTTCATTCAAATGAAAGTCCCATGTTTCCTTTACATTTTCTTTTTTGATTCATTTGGTTATCATTGTTACTTCATGAAATACACTGTATTGAAACATCACAGGTTTTATTTACTTAAAATTCACTTATCGGTAAAGAAGCAGGCTGTGAAAATAAGAGAAACGTCATAAGTGAAATCTAACAGAAGTGTTAACAGTTTTTGTTAACAGTTCAGTAATACTTTGTGTATGTGTATAACGGAACGGCAATTTAAAAATTTATCTTGTGATGAATGTGTGGAGGCAGTTACATTACATGATGAAGGTTGGAGTTACAATCAGATAGCTGTAAAGTTGGGAGTGTATCACACTACTAGGGTAATTAAAAGGCAGAGAGATACAAGAGATCATTCCAGACAGGCCTTGATGAACATGTTGTGCCTCATATAGGGCCTTATTTTTTGTCTATGCACGACAATGCGCGTCCCCACTCTGCTTTTATCGTCAGAAATTATCTCGCGGAAGTTGGAATAAATGACATAGAATGGCTACCTCTTAGCCTTGAGCTAAATCCCATTGAAAATATTTGGCATTTTATTGGTAGGCGGTTACAAAGTCAAGAACGACAACTTCAAAACTTAGAAGAATTGGGCGAACGACTCATATGTTAGAAAAGAAAGAATAAATGTTTCCAGAGATAACATCCAATATTTCCTTTCCCTTAAAAACTGCCTCCAAAAGGGGTGAAGAGGGCATTTTTTGAAAATCGAAAACCTGAAATGACTAAATTGAGGAAGTGACAAGACTAAATCCTAAAAACTTAGGTACAAATTCCCAATGGCTAGAGTATGAACTGTTCTGTAATCATCTTTAATTTCGAGCTTCTATTAGGCTGTGGTCTAAATATGCAGCTTTTACTTTCTCTTCACACTTTGTGTATTTGTTTGTCCTTATCAAGATACAAATTATTTTCCTTAGTTTTCACGAACTCATTCATTATTTTATAATGTCCTTTTTCAGTTTAATTCATAACATATTAAAAAAACAGATAACAAGGCCTTGGTTACACAAATACCAAAAAGGCTGTGGCAAAGATCAATACACCGACTGGCTGAATCGGAGTCCTGCACAACCGGTTCCATCCTCCTGCTGTATCAAAGAAAATTGTGATACTGATGATGAAAATGCAATATACAAGCAAGTAAGTCGTTATCAGTTTAAGTTATAGATATAGAACGTATGTAACTAATTAAAAGGTATTTCAATTTATATCTGAGAGAAGAGTAACTCTAGAAGCATTATTTGAATTGTTAAAATGAAACTTATATGACCACGTCAGAGTAATTTTCAAGAAAGTTTCAAATTCTATGGAGAATTCGAAGATGAGATACATATATAGATAATATCGAAACAGTTAATAGAGATATTTAAGATTTTCTTGATTATTATTATTATTTGACGCAGGGGTGCCAAATCGGGTACTTCGGCCAATTCGGCCCATTGTGCCTCTCCCCCTTGCTCCTCAGACATACGGTTCCCCGAGTATCCCGACAACCTGGTCCAGATATCTCAAGATTGCCGCAGGCGAGGTCCGTCTGATGTTAGTCAGATCCTGCCACTTCAGTCCTAGGATGGCCTCACGAACGTCGGATAGAGCGGGGCATTCTTTAAAGAAATGCTCCATTGTCTCTTCCTTCTCCATGCATACCCAACATGTCGGGTCATCGATCACACCAATTGTATGAAGGTGTTTTCTTAGCGCCGCATACCCGGTCCAGATGCTTACAAGTGAGCGTAGTTTGGCCCGGGGCAAAGCTAGGCTTTAGCCATATCTATAACAAGGTGCTAGGAAAGAAGAGGAGTAGAACCCGTAATCTACGGGTGAATTGAAATCTAAAGCGCAGGGTAATTACACAGCTCTACAACTCTCTTGGCGGGACCAAATTGCGCCGATCAGCTCTCGCACGCATATGCCCCGCCTCTTGGGGTAAAAGACTGCTGTAACGTGCGTTCGGATGATCGGTGTTATAGCATTAATATTTTTGATTGTTTGAAAGGTTTGTGCAGTTACTTCTGATATGGGATCCAATAATATTAAACTCTAAAATATTTTAAACATCTCTCCAGAACATACAGGTTTTATTTAAACAATCAGTACCTCTTTTACATTTTTGATAACCCTCATATAATAAAGGCGATAAGAAATATGTTAATGAAACTTTTATATCGATGGCAAAAAAATCCTATCAATATATAAAAGAATTTTCAAAAAATCTAAATAAAACTAGCGACCCAAGTATTTAGCTATTTGATTCATGTGGGTATAAGTTTTTATATTCAATTTGGATCCCTTCCTGCGGAAGCTATAGATACTGCAAAATTTGTTAACACAATGAATCAGCTCTTCGATATTTTAAATTCATCCCAAACTTTTTAGTCGAAAACATATAATGCGGCTTTTAAAAGTACACCCTTACGATTACACTTATTTAAGGAATGTTTGTCTTTATTTGAAGTTCGGGTGTGAAATAATATAAACATAACTAAAAAAGTAAAGTTCGTTAAAAGTATTAAAATTTTTATAAACAGTATTATCAATTTATATAATTTTCTTCGTGACACTGCTGAATTTTAATATTTACTTATGAAAAGAATAAAATGAAAAAAGTTGCAGTGCACTAACTCGCTTATTCAGATATTAATCAGATGCTTCTAAAGCTTCCTGACTTTAAAGACGATTCTGTGCCGGAGAACAAGAACGTTAAGAAGGTTAAGAGTTACTCCAAAGATGCACTTTTACAAAAAAAATCATTAGATACGTATGCGGATCAAAGCTTTGATGCGGATACCTTTTAAATAAAGCTTTGCGGATTCACTCTTGTGATGTCTAATTTATAGTTAAGAGAACACTGAACTCAATGACGATCATCATTTTATTGTTTTTCAAAAGCCTACGAAAATGCCAACAAAGATACGTTCGGAAACCTGCAAATGCCAAATAATAATTTTTTACTGTGATGGGAAAAATTTTGACATTTTTTCTCTGTTGACAGGTGACAAAGTTCCACTTTTTTTCCCGGGTGGATATACATGAATATCAATCAAAACACAGAATTAAACAGACAGATATTTGATTAAATTAAAGGTTTCCTTAGCAAGGCATGTCTAATTGTCGCCTACCACAAACTTCGAATTTTACTTCGATAATCTTCTGACTTTAATATATTGTAATATTTTTTCAATATTGAATCATCATTTTTCCCGTCACAGAAAAAATAGTGTATTATACACGGGAAAAATATTGATTTTAGCTCTCTCTAGAGCTTAAATCTAGTACCTACTTTTCCCCCCTGTATAATAAATAATTATTGTAGCGCTTATTTTTAAAATAGAAACTGTATTTCAAGAAAACTTTAAAAAATTAGTAGCGGCAACAAATCTTTGTAGCACAGTTTTTAATTTAAGCAGAGTTTTACGCTTTAGTCATCCTTGTAAATATTTACCAAAAGAATTTATACTTAGATTGTATTTAAGAGTAAGAATCTATTACATGTTAAAAACATTAAACGGCAATTTCAAATAAATAAATAATATGGAGTAATCTGTAAAAATATTTAGGCATGTTTTCTTTTATTTGTAGATGTAATGTACGCAGCTGGTTCGGAAAAAATCTGGTATTGGCAGATCTACTTTTAAATCATGTTGGGCAGTGTATACCGGTATTTCGAATTTGAGATGATAATGACATTTATTACTGTTGTGAGCTTGTTACTTTTCTCACCATAATTTTTCCGAACCAGCTGTACGTACCTATCGGTATTTTTAATTTTGTTACTTTTTTTTGTTTTATTATTCAATTAGGCAATATAATTTATTGAAAATCTAAACAACATAATTTTGTTATTTAACCTTAGGTATCCTCATCCTATTGTTTGTTGTATAAAATTCCTTTGCGATATTGCTCGGCATTATTGCTCTATTGAGGTCATTGTTCATATTAAAAAAGGTGGGCAGAGAATATCCTCAAGGAGACGTATTATCGCCCCTTATGTGGGTAGCTCTAGTAGACACTCTTCTAGTTAGATTGCCTAACGAAGACATTTATTGCCTGGATACGCTTTAGCAATAGTCATAAGAGGAATACACAAATACACTCTCAGAACTTACCCAAAAGGCATTAAATATAGTAAGCGACTGGTGTAGAGACAAAACCACACTAATTAAGTTTAAAACAAAAACGGAACCTACAAAGGCGGCAGATTATAGGGGTGGAGATTCCATTCGCTGAGAAAGCTAAATACCTTTAGGTAACCTTTGACTGGAAGCTAACACGGAACTCACACATTGAAAAAAACATACCAGAATTGCCCTAGGAAGGTGCAGATAGATGTGTGGTAAGAACTGGATCTAAACCCCATGAGGACCACCAAATGGATATATACACAGGTTGTGAGGCCAATGATAACCTATAATGTGTGGTGGTCCAGGACACGGCAAAAGGGTGCTCAGTGGTATTCAGAGGAAATCCTGCCTAAGTATCACAGGAGCCATGAGAACGAAGCCAACAGTCGCCATGCAGGTAGTACTGAACCTATCTCCACTACATATTATAGTTCAGGGGAACGCCAGATCTGTCAGTCACAGATTACTGTAAGGACCTACACTGATAAGACAAAAACACGGTAAGGTCTATGTAGAACTATATAACGAAATAATGGCCGATCTAATATTGGCACAATATAGCTAATAAAAATAATATGCAGTAGCCGTACCAGATAGAAAAGACTTGATAACAGGATCGCCCTTGAAGGCAACATTCAACTGTTTCACTGACGGCTCTAAAACCAACTCAGGAACAGGAGCCGGCATATACGAGGTACAAGAGAGGGATATGGTCTCTCTGAGCCTAGGGATCTACGCCACGGTCTTTCAGGTAAAGATAATAGCGATAAAATGGTGTGCGGAGGAAGTTTTACGCCAAGCGCTGAACTCATATCAAACAACATCAAGATTGTCGCAAGGCCCTGAAAAGTCTAGGTAGTCACAATAGACTGACCCTAGCCTGGGTCTCAGGGCACCAGAGAATCGATGGCAACGTAAAAGCTGAACAACTAGCCAAGCAGGAAGCGGAACAGGCCATGATCGAACCAGAACCCTCCTGCGGAATAAATAAATGTCACATTAATAGACATAACCAGAAAAAAACAGGCATTGCTACTGAGGCAAGAAACTCCAGGACAGAGACAAGCCAAATTATTTATAAAAAGCCCCTCAGCCAAAATGTCCCGCGAATTACTAAATCAAAGTCGGAAAACGACAAGGATATTGGTAGTGATGCTGACAGGACACTGAGGGCTTAGGAAGCATATGAACAATATGTGCCTGAACAAGGACGATCTATGTAGGTTCTGCTAGGAAGAGGAGGAAACCGCAACTTATATACTCTGTGAATAAGTCTGCTGAAAACGATAAATCCATATACTGAACTCTAATGCAATGGAGAACCACAATAGACCAAAAGTGGTCGTAGTGGGTTAGAACGCGAAGCCACTCCAATTTATCTGAATACACCAACTATTAAGATTTTCAGTAATGAAACCAAAGCCCAAAGAAAATACTTTCAACAAATAAAACAGCGATTACAGGAAATAATAGAAAATGGCGATAACACTAAAACTATCAAATATATTAACAATAAACCAACAATTGTGGAGAAAATATTAAATTAATCGCCAAAAAAACGATTAGTTTCCTAGTATACAAGTGAACACTGATATTATATACTTAAACACTCATACTCTTTTAATGAACAGGGATCAGATTGAAGGAAGTTTAATTTGTTACAATCTCAAAATTATATTATTAAGTGAGGCAAGAACAACAAAGGACATTGAACTTAGTGAAATTAAGATAGATAATTATAAGTGTATAAGGTGTGATTCTATAAGTAGACGCACTGGTGGCATTGTGATATATGTTCAAAATAATACTGAATTCAGAATCTTCAAAACATTTATTCTAGTAGGAAACTATTGGTGTAAGGTATTGAAAATTAAGCTTGGCAAATCAAACTGGTTAATAGGTTGTCTATACCATTCTCCCTCATCATCTGATGCAACATTCATAGAAAAAATTTAATATATTTGTGATACAATGTTTCTCAATAATAACAAAAGTATTTTGGTTGGTGACTTCAATCTAGATTACTCGAATGACAATCATGTTTATGTAAAAAATCAAAAATCTTCTAAGCACATATGGAATAAGTCAATTGATTGCAGAACCAACCAGGATAACAAATTATAGTAAAACCTTAATAGATCATGTCTTGTAAAATCAGAGCAATATTTCAGCGAAAGTACATGCAAGTCCGGCCATAACGGATCATTCAGTAATTTCTGTTAATATTTCCAATCGACAAGACAGTGATCAAAAAACAAAAAAATCAGAAACTTTAATAAGAATGTGCTATCGATAAATATTGAACTTTTACAAACAAATTGGTCACTTAATGCGGTTGATGTTAATCGGATATACAAAAAAAAATTCAAAACTTTGAAAATGTAAATAATACAATATCACCGACATGGTACGACAGCTCTGTGTTTGAAAAGACCAAGAAAAGAGATAAATAAATTAATGTTATCAGGAATTAAAAAATAGTGTTGGTATTGACAGAGAGAATAAATGGAAACTCTTTAAAAAACAAAGAAATGAAGTGATTCAATTATTAAGGTATAAAACACGAATATTACTATAAAAAAACAGACAGGTATAAAAACAATGCTACGCAAATGTGGAAAACGCTTAAGAAACTGGTTGATGCAAATGTAAGGGAGTTTTCTAAATGTATCCAATTTCAAAATGAGGGTGAAATGATGATTATCCGTGATGATTCAGAAATGGCTTATAGTTTTAATGAATATTTTCTTGAAAGTATTGCCAAAATGATAGATGGACTTAATGGTAAGCAATCATGGTATAACCTTAATCATAATATGTATTTCGAATTTTCTGAGTTCAAAACAATAACACTCAGTGAATTGAACAAAGTTGTTTCTTCTCTAGATAATAAATGCAGCTTGAAAGAGATCCTCAATGCTAAAATTTTGTAGAATATTTATGAATCGGTTGGAAATGTTATCTTAAATCTCATTAATACTTCATTTGAGAAATCAAAACTTCCAGAATTATTAAAAGTTAGTATCTACTATTGTGCCAATTGCCAAGATTTCTAACACAACCCTTGCAAGCGAATTTAAACCTGTCAACACATTACCACCTATAGAAAAAATTTTGAGAACTGTAGTTTATAATCAATTACTGGAGCATATTAATCATAATGGTATTTTGATTAGTAATCAATCCGGTTTTCTTAAACAGCATTCCTGCGAATCAACATTACAGCTATCTATAACTAAGTTTAAAAGGGACATAGATGATGGTAAATATGTTGTAGCGGTGTTCTTGGATCTAGAAAGAGCCTTCGAGACCATTGACTGAAATATATTATTGAATAAATTGTATCAATACGGAATACGGGGCAAAGTACTAACATGGTTTGAGAGTTACTTGTAGGGTAGAAAGCAGAGAGTCAGAGTTAGGGATTCAGCTTCACAAGACATGTGCAATAACCTTGGGATACCTCAGGTAAGTGTCATAGGACCACTCCTCTTCATACTTTATCTGAATGATATTGTCCTTTTTGTGAATTGTGACTTCATAAATTTATTTGCTGATGATACTCTATTAGCATGTAGTGATTCATGCCTTAACACTGCTGTACAAAAGATGAATAAGGTTCTATCAAGTGTAAGTGAATATTTGATGATTAATAAGCTGAAACTCAATGTGGCAAAAACCAAGGCGATCAGCATGTCAACTAAATACAAATATAGGCGGATAAATGTAAATGACATAGATAGAAGAATTGATAACAAGCAAATTGAAATCGTAACAACTGTCAAGTATCTGGGCTTTCAACTAGATAATTTACTTATTTTCGATGCACACTTTATATATATTAGGTTAGGTTAGGTTAGAAAGAAAATTTCGTATGTTGATTTCAATTACGAGATACACAGTCATTTCACACGCCATTTGAACAACATTCATGTGCCAAGAGTCGTCGTCAGCCCTTTTTGCGTCCACTCCTGAATAGACCTCCTCTTCACTGCCTACAACTTAAGGTGGACTCCGAACCACCGATATGTCTCTAAGAGACATACCATTCTACCAGATCAGAGGGTTTTTGAGGCGTACCTTACAACGCTGCCTCAACGCGGGTTGGTATGGTGCAAGTGATGTCGACCGCTAGTTTTTGCTATTTTATAGCGATCCTTCTACCCCCAAAATTTTTTAGGAAATCTTCATGTCTGAAAAAAAGTCCTTGACCTAGTTGATTAACCCGTTCCATGACAGTTCTACTTCAGAGATGCGCCCCTGCCTATGCGAACTTTCGCTTATCTCTCTGTACCATATGGGGGAAACTATCAATTCCTTACAACCCTCGTATTTCCTTACAAGCATCATCCATCAGAAAGAACGATCAATGGTCTGGAAAGTAGAACACATCACATGCTACATCTGGCTGATAGAGCAGATGAATCCTCTAACAGGGAAAACTGATCCCCCTAGTCCATTATGACAATCAGTTTGAGGGAAGAAAAACCCTAAAGAAAATTACCATCTCCTGGTAGGGGATTGGATAGCTGGGCCAGCAACCCTACATCTATAAAATATTGAGCTCTTTTACCATCAGCTGACCAAAGATGTAGTCACAGGGCACGGGCACTCAAACTTTGGACAATGTGACGTGACGTGGAATTTCGTTTTTTATTTTAGAATGTGACTATTTTATTTTTATATTTATAATGGGATAATTTATTTCTTTTTCAAGTATATGTTTTAATTTTTGCATTGGTTTGGGATCGTTATCATGTTTTTCTAGTTTTCCTTTTCTTAAAAAAAATTTCATATTTTCATCTCCATAACTTTGGACCTTTTGATTGAAAATGAGATTGTACAATCTCGAAACATGTCTCATCAATAATTAACCTTTAAGAATAAACTGTGGAGAAGACTTTGTGTTTCTTTTTCGTCTTAAAAAAATGGATAACGAGAAATTGTATATGGAACACTCCAGAGGGAAGATTGAAGAAGTGGTACGAGAAATTACAGAAATAAAAATCGATCTCACCACCCTAAACGAAAACGGAAGCCAAGGAATTGAATAGGCTGGAAATCTTATCTATCATTAGCGAAGTACCTAATCATAAACGTGTAAGTAAAGCAATGTCATAGCTTATCCATAAAAATTCAAACAACCAATTACCGACTGGTCATCTATAGACGAAAGAATAATTAAATCTTCTCGGGCAAGAACTAACAGTTATTGGCACATTGGACCCAACGAGGATGAATAAGTAGCCAAGAAAGATCAATGGTATGCATTATGTACTCAAATAAACAATCAGAGTTGTTGGGAAAACCAAGACGTCATACTGATTGGAGATCCCAGGATGGAGAATTAACCACCATATAGTTGTCAGGCATGGACAAGATACTGAAAACGATAATGGGAGACACTTAATTAACTTATGTGATTAATACGATTTACAAATTATGAATGAATATATCACAGACATCCATAAATTCACTTGGAGTCAAGAAACAACAAATCTCAAATTATTTATTGATTATCTCATTGTGAAACAGAAAAAATATTTACAAATCCTAGATGTTAGGCTTTATCAAGAAACCAAGTTTGGTAGCGATCATTATCTAGTAAAAGCAAACACAGTTTAACGAGTCTGGGATATAGAAATGCAGCAATGGCGAGATGGCCTGGTTGATTCGTCAGTCGGGGGAGCATGTTGACGAGGGTGGATGTAATGGAGCCCAGGTGGCGTGACTCTGAGGTATACTGCTATTGGTCAATAATGCACGCCAAGGTCATGATTATATCTCAAAACGTCTAGCGAGTTCGCGCTATTGGTGAAATGTTGGCGGCGTAGAAAGATGTTGGTCGAAGCTTCTAGATGAAGAGAGCCTACCTGTATATTAGAGAGGAGTTGATACGGAGTTAAGCACGGAGCAGTCCCGGCAGTCTGATGCAGTCGGGTACCAGGTATGGGGCCAGCAAATAAGGAAATAAATATAGCTCTGTTCAAATATAAACAGTTTTAAATAGTGTAAATTGTAAATTTTGTATATAGTAGTGTAAGTTATACTTATATAACCGTTACAATCAATGCCAAACAAAAACATATAGAAAATAAAACAAACAATACAGATACTGATACCAAAACATACCATCTGGGCAGCTTATACGACGAGAGTACCAAAAGACTAGATCCGTTTCTCGTGTTTTCAAGGCAGACGCCATGATACTATGATACTGTAACAAACAAGATATGCTCAGTTGGTGAACGCGTTTTGAACCACTGCGCGCATGCCGTCATTCCGTGACAAAATAAGGAAATCGAACGGATAAACATACGGCGGGCTAATTGAATAAATATAAATATTGATATATTCTGGTGAATTAAATTTATTTTGAACATTTATGACGCCTGTTTTTGATCTTTTGTTAATATTCTCTTATCATGTATGTACCAATTATGTAATAGTCATAGAAAAAGAAGTGTTTTGTAAAATTTTGAGAAACTGATCCAGTAAAAAAAGTTATCTTCTCTATAGTTACTAATATTTCGTATTGCACCGAAAAAAAAACACGTATTTACTTGTTTACTTTTTCAATATATATAAATGCAGCAATTTATTTATGAATATATAATTAGGTAACAATTTTTGTGAATTTTCTTTTCCCTATTCAAGAATCTAGTTTGATTTTCTTATTCAAAATTCTCATTCGAAAAAACATTTTACATCTAAAAAATAAAGATTTGGCTTCACGACTGAGGTCTATGTGGTTTGAACATTTTAAAATATTTTCAGACAGTCTCCATTAGTTATCCTCCATACATTTATTAATAAAACTCTCTGTGGGTTTCATCAATCCACCTTCAGACAAATAGTTGACCCATGAAAATTAAGCTTCATTTCTATCAGGAATGTATCCCAGATTTTCAGTTTTTCTTAATTTAAATGCAACAAATCCTGCTAAATTTTCGAAGCCATCATACTCTAATTCTGATAACTCAGAATCAATCAACTTAGCATATGCCCAGTAACAACCTTAGCATTATCTGTCTCATTTTCATAATGGGAATTTGGCAAATCCGATATCTTCAGGTATATTATCGTGCTCCACATTCGCTGATTTTGATACAATTTCATCATTTCCTCCCATGGATGATCGTGAAGACCTCCATTATACCTCATAATTGAAAAAAACCTTCAGGAGGGTCCTGGTTTAAATTATGTCAGAATATACTTAATATTGAAATCTTCTTTCATATCAGCAGAAAGTAGTTTTAGTGATGTAATACTGATTAAAATTCCTTTCTGAAAAGGTAATAAGTTCTTGGAGTTTGGTTTTCTTAAAATCGATATTGTTTTCGTCATTTTATCTAAAACAACATTTTGTTCATCCAAGGCTAAACCGTAAGCTTTAATTGGATTTCTTGAATTGCTAATCGGAACTTTGTAATTATCAATAATTCTGAGCATTCGAACCAATTATTGTCATTCTGATATTTTCCCAGACAGATCTAGAAATGGTATGGGAATACAATTTTGTAGCTAACTATACTTTTTGGCGATCTGATCCTTTAACCATTAAAAAACTTTCATTGATCTTATGGCAATATTCAAATCCAAGTATTGAGTGTTCTGAAGAAGTTCTTCAATTAGTTTGGAAGTTATTAGTTTCTCATTGATATCGAATCCTGTATCAAGAAAATGATTGCGGATAAGCTTTATCAGGTGAGGCATCAGCAGAAACATAAATATTTTATTAGTTACAAGATTCGCAAAGAAGGTTCGATTTTCAGAAATTTTTAAATCCGTCCAACTACTCTATTGCAACCTCCCAAATCACTATTTATGGCATATAATAAGTATTCTATGTTTTCAAATTTCCTTATTATCTCAAATAATAATTCTTTCTTGAATTACAGTCATAATCATAAACTAGCGGTTGTTTCCAATTTCCACATATTCCTCTTGACATAACCACTTGAACATAGCGTGATGGTTTTAAAGTTGTGTCTATTCTCTTGTCATACTCATATGATTTTTGTATTTTCATTTCGTCGAATAAAAGAACGCAAGCTCTTTCCATCTTAGTCAATGAAGAATGTTTCATAGATCTTAATACTGAGTTTAAAATTCCTTAAAAAATCTGTCTATATTATCAAAAACAAATTCAATTCTCATTTATTCATTTACTTACCAGGTTGTAAATCAATTTTTGCGGCCCATCTTCTCAAAGTGGAAACTCCCGGTAAAGGATAACCTCTTTTTCTAAGTAGTCTGTATGAGCGAGGTCCTCCCGCATATAAAGCGATTGCTGAAGCAACATCTTCTAAATTCCATTTCACCTCTTTACCAGACTTTATTTTTATTATATGTACTTGTGTGAAAATTTTGTGGAAGGATTGTAGTTCACGTTTTTGTTCTTCAACAACATCTTGAAGTTGTGAACATTTTTTTTGTTCAAGCAACTTTAATTTATCAGATTGGTCTTCTAACCTGGACAATTAATTATTTAACAAATTCAATATCCAAGTGGCGTTTAGAATTTAGGTACCTATCTTTCTGTTTGAGTGGCGATTGAAACGCCTACAATGTTTTCAGATTCTCTTAACACCTTTATTTATTATAGACATTTCTTGCTCATGCTTTTCTAGCATATCTTCATCACTAATTATCTGCTTGTGTCTATATAAAAATATCGTGATAAACTTTATAATACGTACAATTATTGTCTAAATTCATTACTTAAATTTTTATAGTTCTTGATGAACTTTATAAATCTTTTATGGAATGAAGATTACTCTCGAGGTTGGAATGATTAGTAACTAGTTTAATTGATGGAATAGCATCCGGGTTCAATTTCCATTTATTCTTTGGCAATTTTAAAAGCCTTTCTTTCAACTGATAATCATTTTCTGTGAAATGATCTGAGCATGTTGTTGCAGTGTCGGTGTTGAATTTGTGCTTTTGATTACATGTATGAACCCAGGCCTTGCAAATACTTTCCTTTTTCGGAAATGAAAAATAGCGACAGTCTGGTTTGCACTGCTTACTCTTAATATTATTATTATTAAAACAACCAACCACCGCACATAAAACTATTTTTAAAAATAAATTAACGTAACTTAACCTTCAAGAGAACAAGGAATATAATTTAAAATTTTAGAATATGACGTTTTGTCACGTACTGACGTCACCAGAGATGCGCGTGAGCATATCTTTCTTGTTATAGTATCATGGGCAGACGCCATCATTCGTGAAACAAAACTGTATATGGTAGGTATGTATATACCTACTTGATAACATATTGCGGGTGACGGAAGATAAAATTTTCTTTAGTCGAAAATTTAAGTATTCGATCACTTCCAGGTACTGAATCAAATTGCAGGAACAGTTCCGCTTTGCTGGTAATCTTGATATTTTTCTGGCCCAATCCTCCAGATCCTGTGGCAGAGGTTCAGTGTTTTTTTTAGTTCGTTCACTGCGCTCCATTCGTCTTAAATTTTCCGGCAAACGTAAAATTGCTGCTGTCAAATTATCCACATCTAAGGCTGAAATTAGGTAATGTTATGTACCTATTGTGTATCTCTTTTTGTCCATTCCAATAAATGACCATTCGATCATTGGTCCATCTAAGAAATGCCTTTTAAAATGTTGTCATTTGGAATACCTGTCCGGACACCACCAGCACCAATAGATTTAATATCATTTGAATTTGTCACTGCGCCAATTTATAAAGTCGATCCATTGTATAAGGATTCTAAACATCATTTCTCAGTTAAATATACTTTATTCAAAAATACAATCACAATTTATTTATCTCACATAAAATAGAATATAAATCGTTTCCTGAAGTCTTGAATCTCAATTCTAAAATACAGGAGAGATAAAGATCATTATGGAAACATTTCTAATTTTCTCCACACATATTGGGAAAATAATAATATGTAATAAAACTCTGATAAAGTATTCTTATATATGTGAATAAAACTTATTTATATAACATTTCAGTTGTATATGTGTGCAGTAAGTCTTGTGTATTTACACGATTGAAAAAATTGTTCAAGAATTGTCGGAAAATGTAATTGAATCCTTATTCACCTCTGGATTTCTCTCAGATGTTACTTTCAAAAACGAAACCATTCCAGAATGAAAATTGGGGTCAATAGCATTCTAATTTCTATATTCAAAAGAATTGACATTTTTGATAACGGTCATATAATTGGTACAATTAACTTCGAGTTAGATATATAGTAATAGACACCAAGATTTTTGATATATAAGTATAGCGTACAATAAGTGTATACTGACTGCTAAATACATATTGGATCTTTCCAAACTGTAAGTAATATTGGGAAAGTGGAGTGCGTTAACTCAATTTGATATTTCAAAGAAAAAAGTATACAGCTCTAGGATCCAATGTGTATTATTATAATAATTACCTTATAACATTCAGAAATATGAATAATACTTTCAATCTTCAGTATTTAACAATAAAATATTTCCCTATTTAGGACTAAAAAATATTCACCATTGGGATCTTAGAAATGGTAGAGCGTCACAAAAGTTTACAATTATTGTTCTGGCAAAAACATGTAAAGTGTGATACTTTATTATATGCAGTAATTTGTTTATTTAAGTTGATCGTTTTTTAAATTGGTTTTTAGACTTTTTACTCTCATCATGCATTTTTTTATGTTGTTCATATGTTCACGACTTCTTATTTCTTGAATTTTATTCACTTCATTGTGCTTCTACCACTACTCTTTTATACAGTTGATTTAATTGTAAAATTAGGATTATGTTCTTTGATGAAATAGAGTCTATCGCCTGTTTCCTCTGGACGATCTCTTAGGGAACATTCTTCAAGATACCTGTTGATGTAAGGTATTCGATTAGACTGAATGGGTTCGTTTTTTAGACTATGTTTAAAGGGTTGACTATTTTGTATTTACGACTTCTGGACCAAAAGAAAAAATCTTACATCTGACTTTTATCAGCTATTTTTCTCTCTGACGGCTTGCTGTCACCATCCAAAAACAGGACGGCTTGTTCGACCGGGCAGTGGTCAAATTAATTACTTTATTTAAAGTTCGGCACTAGTGATTATACAATCAAAACATTCTCCCCTGGACCAATGTGAGACAAATATTGACAGTACCAGAAACACCTCATCTCTTAACTTCCAAAATTCCAATGGTGAACATCCATAATCCATAGTATAACCAAGCTGTCAATACCTACTTTATTTGAAAGGCGATTCTTAATCGAATTCTTATTACTAATATTTCTGAACATTTGGGTTTCACACATACGTTTCTATGAAGAGTTTGCCAAGAAGTTGTTTTTTGTATGTAGTAGGTATGTTTTATGTAGCCTTGAAAATAAAGGTAGGAAGAAAGAGTTCTCTGACTTTTATCACAATAATTCCTTTTAATCCACATATGTTGGTATTTTGTAGTTTTATATCTATCCTACAATACAACAAATAGATAGAGAAATAGATCAATATAGTAAATTACAGAATATGGAATACACGATATTGAGAGATTCATAGTATGTAGTAGTTGAAAATTTGAGCACGCTCTTGCATTTTTGATTTTAAGCCATCTGCTCATATTTAGCTTTATTGATAATACTGGCCAAACAACAGGATAAAATAACACCTATCAATGGGAAGAAGGCAACTGCAACTGCTGATCCCGCAACTATTCCCACATTGTCATTCAGCAGGCTTTTAATCTTCGCTGCACATCCCTGGAAATCATGAAAAAAATATAATAATCCAACCCCGACATTTTGTAGTATAGGTCACATTGAGAAACACCTATCTTAAGCTAGCAGGACAACCTGGGCAGAATTGGTTCAGTTTATACAGTACAAAATGGCATCAATAGAATATCATAAGTTAGCTAACTACTCTACAAATCTAATTCCTCAATTTTATCGGTTCGCGTGTAATTTCTTTCGTAAACTACTATATGGCAAGTGTGGTCTACGCTACGTTCTTTTGAGAACGGCACATAGTGCAATTTTTGGTGATACAAATTAGTACAAATACAGTTCTTATAAATTCTACCTTTTTTTAAACAAAAATAATGCTGTTTTGCTAGGCTGCGCGATATTTTTTTAGTAAAATGGCACGTAGTATTTTTTATTGGTTATGCAAATTAGAACAAATTCAGTTCTTTTCAATTCTTTGTTTTTTGAAGAAAAATAATTAAATGTGGTCGTGCGTTTTTTTAATTGTTGGTACAAATTGGTACAAAATAAGTTTTAAATAGCGTAATAGATCTCAATCGATTTCACCCATTTGGTCCTGCTAGCTTAATAGAGATTTAAGAAACCCGAACCGTAATCTCTCAATTCCGGGTTAAACACTGGCAAGGACTCATCTATGTAAAATTCACGTTGAATTCAATGGCATTTTGTCCTTACACCTGTAGCACTTTTATGACTGTTTAAAATGGGTTCTCCTGGGGCGAGGGGATACCTAGACTGACTACATGTAGTTCCCAGGAGCGATCAAGAACAACCTCCCGTCCTTGTCTGTGCTGCGGCAAGGGTGCCGGGTATTTAGTGGCATCCGGGGGCTACATCTCTTGGATAGCTCTGGTGATGATACAGCGTCCCCAATGCGGGCTCCGTGGCGGGTGGGGAGCCGAAGGGATGAATAAAACAAGGATCTATGGAAACGAAAAAAACTATGGAGCAGCAAGGAGGGGCTTCGGGCGATCTGACAAGACCAGTGGTACCAAAAGACCCTCCGAAGAAGGAGACAGCTGTGGAAGCGGAAGGCGCTGCAGCAGAAGGAGGAGGGACAGAGAAGCTCTCCCACTTAAACGAAGCCTAAGTCGGGCGCGGCCACTGAGTGCACGAGCGGGGGTAAAACCCTGCCGGCTCAAAGCGGTGCGGCGACCGGCAAGCACCAACGCTAGCCCGGTAACATCTGGGACTCGTCCTGGAAAGAGGGCGAAGGCCAGGGAGCAAACGCGCGCTAGGCAGACAAAGGTTGTCTCGGCGGCGCGGTTCTTCAGGGACGCATTGGCCAGTCACCTCAGGCTGGCCATTGTCGACCGGTCGGACCAAAGCTACCCCCTCACCGAGAAAAAGGTAACCCTTATCAAGGAGGAGCTCGGCCACATTGTGGCTAACGCGCTGGACATGGCACAGGGAGCTCCCACTTTCAAGCGCTGTGGCTTCGCAGCGGGAGCGCTGAGAATCACCTGCACCGACGAAGTAGCACGCGACTTTCTGTTAAAGGCGGTAGAAGTCATGAAACTATTTTACCTGCTTGGTCAGGTTACCTGCAAGGTGACCAAGTTGAAAGAGGGAGGTGAAGACTGCCTAGGCCCAGGGAGCGCCCATGCTAATGGACGCACCGGAGTCAGTTTTGATTTGGTTTGGCCATAGTTCAGGCAAACCTGCACCACTCCCGGGGGCGACTGTTCTCCTACGTCGTTACCTGGAGGCTGAGCAGACAGCAATAGCTCTTATTCAAGAATCCTGGAGCACAGGCAACCGGGTATGTGGATGAAGCGACAACTCTCCCCAAAAGAAAATCTTTGTTGGAGCAGTTTATGCAAGACCAAGGACATGTGTTTCCCTTTCAGGTCATATAGAAGCCATCCTACTGACAGGAGTCTCAGGACGCGACCTAACGGCTGTCCAAGTGCACCTGGACTTCGGAAAGGGCGAAGAAGAGGTTGTAGCATCATCCTACCTGCCAATAGAAGCCACAGAGCCACCCCTCCAGCAAGAAGCTGGTCGACTTCTGCGAGCAGGGGAGAAAACACCTCATAGTAGGGTGTGACGCAAATGCCCACCACTACGCTTGGGGCAGCGAACACTGCAACATCAGATGTAGGGCATTACTAGCATACCTGTTAGGGACATATTTGGAAATCCGCAACCGAGGGAACGAACCCACGTTCGATGGTGATTGATATCTCGCAACACAAGAGATCTCCAAATCAATCGTGGAATGGAGGGTCAGCTCCGAAGCCACCCTCTCTGACCACAAATGGATAATAATGAGACTCTTAGCGGTCAAGACATCAAAAGAGCTGCCCCAGGAAGACAGACAAGGAAGCGTACCTATTGCATCTGGAGTCTTCCATGGGCAATGATGGGTCGGCCACTCAGATGACGTCTGTAAAGGACCTAGACAAGCGAGTCAACGCCCTCACTGGTCGGATTATGAGTGCTTATGAGCACGGCTCGCCCCTGAGAGGACAGCTCAGACCTGGCTCCGCCACATGGTGGAGCATGAGTCTTGAGATCAAAAAGACCCACCTGCGGAGACTCTTCATCAGAGCGAAGTCATCCCGAAAAACGTCCGACCGGGAGGTCGACTAAATATACCAAAGGTCGTATAAGAAGGAAATTCGCTCAAAGCAACGGGAATCATGGAGACTCTTCTGTGAAGAGACAGAAAGTACACTTGCAGCATCCCGACTGCTTAAGGTGATCACCAAAGATCCTAGACAATTGGACTGTGTTTTTACTGAAAACATTGGATCAGGGGTAACGTCTTAACCCAAAGACCGTTACACCCCAATCAATTCCTCTTCACACCAGGGCAATCTACGTAATCCGCTCTCCACGTTCTGGTGGGCAGGATAGAGAGCGCCCTGGACAATGGCGAACATTCCCTAGGAGTCTTCATAGACATCGAAGGTGCTTTCGATCGAACTACCTTCGAAGCAGTCAACAAAGCTCTTCAGGACAGAACCGTACCGCCAGTTTTGCGCAGGTGGATAGGAAATGTACTCGAGAGCAGAATAGTTGAAATTGGTGTCGCTGGCGCAACAGTCTCAGGGATTGTTACGAAGGGCTGTCCTCAGGGAGGGGTACTCTCCCCCTTGCTATGGAACATAGTAGTAGACGACCTTCTAACGACCCTGAACGAAGAGGGCCTGTATACCATAGGATATGCGGATGATATAGTCATACTGCTGACTCGGAAGCACATTGGAGTGCTATGCGAACTGATGCAAAGGGCACTCCACATCCTAAAAAAGTGGTGCAGGGCAACGTCTCTTTCTGTGAATCCTCACAAAGTAGAGGCTATGATCTTTACCAGAAAACGAAAGGTGGGCGACATAAAAATGCCTACACTAAATGAAATCCAGCTCAAGCTATCCAACGAGGTGAAATACATAGGGGTGGTTATCGACAGAAAACTGACATGAGGAAAACATCTGTACAGCAAGCTGGACAAAGCCAATGCAGCTCTATGGCAATGTTGAAGAGTTGTAGGTAAAAGCTGGGGCCTATCACCAAAGGTCACCCTATGGTTGTACACAGCAGTGATAAGGCCCATGATATGCTACGGTTCAATAGTTTGGTGGCGACGCACCAAATTAAAAATTGGGAAGGACAGACTTGCGAGACTACAGAGATCTGTCTGCATCGCAGTCACTGGTGCCATGAGGACCACACCATCTGCTGCGCTAGAGGCGTTGTTGTGCTTGCCACCCCTAGATCTATATCTGGAGGGGGCAGCACTACTGACCGCCCTTCGTTTGAAAGATAGTGGAACATTAAGGGTGCACAAGAGCGCGAAAAGTCATACAGCCATCTTGGAGGAGGGCCTCACCAGAATACCACTCCTCGAGGCCAGCTCAGACCGCATTGCACCCCTATTCAGCAAATGCAAATACCACGTTTGTTGGGAAGAAACAGACCCACGCACTGTGCCGACAATAGACGTATACACTGATGGGTCTAAAAAGGACAGTATAGGAATCTTCAGCCAAGACCTGCAACTATCTCTACAACAACCGCTCGGGAAGTATGCCACCGTATTACAAACGGAACTAATAGCACTGGCTCGAGGGGCTAATGGGGTCCGTATGAGCAAGGTGCGAGGACGAGTAATACGCTTCTTCACAGTCAGTAAAGACGCCTTAAAAGCGCTTGAAAAGGGCAGGTACGACGCGAGAACCACGCTGAACTGCCACCGCGAACTGTCGGAACTAGCGAATGAAAATGTGGTGGAACTAGCTTGAGTGCCAGCACACGATGGGAATGAGGGTAATGACAAGGCGGATAAGCTGGCGGGTGCTGCTTCGTCGGGAAGAATGTGTGGGCCTGAACCGGCAGTACCCATGACACCGCACATCTTGGCCAACCTCATTATAGAGGACTCACACCTCAGACACTGTCAGAGGTGGAACTCAATTATCTCTTCACAGAATGCCCCACTCTATCCGACGTTCGTAAGGCCATCCTAGGACTGAAGTGGCCGGATCTGACCAACATTGGACGCAACTCGCCTACGGCAATCTTAAGATATCTGGACCTAGTTGTCGAGATACTCGGGGAACCGTATGTCTGAGGAGCAAGGGGGAGAGGCATAATGGGCCGAATTGGCCTAAGTACCCGCTTTGGCACCCCTGCGTCAAATAATAATAATAATCAAGAAAACCTTAAATATCTCTATTAACTGTTTCGCTATTATCTATATATGTATCTCATCTTCTCCATAGAATTTGAAACTTTCTTGAAAATTACTATAAGTTTCATTTTAACAATTCAAATAATGCTTCTAGAGTTACTCTTCTCTCAGATATAAATTGAAATACCTTTTAATTAGTTACATACGTTCTATATCTATAACTTAAACTGATAACGACTTACTTGCTTGTATATTGCATTTTCATCATCAGTATCACAATTTTCTTTGATACAGCAGGAGGATGGAACCGGTTGTGCAGGACTCAGATTCAGCCAATCGGTGTATTGATCTTTGCCACAGCATTTTAACTGAAAATTTTAATTTGAAAATAAGACAATTATTCCCATAAATTCAGGTATGCCATTATTGCAGTAATGCAGCAAAGACAATTTCGAGTAAAATTCACTAAACTCGCCCCTTCACTGACAATTAATATAAACATATCAGTACCTGACTTAAATTCGCATCTTCTCTTGAATCTATACATACGGAAATAATGCGTTTATCTGATGTTAATTTCGCTTTACAGATGTCGTTATTTGCAATTAAGTGATGCCATAAAGGACGTTAAATATATTGATTATTAAACGTTCTTGGTTGCAATACATGTCGATAAAAGTTATTTTATGTTAAAATAGTTCCACCAGCTGCCCACCTCAATACCTAATTAGATTATATGTTATATGCAGAAGTTAATTTAATTGAAAATTATTTATTGGAATGAGACCTATATTTTATAATACATATTAAGAAATGAATATATTTCATTATTATTTAAATTCTCTTCCAGCCTGTTAGGAGAAGCAGAAGTGCTAGCTTTAAGTGAATCTAGGATCTAACACAACATCATTTACACAGTGTTATAGCATCATATCTTATTATCATAAAATCAGGTAGTAATTATGGGCTGTGCTGTGGTATAAATCATGCTATAAATTGGGTGTAATGTATAGCCTGTACGCACAATGGAAGTGCGTTATGTAGCAGACGAGAGAGGGTAAAAGGCGAGTTTCCAGCGCCTCAAAACTGGAACCTTTCGGCTAAGGGTGACAACCCCTACAGAAAAACAGGTGCGTCAGGAAACCTCAAGATGGCAGCCCCATCACCTGGCTACTTAGCTAAAGGTTGGTAACCTTCACTAAGGAAATCTTAACTACTCGTAATCTTCATGGAATGCCGGACGGATCTCAGGGGAAAAGACCAAGGCTAGTTAAGGACAAATGATTTTGTATAACGAATAGACTAAAGATTGCAATATGGAATATACAGGGGCTAGGCCAAAAAGAACAAGAGCTAAATAGAGAATTAAAGAAGTTTTCTTCTTTAATTAACATAAACATAGCAGTCATAACTGAAACTAAAAAGAAATTAAATGGTACAAAAGACTTAGACGATTACGTAATGATATACAGAGGAGTACGGCGTTAAAGTGAGATGCGATATCGTTGTCGGGAGTGGGGACGCGAAGTGGTCGACGCACTCGCAGCCGTGCATTTTGACACCGCATCCGCATCGCATTTAGTCTTCTAGTACATAAATGAAGGAATCGGTTTACCTCAAGTATAAAGTAGCACGATCGGCGGAACAATAAACGGATTACGGATAGGTAGAGAAGCGTTCGGAACACAGCAAATGCAGTAACGAAAGAGCTGAATATATACTACTGGGAAGTGTTCTTTACCGATATGGAACACGATCTATATGGCAGGCAAAAATTAATATGGAATGTTTTAAGAAATAGGAAAAGACTGTCAATGAGGAAGAGCAAATAACTACAATCACACCGGAGAAATGGGAGTCACATATGAAGGAACTATTATATAACAACGAAGATAGAAAATACCATGGAAGTCATCAATAGCGGAACAGGAATACAATAACGCCAGAAGAGATTCACAAGACAATAAAACAATTAATGATACGGGAAAGCTTCCGTACCCGACCTAATCTCGAATAAATTATTAAAATGCGGCGAAACAAAAATAGAAGAAGTAGGTACTAACTACCCTATCCCATAAAATAATTATAACTAGTTGAATACCAAAACATCTTCACCATACCAATACATATTCATAAAAAGTAAATAAGAACGTTTCAGAAATTTACCGAATGACTCACTTCAGCTAAAATCATTACAAAAAATAACAGATAAACCTGCTATTAATGAGGAGCAGCAAAGCTGCAGACAAAGTAGATCGATATATACTGATTCAAAATAATTGAAAAATCGATCTGACAATAGCACAACTTAGCGAAAACAATAAAAACAAAATAAAGGTTTATCAGAAATACCAATTTCAAAAAGAATAAGACAAGGTGACAGTTTGAGCCCTACCATATTCAATCTATCATGGATAAAATTATATAAAGTGCGAAAGAAAGGAGGATACAGAATGGGACAATAATCAATGAAAATATTATGTTTTGTGGACGATGCGATATTGCTGACCACAAATGAGCATGGCTTGCAAAAAATGTTATATCTACAATCTACAAAATCTAAATAACAGTAGCGAGATTTAATATGCACAAATGTATAGAAAAAACAGTCTATGGTCATATCAAGAGAGTCATTTGGCGACAACAATGCTTAGCCTTTTTGTCATCCTGTATAATTCGTCCTATATTGTAAAGAACAGTGTGTATTAAGCAATACTAATTGAGACTACAGGCTGTGTGGTGAAGTAGTAATCTCGCCACCCAAGAAATGTATAATTATTATAGTAACAGCTGCCAGCCTGGCTGGGTAATTTCATGGTATTCAATCTCTATTAATCCATTTCTACAATGCAATAAAGATAATAATAATAACAATGTTAATTTATGAGAGAATATGCGCGCAGTCAATGTGGTATGTGCATATCCCCTGCATGTTTTCTTTGAATTTAATTGGACATTAAGTGACTCTTAGTTATAGGTACATTTGATTATTACAGTTATTATCAAAGAATCAAGAATTATGATAAATTCCTTCGTTTGGAATAATATTTACTTACTTTACTTACATCAATTTATTATATGTCTTATGTCTTGTATACAGAATCCGTAAAGTTGGTATGCGTATTTTGTTCTTTGTATGTTTCGAACTCAGATAACTTGACACGAGCAGTTTAAGTTTAATCCGCCCCCGTATCATGTAAAATTTAGCAACCAGTTGCAATCGCGTTGTTGTCTCAGTGTTGCCACTGTCTACATATAGTCCATTAGACCTTCTCTATTAAATATTGGATACATAAGTGAAAATAGCTATTTCATAAAGAACATGTTAAAAAAATTCTTAATTATTCACAAATACATAAAATCAACTTCGTTTTGATAATTTTATTCAAGCATCAATTTAGGCTCTACATTGAATGAGCGGCAACACTGTACAAAATCGACGTTTTGACAGCGACGATTGTGCAATAGTCGCGGTCGCATTGCAGTTGCTAGTCACATGATAATCCCCCCGAGGAGCCCAGTTCTGAATTTCTGAGGTATACCTTCACGTATTTATGAAGCAAATTCTGCTATCAGACCCTTATATAATGATTGGTGTAAACTTTATCTTTTTCGATTTTTTTTTCTTATTATTTCAATTTAATATTGTAATTTTAATGATTATGTTAGGGTTTCCGGAATATCGCCACCTATTGGAATATACGTACCGATTTATTTTTACCAAATTGGCGTCATTTTATTGACCGACGAACCCCGAACGGAGGAGGTATACAATTCGACTGTGCTTTATTTTTTTTTTTTTTTTTGGTTCGTGCGCGCCTTTTATATAGTAAACGTGCTCCGATTTTGATGATTTTGGGTTCATTTGAAAGAAGGGGATTGAGAAATGGTCCCATATTCATAAAAACGCAAATCCGAAATCTTCTTCCCTCCGAAAACCGCCCCCGAAGGGGTGGTGGGGGCGAATTTTCTCGAAAATCGAAAATCTGAGTTGGTATAATTAAAGATAGGATAATATCCGGAAACGTTTAAATTGAACATTTTTTCAAAAGTGCTACGGTTTTCAAGATAGACGCATGTTAAATATGTATTTTTGCTATGTGGAGAGGACAATTTCTTTCGAAAATTGAAAATTTTTCGATACTACATGAAAGATATAATTATTTGTAGCAACATTTATAATGAACATTTTTTCCTTAGAGTTACGGTTTTCGAGTTAAATCGGTGTTAAAATGGTAACAACTAAAATATTCAAGCGTATTTCCGCAGCGATGTTCTGAGATCTCTATAATAACAACTACAAGCAAGGAATATACGTGGGTAATAGGATAAGTACTATCTTCATTGATATGGTATAGTGAACATTCAACGATTTTCGGGACTAATGTTACACTCAAAAGTGTGAAATAAATATTTTTTACAAAAAATTGGACCGACGTTATTAGTTGGTGCACTGAAAAGTATAAAATAATATTAATTCTGTTGGTGGTGGTACTTGTGAAGTTGGTGCCAAAAGTTATCAATCTACCTGCAACTGCACAACTTCAAAAGTACCACCACCAACAGAATTAATATTATTTTATACTTTTCAGTGCACCAACTAATAACGTCGGTCCAATTTTTTGTAAAAAATATTTATTTTTTTAAGTTTTATATGATTGTGAACCCATGGAATAATTAAACAAGTGGTGCCTTAATTAGTTACAATTCAGGATCACTCAAAAATATGGTATAGTTAAGTACCTTTTACAGTACAAATAAAACTAACACAAACAAACAAAAAATAGGACCGACGTTATTAGATAGGATTACAAACTTTGGAATATCGCATGAATAAAAAAAATCATTTCAGGTAACAATACTTTGGAAATCATGAAAACAAAATTGAAGTTGATCAAGGAATGGATAATATTCCTTTAACAGAAAGAAGACATCTGTATCTTTCAGAAAGATAAGTACACGAACCCAGTAGTAGTAGCTTTATTTGAATTTATTACAGATGAATGTTAATGGCAAGTCATAAAGAAAAAAAAAATATGTAGAAAATTAAATCAGAAAAACATTAGAATTAAATTAGCTACATATTCAGCTGAAAAAAGATCAGTATATGACTAAGGTTTATAAATTATGAGAAAATATAAATTATTGCAATACGTAATATAAATCTAAGTTCTAATTGAATTTGCTATCTTGATATATTCGGATATGTTATAAAAATAGTTTTTGTGAAGAAATTTCTTAACTATGACCTTAAAGTTTTTGAACTTCAGTGATTTTACCGAACTATCCAAAGCATTGTATATCTTCAAATTTAGAGAGTTCTGGCAAGTGACAATCAATCTGTGTCATTGGGGATTAAATATGTCTGCGGCAGTCTGCGCATCTTTTGTTGTAACTATATACCTATATCCGAATGTTTTTGGAAATTCTTCGCAATTTTATGAATTTCCAGAAGTACACTGAAAATATAAAGGGTTGGAAGCGGCATAATTCCAATAATTCCAATTTTGTTGACAATGATCTTTAGATCCTAAATTGGCCAGTAATCTTATAGCTTTTTTTCTGCTATCTGAATACACCTCTAGTTGCCCAAGGATAGTACCGAGTGAAATAGCGAACAGTAAGCGATTTGGATTACAATTAGATTATTCGTAACATGTTTGAGTTGCCTAAGTACAAACAGAACACTAGATAACTTACGAAGTACCTGCATAAGAATTCGGTATGGCTAGACCTAGATCAGTTCAGGTAGATACAGGACCCTTAGTACCAACTTATGAATGAAAATATGAATTTTATAATACCTACATGTAGTCAATTGTAGTTTTTCTATTTAAGTGATATTCTTAGGTTTTTAATTTTAAAACCAATAGAATAAGTATTATTTTGTATTTTTGATCGACGAACCCCGAATGGAGGAGGTATACAATTCGACTGTGCTATTTTGTTTGTTTTATTTGTACACAAGAGGAGACTCGAGAAATGGTCCCATATTTGTAAAAACTCAAATCCGAGATCTACTTCCCTCCGAATGAGAGGGCCAACTTTTCTCGAATGTTGAACATTATCTCAAAAGAGTTGCGGTTTTCGAGTTACATTCATGTTAAAATCTCACATAATGTGTGTATTTTTGCTATGTGGATGGGGCGAATTCTTTCGAAAACTGAAAATCTCTGGTTACTACATGAAAGACAATAATATTTGTATTGTAGCAACTAGCAACATTTATAATAAACATTTTTTTCATAGAGTTACGGTTTTCGAGTTACCGCGGTGGTAAGATGTTTAATCTAAAATACTATGCGTATTTTCGATGTTCTGAGATAGCTACATAAGTACAAGCAAAGAATATACGTGGGTAATAGGTACTATCTTCTTTGGTATTAGTGAAAATTCAACGATTTTTGTTACTAATGTTAGTCAAAAGTGTGAAATAAATATTTTTTACAAAAAATAGACAGACGTTATTAGTTGGTGCACTGAAAAATATGAAATAATATTAATTTTATTGGTGCTGGTAGGCCTGGTAGGTACTTGTGAAGTTGGTGCCAAAAGTTATCAATCTGACAGCAGCTGCACAACTTCAAAAGTAACAACACCAATAGAATTAATATTATTTCGTATTTTTCAGTGCATCAACTAATAACGTCGGTCCAATTTTATGTAAAAAATATTTATTTTATATAAAATCTCGTAAATAATGACAACGGTTTGTATCGTAATGGATGGACAGCTTTCCTTAAACAATATTTATAAATCCGTTAATATTATTGGCATTTACATATTCAGTGTGTACAAAAAGTTATGTAAATTGCCTTTGTTTCAAGAAAAATGATTCATATAAAAGTTCTATGCAGTAAATCAAGTTTTCAGTAAAACTACTTTAAAATGTAAAAGGTAAACCATTACTACAGAATAATTTGAAGATATATATTTTTGAATAACACACCATGTATATTTATCCAGTGCATCATTTAACAAAGGTTTTTTTAAAAGTTATTTATTTTATGTGATTCATTATTCATCAAAATCTTTGAACGTTTACCATGCAAAACATTATTACCAAGTTCAAACATTTTTTGGAATCTTTCTCATTTCTTTTGGAGGCCTGGTGATTTAATAGTATATTAGATTTAAATGCTCCCCACGAAAAAAAAGTAATTCAAACTCGGTTTATGAGAGCTAGGATTGGTCCGTTTGGAATCTGCTTTGCCTCAAACAGACATGTAAACACGTTAAACTTAATCAAATAAAAACTAGAACAATCTCGATCAAGTCACTTTTCAAACAAAAAGAAAACTAGAACTGGAAGCTACAGTGCTAAAAACAGATACACAAGTTAAACAAAGTTTTTGAAAAAAACTAGCTAAAAACATTCTCAACAAACTTATCTTTAAAAAAAAAGATTAATCAAAATCGGCTAATCCGTTAGAGAGGTTAGGGAACAATGCCACACCCAGATACCCTCGATAAACTCAACTAGCAAGAGAACATTCTCGATTAAAGTCTCCTTTCAGAAAAAAAACTAAATCAAAATCGATGCAGATAAAATGTTATTTTGAACTTTTAAATGCACGATTTATTAAAGTCAGTCTTTGTTTTTCGAGATAAGTATTGTCAGCGAAGATAGAAGCTATACCTATTAATTTTCTTTGGTATTGTGAATTCGGTGAAAACAGGATCTTACCGTCTCTTGCATGGTATCAAAATTGAGCGCCATTTGCTGGGTATCAGTGCGGTACTTCATCATAGCCTTGGTAAGTCCTTGATCAAATCCTTCTTCTAATTTGGTTCGGTAGGTAAACATGGATATTCCAACACCAATTTCCATTAACATGACTAAGGCAAGGAATGCACCATACTGTAAATTAAAAAAGAACATTAATTTTTTTGTTCTCTGTGGAAAAAAATACGTGTTTAATTAACTAAGTTAGGATATCCAGAAGAAGGTTAGGATATACAGGATATACAAGGTTTCTATTTGCTGTGTGTGAGAATTTGGAGTTATGGTAAAATTCTAGTTTTGCTATAAAAGCCCTAAAAATCAAATGTTGTTAGGATAAATTTTAATAACATTGAGGCGGAAGTCGCTATTTTTAATGATTTGTTAATAAAAGATCGAAACAGGACAACTTTTACCTGGAATTTTCGAATTTCAATCCCAAATAGTATATAATCATTCTTGCATTATAGTAAACGGTAACATCCTTCAAAATTAGCAAAAAATGTGTGAAAATACAAAAAAACAACATTCAAGTGCTGTTAATATCAATGTTGACAACGCTGCCAGCATAACTTCCACAGCAATAGATTATTTTATGAATTCAATTTCCAAGAATATTTGCTTTCGAAAAAATTAACCACAATATCTTCTAGCAAATCAATCACTGAATTCAAATTTTAAGGATGTTTAAAATGCAAGGATGATTATATATTATATCTACTATTTGAGATTGAGAAGATACTTCCAAATCGAAAATTCCAGCTAAAAGTCGTGAGTCCTAACCCTAACACCATTTTTCCCTTTCCCAAATTATTAAAAATAGCGTCTTCCACCTCCATTTTATTATAAGTTATGCTAACATACATACATGTATTTTTGCAAAGATTTGATTTTTAGAGCTTTTATAGCAAAATCCGCTATACTAGACTAAGTTACCGGAATTATTGTTTCAAATATCCAGTTCATAACAATGCATCTTTTAATTTAATAGTAGATTATACAACGGGTAATGGTAGTTATTAATCTCGAGAAATATTTTCGACAGAATATTAGTCATTATGACTATATAATTTCTGGAGGTGTACCTACATACAACTTAAAAGATTTTTCATTTTCTAAATACACAAACACTATGAGTTTGACGCTGACACTTTTGAGTTTGTTTATATTGTTTCCATGATATTATTTCATCCGATATATTGTGATTAGCGTGCAAGAGGAAATGAGTACTATTAATCCCTCTTTATTATTCAATAATATATGTTATTATACCTACTGTTAAAATCACAAATATAATACTTACATTATATATTAATTGTAAATAAATTTATCACCATCACCAACAACTGAATATCAAAGAATTTGTTTTCCTTTAATTTGATACTATTTACCAATAAATTTCTACATGTTTATGGAAATTATAGATCTCCAGAT
Organism: Crioceris asparagi; assembly: GCA_958507055.1. Lineage (NCBI taxonomy): Eukaryota > Metazoa > Arthropoda > Insecta > Coleoptera > Chrysomelidae > Crioceris > Crioceris asparagi. The sequence goes on along the minus strand of OY293829.1, from coordinate 33,402,832 downwards.
TATTCTTAATTACTTTATACTGTTGTTCTTTTACGATGAAACGTTCCACAAGTTAGTACGAATCTAGGTTAAATAAGATGCAAATGAGACCTAGGAATTTATGTACATATAAACTAGATTATAGTAGAGATCAGTTATGTTGAAGATATGAAACATTTATTAGTTTTTCTATAATTAAATATCTTAGGATTGATAAAGGTAGGATGTTCATAGGAATTGAAAGTAGGAATTTCGTAATATTGAAAATAAGATCCTTTCAATGGTTTACTTTAGTTTAACTGAAGTAGGTGATCTATTACTTATAGTTCTGTGGCTTTGATCATAAGAAGTTCTGTTTATTTCTATAAGGCAATAGAAAGGAAAAATATAGCCATAACGACCTGACGTTTAAATGAGCGGAAATAAAATATATTTCTATTTACTTTTGTCTTTAATCACTTACAACTTTTTTATATTTTGCATATTGTTCTCCGGTAATTTCTTCGACACTTATCCTATTTCTTACAATCAGATGTAAATTTATTCTCTATAATAGCAATTTCCTTTACTCATTGTATAATGGAATATCTTTCCGTGCCATCAATTTTAAATAATGTGAAATATTCCTCGTTTAACACAATCTCAATTTGCCGTTTCCGTTGAATTTAAAACTGGAGAATTCCGGTCATATTAAGAACAGAGTTCAATGTTCTAAATAGGAATATTATTCTCTGTATATCCCACGATAATTGAGTCCAGAAACGTTGATAAAGGATTACTTTACTGGTTCCCTTAGCAACGGAGCCTAATTATTTTTCATTGATTGTTGATATATTGGAATAATGGGATTCAGTTATTTCTATCATTATCTTTTATAGGATATAAACAAATTGGTTGAGTAACTCATCAAAGCACAGTGGCAACTACTGAAGCTAGAAACATGGAATATGGACAGTAGTTTCTTTTTATGGCACGGACTCTTTATTTGTGTGTATCTTACTAATTGTTCGCGTACGAATTTGCGGGTTGCAGCTAGTCTTATTTATGACGTCGCCCTAGTTTTGAAGGGTTCTAATCCAGTTCAGTTTAGTTTGTAGTAAACTGCATTTGATTTTTTTTATCAAATTTATACATTCTGCATATTAATGCTAAAATACTGACATGATGTGGCTTAGGTCCATTTACTATTGCAGAATGGTAACGTGAAATGGTAACTTGAGACTATTGAAACTCAACTTAAAATACTTTTTACATTGTTTAAAGTAATTTGCTGTTTTGAATATTATGTTCAGTTTCATTAAAAAATATAATTTTGTAAAATCACACTAAATTCAATTCAATTATCATATGAAGGGTTAACAGGGCACTCTTCCTTAGATCTCAAACTTTCAGAAAAAGAATGGTAAGCTGGAGGAAGTTTTGTAGTTTATTTTTCTCTATACCTAAAGGTTTTTCGACCGATTTCCATCGGATGAGTTATACAATCCGACTGTATGCTTTTTTATGTCCTACGGGGGCTCCATACAGTGGACGTACTCTGATTTTGATGATTTTTTTTCATGTGAAAGAGTTGAGTTGAGAAACGGTCCCATCTAACATAAATTTTAAATCCAACATTTACTTCTCCCAAAAAGTTACTTCAATGGTAAAGTCTGAAATATGTCTGTTTCCGCTATGTGCAGGGGGCATTATTTTCGAAAATCTAAAATTTGAGACGGCCAAATTAAAGAAGAGGCCATATACAGCAACATTTAAATTGGATATTTAAACAAGAACCGGTTTCCGAGTTACAGCAGTGGTGGAGTCTGAAATATGTGTGTTTCCGCGATGCTTTGAGATCTCTGAATAATAATAAGTATAAGCCAAAATATATACCTAGATAAAAAGTACATACTCTCTTCTTTGGTAGAAGTGAACGTTCAATTATTTTGATGGCTAATTAACTAATAATAGGTACATTAAAAATTGTGAAATAAAACTTTTTTACAAAAACTAGAACCGACTTTATTAAATGGTGCATTGAAAAATACAAAATAAAATAAATTCCACTGATACCACTAGTTCTTTTAAAGTTGGTGCTAAAAGTCTTCTATTTACCTATAAATGCACTTGGTTTTTGTAAAAAAGGTTTATTCGGGTAGGGTCAGCCTCTCAATGTTAGAATGTACGCTATCGCATTCCATCTCAGAATGCCCAGATTCCATAAATGTTTGGTTCATAACTTCTCCTACAAATTCTGAAACTGCGTTAAGACACATTGATGCAGTTTCTGTTTTGCTCGGGTATGGTTTCAAAATCAAAAGTAATTTCTTTTACGGAGGAATCAAGATTTTGCGAGATATGTTTCAACAAGTTGCAATTTCTGATGATCCTTTCGATCGTTCACCTTTCTGCCAATATAGTTAGTGGCTTCAGAAGTTGTAAACAGTGAAGTTAAAGGTTTTTATTTACTTTGTAACGTTCTTTCTCTACTCTTATATGGTCTCTAGTTTCTTATTGTTCTAATAAGATGTAGATCGTACTCCTCTTGCTTATTTAAATTCTCTTGTTCTTCCAAAAAAACTAAATTCCGTGTACAAGCCGCACTGATACTTCTTTGAACGATTAAATCCAAGGATAAATTCACTTGAATCTTTCTGTAGAAACTAAATTTCTCAAGAACGATTTCTATCTTGTCCAAAAAGTTTATAGTCCTCATAAAGTCATTTAATAATTCATTTTCATAGTGCTACGGTAATAATGGGACGAACCAACAACCATCGATTTTATATGTTCTCTAATTACATTCTCCACAATATTGTAGGTCTTTTTTGGGGTGGAGTTTTTTAACGCGCAAGTCTGGCGTAATCGCTCCTGTATTAGAGAGCTCATTGACTGCGGTTCTTACTGACAGAGTAGAATAGAAGATTTTTTAAGAAACTTGACAAAGGAGCTTCATTTGATGTTAAAGTGTGAACAAATGTCCTAGATCGTCTCTCATTGTTTTTACAGTAACATCGTTATACAGCTTGCGTGAACTGATTAATAAAATAGCATAAAATCTACATTTGCAATATGTGGATTAGAACTATTGAATAAAACTACTGAAATACGTTCATGGAACAAATTATTTTATTTTTGTGAATAATTCTAAGCTGCTTGGGGCTTTTAACCAGGAAAGATTTGTGGCTTATAACTTTTAGCAAATATCAAAGGTAAATATTTATCAGTGGCTTAGATCTATTGGCCAGTATGGAATTCAAATATTTTGAATTTTGTGGATTAGGACTGTTCACCAATAGGGCGACGATATAAATAAAAATCCTGAATCACTGACTTATCGACGCCTAGCTCAAACCTTTGGACCTATAAAGCTCAAATTTTGCTCAGAGGTTCTCTTTATAGTAAGAAATAATGATATTTCCAAGTTCAACCCTAAAGGGGTAAAATGAGGGCAAAATTTCTGTATGCAAAAATAATATTATATTTTACATTTCGACTTGAAACTTTGTAGAACTAACTACTACTAAAAATAAATTAGCAAAGACATATTTTTCCGAAAACCACTCCCTTAGGAGGTGTAATGGGGTAAATGAATCTAAAAATCGATATGGATGGATGTCGTTGAGATTCTTTGGGTCGTTGATTGCGAAAATTATATTTATTTTGAAGTACAAGAGGATGGGTAATATAGAGTGCGGAAACGGGGTTTTAGATTTTGTATTGGGAAACAATATTAAACAAATTATTCAGTTCGAACCTTCGTTGGTGTACTATATATTAAAAAAACGATATGGGTCTCGTTAAAGAGATTTTTTGGGACGTGATTTATAGGGGATTCTGCTGATTTCCACAATCGAAGTCTCGTGCATTTGACAGTAACAATAAAGGTACTTTATATTCACGAATGAAATGAAATATCAGTATCGCGTAGAAAGTCTTCCGTACCCAGGATTTTCACATTGTTTTTTACATTATGTACATACATTTCGTAAACCACTCATTTAAGAATAACGAAAAAAAATTTAATTGCTCCTAATGAGTCCTTTTACTTGATGGCCACATGCGCTTGAAGTAATTTTCTCTTTCAGTTTTGTAATTTCTCCCACAAAATCTATCCCCAGTATAAAAATTTGTTTATTTATGCTATACGTCAGCGGTCAGCTAAGTACCAAATTTGAATTTTTTTGACAGAGAAAAGACCAGATACCAGAGTGATCTTATTATAAAGGTTTCTTTTTTTCATTGAATGTACGGAAGGTTGTTAAAACCTTCTTTTTTTGTCCAAAATACTCAAATTAGCTTTAATTTTTTTCTCAATATATTGGAGTATTGGATGAATCAAAATTTTTAAATGAATGGATGTTCAGCTCCTAAAAAGAATACCAGTTTGATTTCCTCATTCATCTCTTTGAAGATCTTTAAGAACTTATTTTATTTATGATAATAAATTAAAATATTTTTATCTGTCCATATCTTATCCATATTTCCTCCTTTTTTGTTTATAGAGGTACCTAATTATGTTATGTAAGCCTGGAAGTCGCAGGAAATTGCTTAATAGCTTAACTTACAAATGATTACATCAATATCGTGTGTACTTACAATGTAAAGTAGTCCCGGTTGTCCCTTAACGGTGCAACAACACGCAAACGATGCCACAAGAATTGTGAATATGCCTGTTGCAATGAAGCTGTAGGACACAGTGCTGCTGAATTCCGTACTCATTGCCATATACTTGTAGAGTTCGATTTCCATCCAAATACCGATAGCCAGGATACCCACGCCAGACAGCTGTGTGACAATGAAGTAATAATTAAGTCTTTCAAATTTATCATTACAAAAAATGTTAACTGAAAATAAATACGACGTTTTGGGGAATATACATGCTCTTGATGAGTTGCAAATTCAATTAAAAGTTTTTTGTTACAATAATGTATAGTAGAAATTTGGGCATTTTCTCCCTTACTGTGAGAAATATTAAATTATGGTCCCCTTCGCCTAAGGGCGTTTTTTAACACTACCTTTAATATTTGAACCAACTATCCAAGATATGCTAATCAAATTATCAAACTCAAGTTAACTGAGCATATTTCACATTTTCAACTACTCTGTACTTAAAATTGTAGCAAATATTGAAAAAATCCCAAAAATTCTTTTCTCACACCACAAATGCAAAATCAAAATAACTGCACCTGTCGGATGGAATTCATCAAATGTCCAATACCAATGTGCACTGTTATGAATACACGAACAAACAAATAATAAAATTAATAAATTGTTATTCTCAGTCTTCAATTAATAATATCTGAAGACCGGGAAAAAATTTAAGGTGGGTCTATATGAGTTATTAAGGATATTTAAATTTATTTAAAAATATGCATATTTCTGGTTAAAATGTATTCCTATCGGTAAATACTGCTTCTATTGTTCACATATTCTATGAATGATAAATTTACCAAAACTCTTGAAATAGCAAGTGTGGATGGACCTCGAGGGTAACACCGATTAAATATGAAAGTATCATCAATCGATTTCTCGACTCCGAAAACCCCATTATGCTATTTTTACCAAAATCTGCTAACCCTTCCTTGAAATAGCAAATGTGTACCTTAAGGGTCGCAATATATTAGATATTTACAAATTTTCATTGAAAATTTCTGAATAAATTATTAGAAATTCATATTAACATCTTTTATTTTAAAAAATGGGTTTTGTTAAAAAAAATCTTAAGGGTTATCAGAATTCGAACCGAGGAACTCTAGATTAATACTCCGAAGCTTAACCATAGGACTATTTTTTCCTATGATATTATCGGGTTCATATTGATATCTGACATATAATCTGTAAAGCTCATAAAATGGGATTATTAATTGCTGAAAACGATTTTTCTTGTGAATGTGATTAGAACCAATCGATTCAATACACTCTAAAACAGATTCCGAGATAAAATTTGTATATATATATATATATATATATATATATATATATATAATATAGTAATTTAAAGAGAATTTGGGAATTCTGCCGAGTTGATTTGGGGCTTAAATAAGTAGACTCTTTTTGCTACCCAAGCTTTCGGTAAAATTTATTACCTTTTGCAAGGAATGCAGTTGAGGATAATAATTTTTAACAAGCACAGACTAACACGGAAAGGAGTATCGCATATGATTACACTTATATAACAAACTACACAAACAGATTAAAATTAAATTGGAAACCTTTAAACTTAAAATGGACACGAAAATATATGATGTTACATGGTTGGTGGTAAAATAAGAAGAGATTTGTGGAAACAAATACTCTCTCTGACGGAGGCTAAAAAAACAAAGTGATATATATATATATATATATATATATATATATATATATATATATATATATATATAGATATATATAGGAAATAACTTTGAGAAACCGTAGTAAGTAGCCATTGATTGCAATAGCTTACTACTTGGAAGTAAAAATGATATTATATCCTACAAATAAATTATCTGCCTATGGATGGGTATTTAACTTCCCAGACAGAACATATTGTAATTGGTACGATTTTATGAAATCCTAATTTTGACATATCTCCACGCCTTAAGATCACTGGAACCGGATATAAAGTACAAGTGTTCATATTGAATAGTAATAGTTATTTAATGCTGAATTTTGTACTAACGTACTTATCTTAATCATCCTTTGAAAGTTTGAAAAAAATATATTCTATGTTATTTTCTCTGAGAGTCGCACTTTTACAGATATTCATATAGTGTGCCTTAAAAATCACATTAGGTTATTTAAATTTTTATTAATTTTTTTTTTTCAAAACTAATCAAATTTGTTCTGATCTCTATAGTACATATAACCAAATAAATAAATATGTAAATGTTTATTTGCTCGAGTATCATAGAAGAAATCTACGTTTCCTTTGATAATTTAGTTGACTAATTGACTATATAGTATAGATATAATTAACTTCATATTGATTTCCTTCCTTGTTCAAAAAGATAGCCTAACCTTAAGTAAAATAATATATTTAGTTATCTAAATATAAGTATATTGTTTGAATGGGAGTAGCAGATCTGAGAAATTGACTTACTTTCCAGTAGGTAGTGAGGGTTTAATGATAATTCATAAAAATAACCCTCTAAAAATCTTTAAGTGATCAAAGGCTACTTTCAATCACTAATAAATCAAGAAATAAATCTGACATCTTCATGATATGAGCATAATGAATAAAAAATATCCCGTTTCATGATATTCCTGCAATGAGATCCTTTGAATGAAATATCAAGAGAATCTCATATACTCAATCTTAGAATGTGTTTATTACCTACAAGACAAGTATCTTTTTAAGATTCTTCCTATTTATTGTAAATTGAAAACATTTGCAGACCCGCATATTTTCCACAAAAAAAAACATAATATACCAAGCAAATGTTACGAAGGTATATTCAACTCAATCTTGTAGGTACGTAAGTGCAACTTGATGCTCATCTAAACATTCTAACTGCGCCATATGCTGCAACATGTTGCTGACATTCAAATAAATACATCGATCCATTCTCTTCGAGAAAGCCGCATTAGCGTAGATGGAAAACAATTTTGCATCTATAATGTGTGATTGTAATTAATTTTGCATACAGATATACTCACCCAAAAAATGATATTGAAGACCATCAGTAATGTCTTCATACAAGCCATTGCAGCGACAGTCTGTAGATGTTTCACCATATTTAATTTTTGTATTCTTTTTTTTATTTAGTATTATCGATAACTATATATAATGTATTTGCAGACGCGTGCTACTACCTAATTAGAGCAAACAAATGTTTCAAAGGAAATCGCCCGATTTTATCTGGCACATAAAAGTGCGGCCGACCTTTTATTGGTCCTTCGTTTGCGATAAAATAATTTTGATTTGATTAAGAAAAGTGTTGTATGGACGTGTTGGCGAGTTATATGTCAGAGAAATACTTTTCCCGACTGACTTGGTAGGTTCCACCAATTCTCTGGATCGATCAACTCACTCCCATACACTCTCGAGAGTCTTAAAACACGCGCAGCATACACTGGCACATCATGAAACTGCACTTCATTGTGGCTGTGTTTGAAATGAGTATTGCAAATACCGGTTACAAGTTGGAGAAAACAGATTGTAATAATCGACAAAAAATTTCCACTGCTCCAGCTTATCAGCACTTTTTTAAATGACCTGCTGTTTTGTTTATTTTGATGTAGTTAATTGGGTATTTAGCTGAACTAGAACACTGCACTATGCAATGAGTCATTTTGTGGAAAATGGTTAAGCCGAGTTTACATTACGAAAATGGTTGTATAGATGATAGAATTAATTTGACAGAATTAATTTCAATAAGTGTTTAAATTGTTTTACGAAGGCCACAGTATTGTCAATTCGCGCTCCTATGACAATATAAGACAGTAGTAATAATATATATATAATCCATATACCCTTTCTACCATATATAATGTTGTAGGGCTTACAACCTTTTATATCTGCATAAATTTTCTCCATTCCTTCCTGTCGTATGCTAGTCCAGTGGCATCTTTCCAGTTCCAGTAATAATAATAAAATATATTAATAACTTAGAACCATGTTGGCGATTGTGTTCTTAAATTTGATTCATCATTAACTGACCAGTAAAGAATGCGTCCATTATGTGCTGATGGTGCACTGTAGCATCGGCGCTATTTATAAAATATTATTTTCAGTAAAAGTCATTTCAGTAAAGGTCATACGAGATTGATTGAATTACAAAGCCTGTCTTCCTAAATTCGATCCAATATACTGGTCAGTGTTGGGTGATGTGATCAGTTGGCACCATACAGTACTGGATAAAAGCTTCTTGTCAAACGCTTGTTTGTATTTGGTAAAACAATAAATCTCATAGACGTTTAGTGACAACAATATTTTCCATACCGATACACCAGTACATTGGCTTTGGCTGCTGATGTCACTTTATACCGGTCACAGGCAAAATATAATCACGACTGTTAGCGACCTGATATCCAGTACTGGAAGGATTTTGGAACAGAACACCAGTATGGTGTCAAATAACATCATCACACAACACCGACCTGTATGCTGGATCGAATTTAGAAGTGCAGGCTAAAACTACTGTTTTTACCTCTGACAATTTTTACTTTCCTACGCTACTATAGTAGGCGTATAAGGAAAGTATTGTAATCGTGTGAAATTTTCGGTATCGAGATTTTTACAAATGTTGACGTTTCAGAGTTTTCTAAGTCTAAGTTTAAGAATAATAAACATATTTTCAGCCATTGGTCTATCTGTCTGTCCGTCTGTCTGCCTGTCTGTGACAGCATTATCTCGGAAACGGATCGGTGTATTTTGTTGCTTTCTTTTTTATTTTGTTTGGTACCAATATCACTCGCCGGTGGCACTGAATGAGAATCCGGTATACACTGGGTTTTGAGCTATAGCCAAAAAACGTGATTTGCTCAAGACTATAGCGCGAAAACGGCTTTAAGGATTTTGATTAAACTTGCCTAAAGTATTCTTCTGAGAGCCCTTTACCACCCACATATAGCGCCATCTCTGAGGAAAAGCACAAAAAAAGTTATGCTTGAATAAAATTCCGTATTTTCCACATGTTTCTTCAGATTCTGTTACATGACCATTGTTGTTTGTCTTGACATTCTGAAAAAAAAGAGTGGTAGCACGATTTGACCAGAGGATTTTTACTTTACTACCGCTGTTATCGTCGCAATGTAAGGAGAGTATTGTAATAGTGTACAATTTTTCATTCACTGGAATTTGCCTGCGAGCGGTAGGAAAGTCGTGTGAGTGGACACACCAGATTTTTTTCTGTAGGTATATTATAATAGTTCCAGACTTTTGAACCCTGTACTGTAAAACAATTTGTCTCTATCACACTGCAACTCAGCAATAACCAATATTTGATTTGTGTTGAGTTTTCATATTTTGTGCTCAACCATTTTCAGTTTAAACATTTTTAATTACTAATGACACAACCTATATATTTTTGAAATTTTTCATAATTTTGTAACGTATAGTACCTAGCCACACGATACATAAATAAGTTTCGTGACCTTAGTTGCGCTGTAAAATCAACTACGCGATAATATTTTGAACAAGACACGCGCCTACCTACCTAAAGATTTTGGTTTTATAAAAATAATGCATGTTTAATGAAATTGAAAGCTTACTTGTAAAACTGTTGATCAGATTAAACTAATTCTATGCAACTATGGTAGGTATGCTGTATACAATATTTTGACATTAATCCTCATTACAAGATTCGTAGAGGTGGATGCAATGATTTGCAGAAGTATGTTTTGAGAACAAAAATTGATATCGACATCAGGCAGATCAGTTTTCATCAAGATCTGTACGATAAGTTTTAATTAAATACATTATGTTCAAGTTTATTATTGCTAATCTGATCTAGTTACCTACTTATGACTATTCTGAAAATGATCAGTTTCTCCATTATGTTTTTCAAACATCGGTAAATTATTTATTCCACTGAATAAGTTTTCGACGTTGGACTGGTTCCATTTGTTGCATAATTATCTATGTAAATAAAACTTGTTTAGGTATCCATAAAGAATTGTTTTGTAATTTTTTGTTTATTAAAAATTTAATAATTTGTATACTAAATACTATACCAATTTCGGTCTTATGATATAGATCGACCTTGCTGAATTTTTTCTATTACTCTATTATAATTTGATCGATCCATTTTAAATGACAGATGTCGAATCTTTCAGATAAATTTAAAATGCCATTAATATAAAATGTTCTTGGGGATAGTTTTGAATCATTGAGGGGTGCGCGCATAGCGACCGTATATCATTTATTCCGATTCAAATAGCTCCGTTTTTGTGCCGTAGAGATGCTAGTTCAGTTCAGATGACGTTCATCGGCTTGTACGTGGCTAAGTATAAATTTCAGCTACATCGTTTGTCAAGGATCTTCTCAAAAAAAGAAAAAAAAATTACGCATGAGTCGCTTTTTTTGACCGACTTCCCAAACGGAGGAAGTATGCAAGTCAACTGTATGTCTGCTTTTTTGTGTATGATCGCGCGTTTTGCCTATTAGGTAAACGTTAACCGATTTAGATAGTTCTCTTGTGAAGTTGGTGCCAAGAGTCTTCTGTTTAACGACAATTGCACAACTTGAAAGTTACCAGTACCAATAGAATTAATATTAATTGGTATTTTCCAGTGCACCAACTAATAAAATCTGTCCAAATTTTAGTGAAAAATATTTTTTATGTAATCAATATTGAGACAAACTTTGTTTACACTATATTATCACAAATTTATTCATGTTTCGGAGCTCTAGGGCTTTTATAAATATTTTTATAAAAAAATATGATCAGATCATACGACCAATCATGGCAAGATGGTCGGGTTCAATGGTTCTTATAAAAATTTCTGTTTGCATATTTAAAATGATATCGATGTCTGGCTCTATTCGAGCCTGGAACTGAAACTTGAAATTGATAATCTGTATCTATTTGTAGCCAATTTGAAAAAAAATGTAGATGTTAAGATCTAAGGTCGAGTCGAAGTCTACGACATTAGAGAATAAAATATTTTTTACAAAAAATTGGACTGACGTTATCAGTTAGTGCACTGAAAAATAAAAAATAATATTAATTCTATTGGTGCTGTTACTTTTGAAGTTGTGCAGTTGCAGTTAGATTGATAACTTTTGGCAATAATGTCGGTCCAATTTTTTTTAAGAAATATTTATTTCACACTTTTGACTGTAACATTAGTCACGATAATCGTTGAACGTTCAATAATACCGATGAATATAGTCAATACTTATCCTATTATCCAAGTATATTTTTTGCTTGTAGTTGTTATTCAAAACATCGCTGCGGAAATACGCATAAGTATTTTAGATGTTACCATTTTACCACCACTGTAACTCGAAAACCGTAACTCTAAGGAAAAAATGTTCATTATAAATGTTGCTACAAATAATTAGGTCTTTCATTTAGTACCCACAGATTTTCAATTTTCGAAATAAATCGCCCTATCCACATGCAAAAATACACATATTTGAGAATTTAACATGCCTCTAACTCTTTTGAAAAAATAATCAATTTAAACGTGTCCGGATATTGTCTTGAATTATACCACCTCAGATTTTCGATTTTCGAGAAAATTTGACCCCTCCTGAACTAGATGTCGGATTTGTGTTTTTATGAATATGGGACCATTTCTCAAGCCTCCTCTTTTAAATGAATCAAAAATCATCAAAATAAGAGTACGATTACTATATAAAACGCCCACACGAACCAAAAAAAAGCGGACAGTCGAATTGTATACCTCCTCCGTTCGGGGTTCGTCGGTCAAAAAGAAGAAAAGAAAATTCATATGATTCAAATGAAATGAAACTGTGAATTAAAAAAAAACTGTCAGGAAATTGAAAATTTACTAGAATTAGAAGACATAGGAATAGGCATTTTCTATTTATGTTTATAATTAGATTTAGGTTTGTGCATTTCCTTCAAGTTGCTCAATAGGTATGAATATTTTTTACAAAAAATTGGACGGACTTTATTAGTTGGTACACTGAAAAATACAGAATAAGATTAATTCTATTGGTACTGGTAATTTTTATGTTCATGTTGTGCAGTTGTAGTTGGATTGAAAACTTTTGGCACCAACTTCAAAAGTACCCTAACGAAGAGAATTAATATTATTTTGTGTTTTTCAGGGCACCAACTAATAAAGTCAGTCCAATTTTTTTTTCAAAAATATTTATAGGGAAATTAAGCTGAAAAATTTGTATTAACCTAGGCAAATCCAGATATTTGTGATATTAATATAGAACTGTGGCTCTTCATAATTCCAGAGAAAATTATATGACATAAAAGAAAAAGCAGTTTTTTTTTGATTTTCATCGTTTAATTACGTATAGGAAGTTCAATCACAAGAATATTGAAAATACTGTGCATATATGTATACATTTTGTTTTATATACAGGGTGTCCCAAAATTAGCCTGCCAAATGTTCGTTAAGGGAGTTGCAGCCCATTTAACGTACGCGCCTGAAGATGGTTTTTGTGCAATATCTCCAAAACTAATGAAGATAATGGAGCTAAATTTTAGGAATCTACTAATGTTTTGAATCTGAATATGATAGGGTCATAGCAATTTTAAAATTTTAAATAGGGATGCAACAAACAAGGCTGCGTTAGGGCAAAGACTACCTCAACTTTATGTTTGGGCTTTTTCTAAATTTTGTCGTGACCTTATAAAAATTTGGAATTTTCTATTACAAACAGGTACTCTTATCGAACCTCAATAAGATGAACCGTTTCCTAGTAACATCGATTCAAAAGCTTTGCTTTTGTCTCACGTGTAATTCAAAGCATTTGAGATCATAGTAGCCATGGAAAAGACAAGTTTCGCGTTGAGTTATTTGAGATTCGGTGACAAATGTAGTGTTTTTTTCTCTCCCTTAACGAACATTTTTCGACCTATGTTTACTGGAACTTTTTGCATTATTTTTAAACTTAGAATTCGCTGGTGAAGTTTGGCAGGCTAATTTGGGACACTCTGTATTTAACTTTTTAATTATTGTAGGTATCTACCTATAAAATATTTTTTTTGCTCTTTTTACTCGGAGAAGATCTAGTCGGTTTTGTAAATACAATAAATAGATATCAACATTTTTTTCTTCTTCCATCTGCAAACTATTGGTAAACGTTTTATTTCCATGAAATGATGCATTCGCGCCAACATTTCTTCAAAGGAATATTATCCATTTCTGTGGAACACTGTCATAGCTTTGCACATTTCACTCAAATTTTCTCTTATACCTTTTACGGTATACAATCTAGTTGGCAGATTACACACGCACTTGAATGATTGTGCTCGATGTCAAGAAAAACAACTGTTTTGTTGCAATTACTCAACTATTTTAATCTGATAGTGATAATCAGTGTATGAAAAACAATACAATCTCAGATACATCCGTGCAATTCCTCTACACCGGCCATTGCTAGCTTGATTTATCATCAGTTGGCGGTAAAATAGTACATAAATCTGAGTAGGTAAATTTAAGAATACATAGTGATAAGTAGGTAGTTAATCAAGTAGGTATATTTTCTTTACAAACAGTCATCATTTAAATCATTATTTTTGCCTATTCTTTCTGATCTACTTCGAAAAACGAAGGGGGTATACAATTCAATGTTTGTTTTTCTATATGTACACCATTTGCCTAGTAAATGTGCACCAATTTTGACGATATTTTATCCACCCCCAAAGTTATGGAGGGGGCAAAATTTTTCGAAAATTGAAAATTTTATGTAACAAAATTGAAGAAAATATAAGTTCCAGCCATGTTTGTATTGGTATTTTTTACAAACAATAGGACAGGCTTTATGATTTGGTGCATTGAAAAATTCAAAATGTGATTAATTCTATAGGTGCTGGTTCTTTTGAAGTAGGTGCCAAAAGTGCAAATGCACCACTTCAAAATTACCAATCTTTGAAACTGTGCTTATTTTTTCAAATGTATAGCTTCAAAATTCTCCCATTTAACTTCTAAGTAGTATAGCAATGGAAATAATTAGATTCTCCTTTTAAGCATTTAAGAAAATATAACTATATTTGTTGTATTTGCATAACTACAAGCTTTCAAGCTAACAAACAAAGTTATATCTTTACAGCTGAGATAAATTCGAGTCTTTTCTGTTCTCTAAGAATAAAAAGAAGGGGGGAGTTCAAATGTTTTTTGTAAATAAGCATCTGTAACTTCAAAGTGACTGAACTGCTGTCCCAAAATTTTTCGATAAAAATGCTATATTTTGAGATTTATTCAGAAAATCTAACGATATTATTGGCTTAAATTGACCACTATTGAAAAAAGAATATAAAAATCAGCAATGGTTGTTTTTTGTTTTACCTACCTACATAAATTTCTATTTCAAAACTAGGAACCATGAAAATATATAAATATTTTTTACAAAAAATTGGACCGACGTTATCAGTTGGTGCACTGAAAAGTACAAAATAATATTAATTCTATTGGTGCTGGTACTTTTGAAGTTGTGCAGTTGCAGTTAGATTGAAAACTTTTGGCACCAAGTACCAGCACCAATAGAATTAATAATAATTTGTACTTTTCGGTAAACCAACTGATAAAGTCCAATTTTTTGTAAAAAATATTTGTTTCACACTTTTGAATGTTACATTTGTCACGAAAATCGTTGAACGTTCACCATTAATTATGTATGCTTTGCTTATATTTGCTATTATTCAGAAATCTAAAAATATCGTCGCAGATATACGCATATTATAAACTTTACCACTCTTTTAACTCAAAAACCGTAACTCTAAGAAAACAATTTTCAATATAAATGTTGCTAAAAATAAAAATAATCTGGTCATTGATTTTCTATTCTCAGATTTTCAATTTTCGAAAGAGTTTCCTCTTCCACATAGCGGAAATGCACATATTTGAAATTTTAACATCGCAGTAACTCTAAAACCGAGGCTCTTTTGAAAAAATGTTAAATTTAAACGTTTCCGGATATTTCACTTCTCAAGTCTCCTCTTTCGAATTCGGAGAAGGTTTACTATATAAAAGGCGCGCACGAACAAAAAAAAGCAGACAGTCGGATTGTATACCTCCTCCGTTCGGGGATCTTCGGTCAAAAAAAATTGAATCATCATTCAATGTTAGTTGGTAACAATTAATATAAACGGCATAGGCACATATTAACTATATAGGTACATGATCTTCATTTTAAAAGTTCTCACCTCGGATTTTCCAAATGAGAAAATTAAGAAAAATGCTGGAATGCGGAAAAAAGTATTATTTTAACCATGTTCTCTTCACTCTTTCTTTAAAGAAGCGAAATTATGTAAATTAATTCTAGCTCAAATGCTGTATTTTAGTAATGTTCTAACTATATACTGGATCAAATTTGAAATATTCGGTTTTTTTTTCTAGCACATTGTTACAAGATCATTTTTACTATTATTTCTAGAACAACAAATTCTCACAAGCCAATATTGAAACAATGCTTACAGAAATTAACAAAGGAAGCTATACATTAATGCCTACTTACTCACAAAAAGAAAATTCAGACGCTAATGACACTTTTCCATAATCGTGTGAAAAAACACTTTGAACAAACAATACATTATGTTCGTTGCTTTGTACCTATTTATACCATCTAAAATTTAACAATATGTGCTTATAGATACATACATCGCAGTGATAGCAATTTTTATGTCTCAACACATATCTTACTTCTAGATTGTTGAAATCTAATTTTTACTAAATTTTGAGTCTGCTTTGTCATCGTCTTTACTCAACCTATAAATTTTGCTTGAAGTAAGATCTTTTCTCAAGGAAAGGAAAGGATGTATTATTTAACATGCCTAGCATCATTTTTACGTAATGTGTCCATGAAGTACGAAGTCAATTTTGTATACTTCCAAAATATTGTACAGGGTAATTTATTGACCAAGGTAACCTTTTAGACATTTTCCTTGAGATGCGTCTTCAGAAGATAATTGTGGACTTCCAGGAGATTATTTTCATTTTTATCCTAAAAAGCGTTTTTACGCTTCAAAACTCATTTTTGAATATTGCCCAGTTGCTATTATGAGCATGGAACCCATCTTCTACCACAGATGAGCGAACTGGCTATACTATAAAATAAAAAGCAACAAAATGGTCTATAAAGTTTCCGAGATAATCTTGTTAGAGGTAGGCAGACTGAAAATAGGTCTTTTGGAATCAGTGCGTCTTGAAAGGTGATAATATATTGATAGCCGGATATCGAAAATATTACCCGATTACAACTACTTTCATAACTATAGTATATTATATTGTTTTATCTCTAACTATCTCTATCATGTTTATCCTTAGAATAATTGAATTTAATAAAAATAATATTACGAACTTATGATTGGTATTGGTAATAACAGGTAACATCAAAATAAAATACGAAACTTAGCATACAAACATGTCACGAAGCAATAGATTTCAATTATGAATCAATTAGGAATCTCTTCTAATTACCTACTCAAAGCAATAAATTTCAAGACAACCTTCTTAAACATTATTTTCATCTTGTCGTTGATATTACTGTAAATTACCTTTATATAGCATTCTATATTTTTTTGTTTTTATATTATTATTATTTCTTATTACTCTATTAATTTCTATATTGAAAACACTTTGCAATGACACTAGAAGTCTGGAAACAGGTGATTTCTGGCTAAACTATAGGTTATATGTATTAAAAAAAATCTCACAAAAGTTTTTTGTCAATCATAAACCCTTTTTTAAATTGAACACCCTATATATTTTCGCATTTTCAGATAATCAGTTTTACAACAATTTAAATGATATAGGGTGTGATGGATGTTCGACTTAAGGATTTTTAAATTTTAAATAAAATATTTATTTTTTCTCAATTTTAAAGCTCTCAATTTTTTGTGATAAAATTTGTTTTTCATTACCTCATAAATATTTAGTATTTCTCTAATGTTAATATTTTATTTAATATTTGAAAAACTACAAGTCGCACAAGCACTAAATCCTATATCATTTAAATGATTGTGAATGTGAGTATCTGAAAATGCAAAAAGATATAGTATTCGATATAAATAAAAACATCATTTACATTATATCTCAATCATTGGAGTAGCTGTCGAGAATCAAAGTAAATCAATAAAAAGGGCTAATATTCTACAAAAAGTTTGTTTGGATATTTCCTTAATATAACGTATAACATAGGGTGTTTCCAGACTTTCAAGGCACCTTCTATATTATTATACATACATTGCTGTTGTATTATCATAGCTGATTTAATAAAATCTTATAATTATTATTGTTATACGTTGTAATATTTAATGTTTCTGAAAGGTAAGCAAGAAATCTGGTGTGTTCACTTACACGATTTCCCATGGAGTATAAAAATCGTTTGAACAATGGTCATATTGAATTTTGACGAAGGAGGAACGGTAAAGGGCTTTAAGTAGAATGCTTTAGACAAGTTTCCTCAAGATCTTTAGAGCCATTTTCACTCAAGGAGAAACGCGTTTCAGCTATTATCTAGCAACGAGTGCGAGTAGGATGCCCAATCTATGTCACCGGCAAGCCAAATGGATTCCCTACAAAACAAACAAGAAAGCAATAAAATCGTTCTAACCGTTCTCGAGATAATCTTGGCACAGACAGACAGACAGATAGACAGACATACACATAGATTGAAAACATGTTTTTTTGGACCTCTGAAACGTGAACACCTGTTAAAAATCGTACACCGAAAATTTTACTCGAATACAATACTTTCCTTACCTACTAGGCTACTTAGAGTAGCATTACGAAAGTAAATATTGGTTAAAATTCAAGTAAAATATTGACTTTTTATTGCATACAAGCAAAATCTACTCGAGCTTTGTAGTTTTACAAACTTTTGTGAAAAGCTTCCGTATTATTCAAGCTATAACAAAAATTGACCTAAATGCAATAGTTTCTTTACAATAGCTACTTGAGGTAGGAGTAGTAAAGTAACAGTACTAGTACTACCTAGTCCATTGAGTTTTGTTAGAGAAAGTAAACAGTTTTTTTTGTTGAAAAAGTTCAAAAGTGTAACCTTTGTGTAAAGCCACATTTTGATAAAGGTATGATTTATCTAACAATCTAGATAGATACAAGATATACTAGACAAATTGGGCACAACTACAAAATAGCGGCAAAGTACATAATCATCTTCAATCATAAAAGTTTCTTGATCGCTCAGTCTAGATTGATAATTATCTCGATAGTATTAATTAAACCAACTGTGAAATATTTAATTAAGCAGTCGAGAGTTCGAGAGACAGAATAAGGAAGCGGATAGATAGAGTCCATAGACACGTAGATATAAAGGATTTATATTCGTGGCCAGTGCACCATGGTAAAGAATGAGGAATGACCAGATTATATACACAATATGTTGATAATAAAAACTGGAAAACTGCGGTAAGCATATGATGTGGTTCTTGGAAAGGGAATAGTTTCCATAAGAAGAAGCTAGTATATAGAAGAGAGAAGAAAAGGTTCTAGTATTTTATTACAGCGGTTAAATGACAAAGAAATAAAAACAAAGAGAAAATTACATCCTCTCATAAGCTGACATGTATTCTTTTGACATGAAATTGAAACAGGAACGTAAGATTTCTTCCACTTATATCTATGATTCAATCGATATTGAGATCTGTCAAATGGGAAAACATGGAGGACTTAAGGATAGTATTCAAAAATAGATTATCGCTTGATGTCTATTTTATTATTAGAATCAGCTCATCCTGCTCATCCTTGAAATACGAAGTTTTACACGAGAGTCTTATAAAATTAACATAACTGCTATGTTTTTGAAATTGTCACAAATATTCAAACAACATTTTTCACATTCATTAATTATTTATTAAGCCGGTTTGTCAGTTTTTGGTACAATGGTTACCTTATCTAGTTAACGAGGTGAACTTGAAAATTACTGTATTTTAAACCTAACCTACAGCTAACAGAGAGTCCCTAAGATATAAAATCAAATGATCATAGCTGGACCAGGGTCTTCCGTTCGTCGCAATTTTGGGCGAAGGCTCGCCAGCCGCACCCGTTAGTGATAGATGAGGGACGAAGCTACTCAATTCAGCTCTCCAGGCCGTAATATGAGATTTGAGATTACGAACTACTCAGTTAAACCACAGAATCATCACTGTTGGTTGATGAGGTCAGACACGGCTACGAACATTGGTACTGGTTCAAAAGTCTCTGAATGTTTGCCATCGTTTCTTGAGGTTTACATCTCACCTGGGTATCTCTTCCGGATCGGAATCTGAAGGCATTCCTCGTATAACCATTTTGACCTTACGTTCGGATGCAAAGGAGTACGAGAAGTTGGTACTAAAGGTCCAATTCTTCCATGGCTTAAATTTCTTAAAATTCTGTTCTTACGAAGGATGCCATTTTGAACTAAATGTTGGATAAGTCTTCTCAATCTGTAGATAAATGTTTTTTCAAGATAGAATGGAATATGGATTATACCATTTTTTATTCCATACATCCGTTGAAAAAACAGCGCCAAAATCACTTTGATGCTTCGATGTATTTCTGCCTGTTTTCACAACCTATTTTCTCCGAATCTACTTAATAAAAAGAACTCAAATTTGCTTGTTATACAGATTTAGGTGACACTGTGATAGCATCATGGACTTCATTAAGAGATTTATAATTTTGGAGGGTAAGTTTATTAGGCAAATAATAAAATTAAAAGAAAAAATATCTATCTATTTTGAAAATTTTTTCAAAAGAGTTACGGTTTCTGAATTTCGCAATGGTAAAGTCTGAAATATGTGATATGCGTATTTTTGCTATGTGGTAGAGCAATTGTTTTCGAAAATTTAAATTATGAGACGGCCAAATTAAAGAAAAGATTATACGTAGCAACATTTAAATTGAGTTATGGTTTTCGAGTTACAGCAGTAAAGTCTGAAATATGTATATTTGCACCGCGATGTGTTATGAGATCTCTGAATAATAAATAACATAAGTACAAGCTAAGCCTATATCTTTTTGGGTATTAGTGAACGTTTAACAATTTTCTAATGTTACACTAAAAATGTGAAATAAAGATTTTTTACAAAAAATTGAACCGATTTTATTAGTTGTTGCACCGAAAAATACAAAATAATATTAATTCTATTGGTGCTGGTAATTTTGAAGTTGTGCCGTTGTAGTTTGTTGTTGTAGGCACCAACTCCAAAAGAACCAGTATTTTTCAGTGCAACAACTAATAAAGTCGGTCCAATTTCTTGTGAAAAATAATTTAAATGCATTGTGATTGTATGCTCAAACTCCTTGTCATGAGAAATGTTTCATTATATACAATAAATGATTGAATTGCATTGATATTACGGTTATAGCAATAAATAATAATAAATATAGAATAAAACTAAAGAACGGGAGTCCTATTTTTTGGGTGGATTTTGATAAGTCTTAACAATCGTGGCATCTCTTGAATCGTAGGTACCTAGTAGGTAGACATATACATTTTTAAAAATTAATTTATACTATAGCTGCTACAGTATCAAATAATGAAAATAATATAAAGTTAAAAATTAAAGGGAGTCCTCACACAATAAACTTTTGTTTTTGCACGTTCTTAATAATGGCTGTATCTTTTGCACCAGTGGACGTGGACCGATTTCGATTTTTTTGCTAAGAGATTATTAAATAATTGTAATATCCAGCAGCTCCTTCCCCCTGAATATCTCTCCGAAAGGAGGAGAGGGGAAATTTATCTCGAAAATAAAAAGTCAGTTGATAGGATTAAAGATTACCTATTGTATAAAAGTTGTTAGGTTTTGTAAAAGCTACAAAACAAGGATCCTGTAATTATACAAGGTGACTCAAAGAGTCCTGGCCAACTAAAATTTAGTTTTTTTAAATGGAATGATAATTTCCTAATCGCATTTTCTGACACGATTAAACATTCTGAATAATTATTATGTAACATGTCATATGGCTAAGCCCGTTAGTTTATGAAATAAATCGAATTAAAGAACATACATACGATTTTACGATATTACATTCATTTTATTTTTTTACAAGCTGGTGTCACCTTATAAACGGAATTCTTTGTGTCTCTGTCATGGTAAATTATGAAAATGTCACTAAGCCAAAGGGAACGTTCAACTTTACGAATGAGGTTCCAAAGACCAGCAAAGATTGTTTAATGAAACAAAGGAAGTTTTCAACACAACCTTTCCAGACCGACAACAACTCATATCAAAATTTACTGTTGTGTGTTACAGTTCAAAGATTCGAGGAAACCAGATGTTGCAAAGCACAATTCTTTCGGGAAGACCGACCTACCGGTCTTAACGAATCGATAAGAAGAATTATTGAAGAATGTAATTAGTCATGAAATGTTGCAAAATGTCATTGACACATTTTATTATATTGTTAGCTCATTATCAAGCAGTTGGAGGGGGACATTTTGATTTAGTTTAATAACGATTTAAATTTATTTTTATTCTTGTAAAGTTGTGGTTACTTGTATTTTTCAATTGTTATTATTATTAAATGATTAAAATTTTGCATGTACACATTTAGTACATTTTAATTTTCTTTTTTCCGTTTATAAGGTGACACAAAAATTCTGGCACCAGCTTGGTGAACATAAAATGAATGTAATATGTATCGTATGTATGTTCTTTAATTCGATTTATTTCATATGGGTTTAGCCATACCTATGACATGTTACATAATAATTGTTCAGAATATTTATTCGAATCAGAAAATGCGATTAAAAAATAATCATTCTATTTTTAAAAAACAACATTTTAGTTGGCCAGGTATTTTTGAGCCACCCTGTATAATTACAGGTACCCTTGTTTTGTAGATTTTTCAAAACCTTACAACTTTTATACAGGAAGTTTTTTTATGATGTGTGCCTTTTTCGAAATAATTTACCGATTCGGGAATTGTTACAGTGTATAAAAAGAAAACTAGGATCGACTTTTTTGTTAAGCGCAATGAAAAATAAGTAGAAATAATATTAAGTTATTATATTGGAGCTGGTACTTTTGAAGTTGATGCCAAAAATCTTACCTATAACTACAAAATGCTAGCAATAATTATGTTCTAACTATTTAATAATCTTTCCAGCCAATCAATATCATAAATTAATTTGGATTCTATTAAACATCACTTCAAGTATCGTAATTGTTTGGTTTAACTAAGCTCACAATAATTAATTTTCCCATAATCACAGATTTACCGATTACATCTATAACCGCATCAGACCATGGTATGTTATCCAAGGTGAAACAAGAGATCTCTAACAATGGACAAATATACACCCAACCACATATTGCCAAAGACCAATTCAAAACCCATCGTCCATACTTCCGCTATTTCCTACATCCAGGAAAGGCAGCTTTGCCTTAATATCCGACACAACCATTCCAATATATCTAATTACACTCTTGTCGCCTGGACTGTGTCCAGTAAATTAGAAAGATAATATTGTTATGTGTGACCTATTTAGAATCTGGAAGTTTTCTCAAGTTTGGTGACCACAGTGTCTGGTGAAATAATTAGAAAATTATGAAGGATTCACGCAGGATGATTTCAGTAAGTTGATAATTCTGTTAAGATTAGGATGTTTCGTGTGTGAAAATCAGCTAATTGGCATTTTTTATTCGATTGGCTGAGTCTGTTAGTGAGCGTTTGTTGCTGTTCACGAACTTGGATTTTCATATATAAATGGAGACTAATTACATTATCAAATAATAAATAATTTATTTGAAGTTAACAAAATTATGTTAAAGTTAATTGATACACCTAGGTACATATCGAGGGATCCACAAAAAATCATCTCTAGTGTGCCATCGAATTTCAAAACATGTTTTACTACTATATTTTATTGATGCACAAATCTCAACTAAGGTAATAAATATTGAAAATATCTATCAGACGTATTCATAAACAAATTTCAGTTGGATGATTCAGATTTATACTAAAACCATAACGTTTCATATTATGCTTACCTTAGTAACTGACTAATAAACTCAACACTCAACCAGTACCAATCTAATTTGTTTCTGAGTACGACTGAATATATCCGTGCACATATTTTTAAACTTCACTTTGATACATTAAAATATTTGCCAATAAATGAAATGACTTTTTCTTCAATTTTCAATTTCAGTTCAAAGAAATTTTTTGGTTATTCTTGTTTTAAAATCATCTAAAAAGAGATAATATGCTTAATATGCTGAAGATTACCAAAAGAATATTTGTTTTAAAAAATTCGTTGAAAAATCTTGTTTCTTCTCTACTGCTCTTATTTCCCATCCTACAATAAAAGTGATAGATCAGAAAGATGCAAAATTCTAGCAGCATTACTTAGGTAATATTTTTTTCTCAACTTATATTGGGTCGTTTTCACGAAAAATGCATTTTTATACACGACCGTAGCAGTCGCGCCCCCTAGCGGTATAGTTAGGAACTTGAAAATAATTTCCAGCAATTTAATATGGTCGATTTCCTTAAAGTTATCGACAGAATTAATAATCAAAAATAAGTAGCCACTAGAGTAGTACCTATCGTGTTAGTTACTACGAAAACGATAATACAGAACGTGACGGTTAACACAACGTTAGTTGAGTAGAAGTAAATTTTGAATACGGCTGTACATGTCTAATTCAGGAAGTTCAAGTTCAAAGTACTTCTGTTATTCAGTCTAGTCTGGCAATTTGAACTATAATAATAAATTAGCACTAATCAGAAAGTAGACCAACCACAGAGCATAAGCTAAATTCATTTAAAGAAAACGTAAAGCAAAAAATATCTTCTCAAAACATTATTAATTGTCCAAATGATGAATATTGGTATAAAATTGTGTTTTTTTGTCTGTTCCAATAGCTCAAGGACAAATTGTGACATCGACTTCGGACCAACTTAAATCAACGCATAATGGCATTAGAACAACTTATAAGGTTTTGCAAAGAATGTGAATAGGTGTATTTTTTCAACGAACAATCAGGCAGTGTAGGTAGCCTAAACTAAACTGTGCATACAGACCACTATCATAAAACTATTGAAGCAATGATAGAGAATATAATAGGCATTTTACATTATTACTTTTATAAACCAGGCGAAATAATCGGCAAACATTATCAACGATCTTCTTTCCGGTCTGAATAACCACACCAGGTCTATCGACTTCTTCTTCGACGTCTCGCGTCTCTTCCGCTGCCGCTGGCTACCTTTAACTCCGGCGATCGGTGCCACCATATAGACAAATATTAGTTATTTCCCTATGGGTGCCACGCATAAGGCACTGATGGTGCTTCCCATCCACGGATTGGTGGAAGGGGGCACTTCTGCTGCTGATGGCTGGTGCTCTCCTTCTTCAGGTCAGCAAGTTTGTATTGGGTAAACCAAGGCCCACGTCGTAGGTATACACTACTTCTTCTGCGATATCCCATACCGCTGTTACGCTTTGCCAGCCATCGGATATCGTATGGCTTCAGGTCTTCTTCATATACATCCGTTGTTAACACTACCCCCACACTATTTTACTTCCTCGCGGACAAGAAGTGCTCCGTTTGAAAACAAAAAAGTGAATTTATTATTTTTGTGGTGTGATTCGATATTGACCGCGAGTGTTGGATACCGGAAGAATGCAGAACTTTGAGCTACAATTTGATGATTACGTAAATATTTATGCTATTTACTATTTACAAGTAATGATAACACGAGTAGTCGTATATTTTTCGTGGACATTTCGTCTATTATGTATATTTGGAGAAAATAGTTTGAATAAGTGCAATTTCTAATAAGTAATCTACTCTAGATGTCATTGAAATCTTCTCAAAATATGTATTATTATTTAAATGCTTAGAGATATTCCAGAAAATAAATATTTATTACTAATACCCTTACTCTTACAATTATTCGAATTTCTTGGCGGCTTGATGTAAATAACTTAAAGTGAGTTTTTTTTACAGAAATTGAAAATATATTTTTTATACGAATTAGGTAATAATCTAATTCTCATATATTTTTGATCTAGATAATCTCTACTGTGAGCTTTTAAATTTCTCGGCAAAAAATAACACATTGCCTTTTGATTTCGAATGGCATCTAAACAGATAAACAAATAATTAACAAAGAATTTGATGGACTTTCAAAGGAACTTTTCACTAGCTTAGGCATAACATTTTCAATAGAATCTATTTTAAAAGCTTTGAAATTGGCAGAATATAGGTACTCACCTTTGGAAGATAGCGTAGAATAACAACATGATTGAGCAGTAAAGTGGTCTCTAAATATTTTAGTTCTTCTATAAAATAATAGTTAAGAAGAAAAAATATTCATTCAGTTTTAATTAGGGAATGACAAAATGCTTTTTTATAAAAAAAACAATCTATCTTGAGTTCCGGTAGCTTCATTGCGTTTTCATTCATTCATCTATTGTCTTAAAATAGATACATGGTCATAATGTTTTATCAGTCATCATCAATTTATATATATTTTGTATAAATATATAAATTATATTAAAAATTATATATATATATATATATATATATATATATAATGATGAATTTTTAATGATTGGGGTTGCAGTCAAAATGCCAATAAAATTAAAACTCTTTAATCAATGTCGAGCTTTCGGTAACGCTTGTTACCTTCATCGGGACAAAAATCGTGAGATTAATGAAATTTACCAGCTACAAACATTTGTTATTATGCATTTAACTTTATGATTGAACTTTTAATTATGAAACATAAAAGTTCAATCATAAAGTTAAATGCATAATAACAAATGTTTGTAGCTGGTAAATTTCATTAATCTCACGATTTTTGTCCCGATGAAGGTAACAAGCGTTACCGAAAGCTCGACATTGATTAAAGAGTTTTAATTTTATTGGCATTTTGACTGCAACCCCAATCATTAAAAATTCATCATTAATTAGACAGTCAAGAATTTACAATTCATTATATATATATATATATATATATATATATATATATATATATATATATATATATAAATTATACGCTATGGCTATGAACAAAAAGCAAATTAAAATAAATATTTTTTTAATTTCAAGAACTTGAATGAAAACTACATGCATTCAATTGCATCTTCAACTAAATTAGTCGTATTACATGTAAGTATAGTCTATTTAGATAAGCAATATGAATACGTCAGCAGCTAGGGACTTATAAATGACTTTCCAACAATATTATTTGACATTTACAAATTATATATAACTATACAAAGTTTTTTTTTAAATGTATCAGTTGGAATAATACCTAGCTATAGTTTCACAGAGTTATCTAAATGATTCGTCATTGAAATCAATCACAATATAAGTTCGTAATATCATTTTAATTAAATCAAATGTTTCTGGAGGATCAATTTGACAGAAGAGATATAACCTATTGAATAGTTAATCAGCTGATATCAATCAACTTCGATTTGATAACGTTGTAAATTTCCGGCGTACCAAACCATCTGTGACGTAATTCAACAGGTTACATAAATAGAGTACCTACCTCAAAAACCTGACCATACTCAACAGCAAGATTCAAATAAGTAAGCTACTATACTCTTCTTCTGCAGCAGCAGCTTATTCCACCCATCGTCCAGTGAACGCCTCCCTTAATTTTCCTCATCCAGTCATGTCGAGCCAATCTATTTATGTCATCTGACCATCTTGTTTGCTCCTTGTCTTCTCCCATGGCCTACATTCTATCACCTTCCGCGTCTATCTATTGTCTGTCATTCTTCCAGTATGTCCCACCCAGTTCCACATTAATGTGCATATTCTTTCTACTATATCTTTGACTTTTGTTCTTCTTCTTATTTCTGCGTTGATGTTTAGGATTCGTCTTCCTATATCTCGCTGTGTTACTTGAAACCTATGGATAATATTTTTGTTGAAAACTTGCAATTTTATTATATTCGGCAGGTCGGATTTAAAAATGTTTCGCATCTTTCCAAATGCTGACCATCTCAAGGATATTTTCATGCTAGATCTGTTGTCAAATTGTTTTTGGTTATCTCGATTTTCTGAATTAGGTATACAAAACTCTGAACTCTTTCAATTGGTTGATTGTTTAGGGTTATATATTTATTCTAAAGTACGACATTGGTTAAATATTTAGTTTTATTCATGTTGATCTTTACACATATTTGTTATAGATAGAAGAGTTTCAACTGTAACAGCAATAAATTTACGACATATATTGCTGTGTAAAAGTTGCTATCCTCCAAATCTCATCGCTGAAATATTATAGAATCTCTAGACTCTAGAAATATTGGTTCCCATATTAGGGTGCTGGGTATCCATCCACTATGTTGATATTTCTATTTTGCTCATGCAAATAAGCGTCGTATGAGAATAGATGTATCTACAATTCGATTGTGTCTATATTTTTTTGTTTGCGTTGAGGATTTGATCTAGATCCATGGATAAGAGATAATTCCATATCAAACTCTTTAGAATCCAATACATCTTTCCCCCGCTCAAAACAATCTACATAGGTTAAGGTTACGAAGGCCGAATTTTTAAATAAAAAAATATAAATTTCACACTTTTGAGTGTAACATTAGTCATCAAAATCATTGAACGTTTATCAAAGAAGATAATACGTTGCTTATAGATGCTTATTCAGAGATTTTAAAACATCGCGGAAATATACATGTTTCAGACTTACCACTGCTGCAGTAACTCGGAAGCTGTACATTTTTTTGAAATATATCTAATTCAAACGTTGCCGGATATAGTTTCCTCTTTAATTTGTTCGACTCAAATTTTCGCTTTTCGAAAAAAAATTATCAACTTTGGGAGAAGTTTTTGAGGGGAAGGACAATAGTCAATAGTCCTCTATCAAAAAAAAACACGAGGGCCTGTAGCCAGCGGAAAAGTAAAGTTCTCAAAATTTACTGAATTTTATTTTTTTTCTTTATTAATGTTTTTTTTCTGAGCACTTTATGAAAAATTACTTCGACCAAAAGTTGTAGGTAGATATATCTATAACCTAAAATTCTGATGATATTTGCACTATAGCCCCTTTTGATAATTTTTTAAATGTTTGAAAACAGCAAAAATTGGCGAATTTTGTTAACTCTATATTTTACATCAACATTTCGACATAATACATGTCTACAAGGATACAAACTTGTGAGGGTATTAAAAATGGACAAAATCCTCATTTCAATAGCTATACGAAATAATTTTGAAATATTTTGTCAAAGGACTAATTATTTTTATACCTAAAACAATCATGAAAATCAGAGCACTTTTACTATTTAAAAGGCACGAATATCCATAAAAAACAGTCGAATCGAATTGTATACCTCCACCGTTTCTAAATAATAATAGTGGGATTAGATTTCCAGTAATTTTTGAATTTAAAACCGTTGAATATAAAACAAAACTAAAATTATACCTATATTTTAAAGGTTTGATATAGATTTTTATTTCTTTATATCTGTAATTTCTGTTTTGGTTAATTTCCAATAAAAGAATGAGATTTATATCAAATACAAGGTTGCACTCTGTATGAGCGACAGTGTTTCTTTTTATATTATACAAGGTGGATTAAAGTTTAGGCACATATAGAGACATCTTTTTAGAAGCAGTTCTATCTGACTACTAGTGATCTCAAAATGTATATTAAAATTTTGAATTCAAAAATCAATACTGGAATAAATTGAGAAATTGAAGTTGGTAGTTATAACAGCAAAATATTGAAATCGCATCTAATTTTCGAGATCAATTTTTTAACATATTTTTACTTCGTAATTTCAAGAGACGTATTCTTAATTATTGGTCTGCGTTTTATACCAGACTGTAGCGCAAAACGGCTCTAAGGTTTCTGATAAGGTCCCTTTGACTCGCATATAGTCTTTTTTACTTTGTATAAAACAAGTTTAATTGTATCGTTGTGATAATGCTAACATTTTTTTGGAAAAAATAGCACCGACTGCATTAGTTTTTGCACTGAACAATTGTAAATATTATTAATTCTTCTTTTTCTGATAACTTTGAAGTTATACAGCTCTCACTTGTATACAGAGATTCAAAACATAGTGAAAATACTTACATTTCAGACATTAATATGCAGTAACTCAGAAACCGTATTTTTTGAAAAATGTTCAAATTGAGTGTTGCTGGATGAGATGTCTTCTTTGATTTGGCGTTCTCAAGATTGCCCCCTCTGACCCCTTTGGGGCCTAATTTATTTTATGGTACCATTTCTCAAAATAGAAGAACGTTTACTATAAGAAAGGAGCATAATAATAAAAAACAGACAGTGAAATTGTCTCCTCCTCCGTTTAGGAAGTTGATTAAAAAGAAGAACAATTTATGTACCTATCATCTTTTTTCTTGGCGGCGTAATATATCAATAAAATAAGTGGTTATCGAAAAGTCAAACCGTGAATACAAATTACATACAAATTAGCTTGGCCGCTACGATAATAATGCCATGAAGCACAAATTACACCTATAATCGAGAAAAATAACTTTACCGTTGAGAAAATGATACTGCGATACCCTTTAGGCTGTAATAATACGAGCTGCAACTACTCTTTTGCGGTCTGTGCAAATAAAATAGATTAAAAGTATTGGGTATAGTGTAACAATTAAAAGTGAACTGAACCAATCAACTAACTGTACATTGTACATCCATTTGTCAAGAGTTTTTTTCTTTGGTCTGCATTACAAGTAAAAGCCTTGTCTGCTCAACCGCTGTGACAAGATACAGACAAAAATAGCAAACTGAGAAGGCTAGTACTTTTTAATACTTGTTTCTGTGTTGTTGTTTTCAATTGCCATTGCTGCAATAGTAGATAGGTATATACTTAGATTAATTCTAAAAAAGCACACAAAGCAGTTTGTCGAAAGGAAACAATTGCGATATTGTTAGAAAAACCACAATGAAAGTTTGCGAAATGTTTTTCATTTGTTTCCTGTTATTGACCGTTGAATAATGGCGAATGACTGTATGAATGAAAGTTTGTTAAGAGGATTATATGAAACTCCATTCCTGGTGAAGGCATAGCAAATGGGATAAGAAGAGTTATTTTGAAATAAATTAAAAGAACCTATTTTAATTGAGAATTACGCATAAGCTGTGTGTAGCCATCAAGGTTCTTATATCTAATCTAATATATTAATACGTGCAATTCTTGTATACTAGATGAAAACCCGACTTCTCTCGGGTGAAATGTGACTCATAATCCACAATCTTTTATAAAATGTAGGTAGATATTTATGTAGTTATCGGTTTTCAAGGAATATTAGGCAAGGCATAGATTCGGATAACATAGTTCATTGTGTTTAATAATTATAATACATTAAAACTGCAAAAGTTTTTACATTTTTTATTTAGAATCAACTTTCAAAACAAACTAACTAAATTATCAAAATGAAGAGCTGTCAAGGTTTATTCTCTGTAAACCTCTCGATTATAAGCACTCAGGATTGACAGTAGGTACATGTGCAATTCACGTCAAAGTCTATTGACATTGATTGAGCTGTTAAAACTATTAGAATTTAACAAAATACTCGACATTCCGAATTTTGCGGATATATGTTATATATATGGAAATCATTATTTTTTATGTTTTATTATTCAGGTAAGATTTCAATCGACTATACCGTACTTCTTCACGGAATTATTAATATAGATATATGTATATTTTTTTCTCTGAAACGGCTCTAACGATTTTGATAAAATTTGGTATATAGACCAGATTCTAATTTTAAGATTATCTGTATAAGTGGCTTTCCAAAAAAAATCGAGGGTGTTACCTTTGAGGTTCATAAACTTTTTCTTGAATGGTTCGTCAGATTTGGATAAAAATTTGCAACAAGGCGTTTTAAGAGCCGAGAAATCGATTGACGATGATTTCATTTTTTTAATGGGTGTGACCCTGGAAGTCCACACTAGCTATTTCGGGAATGGCTCCGCAGATTGCGATACCATTTTCAATATGGGGTTTGAAGGTCGAGAAGTCGATTGTTGATAACAGCTGATTTCTGGTATGAGAAATCAATTAGCTATACTTTCATTTTTAAATGGGTGTGACCTCCGAGGTCCACACTAGCTATTTCGGTAATGGCTCCGCAAATGAGTTCTGGTATGTTTCAGATTCATATTTATTTTGAAATCTGTAAATTATGAGCTAGATGAACGATAAAAGTAATATTTACTGATCTACCGATCGCAATACATTTTATCTAGAAATATGCACCTTTTTAAGCTAAGATTAAACATCCTTAGTAACTCTTATAGACCCAGTCTAAATATATATAAATATATATATATAAATAAATAATTTAGTAAGTATAATATGAAACTTTCATTACTTGTCTTGATTAGTCTGTGCATTCAACATCGTCCTTCATATTATTACTGAAAGTTTATATTTTTAAGATAATTTCTAGTCGTAGTCCTTTTTATTTATACCTACTAAACGTAAAATATTTTTTGATGCAGGGTGAGCCAGAGAAAACGCATATTTTTAAAATTACTAGTACTCGAGAGAGAGAACAATGTGGAGACGAATAGCACGAAAGATATGTTTCAGAACATTCAAATCATGATTCGTAAATTTAAGCCACGGCATTGGATAATAAACGATCAGCAGAACCGGTTATATAACTGGAAGGATTTCTGTATGCCGATCCAGATTCCATGGTCGGTGAACTTGGCGATTATGAGGAAGAGCCATTTATACTTATGGACGAAACTTAGGCAGCAGTCAAAAAGCTGAGAGAAGGTAAAGCTACTGGACAAATGCCTCAAAAAATACTGCATTCTCTCTTCCAAAGGATATAGAAAAGAGGACTTTGTCCATAAAATTGGTCCACGTCGGCCCTTTTACAGCTCCCAAAAAGGACCTAAGACTAATTCTGGTAACAATCTCCTAATAGCGTTCACTCTATTAAAATCATTCTGTACGAGTTGCAGGTGCGATAAAATGCTATTACTGATCACCAGATTGCTGATGATTTGTCAAGAGACGTGGAACTGGAGAGAACATTTTTAATGCAAGGCAGCTTATAGAGAAAGCTAGGGAGTATAGCGTTCTGATGTATCTTGTTTTATCGTTTATGAGAAGGCCTTCGATAATATTAGGTGGCCGAGACTTTAGAATACTTAAATTGAGATTGGCGTACCAATCCATCTGATCTCCATGGTTAAAAATCGATACAAGGCCTCGGAAGCAGTGGTGAAGATCGAAAACACTTTCTTTGATAAATACGATATTTGGAAAGGCGTACGATAGGGTTTTATTCACCATGTTTTTTTAAGGTTTACAGTGAGATTATAATGCAACACGTTTTGGAACAATGGAATGGTGGGATTTAAATTGGTGGGAAGTGATTTTCCAACCTTCGTTTCGGATATGATACTACTTTAATTCCGAGCAGAGTGAAAGAGCTGTGGGAACACATTCAAAGAGTTGAAGTGGTGAGTTTAGATTGTGGTCCAAAAATAAATATCAATAAAACCAAATTTATGATGTTGATAATAAACATCAGAATAAACCGGTCAACATGGGCCACATTGAATTAGTGCATTTATAATGGGCTCAATGCTACGTAAGTCCGCTTTATGCGAATACAAAGTAGACGACGCATTGAAATTGCTCGGTAAGCCATGACGCAACTATCGAAATTATGGAAGAATCGTAACATAACGAAAGGTAAAGTAGTTAATACGCTAATTTTCCCGGTTTTCTCTTACGCTTCCGAAACATAGACCATTCACACAGCCAATTGATGGTTTTGAGATGTGGGTATGTCCAAAAATGCTGCGGATCCCATGGACGGCGAAAAGAACAAACGTTTCTATCTTAAACATCAAACCAATTCAGAGACTCTCGTTGACGTCTGTCGATCACTGACTCGTTTGACTGAAGTAGTGTAAAAACTCGTGGATTCCAGTTTAGCGTCCGCAGCACGGCAAACAAATGACCCGTATCAATGGAGAAGGACAGTATAGCAGATCCTGAGAAATATAGATAACTCCGGATGGCAATCATATACATCAGCAGCGATGTTAAGACTGAGAAGAAGAACTTGTTGACGAGTAGGGTGTTGACCTTGAGCAGTCGTTCGCAAACAGTTGATTCAATGCAGTCAGCCCCTATGGAGCGTTGAAGAGTTTTAAACAACATGCGATTACTCTGGTTTCCCCTGTATAAATTTATTGTTATATTTCGGGAGTTGTTAATGGCTCTACCCTTACAGCCAACCTTTATCAGGTCTTCATTATGAATCAATATTCCTTTCTACTCTCAATATTTTAGAAGCAATGTTCTGAGATTTTTGCTAATACAAAAATGTTGCTGACTCAAACGTGCTGCATGTCATCTTTTTGTAATTATCCATCGAATGAAATTATTCCGGAGTAGATATCATTATTTTTTCTCTAAAGGTTCAAGATAAAACACATTAGTTTACGTTGTTGTTTTTTGAATCTATTAAGGTGCCAAAACTTTTTATCTCAAATAGGAACCTACATTTTCTCAAATGGAATTAAATCAACCCAAGTCATAGTAACTTAGCTATTCCATTCAAGTTCCACTGATGTTCCCATTTTATAACGTATGGTCGCAGACGACTTGGAGATATTGCATTCAAAATATCAGTAACAATTTTACAAAACAAAATTTATTTTTAAGAGTTACTTACCTACCTACGCATTCGCTATACTTATATCGCATTATTCAAGAGAAATAAAGAAATATCTTATGTTGCCGAAAGATTATTTGCCTTTTTCGGTTTCTGCTAAACCCATTATTATTATCGAACAAGATTCTATTATTTTCTATGACGGTGTAATAATGGCTGTGTTCCCAGAAGTGACTGATTACCAATCGATTAGTAATCAGAATGTTGACAGGTAATCAGTAAACAATAGTGGAACATAATATTTATTTTGTTTCTCCTATTACCCTATTCTATTAAGGGCATCTATCGTTTTTTTTACTACATAATCTTTTTCACCATAAATATATTTAAATGTTTCTTCTTCCATTTTCATTTTTTTAATATGTGTCATTTTTGAATCAATATTATTTTAATTATTTTGACAATTGAGCTAAGCGATGCATCAGTCGTTTCCACAAGAGTATTATGAGTGATTACTGTGATTACTAGAAAGATTGTTAATCTGTCACTTCTCTAGACGCAACCATTGTATGGCAGAATATGAAAATTCCAGTTCCTAATACTCCGTTTGTTTTGAGGCTTGGGGTGTACTTGAAAAAATGAATGATAATTTTAGGTTCTTTGCCACCAGTTAGTTGTTTTATTTTTGTAATTGCTTTAAAAAGTTTTCCAAAAATTTATTAAATTAGTTCCAAATCGTGAGTGATGAGTGATTACTGTGATTACTAGAAAGATTGTTAATCTGTCACTTCTCTAGACGCAACCATTGTATGGCAGAATATGAAAATTCCAGTTCCTAATACTCCGTTTGTTTTGAGGCTTGGGGTGTACTTGAAAAAATGAATGATAATTTTAGGTTCTTTGCCACCAGTTAGTTGTTTTATTTTTGTAATTGCTTTAAAAAGTTTTCCAAAAATTTATTAAATTAGTTCCAAATCGTGAGAATTTTCCTCGTGTCATTCTTGGTAAGCTTGGATATTTTTAAATTAAGTTACGATCAATTTTCTGAATAATTGTTCCGTAGATTAGAAATACGTTTAACTAACTTAGGAGGATTTTCCATTTTTTATCAATTTTATCACCTTCTTAATTTAATGATTCTTTGTTTCCATGACAACTTGAAAAGGTAATGAATATCTCGGCAAGATAAGACAGTTCTTGATTATTATGGAATATCTCGTTAGATGTTATATTATGGTATAGGGAATGCTTAGGTAATTCATCTTGAAAGTCAGTTTTCTTATGAATGATGTAAAAATAAATAATATTTTTTTTAATTTTTTAATGCAACTTCTAAAAACCCATACGGCCTATTCACTTAAATTGTACACAAATTTGGTTGCTCAATCTTAGACATTTTGTAAGATGAACATTTAAATTACTGTGGGTGTATTTTTGACCGACGAACCCCGAACGGAGGAGGTACACAATTCGACTGTCTGCTTTTTTCTTTTTTTTTTTGGTTTGTTCGTGCGTGAGCGTACTCCGATTTTGATGATTTTTGATTCATTTGAAAGAGAAGACTTGAGAAATGGTTCCATATTTGTAAAAACTCAAACCAAAATCTCCTTCCCTCCGAAAACCGCCCCCGAAGTGGTGGAGGGGGCAAATTTTCTCGAAAATCGAAAATTCGAGTTGCCAGAATTAAAGATAGGACAAAATCTGGAAACGTTTAAATTGAACATTTTTTCATAAAAGTTACGGTTTTCGAGTTACATTCATGTTAAAATCTCACATATGTGTATTAAGGCTATGTGGAAGAGGCGATTTCTTTCAAAAACTCAAAATATCTGGGAACCTCATGAAAGACAATAATATTTTTAGCAACATTTATAATGAACATTTCTTCCTTAGAGTTACGGTTTTCGTCTTCGAGTTAAGCGGTGGTAAAATGGTTAAATCTAAAATATTTAAGCGTATTTCCGCAGCGATGTTCTAAGATTCTATATAATAACAAGGACAAGCAAAGAATATACGTGGATAATAGGACATTAGTGGTCTTAGTGAACGCTCAACGATTTTCGTGACCAATGTTACACTCAAAAGTGTGAAATAAATATTGTTTTACGAAAAATTGGACCGACGTTATTAGTTGGTAGGGGAGACCCATGTCAATTGTAACAGGGTATCAAATGTAACATAACTCTTTTCCGCACCATCTATGGGCCAAATTCGAAGTGACTTTCACAGTAGGTTCCATTGGTTCCATTCTAAAATACGACAGAAGTTCAGCGCGATCGGTTGGCTATTTACAAAGTTATCATCTAAATTGTAGATTCTACTGTCTCAGGTAAGTTTCAACTATTATATTAAATATGTAGTAACTCAATTGATGCTGCACTTTTTTCTGCTTTGTTGGTATTGTGTGAAAGAGCATCTTTTAAGCTTCCAACCGTGATATAAATCGATCTCAAAATGTGGGGTTATGTTATTTCATTCGCGGCGAACGGCTAATTTCGGCGGGTGGTCACGTTTGTAACACTCAATGTGGGTCTCAATTGTAACATGTTACAATTGATACCCACCACGTCTTTAAATTATTTTAAGCATTTGATTCAAAATTTTTGTGGCAATATAGTTCAAATCTTTACAGAAATGGTCAAACCAAAGTTCGGAAAACAGCAAGAGGGCTAATTCCTCAAGGTATAAAGCAAATCGGGGCTATTACTTCCCAGGAAAGAGGAACATTGGTGACCCTCTGCGTAGCTGTGAATGCTATAGGGAATGCCATCCCTCCAATGTTTATATTTCCCCTGAAAAGGATCAAGGAACATTTTGTACGAGAGGTCCCGAAAGCTGTATTGGCAGTGGAAATAAAAGCGGCTGGATGCAAGAGGGGGACTTTTATTTGTTCATGAAGCATTTCGTGAAGTATGCTAAACCAAGCGAAGAGAACAAGGTGATACTTATCCTGGATAATCATAGCTCTCATTTATACTTACCAACGATTCAATATTGCAAAGATAACCACATAACGTTGTT
This sequence comes from Crioceris asparagi, assembly GCA_958507055.1. NCBI lineage: Eukaryota > Metazoa > Arthropoda > Insecta > Coleoptera > Chrysomelidae > Crioceris > Crioceris asparagi. The sequence continues at coordinate 33,365,654 of OY293829.1, read as the reverse complement.
GACCTTCCTACCTCATACTTCACACAAATTGCAACCTCTTGATAGGGGGTTTTCGGACCATTCAAACGATATTATAATGCCGCTTGTGAACAATGGATAAAAAACAACCCAGAAAAGCGCATGGTTGTTTATATTATAACGCAAATTGTTAGACAGGCACTTCCTTCAGCAATAACTCCGAAAAATATTATGGCAGGATTCTCATGCACTGGAGTGTGGCCATTTAACAAGAATATATTTTCGGACGACGAATTCTTACCTGCTCAGGTCACAGACCGGCCTCTGACCACTGAAACGTTAGCTTAATACAGATCCAAATGTCACAGAAGAAGAAAATGCGTCGGAAAATGATCCTGCAGAAGTCAGATTAAAATCGCTTTCAACGACACCACCAGTTTCCGTTCAAATTAACCATTTTCCACCTTTACCGCAGAGGAGTGCAACTTCATCTCCGGCAGACATCAGGCCCTTCCCTCGAGCAGATTTTTCTAAGCCAAAGACGAATCGGAATAAAGAAAGAACTGCCATCCTTGCCGACACCCCTGAGAAAGACGAGATCGTTGAAAAATATAACAAAAAGCAGATCTTACTGGCAAAGAAACAAATAGCTACTAAGGAAAGGGTTCAAAGGATCAAGCAAACTAAGAACCGGAGGAAGACACACGAAACTGCAAACGATTCTTCATCGGATGAAGAGGAAATAATTTGTCTCAAATGTTGCGGATCCTACAGGAACAGCAAGGAGGACTGGCTACAGTGCCGCCTATGCAAGAAATGGGCACATTCCACTTGTGCGAATAATGACCCTTTGTTCGTTTGCAACAATTGTGAATCAGATTAGGCAGAATAATATAATGTATTGTTATTTCTTATTATTCTAAGACCAGAATACTTTAATGGTTTGTTTTTAAGGTATATTTATTTATTTTTGTACCCTCAAATGAATATTTACTTATGTTGTTATAGGTATTTATCGGAAATAAAACTTTCCTTTTTTTGTATTTGATTGTTGTTACAAGTGACACCGTCTACTGTAACAAATGAAACCTACCCGGTTTCAATTGTCACATATGTCATGCTTGAATATTTCTTTTTTTCTACGCCGACTGAACGCAATTTTTCCAATATAAAAATTAAACTGTCATTTACCACAGTCGGAACAAATTAAAAATAAATAAACGAGCATTCTGATGCCTCCACGTTACCGCGTATTAAATAAAAACGAAGAAATGTTACAATTGACATGGGTCTCCCCTACACTGAAAAATACGAAATAATATTATTTCTGTTGGTGCTGGTACTTGTGAAGTTGGTGCCAAAAGTTATCAATCTAACTGCAACTGCACAACTTCAAAAGTAACAGCACCAATAGAATTAATATTATTTCGTATATTTTTCAGTGCACCAACTAATAACGTCGATCCAATTTTTCGAAAAAGATATTAGTTTCAGGAAAATATATTAAAATTAAACATATAGAAAAAGTGATGACAGACTCGGATTCGAGCTCTGATCATAAAAATTATCTTGTTTGAGGACCTATAGAAATGCTATTGTTGTATTGCCTGTCATTATATGTATTTACAAGTATTTCATTCATGAAGCTTTGTAATATTCTATTCTATTCTTCTATTATGTTTTGTTTGCGGTGATGGCATGAAAAATTTTTTTCAGGTGAAACCTAAAACAACTGAAATAATCGATTGTATACTTCATTCTTGTCCCAAATATTTCATTTATCTTTCAAATATTGACTATGAGCATTTTTGTGATTTCCTTTGTGTTTATAATATCTGAAAATTATACTACCTACATATATAATATCCGAATTATGTCACAATTAACAGCTAACTGTTAACTGAAGAGAGCAGCACTAAGTTGCTAATAATTGATCTTAATAACGTTCGCAACCTAATTAAAATAACATGTTCCTCAACACGCCTCATAACACTCATTACTTTATGTTATTTTTTATAGTGTGTCATTAAGTGTGTACCTACCTGTTGGGTTATTATTTATTACGTTATGGTGCTGGGTGAAATATTGTAATTACCCATAATAAAATAATATACTCGTTGTCTGAGTGGATTAACTGTGGTTATCAATTGCAGGATGAAATTTCTTTGGGTAACGGTGTTGGCGCCGCCCCCATTGATGCCGCTTTCAGGAAGATATCGAAGAATAACACAGCTTTTCTTATATGGAAAATCGATGTGAGTATACATGGATATATTTTTTTCTTTAGGTTTTGAAGATTAAATACAAATATGTTACAGCTTGGCAAATCTAGATCTGTATTTAGTAATGTAGCAATGTGCGAAGTTATAATGAGAAATTATTCGTATGACAAAGATAATTAATATCTTCCTGCGCCACTATAAGCCCTCAGCGATCTTCTACAATCTCACTCTATCTCTAGATTGCTTTTGCTAACGTGTCAACTTGCCCATTTTCTTCAATTCTTCCTCAACACAATCAATCGACCGTTTCCTGGGGCTGCCTCTGGCTCTCTTTTGTAGGGGGGTCCTGAGCCTGCAGAACCTGGTGATCGTTTCTTTGTGAATCACAGCATCCAGTTCGTGGTTCATTTTTATACGATAGGTGAGGTTTCTTTCCGCAGTGTTCCGAAGATTTTCCTCAAAACTTAGTTTAAGCTCATCTTTTACCGTTAGCTATCGCAACTGTAGGTTTCAACTGGCCGAATAATGGTCTTGTAGAAGATAGTCAGCTTAGATTCGACCCTAAAAACCGAAATTAGTTATCACAGAGATTTCCCTCCGTGACGTCACAATGGCGTTTTCTTAAATGGAAACAATCAGTTGATTAATAAAATCTAAGCAAAAATGGCAATCTGCCTTAAAGTTGTCAGTCTTGGAAATAAAAATATATACAGCGATATTGATAATCAATCTTAGTTCGGTACTAGTTGAGTTTGTTTGTTAGTTACGATAATAACATTATCAAACGTAACGGTTTAAGTATCAAACTAAACTAGTATCGAACTAAGACTGATTATGAATACGGCTGTTAAAATTCGATAAGATACTAGTGCAGGTAGTTCCTCAGAAAAGCAGATTCTTCAATTATTTGAATTTATCTAGGTGGCCACGCAGGGTGACAGTTCCTTAGATCTTTTGAGACATTGAAATTTGATCTTGATTCTGAGAGGTTGTAATGATATGAAAAGATCATTTGATGGCGTATGCAGCATTTTCAATAGGTACCTTACTTGATTAGTTTTTGTGTTTATTATGTCATTTTATTATTAATCTTGCATCAAACAAAAAAACATAAATTCTGGCTCTTTTCTCATTTTTCCAAAATTTGAAGGCCTTTAATTTCGAGAACTATCATCTGTCATCTCTAAGGTCGTAATGTTGTTTATAATGAAACAAATGGAAGATCCCATTGAAGAAAATAGACTACATATTTTCATTACGTACAGGGTGTTCAATTAAGCGTGCAAAGTACTGACGCAGTACTAAAAACTACTCACTTTAAAGACTGGCAATGAAAAAATTAAAAACGATATTAGCCCTAATAAAATGACGGTAATAATTTTTAGATTCCTAAAAATAAAATGGTGGGGGGAGTTCAGATGTTTTTGTAAATAAACATCTGTTACTTTAAAGCGGCTGGATGCATTTTAGTGTCGTTAAAAACAGCTTTTCTTAGGCGAACAAATCTTTTACACTTGTGAAATTGGGTATGTTTCTGTCACATAGAAATTATGAAATTTCTCGAAAAAATTAAATCTGTTGAAACAAGAATAAAAAAATTATGCCCAAACAAGCTACAGAAAACAAAGTCTCGATTTGTTGCACCTAATCTAAAATATCGGAGAACGAAAATTAATGAGAAAATTCAATGGACTTTGATAAGTTTTTCAATATTTTCTCCATTTTTTTAATAAAAATGCTATATGCTGATATTTATTCAGATAATTATATAAGATATAGTTATAAGTTGATCGATTATAAAAGTATAAGTATAAAGTATAAAAATGATAATGGTTATTTTTTATGTTATTCAATGTTCCATTTCAAAACTAGAAACCATGGAAAACATAAACAACTTGAACCGTCATCAATGTTTAGCCGTAACTTTTAAGAAAAATGCCTTACCGAATGATTGTCGCATAATAACTATACAGGGTGCTCATTTTAAGACTTATCACCTCGGATTTATCCATTCTAGTGATTTTTTTCAAACATATAATGAGATTGAAAGTTTTAAAATGTTAATACGCACCTAAGCATGAAATATGAGTTTTTTATTAAAAGTTTCAAGTTGTTCACATTTTTTATAGTTCCTAGTTTTGCAATACCAATTTCAGTAACACAGAACCTATTTTTATATTTCAAAATCGGTCATTTGCATTTTTTAAATGAAATCTCGACATGAAAATAAAAACATAAGAAAATTCATTGAATTTTCTCATTAGATTTTCCTTCTCCTTTATTTTAGGTCAGGTGCAAGGTATCGAGACGCAGTTTCTAGTATGTATCTTTATCTTGTTTGGTTATTATTTTTTATTTCATTATGGAAACAACTATTATCATTCGATTACTTTTTATCCCTGCAGTCGCTTTGAAGTTCCAGTTTTTTATTCAGAAAAACATTTGAACCCTCCCTATTATTATTTGAAAAAATGTTCTACAAAAAAATCGAATTTATCTAAGCTAAAAAAAAGTGCACATTTTTTTATTATCTTAATCACTTTTTAATTATTAAGTTGGCGATTAGGACCCCTAGTGACCACCTTGGAAATCTAAAAATTTCCAAAATTATCTTTTGGTTGCTTTAGTCATCAAGTATTTTACCATAAGTTACTTGGCACGCTTAATTAGCCACTCTATACATAATTTTAATTAATAAATTAATCTTGCGTAGGTATTATAATTCTTTAATTTTCATTCTTGCAATTAAATAATGAGTACATACCTATATTTTATTCTTGAATAAAATTTACGAGTCTACTCTTTTCACCTTAGTATTTGCATTACGTATATAATTTTAATTCCCAAATTTTTATTCTTGATTTAAAATTATGTACATAACTCTAATATGAGTATAAAAATTTAGTTTTGATTCAAAAAATTAATAAATTATACCTATTATAAGTTGAATTTTCTAGTATTTTTTACCATAACATAAATAGAATGGGATGAATAGTAACTAAAATTGAAAATATTTGAATAATCAAATGATTATTTATGAATAATTTTCTAGATTTAAATTCTGTTACCGTTTATTTACACTTCTTCCATGAATGACATTAAATAATTATTCAATAGCAATTATACCTTAATATGCTGTAATATGTTTCATGACACGGATTTGTGAATATTTTACTCTCTTAATTATGTTTTATTTATTTAAATAATAAATAATCTTCCGAACTGTTAAAAAATACATAGGTTTATTTTATTCAAACAAATGAATGGAACTTTCAGTTGTTTTATTTCTTTAAGGCACATTTGATCCCAGCTCAAAAGCTTATTCCACTTTTTAGTGTACTTACGGTCTTTCTTATCAGTTTTTTTACATTTTGATTTATAGCACCCAATCTTATCTGAACTAAACTTTGTCTGAACGCATTCAATATCTCACTGACTCAGGTAATGACATAATGTTCGGGATTATGTGTCGAATTACTGATTCGACTATTACGGGTGCCAGGTTCCAGGTTTAGGAGTTAAATGAGTCTGATTGGTCTGTTTGTAGTATTTGAGTTCTATAGTCCTGCTCATACTGGTTGTTAGGCAGTTGTCAAAAACGTGTTTTTCTCAAGGCTTTAGCGTGAAAACGCTTCAAATGATTTTGATGAAACTGGACTAAGACATTTTTCGTGAAGCCCTTTAACAGCTTCTCAAGGCTTATCTCAGAGAAACTGTATGAAAAAGTTATACTCAAATGAACAGTCAAATTTTCCAACTATTTATTAATACGAGATTGCCCAGTGGTCAAAATTTTACACTAATTCATTGAATTTAATTATGAACACTATTGAGATTCTTTTGTCAAAGACTATTTCTCTATAATTATTGGATATAATTTTATTTTTTTATTCAATTTATTTGTAATACATATTCTTAATTAATTTTAGTGCACTCCTTTTCCGTATAAGAGAAAATAATTCTCTTCAGGTAATAATATATATATAAATTCCATCTAAACGATTCTTTCTACGTCAAAATTGAATATGACGATAATGACGATTGTTTTTCTCTTAGCACACCAAAAATAGTAATGGTCGAATGACCTGATCAGACGTTTTTCACATTCGGCATTTGATGAAAGTCGTATGGGTGAACATTTTTTTATCAATGTTTAAAACTTTCTGGCTAAAATGACTATTGACATGTGTAATTTGAATATGAAAAAAATTGACATGTCTGTTCCATCTCTCTAGAACTTGAACGTGGTGGCTGTACCAAGAGACCAATATGGCACTTTCTACGACACAGATTCTTATATTGTGTTTGCTGCCTCTCAATATGGACAACAATCTGGAGTCGATACTGTCGTAAGTACAAAATAATTTATATAATATACAAGGAAGGTGAGTTCCCCCATTCCCCCTAGAGACCAAACTTCAGGAATATATTTAACCTACACTTAAAAATAATTTTGAAAATTTTTCAATATCCTTATTCGTTTTCAAGCTCAATCTTTAGTAAGGTTGATTTCAATGATCCTATCATTAGACTGCCCCTATTTGAGTGATGACTGCACGTATCGAACATTTTGGGAATCAAAGTAGATTTGAAACTCAAAGCAAAAATATCAGAGGATATAAGAGTATTTGTGCTACATTCACAATATTTGCAAGAATGAACATTTATTTAACCAAAATTAAGTAATACTTATATAGGTACCTCAATTTTAGATAAACATCTGTTAGGGTTTTGTACAACCGATAAAATAACTTATAAGATCACTCTGTTGTCTGTAGTGTGATCACAGCTTACCATAAGCTGTGATCTGACCATCTGTTCTTTCTCTGAAGTTACGGAACGTATTATTTGGTATTTATAAGTATAATTCATTATCTCAAGTTACCATATTCTAATCACGTAGGTACTCCCTTTCTCTTCTAGCACAACGAAAGCATACTTGCTCTCAGTGAAATAGAAAGAAAAGCCTTTTTCTCATGGGTTTGGCGTGACTCGTGGTATTTTTACAGAATTTTTTTGATTAAAATGCTCCAAATAAAACTGAAGAAGCTAAAATAAGCTCTTACATTTAAGTTGAATACACTACATTAGTTTACTATGCAAAAGGCGCAAACATCAATAAAAAAAACATGCAGACATATAGTCGAATTGCATACCTCCTCCGTTTGGGTTCGTCGGTCAAAAAATCGAAAAAGCTGGCTTGAGTGAAGAAACGGAGAGAAGATGCGTACTGAAACACTTTCAGTTTTTTGCATATGGTAAAACTTTTATTGAATATTTGGTTTTGTAGATAAACAATTATAATCTGATAAATTCGATTAAGCTTATTTAAATTTTGCCTCGTTACAGTCGCGAAGGAAAACAATATAACAGGGAATTCAGAGAACAATTTCGTGACGTCAGGCTAACCATGTATTCTTTCAATTTCATATTTTAAGGAGGCACTAGATTCGTCTGGTCTTTCATAACACCTCGTTTTCACGATTGAATAAATTTTCAGAATGCTCGATAGCCATTTATTAATTTTAAATAACTTCTATCTTCTTCTTTCTGTATAGGTACTGTTTTGATAACGACCTCAAATTCTTGCTTTTAAATAAAAAGAGATATCTTTGTACCTCCAGCAATGTTTTAGAGGTTATACCATGATTATACCAAATAGACTATTTTCAGATGTCGTGTTTGCAGAAATTTGGTTGGATCCCTCATGACAGATTTTCCAGATACATTCTATAAAAATTGTTAGATCTTAGTACTTATTTGTAATTTTTCAACCACTCGATGATGAATCACTTAATTATATGTTTTAAAGTATCGTCCAGAACATCCAAAATGCAACGATTGTTGAGGGATAAAGCATTCAGTAGCAGTAGCAGACAATATAGGTCGTTGATAATTTGTTTGTAAATGTTTTGAAATCTGACTTCCGATCGTAGACATTCTACTGATGTGCAAAAAATCTGCAGATTTAAAATAGAAAATTTTTATGGGGCTGATTCATAGATGCGTAATCAACATAGGTACTGCAGCCAATAATTGATAAGATATATGAACCAATTAATAGAGCAACAGCATTATCTGTTGACAAAGCCGAACATGTTTAAGGGTGAATGACAGTACTTTTTAAATATTATATGAAATTAGTTTATTTACTATTTCACTTAAAGTGTAAACAAATTAAAATCGGATAAGAGCAGATGAGTTGTTTTATATATTATCCATACGGGTATAGCTAATACTCCCCTGCAGTTTGGTCGATTTCCCCCGACTCACCCCGTACCTAGGTATATACAGGGTGTTAGGTACACATGCTGCAAAACTTCAAGGGGTTATTCCTTAGCCTATTCTAAGAATTATTTTGTCCTATGATGGTTTTTCAAAAATCTCTTTGTTTCGAAGATACAGGGCGAATAAAATTTGCGACAATAACAAAATTTTATTATCAAAAAGTAGATGTAAAGTTGCCTGGACAAAAAAATTCAATCTTCTCGTCATTGACTGCCGAACTCTTTTAAACATACCAGGATCATTTTTAATTGAGTTATACCCAGCAATTATCCGATTTTGCAAGTCGTCCAAATTCTCATCTGAAGTAGCGAAAACTAATGAATTCAGATATAATCATACGTAATAATCCAGGGGGCGTAAGTCTGAGGATCCAGCAAGCCATGCGGGTGGTCCACCTCGACCAAACCAGCGATCTCTGTATGTTTGTTCACCCTGTATCTTCGAAACAAAGGGGTTTTTAAAAATCATCATAGGACAAAATATTCTTAGACTAGGCCAAGGATTAACCGCTTGAATTTTTGCCGCATGTTTATCTAACACGAAATATTTCATAAATAAAGCATGATTCTCACTTTTCATTTCATACCATTGATACTAAATGTAGGTACAAATAGAAAAGAAAACATAAACTATATTTAGTTTTTAATAAAGTTATATGAGCACCATTCTTTGTAGTCTAGGGATCTTAAACTGGGAACCATGGAATACCACATTCATTTCTGGATCGGATCTGAAAGTAATCCAGATAGGTCTGGTGTGGCCGCATACAAAACAGTCGAATTGGACAATCTGATTGGAAACTGTGCAACACAACATAGAGAAACTGAAGGAAATGAAAGTCCAAGATTCCTGAGCTATTTCAAAAATGGAATAAGGTATTCATAGTTGTACGATAAATTTCATTAAATTCTGATAACATTTTGATTAACGTATGGTTTACATATTCCTATAATTATAATCTAATGACTTGCTATTTTCTACTTATGCTTTGTGGTACCTGCCTACCATGTGATACATTGTTGAAAAAACTGGTAATATTATTGTTATCTTGTTCAATGGCAAGTTCAGGTGGTTTGCTCTGTTAACCAAGCGTGGTAAACAGGAAGTATACATATATGAGTATATGTAAATGACCTAATCTATCTTCTGGTAAAAGTGACAGCCCCGCTTGAAATTCATAAGGTACCTACCTACATTCTGAACAAAATTGAATTAGAAATAGCAAAGTAATTTCTTGATATTCTCATAGCAATGAAACAGTGAATCTGGATTTTCTTTTAACAATCATGTTAGTTCTCCCATGATGTCGATTTCAATTGATCTCACTTAAATTTTTAAATTTAAATTTATAAGTAGTTGTGCATACCTGCTTCGCTGGCTTATTTCGATCAGAAAATTGAGATACATTTTGGAGCTTTCTAGATCATTGAAGGAATTTCAAGAACATTCTATATTGATCAGAAAATTGGCATACAATCTAGATCCATCTAGAAATTTCTGAAACTTTCTTGATCGTTCAGAACCGTGGCATCTATTTTTGAGCTTTCTCAATCACTCCTAGAAATTTCTAGGTTATTCTAGAATTTTTTCGAATATTTCAGATATGCTCGATAAATCAGAGCCTTGGAATAAATTTCAGAGATTTCCAAATTATGCTGGGATGTTCTAGATTATTCAAGAAATTTCATCATCATTCTAAAATTTTCTCAAACATTCTCATTTGATTAGAATATAGGCTTATATTTGAGAACTTTCCAAATAATTCTAGAAATCTCTAGATCATTCTAGAATTCTCTCGAACAATCCAAATTATTTTAGATTACTGATAATCACACATTCTTAGAAATCACATGTTTCAACCCCCGTATCTTCTAAACGCTTATAGGTAATAACTTGCAACCACAGTGCACGATGGTAGCCTTGTACCTATTGAGACAGACAAACACTATGCGTCTGCGATGTGCAGTTTTAGCTGCAAATTGAAATATAGGGACACACACCTCTTATTTTATATAATATCTGGGCTACCGAGCTTTGCTCGGGTAACACAATATTTAAAGTGGGATTATAAGGATGTTTAATTTTAGTTCAGATTCTAGTTAAAATGTATTGCGATCGGTAAATATTGATTTTATCGTTCACATAGCTCATAATTTACAGATTTCCAAATAAATATGAATGTGAAACATACCAGAAGTCAGCTGTATCACCAATCGTCTGATCGACCCTCAAACACCGTACTAAAATTTTTAAAGCAATTCGCGGAGCCCTTTCCTAAATAGCTAGTGTGGACCTTTTGTCAGGAAAGCCACTTATATAATGTTCAAAAGTAGAAACTGATCTATATATCAAATTTGATCAAAATCGTTAGAGCCTTTTCCGAGAATCTTTTTATACACAAGAATTGCTCGGTAATAGATTAGAAATGTTAAAAATGTTTTCATTGAATGTGTCCGAATAAATTAATAAATTAATTAAAATAAATTAATACTAACACCTTTTACTTAAAAAAATGGGTTTTGTTAAAAAAAATGCAGCTGATCACTTATCAGTTATAACTAATCTGTATGGGTGTTAGAATAAAAATATTAATTGCTGAAAACAATTTTTCTTGTGAATGTGAATACAACCAATCGATTCAATACAATTTAGAACCCATACATATGATTTTTCATCGAAATCGGTAGACCAGATTCCGAGATAAAATTTGCATATATATATACAAGCATTGCTCGTTTAATATAATTAGATATATATATATATATATATATATATATATATATATATATATATATATATATATATATATATATATATATATATATATATATTGATTTTGTATTCTTGACTGGATTTATAATAAATAAAAAGATGTTCTTGGGGATGCAGTCATATATTCAATAAAATTCTTTGACTAAAGCCGAGCTTTCGAGAATGTTTATTCTCTTCTTCAGGGCAAAAATCTAAATTCACGATTTTTGCCCTGAAGAAGAGAATAAACATTCTCGAAAGCTCGGCTTTAGTCAAAGAATTTTATTGAATATATGACTGCATCCCCAAGAACATCTTATATTATTATATATATATTTTACTGAGATTCACTGTGGCAAAATGATTTTGCATGTGAGGGTAAAGCTTCTATTTTTCTTTACATTTTTGTCTTCAAAATTTATTTTAATCTTTACATGTTTTGTGCATACTTTCTCTAATTTGGTTTCGTTGTTTTGATTGCGAAAGAATATTCTTGCAATTTTACACATGACAATCAAACTAGGTAAAGATTAGGTATCAAGTAAAAACGGAAAACACAGTAAAACACAACACACACACGATAAATGTAAGCGGCGTTTGCGTGACGGTGCAAGAAAGTGAATTCCCCCACAAATCTTGCGCAAGAACATAAACTGATACTTATCTACATTCAGGTGCAAAAAACAAAAACAAAACGTTAATATTTGATAAATTAGAATTCTCATAACATTTTTATTTTTAGTCCAATTTTAATACTTTTTTAAACAAATGGTAGATGAGTTAACTAGTTTCATGTTGCATTAATGCGATCCTTTTAGTTGTAATACAGGGGGAACTAAAAGGTTGTTAAATTTTTAAGACAACCTGTAATTTCATAACCAAATTCTTTTAGAATAGTAATTTTATCTACCATTTGTTAAAAAGTATGTAAGTTGGACTAAAAATATAACTTTTATCAAACTTGAAAATTTTAGCAATTATTAGCGTTTTTGCATTTGAGGCATACAAATATTTTTTTACAAAAAGATTGAACCTACTTTATTAGTTGGTGTACTGAAAAATAGAAAATAATATTAATTTTTATTGGTACCGGTAATTTTGAAGTTGTGTTGTAGTCAGATTGAAAACTTCTGGCACCATCTTCAAAAGTACCATAACCAATAGAATTAATTTTATTTTGTATTTATCAGTGCTCCAACTAATAATGTCGGTCCAATTTTTTGTAAAAAATATTTATTGCACACTTTTAAGTGGAACATCAAAATCATTCAACGTTCATCAAAGAAGACATTAGCTTATACTTATTCAGAGATTTCAAAACATCGCGAAAATACACATTTTTCAGACTTTACCACTGCAGTAACACGGAAACCGTAGGTACATTTTTATGAAAAATGTCCAAATTAAATGTTGCCACATATAATCTCTTCTTTAATTTGGCCGTCTCAAATTTTCTATTTTAGGAAAAAATTGCCCGCAGCAAATAGCGGAGACACACATATTTCAGACTCCATTCCTGTAACAGTAAAAGATGCGCCTATAGCATAAAAACCATGATATTGTAGTAGTTTTGAAAACTACAGTCAGAGATATTTTTTAGTATCTCATATACTTAGAATAAAAAAATTATTAAAATTTCAAGCCCGTTTCAATCCATTGGCGTAGAAATTAGAAATGTTGAAATGATCAAAAATAGGTTCTGCGTCTATGGATAGATATTTTGAATATTTTAGATGTTTTTTTTCGTCCTATTAAATTATATCAAATTTTATTAAAATCGTATGAGCCATTTTATTAATAACAAAACGAATTTCAAATTGGTGACTAGAGGACCCTAAAAGTCCACAATCTAATCAAACTTTGACTCAAGGTAAATACCTTTTCGTGGGACAGTGCATCATCTAGTCCTGAAGGTATATAAATTGGAACGCATGTCATCGAAACAGAATTTTCTAAGTTGGTTTATTTGTTCAGATGTCCTGTTTGCAAAATTTAGGTCGATAAGCTGGTCCCAAATGTCGAAGGTACATTCTACAAACTTCAAGCTTCAAGAACAAGCTCCAGATGATTTATCGACTGTTTAGATTGTTGGATTTACCTACCTACTGCTGAGATAACTTAGAACGAATCTAACTCATGTGCAATTCATTTAAGTTTTATGTTGAGTTACCTACTTTATAAACGTTCATATAAACTAACAATTCAATTAAATTACCAAAATTTAAATATTTAGAGTCCTGAAACCGGAGTACATTCAAAGTGTTCAGCCGTTCATGTCGAAGTTGTACAGAGTGAAAGGCAAACGCGCACCCATTCTGAAGGAGATGCCCAGCGTATCGTGGGAGCACTTCAACAGTTCCGATGTCTTCGTGATCAGCACACCCACAAAGTCGGTCTTCGTTTGGATTGGAAGAGCTGCCAATGCCATCGAAAAACTGCATGCCACCCGTGTAAGTACGATGACATTTAATGTTTTCCCTCAATTAGATATAGAAAGCTTTAGGTAAATGTCAAGATTTCTATCATTGGATTGCTGGCCTAATTGCAAATTGGACATGACTTTATTCGGAAATAAAATTGTTATGATATACCTTTACAAATGCATAATATTTTAAATTATTATTTGTATATAGTGTATTTAAATGAGCAATGTGATTACGTCATCCGCTAGAGACTTTTTAGCGACTTTTTTATTGACCGTCCTACATCGTTTAACCACAGCTTACCATCGTCAAGTAAGCTGTGGTTTAACGTTGAGAATGCATGATAATGTTTGAGATTAATCAGTATGAATGGTACAGTTTTATGCAGTTGAATTCTATAAAAATATCAAAGGGCATTCTCATGTTTGTAGGTTATAATTGGTATTTAATTATGATGACTCGTCAATACCTAACCAATCATAAAACAAGTTCGTTTATTTATGAACGTCAAATTGGATATAGATAAGTATCATAACCTATTAAATAGGTAATAGTTACTTAAATTTACTTAATTATGTGTACCAAATAGGACCTATATCAAGAATAAGCTGTCCGACTAAAAAAAAATAGAAGAGCAAAGACACACGCTTTCATTATGAAGTTATTGTATAATGAGTCCGATTTTCTTATAAGTTAATATTTTTATATATTTTATATAAATTTGGAAAGTATAAGTTCACCGGTTTTTTTTTAGACATAAATATTTTTTACAAAAAATTGGACCGACTTTATCAGTTGTTGCACTGTAAAATACTCAATAATATTAATTCTATTGGTGCTGGTAATTTTGAAGTTGTGCCGTTGTAGTTTGTAGTTGTAGGCACCAACTCCACAAGAACCAGCACCAATAGAATTAATATTGTTTTGTATTTTTCAGTGCAACAACTGATAAAGTCGGTCCAATTTTTTGTAAAAAATATTTATTTCTCATTTTTGAGTGTAAAGTTAGTCATGAAAATTGTTGAACGTTCACTAATACCCAAAAAGTTATAGGTAGGTTTAGCTTGTACTAGCGAAAATACGCATATCACATATTTCAGACTTTACCATTGCGAAACTCGGAAACCGTACGACTTTTGAAAAAATGTTCAATTTAAATGTTTCCGGAGGGAAGGAGATTTTGGATTTGATTTTCCTCAATATGGGACCATTTCTCAACTCTCCTCTTTCAAATGAAACAAAAATCGTCTAAATCGGAGTACGTTTACTTCTTTTATAAAGCTTGTATGTATAATTAAGTACTGTATTTCGATATTAATTGCTCTTATAGTTTTTTTTTCAGAAAATAATTACTTGGCTTTTAATAAACAACATTTTGAGAACGTTTTTTCAAGACAAATAAAAAGGAAAATTTTGCTATTCTGGGGATATTTATAGCTTTAAAGGTACAACGGGAAACTTGAAAGATCTTTAAGTAGATTTTCTTAGGATAGTTTACCTACCTACTTAATTTTATGTAATCCATTTTTTCCAGTTTAAATTTGAGATTTTAATGGTTTTAAATTTATTGTCTCACCCAATTAAGAAATTTACAATTCTTATACTTAAAAAAACTTAATTTTTGTGGGGCCGGACTGTTTTCGACTGCAAACCAAATATCCTATGACAGTTAGATGGGTTTACCGGTGGCTAAGTTCGTTACTAACCAAGTCGGTTATTATTTTTCTTACCCATATAATTGAATTGGCTGAAATCTTATAGAAATTATAGCAAATAATTTTTGGATACAGCACTTAATTAATTAAAATGAAAAATACGTAAATTTTATTGATTTTTATATACAAATTACCTACCTCAAATAATAGTTACTATTATATTCTAAGTACTGCTGTTTTTGCTCTGAAAGCGATAAACTTTGCCATTTTCTATTAACTATAAGATAAAAATAATTTCGGAATGCTACATTTAATTATCACTTAATTATCACTGCAAGCACTAAATAAGATTTTCTCAAAAAAGTTTAATTTTTAAAGGTTGCTGTGAAAAGTGTATGAGCAATTAATTTCAGAATACAACAATTATTTAGCACTTAATTAGACCTATTAGCACCAAATAAGACTTTCTCAGAAAAGTTTATTTTTAAAAGCAAACCACTTATTTTCCGAAAAACTATAAGAGCAATTAATTTCGGAATACAGCACTTAATTAGCTCTACAAGAACTAAAAAAGAAGTTCTCAAAAAAGTTGATTTTTAAAGTTTGCTCTGCTAGCTTTAGATCTAAAGCCATTTTTCAAAAAACTATAGGAGCAATTCATTTCGGAATACAACAATTATTTAGCACTTAATTAGCTCTACAAGCACCAAATAAGATTTTCTCAAAAAGTTCTTTTTCAAAGAAAAGCAGATATTTTAGGAGAAACTATAAGAGCAATTAATTTTGGAATACAGCACTTAATTAGCTCTACAAGAACTAAAAAAGAAGTTCCCAAAAAAGTTGATTTTTAAAGGTTGCTCTGCTAGCTTTTGATCTAAAGCTAGCAAAACCGCCATTTTCCAAAAATCTGTAAGAGCAATTAATTTCGGAATACAGCACTTAATTAGCTCTACAATCATCAAATATGTATTTTGGATTTTGCTCACTTTGCTCTGCTAGCTTTAGGGACCTGAATAAGCCGCCGGGATGCTTCTCGAACGCTCCTGTTGTATATCGACTGCACTCATGCAGTCTGATGCAGTCAAAAGATATTTCGGGTGCCATCTAGGTGTTTCCTAAACAGAGAGCGTCGCACCTCGCAGTGGCGTGGGTCTGGGTTTCATTACAATATTTTCTTTTTCTGTCAGTTACTTTCGTACAGCTGCTAAGTAAGGAAAGAATTATTATCGGGAAAAAATGTTATCTGATCTTACGTTTCAGTCTATGTTTGTATTTAATGGAAAAATTTAGTAGGTATTTTGATGCATGTATCCTTATATCAGTTTTCATAGGATATCTTCAAAATTAGTTGTCATATCGACCAACTTCAGACATTAATAACTGTGTTATTTCAAATAGAACACCTTGTAGAGTTTGACATCAGACGAAAGATAATTCAGAACACCTTCAGATTATAATAGTGTAATGTTCTTTGTTCTTAGAATATGGATAGAAATTTACATACACACTAATAAGGTCTATTTACTTAATATAACGAAAATTCACAATTTACACACACGTACTACAATTTGTATATCCTACTGTTCACTACTAACTACTTATTTACAATTTATATCACACTATTTACTTCACTTAGTTGGCACGTTCAAAACTACGGAAGCGCAGAAGTACGGAAACGCTGAAAGGCCATAGTAGCGTCGAATTATTAACACGACTGTTAGACATGTGGTGTCACGACTAAATAATCTTATATTCCAATTCAAAGTTTTTGTTGATTTTCTTGCACTTTTATGTGTGAATTGGACATATTATACCTTATTTAGACATAAATTGCTGAAAACAGCCATTTAAGAAGTTTTTGGGATCAAAGAATATGAAATAATCTTATTTTCCAATATAAAGTTTTTTTTAATTTTTTTTGCACTTTTAGGTATGTGTGGATTAGCCATATTATACCTTATGTAGACATAAAATGCTGAAAACACATGTTTAGGAAGGATTTCGGAGCAAAAAATATGAAATAATCTTATATTCCAATTCAAAGTTTTTGTTGATTTCTTGCACTTTTATGTGTGAATTGGACATATTATACCTTATTTAGACATAAAATGCTGAACAGCCATTTAAGAAGTATTTGGGAGCAAAAAAATAGGGAATAATCTTATTTTCCAATATAGATTTTTTTTAATTTCTTGCACTTTTAGGTCTGTGTGGATTAGCCATATTATACCTTATGTAGACATAAAATGCTGAAAACACATATTTAGGAAGGATTTAGGAGCAAAAAATATGAAATAATCTTATATTCCAATTCAAAATTTTTGTTGATTTCTTGCACTTTTATGTGTGAATTGGACATATTATACTTTATTTAGACATAAAATGCTGAAAACAGCCATTTAAGAAGTATTTGGGAACAAAAAATAGGGAATAATCTTATTTTCCAATTTAAAGTTTTTGTTGATTTTTTTTTAACTTTTATGTGTGTATTGGACATATTAGATATACCTTATTTAGACATAATATGTTCAATCCACAAATGAAAAAGCAAAAATCCAAAAAAAAACTTTAAATTGAAAAATAAGATTATTTCAGATTTTTTGCTCCCAATTAGGTACTTCTTATATGCACGACACAACACGACTATTAGGCCACAGTAACGTCGAATTATTAAGACGACTGTTGTGCGTCTGTTAGTCGTGATACAACAAGTCTAACAGTCGTCTTAATAATTCCACGCTACTGTGGCCTAATAGTCGTGTTGTATCGTGCATATAAGAAGTACCTAATTGGGAGCAAAAATCTGAAATAATCTTATTTTTCAATTTAAAGTTTTTTTTTGGATTTTTGATTTTTCCACTATTACTCCAGAAATGTTGAGGAATGCGAGTCGTTTGTTCGAGGAAACTATTATTTTGCCTAATATCTTTAAATTATTCTCAATATTTGAATACCCAAATAATATACAGTGTTTCTTAATAGCATTAAGGAGGATATGCTTGGGTCCAATTTAAAAAAAAACTCAATTTCAACATATTGTGTCCTAAAGGTTTAACTGTTGAATTACAAGGTGCTAAATTATTTTTTATATTTTTTTTTAATAAACTTTGGTATGGCATTCTCAATTGCATTTAGGTTACTTCAATTTCATAATTCTACGGTTTTAAAATTAATCTCTTAAGAAATTGTTTACAGTTACATAAATTGTTTACAATTACATAAATTGTTTTTGGTGGTCTGGCGAGATGCAAACGAATGATATTTTTGTTATTTGAAAATCACACGTCACACAAAAAAATATAGAGATGAGGATTTAAACAAATATTTTACTTTAAGAAAACGCAGTGGTGTACCTCCTTTAATTTTTGAAATGATTCAGTGCAAATCCCACAAGGGCGCCACTGGACCCAAGAATAACCTTAAATATTAACCATGTTATTAAGAAACACCTTGCATTAAAATTTGCTGTACATAATTGCATGAAAACTGTCAAAATACGCCATGATAAATTGATAAATATGATGACAAGAGATGTTATTTCTCTAGAAATAACAGACATAGCTATAGGATAATCTATTATATTTTTGAAGTGTTTTGAATTATCTTTCTCCTGTTGTCAAAATACACAGGGTCTAATGTCTGAAATTGATCAATATTTCCGCTACTTTTAAAAACATCCAGTACAACATCAAATATGATGATACATGCATTAGATATTATTCTCCTTTTTCCTTTAAATATTAGATGGTCAGTTCAGTGAAAATTTCAATTCTTCTAGAACTCAACAATTTAAATAAATTAAAGGTAAATTTTAGATATACCTATACCTATCCCTGATTAAAATTGCTCTTTTTTGAAAATACATAAGATGTTGGATTATAATAACACAGTTATTAATTTCCGAAATTGATCAATATTACCATTAGGATAAGGATAAATACA
The DNA here is from genome assembly GCA_958507055.1 of Crioceris asparagi. NCBI lineage: Eukaryota > Metazoa > Arthropoda > Insecta > Coleoptera > Chrysomelidae > Crioceris > Crioceris asparagi. The sequence goes on along the minus strand of OY293829.1, from coordinate 33,346,415 downwards.
TCAAAATAATATTGGATAGTGCCTGGGTAATTTGATTATTTAGACATCTCTACATTTTATAAATTCCGCCTATCTTCCGAACGGTATGTCTTATATTTGTATTTTTGAAATGTAGACCTTGTCAATACAAACATTTTCTCCAAAACATATTTTATGAAAATCCCTTAGTTTAGCCACTATGGACCTAGACTTTACAGATGAACCGTCGTGTATGTTGCTTAAACACAATGATGTGATAAAAAGCATTATTACAGAAATAAATGTGTGGTAACTTATAATATTTTTTTACAGATCGCTGTTGATATAAAAGAAGAAAACAATATCGCTAATATCATATTTGTAGACGATGGTTACGAGAAAACTCTTCCAGATGATATGAAGAAAGAGTTCAGTAGACATCTTCCTCTCGAGAAAAGGATAATCCTGCCAGAAAACCATGAGGGTGATGAGAACGGTAATTATCAAAAGTCGCAAATGAAATTGTACAGATGTTCTGAAAATAATGGAAAATATCGTGTGACGGAAATTAAGAATGGACCGTTTGTCCAGCAGGATTTTAACTCTGATGTAAGTCAAACTGAATCTAAGTCAGATTTAGAAAAGAATCAGTAATAAGTAAGTTATATATCAGAGTCTTTCAAATTAATCTTATATTTCTCCATAAAATTGTCAGTGCATATTAATATTAATATTATATTTATTTTACAAGAATGTTTTTATTGTTGACCACGAGACTCTTGGTATATGGGTATGGGTGGGAAGAAGAGCTAGCGATAAGGAAAGAAGTGAAGCCTTGAGAAATGCAAGAGGTTTTGTTAAAAAGAAGAAGTATCCTGCAAAGACCAAAGTTACTCGAGTAGTCGATGGCTATGAGCCACTTGAATTCAAAATGCTGTTTTCATCTTGGAAGGACGACTGTAAAGGTAAGATTATACAGTGTGCCTTTAAGGGTTAAGTACTTTATTGGTCGAAATATAGGGTGTTGAAACTACAGAGAAAATTCAAGGTTTATCTTTTATCTCAGATAACTTTTTAGGTATAAATAAAAAAAATATCATAACTCAGTTTTTTTTATAACATATATGTACTACCATAATCTGGTACTTACTTGCATAATGTTCAGGGTGTTTTTATTTTAAGTACCAAACGCCATGATTAATATTGTATAATTGATACGATTCACAGTCTCTAGTTATCTGTTTTCAGAAATTAAAAACACACGGATGAAATGACACGGGTATAAAACATGGTAATGATTGCATACAGTCAATAGATTGCATCTTCGATTTACCCTACGCGTTTTAATGGAAAGGACAATAAACACACCCTTGAGAAAGAAGGCTTCATTTTTACGATGAGTATGCTTACATTAAATGTAAATTTAGTTCCAGATTATTGTAGAACATGTTTAAAATCAAGTTATGCTAAATTTCTTAGTCATACTCACCAAGTTTTAAGAGATATGAAATAAAATTTCAATTTTCTCTGCATTTTCAACACCCTTTATCTTGAAATCTAAGATTCCCTAAAGTCAGACAAAGTTTTGTATGTACCTAACACAAGGATAATCTCATTAACTTTTCGGGTCTGTAATTCAACATCCGGTGGGGGTAAAACTCTAATCGTAATAGAGAGTTGAAATTTTAAATTTTAGAGGATGTCTATTTTTATTACCGCTATAACAACCATCCATCTGTCGGACCTTCTCAATGATACGGAACCCTTCGTGTGTGAGTTCGAGTCACACCTGGCCATTCTTGCTAATTGTAGCCCTCGCTTAGAGAGCTATGATGAAATAAATAGTAATTTCAACCCTACCCATTCAATATCCTTTCTACATGATCTGCCATAATTATTTGAGACCTTTTCAAGGGTTTATTTAATCAGTGCTTCTTATTATTTCACAGCTGCTAAACCTGCTAAGTTAGTTTCCAAATATGACGCATTATCTATGACAGAACGTCCATCTTTGGCTGCGGAAACTCAACTTATTGATGATGGTAGTGGGACACTGACAATATGGCGAATAAAACAGTCCCAAATGGTAGAAATTCCAAAGGAACGCCATGGCTACTTGTTTTCCGGAGATTGCTACATAATCCTGTACACTTATCATACGTCATCGCCAGAACCAAATCACCTTCTATACTGTTGGCTGGTAAACATAAGAAATTTGTAAAGAAGATTAATGGTGACTATTTGCTTGAATTTTTTTCATAGGGATTTCATGCGTCTCAAGAAGAAATTAATTCAACAACCCAAAAAATGTCCGAGATTGATGACGAGCTTGGACAAATTGGATTCCAAGCAAGGATAATTCAAGGACGAGAAACAGCTCATTTCTTGCAACTGTTCAAGGGGAAACTAGTAATTTTCAAAGGCAGAGGTATAGACTTTGACGGTAAGTTATTCGTAAGCTGTCAAATACTATGCACAAACATTCACATCTATCTATCATCTAGATTCGGGCAAAAATATGAAAAACCCTTCGCAATATTTGCTTCAAGTTTTCGGATCGACCACATATACCAGTAAAGCAATTCAAGTTAGTGTCAAAGCTTCGTCATTCAATTCAAATTATTGCTTTATATTGAAAAGAGGCAAGAAAGCTTATATTTGGTCAGGGAATTATTCCACTGGAGACCAAAGGGAGATGGCCAAAGGATTTGCTGGGAAAGACTTTGAGCTCGTACTGGAAGGTATAATATAGACATGAATGCTTGAGCAGATTAGATCCAATTCATTTTTCTTTAGGTAAAGAAAAAGAAGAGTTCTTCACTTTGTTGGGAGGTAAAACCCCTTACTCAACCCAAATGGTGAGGACAGATTTGGATCCACGATCACCGAGGTTGTTCCAGTGTACTTCTTCCAAAGGCATATTTTACAGTAAGCTTATCCACACATTTTAATTTTCACGACATTCACACGTATTCCTTCTAGCTTCTGAGATTATGTTTTATAGTCAAAAAGATTTAATACCAGAGCACGTGATGTTACTAGATACAAATGATTGCATTTACATATGGATTGGTAGATTGAGTAGTCGGGAAGATCAGCGATTAAGTGTACAAACTGCCATTGAGTACCTTCAAACAGGTTTGGATTATTTTGGATTTTCTATAAATGAAGTTATTTTTAGCAAAGTATCAACCTTGTTGATGGACTTTTAATTATTTTAGATCCATCGGGGAGAGACATGAATATTGCTATTATACATATCAAACAAGAAAAGGAGCCCCCGACCTTTATTGGGTTCTTTCCTACATGGGATAAAAAATACTGGAAGGTAAATGAGACATACCGATTTCGTCTGACCTACATCCAATCTTTTTGAATTTAAACTTCAAGTCTAAGAGCAAACAAAATGTTGACTCTTCGTTCTCGTATTTCTTCTCATATAATACTTTTAGTTATATTTCAAAAATATGAAGGTTTAATTAATTTTTCAGGAGTATAAAACATTTTCGAAAGTTAGGCAGGATATTGAAATGCAGAAAAATGGGGTTAATGACAAAGAACAAAACGGCTTTGCGGACTGTCAAAAATGTGACCACAGTGACTTTGACCAATTCGACAAATACCCAATAACTATTTTGAGAGAACCGAATGATAAATTGCCTTCTAGAATAAATCCACTAAACAAAGAGGTACTATAATACGAATAACATTGATGGATTAGCATTAAAATGTGCATTTTTTATTTTATTTTAGTTACATTTGACCCACGATGACTTTGTGTCCCTTTTTAAAATTCCATATTTGGAATTTGAGAAATTACCAAGATGGAAACAGCAAGAGATGAAGAAAAAAGTGGGCCTCTTCTGAAACTAAACCCAAAAATTTTATATTTATATACTTACTTATAATATTTATTTTCATTAGATATAAAATAAATGTAGGTCGTCCCATCATTAAAAGGATTTTATTAAATATTTTAGGGAGTCCCTATTATTGCTGGAAGCTTTATAGAAATTATTTATACTTATATATCTAATATTCAATAAATTTATATCCCAGTTAATCCATATCATTTCATCCTAAACTAAAACTTATCTGACTATTGGACAGATAGTCAGTTTGCTAACGGTAAAAAGAAAATTAGAAAGAAAGTTGCATTTCCATAGAATTATTTTGGTAATTACTGATTCAAACAGCTACAAAATGCGCTAGAAGTCACTTTAATAAATGAACAATAAGCGTTCAAAGTGCAATGAAATACATATTCCACCATAAATCTATGTTTCCAATAGAATTTTCAAGCAAAAAATCGTGTTTCCGAATAATACTGTTGTAAATTGCTTCTAATAGAGCTAAAGTTTAACCGAAATTGCTAAAAATAGCAACTTAATGCGTGGAAACCTACTATTTCCTCCACTAATCCACAATTCAACCGTAATCTCCCGGCAATGTTCAGAAGGCGTAATTGTAATGAACCAGCGACACAACAGCTAAAACTTACTTTAATAAGTAAACTTAAAGTGCTAAAAGATAATGATTGAATGTGCATCTATCCACCTGGGATGCAGAGAGTCTCATACAACGGCGCATTTAAAGATTTTGGATTTGTCACATTGCCCAGCGTGTATTGTCTTAAAACCACACGTGCGTGCTTAACAAATCCATTTGTATAACACCAGAGGCAAAATCAGGCACTCCAAATTTATTCAAAAACGCTAAAGCGCCTTTTGGTGTCCGAGGCCTTTTACTCGGTGGGCGAGTATCTGAGCCACAGATTGGGATAGGTACGGGAAATTCATACAACAACCTGCAATTTAGCCATTTATAATCATTGTTGACACATTCCATGTAATTAGTATATTAGCAAAGGAATAAAGAATGTATTCATTATGCTATGAGAAATTCCCATCAATGTTCAGAAGTCGTATCCTCAACTAATGGTGTTAGTACTTGCTCGTTCAATTTCAAAATGAGCTAAGACTCACTTTAATAAGTAAACAGGAAATACGAATAGAGATTGAATGTGCTGAAATTTGTTCTTTCCTTTACAAATGCATCTTTCTAAAGAAATTCCCAACAAACGCCAGACGTATAATTGCTTGTTCAACCGGCTACAAAAAGGACTAAAAGTCACTTCTATAAGAGCACGAGACACTTATACGTTCCCAACAAACACCAGCACAAACCACCTATGAAAATATCACCATACAAGAAGCGCGGACGAGGACACGTAAACAAAACAACCAATGGTGACCGACATTATCTTTGGAACGACCAAACGAACGAAGCATTCTACTACGATCCGACTAAAGAATATAACAGACACGTCGTATTCGGAAAAATGGATAACATCAGCCAATTTCTTAATGCTAAATGAATAGAACAATAATTCAGTTACCACTACTGGAAGCACCTAAGCAGGAATTTATACATTACATAAACATGATTTGGGAAACTCCAGAATCGAAACACTTTCTTCAAAACATACGTACCTACAACGCCTGCTTCCAAATGAATTATTTCGGTGTTACGTCGATTAACAATAACAGAGATAAAATCGATCATATGTTTTCCATCCAAGGACAAATCACAAAAATGGGATCGTTACTCTCACTACCAAATAAACTTATGCAAATTTATTTCATCGGCAATGAAGAAATGCACAATTATCAGTGGATTGAGTCAAAAAATAATCCAGGATAGGCAGAATATCTTACACAATATAATCAACTGATTCACATATTCAGAACAACACTAGACCGAATTATTTCTAATGACTTTAAAGTTATAATCCCCAAAGACCATCTGGAACCAACATGAACGTCGATTCAATGCACCTCAGTCGCCATCGTAGTTGTGGAGAATGAAAACACAAGCTGTGACATAATTGTACAACAAAAAAGAGAGGGACTACAATGCGTTTCAGACACACCCAATATCCATAAATGCGCGGAAAGGACGGACGTCATTATAATGTGATACAAATCCAAGCTGAAACAGGCCCAAAAACAAACAAAAAAGTCACCGCTTAATGATCAGAGACAATGGCAATGAAATATACAATATCAATACTCGCCGTTTATTCCGAAAAATCCTATGTATGCAATAAACATTTTTTATAAAATATATATTTTTTACAAAAAATTGGACCGACTTTATTAGTTGGTGAACTGAAAAATACAGAATAATATTAATTTTATTGGTGCTGGTAATTTTGAAGTTGTGCCTTTGTAGTTAGCTATAGGCACCAACTCCAAAAGAACCAGCACCAATAGAATTAATATTATTTTGTATTTTTGTATTTAAAGAAGATAGTACTTATATTTTATTACCCATGTATATTCTTAGCTTGTCTTGTTATTATTCAGAGTTCTCAAAACATCACGTTCACATACTTCGGATTTACCACTACTGTAACACGAAAACGGTAACTTCTTCAAAACAAAATGTTCAATTTACATTTACGGATATGGTCTCATCTTCAATTCTGCAATCCCAGATTTTCGGTTTTCGAGATAAATTGCCCCTTCCACCCACATTGGTAGTGGTTATTCAAGGGAAGAAAATTTCGTATGTCAGTTTCTCTGAAAATGGGACTATTTATCAAATGAATCAAAAATCATCAAAATCGGAGCATAGTAAACGTGCTCCGATTTTGATGATTATTGAAAACGCACGAACAGCCATACATAAAAAATGATTTAAAAAAGCAAATATACAACGGAATTGTATACATTCTCCTACTTTGGAAGTCGGTCAACAAGAGAAGAACGGATGCTTTACATAGGATTCGATCAGAAGAAGGTACGCACCGAAGATCACCTTTAAGACGCGATCATAAATGACAACATTGGCGTCATAGGGACAATTGTTATCTTACCCTCATCATTCATCATACATAGGAAGTCCGACAAACATGCACGAATACACTCAAGATGCCATGACCTACGTAAAATAGTTATTTGTGTACCAAGGTAGTAAAGTTGATCTTTTCTGGCCGAATCAGAAATCAATCGGAATCAAAAAGATCATTCGGCAGAGGCACACACACAATTTTTTAGGCGAGTGTCCCATCAAATGGGAAACCACAATTTTTACATTTTTGTTCAAGAAATGCAAGAGTACAAGAGTAGTCTCGAATCGTAGATCGATCAACGTGGAGATGTACGTCGATGGAAAGTGGCAGCGCAATCAACTACAAGATGTTTGGTACGTTCCTGAGATAGGGCGTAATCTGTATTCGATAAGCAAGAACATTGACAAGGGATTTGAGTTTAAAGCAGATCAGAACGGATGTACGTTTACAAGAAACGGAGTTGTACGGATGGTTGGGAATAAAACGCAACACGGGCTGTACACGTTGAAAATGCGTGTAAACATCCCAGGGGCAGTCACCGAAGTATACCTCGCATCAGTGGAAGATACTGTACAGCTGTGACATGAGCGTTTGTGTCACCAGAGCAAGAGCTATCTGAGGAAAATACTCAAGCAACGAGAGATCGATGTGCACAACAAGGAAGAATTATGTGAAGGCTGCATGTATGGGAAACAGCACAGAGCTAGCTTCGGCACAAAAACGAATCGATCAACGAACGTAGCAGAATTAATTCATGCCGATGTTTGTGGGCCAATGCAAGAGGAATCAATCGGTGGAGCCAAATATTTCGTGTGCTTCAAGGACGATTTTTCTAAATTTCGTCAAGTTTTCTTCTTGAAAGCAAAGGCTGATGTCGTTGACTGCTTGAAAACGTTCGTAAATGAAACAGTTGCAGCTGGGCACACCATTAACGAGTTCCTGAGCGATGGCGGAAAGGAATTTGATAAAAGTGCAGTGCGAAAGGTTCTTGAATCCAAAGGAATCAATTTTCGTATGGCTATGCCTTTCACACCGGAGCAAAATGGTGCGGCCGAGAGAGAAAATCGCACGTTGGTTGAAAATGCCCGCTCGATGATACATGCGAAAAGCTTGCCGATCAAACTTTGGGCAGAGGCAATCAATACAGCTACGTACATTCTAAATAGAACGGGCCCAACGTCAATCAAGAACAAATCATCAGTTGAACTGTGGTACGTGAAAGAAGCTATGAACATTGATCACCTGCGTATCTTCGGTACGAACTGTTTCGTACATATCCCAAAACAAAAACGGCAAAAGTGGGACAAGAAAAGTGTCGAAGGTTGCTTTGTTGGCTACTGCGGAGAAAAGGACGGCTATCGAGTTTGTATGCCAACGAAAAATCAAGTTGTCTTAAGCCGCAATGTTGTCTTCAAGCAGGAAAATATTTTGCTCAAAAAGGTGCAACTGGCGTTGAAACCAGCTGGAAGTACCACGAGCGTCAAGAAGATGGTCAAAGACGATGACGACCGCAGCAAAGGATTAGAGAAGACGATTGATTCGGAAGAAGATGAAGCAGGCATGACAGACGAGGGAAATTATGAAAAAGGGTCATTGCGTCGAAGTCAGAGAACAGCTCAAAAACCGTCGTATTTACAGGACTTTATATTGCTATCGGAGTGTGAAGTTCCTAATTCATTTAGCTCAGCAATGACGTCGAAAGAAGCTACTAAGTGGCGGATGGCAATGGACGAAGAGATTGCGTCGCTAGCGGAGAATGAACCTTGGCAGCTTGTGGATCCACCGACAGGTAAGCAGCTAATTGAAAACCGCTGGGTCTTGCGAATTAAAACGAAAGCAGATGGAAGCACGGATCGTTACAAGGCAAGACTGGTGGCTAAAAGATACTCCCAAACGCCGGGTGTCGACTACGATGAGACATTCAGCTAAGTGGCACGTTTTGACATGATACGAACAGAGTTAAGTGTCACTGCATCTGAGAACTGCTACAATTTGATGTGAAGACAGTATTTTTATACGGTGAACTTCGAGAGGAAGTTTTCATGAAGCAGCCTGAGGGATACAACGATGGATCAGGTCGAGTGTGCAAACTAAATCGTAGTTTGTACGGGCTAAAACAAGCACCACGCTGTTGGATTGAAAGGATCGTCAATTTCATACGAAAACAGGGTATGAGATGCAGTACTGCGGATCCGTGTTTGTTTGTGCGCCTGGAAAATGGCAGGAAGTTATTCATTGCAATATATGTCACGATGGACTGGTTGCCGGCACACACAGAATAGAGATTCTGCAATTTGTTAACGAATTAAAAAACGAGTTCAAAATAAAAGTGGGCTCATTAGACTGTTTTCTCGGAATGCAAAGAACGCGTTTGGAAGATGGCTCAATCTTTGTGAGTCAATCTACTTACACAAGAAAAATTCTAGAAAAATTTGGAATGGCAGAGTCTAATACTGTAGCGACGCCGTGCGACGGAGGCAAGGTAAAAGTCTGCGATAACTCGTTCCTGAACTATCGTTCATATTATCATATTCCGTATCGACAGGCAGTAGGCAGCCTAATGTATTTGATGATAGCAACACGTCCTGACATCGCATATGCAGTCAGCATAGTTTCCGAGATTTTGGAGAAGCCAAGAATGTCACACTGGTGTGCTGTCAAACGAATTTTTCGGTATTTGAAAGGAACTATCGAATGCGGACTGCTGTATGGGTACACATCTAAAAAGGGGCTAGAGGCATACAGCGATGCAGATTATGCTGGTGACGTCGCAACCAGACGCTCAAGAACCGGGATAGTCTGCAAGTTCTCTGGGTCAGCCAAAAGCAGCGGTGTATCGTGCTGTCTACAACGGAAGCTGAATATGTGGCTGCGAGCGAGGGAACAAAAGAAATCATCTGGCTAAGTCACTTGGTGAGATCTTGGGACATAACTATGTTCCAACACTTCTTGTGGACAACGCGAGTGCTGTGAAACTAGCTAGGAATCCAGATTTCATTTTATTCGGGAAAAATATCACGAGGGTCTGGTGAACATTGAAAATTTAAACGGACAGAATCAGGTTACGGATATTATGACAAAGTCTTTGACTCGTGTGCGATTCGAAATGCTGCGTGACATGTTGGGAGTAGTTCGGCTGCAGGATTGCAATTGTTCGAATTTCTGTATGTGATCTGTATAGGGCGTTACTTTGAGAGGAAGTGTTAAAAAACATAGTAACTGATATTTTTCTAGGGTTGGTAGCTTTGTGTTTAAGTGGTTCTTGTTGTAGTTAAAAACTGTCATGTCAAATTGAATGAATTTAAAAGTTGTTTGTGTTGTCTTCTAAAATAAAGTCTGAGCTCATGCTTTAGTGGTGTATAATATCATCAGATATAATAGACCAGTTTTCGGGCAACACAAATGAGATTTACTGAACTCATCACAAAATACCAAATCCTTAGAACCATAGATGCTGGATATACACAATCAAATGCCAACGATGACTGCCTCACTCACACAGTCTCATATAGCTAACACGACAGATTCATCACACGGATATCGAAAATATTTTCTACAAAAAATTGGACCGACCTTATTAGTTGTTGTTCCAAAATAGTCGAAACGGTAAAGCATATATATATACATGAAATGTTTTGTCGCTCAGATAAGAAAGTGAATTAATTAATGAAACTAGATAAAAAATTGATTCCTGGTTTGTGTAAAATCACTTTTATACTTTCTAGTTCCCATTAAAAAAGGCGTGTTTTAACTTTTTATTCTTCTTAGTCTTAAGCCTCTGGAGACACATAGTATAGCCAAAGAATATACTACTATACTATATTCTTATTTATAGCAAATTAAATTTCCAAGTACACTTCTCTGATGTTGGTTCGGCCTTTATACCACAGATGTCGATAGGTCACTTTTAAATATTTCAGAGCCGAAAGTAGGTGAAAATTGAAAATAAAGATTGAACCTTTACGTTTGTTTTACGATTAAATATTTACCGACTTTTATGATAACCTAAAATATCTTAAATTATATATGAGCTTAGCAGAGCGCATATTTTTATTACCATACAGCTGGAACTATTTGCCACTGCGGTGTTGATTTGTGAAAAGGATTCGAATAATAAACAAACTAACAACTTTTAAATTATATTGAAACTATTAATTAATAAATAAGGACAACAAGGATTATTTACATTCCATAATTGCCCATTTTGGTTTACAATTTGTATACATAAGGCGAGATATTCTACTTCAAATATCACCGAAATCACTCTTCAATGATACATTTCCAGATTTAAAAAAAACAAACATAAGGCACAACTCTGCTCATCATCAAGATGGCCTGTTTCTAAAATTGACAACAGCTAAAACAATCAACGATAATCTAGAAGAAAATCATTTAATCATAAAAAGGATAATAATGTTATAATAGGGTGTTAGAAAACGACCATAAATAAATAGATATACATATACTTTTCTCAACTAAATTATTTTGTACACATTAAAATAAAATAAAAAACAAAATATACAAAGGATCAAATTAATAGTTTTCCACTACCTAAGGAATGTCAAGTTCGTTTAGCAATGTAGACCCATCACAAAAAAAAACATTTCCTACAAATGATTCAGACATGGCATCATATTAAAATTTTTAGAAAGGATGATTCAAATCAGATAAAAACTTAAGAGCATTAATTAACAAGGGATGGAACACAGAAGAACTGTTCGCAAATTCAGGAGCATTGTTTTATTATTCTATTTAAAAAGTTCTTAATCGATTTGATTAAGAATGGTTTCAAATCTGACAGACATTTATGAGTTATGCTGAATACTGATAACGTACCTAATTGGCACGAGATGCATTTTGATTTTGTTTACGAGGCTTTTTCGTAATGTTCACTACAATCATGACATGGCGGTTATTTTTATGTTATTTTAGTGCAAAGTATGACTTGATTGATAACTTATATCCCTATCTAAGAAAGCCTGCAATACAAAATACAAGTTCTTCTTGATGGATTAAATTATCTCCATTATTTTATTAGTTGGTAGATTTTATCGGAATCTAAAATATATCTGTAATTCCTGTTCTTTCAAAACTCTTATAAATTCGATCAAAAGTGAGCTCATTTTCAGCAAGAATAATAAATGTAATATTGTAACTAATTCTCTTTAAACACTGAAAACTCAATGTACATATTATTCCATTAATTAATTTTTGATTTAGAGTATACAGTGCATGAATAAAAAATAAACTATCTAAATTTCATAACAATATTTTCTTCGATAATAAATCTGCGACTTGTTAAAATGTTATCACAGATTATGGATCAGATAAGTTAGTGATGGGATAATGGAGAGGATTGGTGAGTTTGTTTATTTTTTAAATGGATTAATAAAAATCAATCATTTAAAAATGAGTTCAGTTGTCATTTGTTGCTCATTGAACTGTTAGCAGGTAGTGTAGCGGACCTTTGTTGGGCATTCAAGTAGGGCTTCAAGTTAGATCGCGTCGATTCCCTGTTAATATAACAATTATTGAAAATTAGTACGGATTAAATATACATATAACAGGTGTCAACGGATTTCTTTTTTTAAATAGTAACATCACCTGAAATTGAAACAAAATTGAAATAAAAATGTATTGAAAATCGGTTTTCCTAAAGATGTTTCACAAAATTTTACTTTATTGTAAAATAATCCAAATGCCTTATACCGACATGGCTTTTTTTCTTTAATAATTGAAAGAAAATTTCTTCGCCTGCGACAATGTCGAATTTACTGGATTTCTCCTTTAACTGCATCAAAAATGGAGATTTTTTTAAAGTTTACAAACAATTTACAAGAAGTTATATAAAATTCTAAATTCAGAATACCAGTAACTTCAATGATTTGTTAATTAAAAAACTGTCCATTTTATGATCATGTTAAAATATTTTTTGGTTCTCAGACATTGCTGGAAATCTTGAGGTTGAAAAAACATTGACAACTAGCGATCACAAACATATTGAGCGGTTACGCGGTTATAAGGTACTATACGCTTGTATCGAGCGATCAAAAAAAACTCATTCCCTTTGAAAATGAGAACATGTCTTTACTTGAGTATTTATATTGATTAAAACACCACTTGTCACTTTTAGCTACCTATCTGTGTTAAGCAAAGACATGATCTCATTTTCGAAGGCTTACTGGGGATGAGTTTTTTTAATCGTTCGATATAATATAATTTTATTTTTAATTCGTGCTATTATATTATATGGTCAATTTCCAAGATATTGAATAATACAGTGTGCTTTTATGAAATTCGGAAACTTCTTATAGAATGCTGTATTAATTAGACTCTTACAACTCAAATCAAATTTCATTTATCATCTGTAATTTCTTAAAGATCACTTGTTTAATAAATCCGTTGACACTTTGCAGAGAGACAAACATGTTTCAAATATTAATACGAAAATCCAGAAAATATGATGTTTTCATTTTGCAGTATTCAAATAAAGTTTAAATAATTATACCTCTGGAATAATCAAGTTATTAGATAAATAAACTGCTTCCTCAAAAATAAAATGACGGGGTAAAAATATTTACCAATTTTAGATTTTGATAACTTTTATACTGGTTGTTACATATTGTAACATAATAAGCTCACGATTAACGGTGAACAAAATCCTTCACAGGCTTAGATGTAGAAGTATATTTTCCATAATTTTTCAAAACACCTTATATAATGATCAGTTTAAAAAAATATTATTCAGGACAAGTGTTGTCTGATTCTTGAACTTCAGTTTTATTTTCAATTAAGATCAATACTTTGGTATTTGAAGTAAACATAGTTCATTTATTTACATACAAGTTTTTGCCCGCGACTTCGTGCTCTTGAAAAGCTGCATTCAATTCCATGCAGACAGATGCGATATAATGAGGCCTATATGTCAAATTAGACCTAACAAATACATCAGTGAAAATTGCATTCAATTCCATTTACTACTTTTTGCATGATGCGTGTACAAACATACAGACAGACATACAGATGTGGTAAAATGGAACCTATATTTTAAGTTAGACCTATAGCAATACATCGGTGAAAATTGCATTCAATTATATTTATTAGTCTTTGCGTGATGCGTGTACAAATATACAGAAAGGCAGACAGACGCGATAAAATATAGCTTACATTTTAAGTTAGACCTCTAATAAAACATTGGGGAAAACTGCATTCAATTCAATGCACTAGTTTTTGCGTGATACGAGTACATACAGACAGACAGACAAAAATTCTAAAAACTCTTGTTTTGACTTCTGTTGCTCTAATAAAGACCCCTCATATTATTTTTTCTTAAATATCTTCAATGTACAGACATCGACCTGTTACAATTTTATTATATATGTGTATAGAATAGATGTAAAGATAATGAATTTTTCGCACAAATAACTCACGTAAGAGATTTATAACTATAAAAAATGACACAATGCAAAATTCGTAAACTTTGTCAACAACTTCAGTAAAATAAAAAAAAAATTAGAAAAAAGACAGTGAAACAAAAGCCCGAACTCACATTTAACCATTTTCTTTAAATCCATCCTCTAGTGTACGTTGTTGTTTCATAAAGAAGTATCAATGTAAATTAAAGAAGAAAATTATCATCAACAATGAGTCTATAAAGCTATTTTACCAAGTATGCATACAGTCATAATCAAAATATTTCCAGAAAAACATACTTCTACATTTGAACCTCATCCTTTTTTTGTGTGGCAGTAATGTACATTTTTTGGAACAAATTCGCTCAGAGCTCAATTTGGCTATGGGCAAAAAAACTCAGATACGTCTATTTTGTTTTTCATTTGCGCATTTTTTGGTATATTCATCATTTTGATGACGTCATCACTTTTTGTGTTAAGACTACTTGCAATAATAGCTATCATTATTGACTCGTGGTATGATCTGTTAATAAATTATTCCTAGTAGTTACTAGTTATTTATGGAAAAGACATACATTGTCACTGTGTCTAGTGTCAAGTTATTGTTCATAAAGACGATCCCATTCTATATTGAGCGTACATGATGATTGTAAGTCGATTTTTAGTACTGAAAGAGGGGTAAGGTTAACTACGTGAAGAACACAGTTTGCACCAAAACCATTATGGAAGAAAAGCATTTCATATACAAGCAGTAAATATAAAAAAATCTAAATAAATGGCTATAACTAACCTAGCATGCAAACACGTTTTTTCAATTAAGAAATCAGCTAATCTGCACAAATGTCTACCAATATAAATGTAATTTTTGTCATCCAATTCAGAGGAACCGTTACCAAAAACCATTTAACAAATTATCCACCAACTCCTCAAAGTCAGGGCTAGTAGGAATCTCTTTTTATAATTGAGTACGTTCTGGAAATTAAATAAATAGTTTTTTAAATATATACAAGCATATTTTGATAGAATGACCTAAGATAATAATTATTTAGTTATAGCAAATAAAAGGTTTCTTGAATGCCAATAACAATAAAATTATATTTACATTTAAAAATTTAAAGCAAATTTAGCCCCACTTTTGCATACCTT
The DNA here is from genome assembly GCA_958507055.1 of Crioceris asparagi. Lineage (NCBI taxonomy): Eukaryota > Metazoa > Arthropoda > Insecta > Coleoptera > Chrysomelidae > Crioceris > Crioceris asparagi. The sequence goes on along the minus strand of OY293829.1, from coordinate 33,331,043 downwards.
AAGACAAATGGCGTTGCGGAGATTGTTTATGAATACAAGTTTCGTACACCCAACGACTTTTCACGAATCATAAAAAAACTGAACCAATCTGAATAGACCTAGGGCAAACAACGTATTTTGAGTCGTCATTTCAAAATGCATGCAATAATAAATAATAAAATCTAATTCAGGAAGTAATCTGCTGCCGGTTTATAGCAAGCTAAAATTAAAGAAAAGATGAAAAGTAAGATTCTATTTATCTAAACCATGATATCGCTATCAATATTCGATATTCTCTATCTATATATAAAATAGTCTAAGCATTTGTTTTTTCATGTTGACAAATCTCTGTAAAAGGTACAAGAAAAATACTATTTTTTTTTCATTAGTCTTAAAGTATTGACAGAATAAGATATATGAAAGGTATTGGAAGTAATCTCTTGAATAAATGATTAAATAAATTCAACCAAATTTTCCAGTCTGTAATTTTTGCGCGGTATACATGATATGCCTATAACGCGGTCGCAGATGGCTGTCAGAATCGACTTCTATTGTACAGCGGGTATAGTTGTAGTAGAAATTGTCACGTATTTTAGAATGACGATTCAAAACAAATCGCTGTCACTTCGTATAGTACTCTATAAGTTCCGTATGACAAAATTTCATCGCTTTTTGGGGAGAGTAGAACATAAATTATTTCAAAAACGAAATTTACATAAAGGAAAATACTAAAAAACATTTAAAAGAAAACCCATGGGAGTATTTTTGACTTTTATTTTGTTATATGATATTAAATGTACAATAAATAATTGTTAGTCACTGAAAAGCCTCTTATAAAAGAAAAAATAATTAGATTTCAGTCAATTTTCATTTTCAAAAATTACAATTTAGAATGCATAATATTTTGGAATGTTGATATATATTTTCTTCTCGTACATCTTTCATTAAAAAATATAGGTATATTAATTATATTAACACAAAAAATAGAAAATAAAAATATTTTAAAAAATCTAAAGAAAAATTAACAAAAAATTCATTTGCATCACAAAAGTAGAGTACATCATTATATAAATAGGACTTTATACATTTTACAAGTAAATTCTACTAGTACCAAGCAAAGATAAACATAGCTAGCTCTTTAGAGAAATGGCAGTCCTATATCAGAGACAGAAATATAAATTCTGAGCAATTTATTCAAAGAACTGTAATTTCCTCAAATAACACACAATTCTACCAGAGTGCAGTAACCCAAAATGTATACATGCTAGTGTGTGCCATTCAAATGGACAGCGTTCATTCAAAAGCAACAGAAAAACCTTTTGTTCAACTCACCTCGGAGATATTTTTGCAGAATCGATGGAATTTGAATTGTTGGCTTTGAAACCGCATTTTTGTATCTTTCTGCTTAGCCTTGTCACCCATTGCCTTTGTTCATCGTGTGAGGCAGCCAGTAGGAGTAATTCTTTGGCATAGGATGGATCATAGTGCAGTTTGCATGGTGGAACGTTGTCTTCTTTCCTTTCCAGGTGGTCCTTGTGCACCTTTATCCTACATCCTGAATATAAATAGTGTCCAAATTTCAGAGGAATAGAACGAAAATCACACAGTCAGATTGCATAAAACTTAAGCAAGATTTTACAGATTTTAAATAATTTTTTATAGTACTTGATGCGTAACATAACATAACTTTAACCGTGGATAATAGTTAAGTAGTATAGCCAGGCCCCTTCATGGTCAAACATTTTTTAACCAAATTAAATCATGATTAAAATTTCTCTTGATTGGGTTTGGTTCTTGCGGAACTCACCGGGAGAATTCGCGTGTAATGTAACATTGCAAAATTATTTTTTCATCATGACGTTACAATATTGTATTAGTTTGACATACTTTAATGCTCGTCTTGACCTATTCACTGATCTAATGCTCAAATCTAAGCTGTTACATTACAAGCGCCTTCTCCCAGTAAGTATCCATCCTCATATTTTGTCAAATAAGTCCAATATCGCTGTTGTTGGAAATATGTAGAAGTATTCTATATAAACATTTTTAGAGTGACTATTTAATACTTATTTCAAAGATTCAGGATAATTTTATTGATTGGTGCCAGATTATCTTAATTATTTCTCGGAAAATACGATCACAAAAAAAATTAAATGATAATTATTACTAACGTTAAACGAAGGATAAAATTTTACATCACAAGGCATGGCATTCAAATGTTGTGTGGATCGTTTTATTCTCTGATGAAGATACTTGAAAAGTCGATCTCCAGAATAAAAAAAACATATTGAAAATGTTGTTCCCTATTAAATGAGGTTGAGAAAAATTTGTAGTGCCATTCTAACTACCCCACTTATTTTTGAGCATTCGGTATCTTTGAAAATATGTATTTTCAATGTGCACTTGTGTTGTTCTGAATGTTTTATATCAACAATATTTCCATCAACAATAACGGCGATATTGAAATCCCACGCAATAGAAAAGTTTATCCAAAAAGAAACAACTAGTTTGAAACTTACTTCTGCACTCTAACGCTGGTGGTGGTCTGAACATATGCCACATGGGTCTGGGACAGACTTCACACGTTGTCGGCATATGGTAGGAAATATTCAAAAGCTCATGGCCTTTGTGTACAATATGATTGGCTGGTTTGTCACCATCGAAATTTCGCATTGTTTGTGTTACATCGAGTGCCATTTGTTGTTGTTCATCGGTGGCATTTTTTCTAGCTTCCCCTTCGCCAGCATAGAGTAGTTGGAAGATGCGTGGTATGTCTTTGGAATCGGCTCGAATTACATCACCTTGAGTTACGGATCGTACATGGAAAACTTTACTGGAAAAAGAAGAGAATGACAATGTTAAAAAAGGAAGTAATCACGAGAAAATCGGAGACAAAATTCATCTATAATATATTTAAATAAGAAATGCGAAACGTCAACAGCTAAGAACTTTTTAGTGACTTTTATATTGAATTTCCAACGTCTACAAATATATCAAGGAGAATTGTCATGTTTGTAGGTTACGATTCGTATATAATTATGACATTACTTGTCAATACGAAACCTTGTGGCGTGGTGGTGAATTAGGTGAATTTTTGTTTCTTTCATGGAAAATTCACAAGTAATATTCCGTCAATTGGAACTTTTTTGTATGAAGAAACCATAGCCCACTATTAAAATGTTAAAATGTTTTATTGATTTTGGAGCATTTTCAAAAACTTTATGTTCATATATTATATATCATTTTGAAGGAAAAAAAAAAGGAATTTAATGAACTAATAAAATACATGGTGGTCCATTGAAAAAAATCATAAGTCTGAGTCGTATATCCATTACCATACCTCGAAATAAGAAATTGCGTGCGCCACTGGATTCTGCATAATATTATCTATGGGATAAGTTTTCAATTTGACATTTTCGCTGAGAAACTTCGTAGATCTTTGGAGTCAAAAAAGTGTGAATTTTCAAAAACGTAACTTATGAACAAAAGCAGTTTGGCAAAGTCATCTTGAGTTTCACAAAAAAGTGACACAGGACAGCGAAAACAGCAAGTTTCTATTTTCAACAACAACCGAGATACCTGTCTGTCTCAACCAAAATGGGATGCTCTGTACATTCAAAGGTGATTTTAAAAATATATCATGGTATTATTGGACTTGAACATCTATTGTGAAGCATTTAAATGGTTACTATCTACATATATCGACAAGCAGTGAATTCTTGTGTATGACCGGCAACCTCGTGAATATAATTTAATTTTTTTTTTGTTCATGAGATGTGTTTTTCTTTTTTATTAGCTTTTGTTTATTCATGGTTGTTAATATTAGCGAATATTTCAAATACTCACCATAAATCTAGCACTATAACAGGATCAGAGTTTTGCTTATCACTGTCAGAATTGTAGAAAATTATCTTCCTACTCGACACCACAACGTATTGTTTTTTCCAACCATGCCGCCTTATATTCTGCTTGGACGGAATCGACAACCAACCTTCAAATACAGTATCAACTTCACTGTCTTCATTATCGGCTGAACTAAGCGATGCTGTTTCGCTATTCAACGTAGACAATTTCAATTGCAGCTGTTCCAAATCGGCATCCTTGCTATCCAGTTCCATTTGCAAACGTTGTTTGGCGGCAATCTCTTCGCTTAGCTGTACACTCAGATCTTGAACGTTCTTTTGATAGTTGGCATTCATTTGATTGTATTTCTCTTTTTCTAAGCTCAACTCTTGTTGCAATTTCTTTAGATCTTTTTCTTTACGCCTCAAATCCGAATTGGAGACTTTAGATTTACCCTTGCCTGTATCGCGCAAGTCTTTTCTATTCATAATTTCATGTAACTTATTGACCGCCTGTTGCTTGAGAAGTGACTCAGTTTTCAATTTTGCAACCAGCTTCTCAATATCCTCATTGTTGCTAGTCTTTCTATTGAATTCGTCTTGCAACTGCTTCAGCTGCCTGTTGATTTCATCGCGTTCTTTCTGTAGCTGCTCATTCAGTTTCTTGTATTCCAATTCACGGTCTTTGAATGTATTCAAGAGTATATCTCGGCTATTGATCTCGTTACGGTGTTTAGTTAGAAGATCTTTGAGTTCGAGTTCTTTCATTGTTTTCTCTTTCTCTAAATCAGCAACCGTTTCTTCGGCTATTGAACGAGCAAGTGCCTCCGAATCAGCTCTAGCCAAAGCAAGTTGGCATTGGTGTTTCAGCGACGCCCTGTAGTAAAATTAAAGGAATTAACTAGATTCACAAAATGTTCAATAATATTTAGGTTCTCACCTCTCTTCTTCAAATTCTTTGTTGATGCGGTTCTTCTCATCCAGATCTTCTTTCAATTCTTGGGTTTGAGTTTTATATAAGGTCGAAAAGTATTGCTCCGTCTCCAGTGATTCTTGCAGCTCTTTCATTTGCAGTTGATCCCTCTGCCAATTGCTCTTTATCTTAATCAATTCTTCCTCTAATGTTCGCTTCACATCCTAATAATAAGAGAAAAAATAATAGAAAACATAAAATTTAATCTTATTTCGTATTTTTACCTGTAAATGTGACAATTCTAGCGTTAATTGAGATTCTTTAGCCTTTAATTTCACCAACTCTGCCGTGTGTTGTCCAATTTCTGATGTTAAGATAGTTTTCTTTTGTTGCTCCTGTTCAATTTGACTATGTAGAGCTTTTACTTTTTCAACCTCTTGACGGTATTCGCCTTCAAGCTTTTGCAATCGCTGCTGTATTTGTCTATAATCGACGGACAACATGGACATTTGGCGTTCTTTTTCTTGTGAATTGAGATCAGCTTTTTGTCGGGCACTTTTCTCCTCGGCTAATTTGGTTTGTAGAGCTAGAAGAATTAACAAGAATGAGTACTGACACTGACCTCAAATATTTACATTTTTTAGGGAAAATATAAGTGTTTCACTACATGGTGCTTATAAATGGCATCTAATATGTGCAAATCAGTAAATATAGCAATAAGTGATAAAATACTTAATTTTATATTCCTCCCTTTTTGTAGACTAAATGCTTGCTTAATTATTTAGAAAGCATATTTTAGTAACAAAATATTTAGCTGCATAGGTTTGAAATTTCTATGTTGATCAAAAAAAAAATGTGAAATATGTATTATCTAAGGCATGATGCACAACTTGAGTTATTTACCTTTTATTATCCTATCCATAAGTTCTGCGAGAATATTCAAGAAACACATTAGAAATTACTTGGAAGAAACAATAAAATTGAGGAGATTTAGGAGTATATGTATAATAATGTAAATAATGTTATTTAGGCACCAAAAATATATAGTGAGCATGTCATTTCAATATTGGTTTTAGTTTATTCACTCTAAAAAGGCTATCTCTTTATATTAATTCAATAGTGAGTTTTCAAAAGATTGTCGTTTAACGAGTGAGTATGAAAAAATTGATTAATTTTTATGACTTTCGAAGGGTCTTGACATTTCGAGAGAATATTTCTATATCAAATCATATCTTACTTCCGATGATAAATTTGTAGTTCATATTCACCCAACTAATTATAGAAGGCATAAGTGTTTTTCCACAAGAGAACAACCGTAACATGAATAGCCTGCTTAAAAGGCTCCAACAATTAAGGCACATGGCCTTCCTAAGACTAGTCAGATAAGGTGCATATACACGGCGACATCTAGAGTCGACACTTGTGTCCAGAGCAGTGTTGTACACTCGTGTCGGAATCGAGTGCCGACATTATAAGCACCACGTATCTACACGACTCTAGCTAAGGGTTACACGTTAGTGCGACCACCATGGATGCAAGTACAGCTGCTGCCGTGGTAACTGCTTGTGTAGTGATAAAAAGAAGACGTCGGAGACGAAACAGAAGAGTATAGGTAAGGGAATGGGTGAAAAATTTTGTTGTCTTGACACCTTAATGCGAGAATTAAAACTTGGTGACGAAAAATTGTATAAAAATTTTGTGCGTATGTCAGCCGTTGATTTTGATTATTTGCTTGAAAAACTAACGCCAGTGATAAAGAAAGAAGATACAGTGATGAGGAAATCTATATCACCTGGTGAAAGACTGACATTAACACTATGATTTCTGGCCACAGGTTAAGTCAAGTTAATTTTGACAAAACACAAAACACTGTTTGAATGATTGAACCAATAATTTTTCATATGATTGTGTATGTAACAGTCACACAATTTAGCGGTCATATTGATCATCTGACTGCAAATTGTTTCTAAATATAGGAACAACAAAATGAAGAAGCAGGAAATAAATTTCTATTTGCTGTATTATTGAGGTAAACATTTTTTTCCATATTGTACTGGTATTAGAACATCTGGCCAGAAACTGTGATCTAAACATTGAGTAGAAAAAAATATCGAAAGTTCAGATGTATTAATCGCTCACCTTTAACCACTTCCAAGTTGGCTTCTTCCTTATTTAACAACCGACTCCTTTCTGTCTCTTCGTGTGCCTTCACCTCCTGCTGGTATCTACTCTTCAGTGCTTTCAATTCCAAACCAAGCCCTGCACATTCCTTCTCCAACAAAGATACCTTTTCACTCAATTGGCTATTATCGTTTGACGTTTTCATCTCCTTCTGCCTCAACCTTACATAAATAATTCAATAAGTACTCTTCCATCTTAATAATTACTATTATTCCTTTAACAACGAAAAAAACATTATCACCTTTCCATTTCTGCATTCAGTGATTGCATCTTGTTCTCCAATACGAGTTGTTGATCGGATGCTTGGGATCTGGAGTTCTTTTCTTGTGTCAGTTGTTCTTGTAGTAGGGCAACTTCGTTTTGCAATCCATCACGCTGAGTTTGAAGCGATTGAAGCATGGCTTGATATTCAGCAACCTTAAAGTACATATTTAAGGAGTAACAAACACTACACCAAGGCAGAAATAGTTGCTTACCTTTAACTCTGAGTTGGATTTTGCCATTGCCAATTCATTGGCTTGCTTCCTCAATCTTTGACTATTTTCCGTTTCAAGTTTAAGCTTTTCTTGCATATCATTCACTTGCTTCTCCAACAAGTGAATCTTATCATTGTGTTGTTGATTATTATTCATTTCTCTAGTTCTTTTACTTTGTTCCTCATCGAATCGTTTCTTCAAATCAGATAGATATTTTTCAGTATTTTTTCTCAAATCACATTCGTATTCCGCCTTCCTTTGTAGTTCTTTGTAGCTATGCTTCAAAATTGTCAGATCTTTTTCATATTTAGTAGCCTCTTCTCTAATATCACTTTCCCTTTGAGCTATTGTTTCTATTTGAGTCAATAGTTGTCGTTGTTTAGCCTCTAAAGCTTCTATATTAATTTTTTCCTGTTCTAATAGCATTTCTAATTTCACAACTTGAGCATTTGAATTTTTATTATCATTCGATATATTATTAATTTTACTATCTACCATATCACTTGAGAGCAACTGATAATCTGAATTATATGTAAAACCTGCTCAAAGAAAACAAACATTAAGATTTAATATCATTCATTTAATATCTACTTGCCTATGAATGGAAGATGGTTTCCAACAAATGCATTTGGTACTGGAAACACTTCTTCGGGCGTTTCATCTTTCTCATAATCATCAAAATTGCTCGTGTCATCGTCACCCGACAATTCAGGTACAACTGGTGGTGCCATGTCCCGTAAATTATCAAATGTCCATTGCTCATTATTGATGAAAAATGGATGATTTTTAATCTCATCTACACTATTTCGACCCAGACGTTTTTTTCTATAAATATTCAAATTACATACATAAATATGTATTTTGTTCCTACCATTCACAATCACAAAGAAACTTGATCGAATTTATCAAGCTTGATTATACAATGTATCCCAAATCTGAGTTCGATGCATTATAAACAAAGACGAATAAAAACAAACATTTTCTTTTCCAAATCAAATCATTTGTTATTTGAGAGAAATTAGAGCAGCAATTTGATCAAATAAATTAACAATGTATTTTTAATTTTTAAAAGTTAACCTTTTTTGGGTTCAATATTTTAAAACATAAATCAAAAACAGTCGTAACATCATTTTTGAATTTTGAATATTCCAAGAACAATTGGGACTAATTTATCAATTTAAATTTTGTAAACAAGACATCAGAAATTGGGTCCATTTAGTATAGCCTCCGATGGAAACCTTAGTGGGAGAAGAAAGATATTCTTTAAATCTTGATGCAACAATCTACGGCAATTTTCAAAAACAGTATACAGAATGTATAAGATACACGTTTTCTAAATATTTCTTACCTACCATTCTGAAGATTTGACCACTCTCACCTCCAATCTATTAAAATTCTGTTATTTTGCTAAGTAACGTCACCAGAAGGCTGGCACTTGTTACAACATAAGGTGAAATGGGCAACATTTAATATTTTTATTTTCGCTCTCATTTTAAAGAATAATTCCTTATAGAATAAACCGCAAGTATATTAAAAAAAAATATTTAAACTTATTTCAGAAAATGCGGTTTTAAACTGACAATTATAATTTATAGAAAATATTGAATTTGTTATAATGCATTCTTTATCTAAATTAATAACGCTATTTTACATATAAGAGTTACGATAGATGATGATTTCTAAAACACTACTCCCAGATTAATTAATTAAGGAATAATTTAATGTCAAAACAATTTGATATTATTCTTAATTGCGAGTTTTTGACTATTTTTTTTTAATTTAACAATGCTATTGGTAGTTTTACAGCCAATTTGATATGTTGTGTTATATTTATGAAATTAGATAATTAGTTTCGTTTGTAGTGGTATGTAGCATGCTCTACCTCTAACCTACATATAATGTTTGAACAAATTATTTCTTACGCTTATGTAACAGCGTCTGATGAAATCCGCTGAAGTACTCAAAAACAGAAAAAAGACGTTATTATTGACAAATTAATAATTAATGTAAACCGTTTCTCCGTTTATTGCTAGCTCTTCTGCAACTTCAGAAAAAAAAATCGTAAAAATCAGTTTTGCTCTAAAATCTCGAAAACCAAATTTTCTGTAAACAAGATATAAGAGAGGTCATTAAAGCGCCCCATTTAACCGACTTTGAATCTATTACCATTCACGAGATAGCGATGCTATCCCACCCTAATTTTGGATACACTATATACCAAAATGTAGTGAACAGTAATCATATGATATCAGAAGAAAATCGATCTATGTCATTGCGATGTTTTGTATTCTTGTTGTAAGTAGACGCAAGCAAAAAAACATAACTGAAATCAAACTTACCCATCACATAACAAGCCTTTTATAAGTGATTTGGCTTCATTCGATATTTCCACCTCATCGGGAAATGATAAATTATTTTCATGATACATAATTTTGTTATAAGTACCCAATAAGCTATCAGCATAAAAAGGTGTCTCACCAACTAGCATTTCGTACACGAAAATACCAACAGACCACCAATCGCACTCTCTGCCATAGACACCTGTGCAGAAGAAGGTTGAAATTTTATAATCAGCAGAAACATCATCAGAGATTATATAAATGTAACAAACAATTACCTTGACCATGACTTTGTAGCACTTCAGGTGAAATATAATCTGGTGTACCAACAACATTATTCGATCTTACAAGACCATCTTCATCCATTCTCATGCAAGTACCAAAATCAGCTAATTTCAAATGCCCATATTTGTCCAGCAACATATTGTCAGGTTTAACATCTCTATGAACGAAACCCATCGAATGTATAACATCCAATGCTAATACCACTTCCATTGTGTAAAATTTTGCCCATGTTTCTGAAAACGGTTATAATTTTATTTAAAATAGTAATTGTTTGATTCAAGTGAATGTTATTTTAGCACTGCAATACAAGACATAATTAAGTTTTATCAACAGATAACGCTTTAGTTGATTAAAATAATAGTACAACAGCATGATGCAAAGAAAACAAAATATAACTGACAGCGATACCAATTTCGTTCTCTCTGCGCAGTGACTTCGTGTTACCCAGGAAAATGCATTTGAAATGGTACAGATCATTTAATGGTGTTCAATTCAGATTGTATTAAATTTATCAATCAAAAAAGTTACAATTGGGTAAAATAATGCCACTAATACATTGTAGACTCCACAATCATGATTATCTAATATATTATTAAAACGCTGAGCCTTAAAGTGTGGTTACTATTTTAGACCCTTAATCATAAGAAAACCCACACATATAATAATATCCAAATTAAAGCTGAGAGTATGTAAATTTGCCAAAACCATTTATTTATTACATAAATCTCAATTAAACATATTCAAAACCGTTTAATTCTATAAATGTTAAATAGCATACTGCATACAGTTCACATTTGATAGGGGTACAACGATCGAAAATCTCCGGTGCGCTCAGCGTTCAGCAACGTCGAAGCATCTGTGTCTCATATTATTAGAATGCCGTGAATTCATGGATTAACCGCTTGTGTAATCCTAAAAAAATATCCAGTGTGCCTAATCCGACGTCATTCATACCGATCTCGAGCAAACCACTGAGTATGAAAAAATTATCGGATTGACTCGTGGGACCATTATTTATTTCGTACGACGAACTGTTTATTTACCTACAAATTAAATGAACAGGTATAAAATATGAAATTTAATTTGAGTATAATATTTGTTTCATACTCTCTTCCCAGATATGCGTCATGAGGTGATGGATAAAAATCCTTAGTCGTTTTTTGCACCACAGTCTTCATCAAAATACGTTTTTCAGAGCAGCTACTACTGCCTGTTCCGATGTAGAATAAATTTCTGTTAGCGCAAAGATCTTATCGCCGATATTACTGAATATTAAAGATAAAGAGATAAAATAACTTTATCAATCAGGCAGGGAATGGATAGTCTTGAACAAAAAGTTGTTTAAACTGCGTATACTTCATAACCTAGTGAAATGAGTTAATAGAGACAGAGCACACTTTATGAATGATGACAACTGAATATCAGCTCTTTTAATTTGTATATAATCAGCTCTCTCTTCTTTCTCAGAGAGCCTTAGCACATGTATATACAGACATATTTTTGTTTGGTATACTGACAAAACTTGACAAGGTTTGTATGGAGACCTGCATATCCTAATATTCTTTAATGCCAGGCATTCATAACAAGTACTTCTATTGCCACTACTGAAGTTGTATTAGTTAACAAACCAATAAATCTTGATGTGGTCAAAGGTCTTCAGAAAATGAACGATACATGCAGGTCAAATTTCAGGAATGACAGTAAACAGACGACTACAAATATACACAAAATATAAAAGAAACAATCCTTGAACACAATGAGAGAAAAATCAATTATTTCCGGCATAACATGCATAACATGAGAGATGAACAGCTGTGGAGAACAATGAAGATAGAATTGGAAAAGAGCAATCCAAAAACTTCCACTCACACATATAAGGGAGTCTTTAACATGAAATGAACTGAATATTTGCACTTACAGTTAAAACTTATCCTCAAAATGTAGTTAGTAACGTCACTTATTATATTTATAATGATGCTAAAAGCTTCTAGGAGTAAAAATCTATGATTTCAGTCCACCTATAATCAACTGATGTTGCAAAAGAGCCAAATTTTTTTGGATAGGAGATTTCATTAACATTACCTGGAATATCATAGTTTGACATCAAATTGACAATGTCACCGCCTGGCATATAATCCATAACCATGTACAAATGTTTCGCATCTTGGAAAGCAAAATGTAGCTGAACTATCCACTCTGATTTAGCATGTGCCATAATATGGCGTTCTTCCCAAAAGAAAGCAGAGTCAGAACGTTTTATGAGATCAGCCTTGCTAAGGCGTTTCATGGCATACACACGACGAGTTTGCCTATGACGGACTAGTTGTACTTTACCAAAGGCCCCTCTGCCAATAACTTTAATATGTTCAAAATCATCTGTTTTCATCCGAAGGTTGATTATGTCACTGGCAAAATCATCATCTAAAAAGAGGAAGATGTATTAGAATGTATATGTAAGAGCATATAAACTCTTACATCTATTGAGGTATACTTCAATGTTTTTGAGTTTCTTGATGGAAGGATGATCACAATCAGTATAAAGAGCCTGCACAGTATCAAGCAAGGAGTCAATGTTTCCCTTGCTTTGTGAATTTTGAATACGTTCTTCAAGAAGACGTAATCTTCTTTTACGATCTTCGTCTTGTATAGCATCCATTCTGGTAATTTATATATATTAAAATACGCCTGCTTTCGTAACACGCAAGAACAGCAATGGCTCACTAAACCTAAAATGATGGATTTGTATCAATTTATCTAACCTATATGAAACAATTTTTATTACCATTCATTAAAAATAATGATATAAACTTATCTATGTAAATATACAGAAGTACATACAACATACGGTTAACTGAAAAAGATTGAATTTCAGAACGTCAGCTCTTGGATTCTATCCACAGAAGAGATTCATTTCTTCATATTTTGTAAATTTCTTTGTCTGATAGAACAATATTAAACTCACCTAAACATTACAGACGAATGGAAGACATTATATTTTTCCAAAAACTCAAATATACCACTTGCAAATAAAGTAAACTTAAAACATATCAAATAAAATCACCCAAAAAAAGACATATTTATTCATATCTAAGCAGCCATTTTAAAATTAATCATCGTTTCTTCCCTTTCCATTACTTTCTTTTGAGTGCTTCTGCTGGCTCCGTACTTCACAGAGCACTAATCTATACTTCTTACTCCTTCACGCTCCTTCACTTCTCCTATTCTTTTGAGTTTCATGTCCAGAAAACAGAGACGTACGTCTCTATTCTCTGACCATGTCTTATTTCAACAAACGCCAAGGAGGATATAAGAAGGATAATCAACTACTGTTTGAGAAAGCATGCCGTATATTGTCGAGTTGGTGGGCGGTTCTATTAATAAGATTAGAGAGAGATAGGAAATAGAATCGAGCCAATCACTGTTAGTTGGTGACTATCTCGGTCCGTAGAGAGATACTGGCAGACAAAATAACCGGACACCTGGAAAATTGCGTGCAATATACCGCTTAAAGCAAAAACTTGCCCTACAATTTCGGGAAGCAGTGCTTAAAAATTGTTGAACATCAATCAATAAACGAAAAACAGCTGAAAAAGAAATCACAAATTGTTGCAATTCGAAAGTTCGGGGTGGGTACAAATCGAAAAACAACAGGCCGACAAGTTATCAAGTTTAAAGAATAATAGGTAGGTACCTACCTCATTGAAATTTTGATTCAGATATCTCTTAATATTACAACTTGAATGACCAAATAAGCTAAATTGTGCGAAGGTATTAGTTAAAACCGAAAAAAGCGTTTTTTGTGTGTGAAATCAAGTCCGACAAACCCCGAACGGAGGAGGTAATGAATTCGACTGTTTGCTTTTTTTTTGGTTCGTCTGCACATTTTATATAGTACCTAAACGTACTTCGATTTTGGATTTTTGATTGATGTTAAAATCTGAAATATGTGTATTTTCGCTATGTGGAAGAGGCAATTTCTTTCGAAAACTGAAAATCGGAGAATGGGAAATTAATAGCCAGATTTTCCATAGAGTTCAGGTAAAGTGGTAAAGTTTATAATATGCGTATTTGCGCGACAATGTTTTTAGTTTTCTGAATCATAGGAAATACAAGCAAAGGATACATGGATAATGGCGAACGTTCAACGATTTTCGTGACAAATTTTACACTCAAAAGTTTGAAATAAATATTTTTATAAAAAAATTGGAGTTATCAGTTGATGCACTGAAATGTTTAGAATAATATTAATTTATTGGTGTTGGTAGATTCTTGTGAAGTTGGTGTCAAAAGTTTTCAATCTAACTGCAACTGCACAACTTCAAAAGTACCAGCGCCAATAATAGATTTAATATTATCAAAGTGTATCTAAGGAGAGAAAAGCTTCGCTCTTGCCGCCCGTTCACCTATTGTGATTTGTCACTTTTTATTACATTCAGATTAGAAGTATGTATGTATATCGTAAGCAAAAACATTAATCAGACAAAAGTGACAGTCGAACGCCGAAGTCCAGCCTAGATACCATGGATAAAATATGCTATCGCTAACGTTAGAAGTAACAAAAGCTAAAATTGACCTTGTTTTTTCTCGAAAACGGTCGACTTTAGAGCTCACGACCAAAATTGCGTAGAAATCGGGGAGAAAAACAACCACTACTCCTTCAAAATCTTCACAAATTATGACTTGACAAAAAAAATCTGAAACTTAGCTTATTATGACTGGAAAATGTTTACGGAGATATTCACAAAAAACGAATATTTTTTTTACATTTCAACACCCTGTATCTCGAAAATGGTGCATTTTGGAGGGTAAGTTAATATAAACTTTTTTTCATATTTTTGGACGAGCTATCACATCGTCAAGTCCTGCGTATATATTATGAAACACACTATATAATTAATAGTCAATAAAAAGTGATAACTTCCTCGAATACACAACAAATTTTGGCGACGAGGTGAAGTAATTTTCTGTATAAGTTGTTATATACATTTTGTTCAATAAGGATCAAGAACAATTTCAAGCTCATATGGAAACTTTCAATAATCAACAAAAAATGCTTATCGAGACTATTTAAAAAACTTTCTTTGGTCAACATCAGCGAAGTGGACTTCAAAACCAAGCCCCTGTGAATCCACAAGTTCTCATACCTCCGTACGAGAATTTTGACAGGCGTGAAATTTCTAACCGTCAACCAACTTCATCAGTAGCTCCAAATATAGTAGCTCTTGGGGGAAACGACGTCAACAAAATTGGCCAATATAGGTCGTGCGTTCAAAATCGATCGAAACAGTTATTATTATTCAAAAAACTCTTCGCAACATGCGCAAACTTCGTCTCGCAATTCACGTTCAAAATCATGATCTCGTCTCAATTACCAGCATCTTGTCGCTGCCTTCGATGTTCTCTTAAGCACCCTACCAAAGATTGCCGTTCAGATCGATCAAAACTTCAGTAGCATGCTTGTAAACGAACGGGTCATGTTTCAGCCGTTTGTATCACCAAAACGGAGCGTTTTTGGAGATAAGTTTATATGAACTTTTTTAATTATTTTTATCTGCTGAATACGCTGTTAAAGTTTCTCCATTATAATTCGGACCACCCTGTATATGTGTTTGATACCTACTAGTTAATAGTGTAGCAAGGTTTACACTAAAAGCAACGATGCAAAAGTTTTTTATCTCAGAATAATTTACAAGTTGGATAATTTAAGTCTGAAGAAGCGTCTTTCGTGGTTGACGAAAAGAGAACGAAACGGATTTTTACAGAGATAAGTAATGAAATCCTTTAAAACTGTGGTGGTGGTCAAAATAATAATTCAGTTGCTATCTCATAGTCTCATTGACATCCTCAAAGATTTTACTCTGTACAGTGAATTAATTATTGGGACCCCTCATAAATGTTAATCCTTCGGGTGTTCTGAATATTTCTCATCGTGTAAGTTCAAATTTATTTTGTGATGACTTCCAGCCAGTCATTAGTCATTTATTGATGACTGGCCCGTAAGCGACAACTTCATAAAAATACATAGTAGATTAAAATTTAAGTTTCAAATAGAAATAAGATCATGGATCACATAAATGGCTTATAGGTAATTTACTACACATGTCTCTGGTAAATGGTTGTCTATGTAGGCACATAATTCTCTGGCTGTGTTCGGGGAGTTGCTATGTGCACTATCTCGCACTATCAGCTGTTCACGGAGCTCAATGATAGTACCACAAACGCTATCGTGACGTCATTAATTTTTGTGTGTCACGTCATAAATGAATGCTATCAACGCTATTTCTTCCGAAGTAGTGTATGGATAGTGTTTGCGTTTGCAAGCCACAATGATAGAAATACTGTACATCTGACATAGACGTCATAATGACATTAACATATATAACAAACCGATAATAGTTTATGATTCGGACAGTTCTCTAAAGCAGAGAAGGATTAAGGCTGTGTTCTGGGAGTCGCTATCTGCACTATCAATGCAAACACTACCGATGCTGTTCGTGGAGCTTATTGTGTTAGGGTTAGTGATAGCAAGCTCCATGAACACTATTTTGCGTTTGCGTCCACATTCTATCATTTGCTGTCACATTGAGATTAAGGAGTTAAGGCACAAAAATATGAAATAAGAAAATTGACTTATTTTTTGTCTATAAAGAGACACGTCCGAGAAATATTACAAATTAAAAATGATTTTCAATCCGGAATAGAACCGGCGTCAATACATGGGATACATTTGGGTTGAAGTACATAATAGCGAAGACGGTTCTTATATTTTATTCGTATTCTCACAAAAGCTGGAATATGAGCGTCTTGTTAGTTTTTGCATAGAATGGTCACTCTAATATCATTGTTGTAAATAAAAATCACCACTTCGAATGTAAACTTTTAAAAATTTTGGGTTAAATAAATAATATTATCATTCATTTCATTATTTTTTGGTTTATACTGGTATACGAGTATACTCTTGCAGAAGAATTTGGTGACCGCTGCATATTAATTGAACCTGAGTTTCCCCATCCCGTGAAAATATTTCAGTTAAATTATTATAACTTACCCCTTTGAGTAGACACTTATCCTTCTCCGCGTTAGAAAATTGTCTGAATCATAAACGATTATCGGTTTGTTATGTCAGTGCCATTATTGGCCATTATGACGTCTATGTCAGATTTGCACTATTTCTGTCATTGTGACATGCAAACGAAAATTCATCTAGCTAAAAAAGCGCTGCAACATTTTTGACAGATTTTGGTAGAAAACGCTTGTGCTTTTTAAGCTGCAGCATTAGAAATACCCCAACAGTTATTTTTAAAAACTTCTTTATAAACTAGCTTACGAGCGCAAGACGTCTAACAGCAAATCCTGTCAAAAATGTTGCAGCGCTTTCTTAGCTAGATGTGTGTTGGACACAGGGATTATCCATACACTACCTCGGAGGAAATAGCGTTGATAGCATTGATTTATGACGCGACACACAAAAACTAATAACGTCACGATAGCGTTTGTGGCACTATCACTGAGCTCCGTGAACAGCTGATAGTGCGAGATAGTGCAGATAGCAACTCCCCGAACACAGCCTGTGAATACAACTATTTCCCGCGTTTTATAGATCTATTTGAAAATGTTCAATTTAAAGACCAACAGCGCCACCCTTATTTGCAACCAAAATCGGTTAACTTTTTTTACCCTAAGATATCTCTCCTTCTATACCCTCCATACCCTGTTGGTAGTTGGTGGTAGTTACAAGTACTTATGTAGCTCTTGCCAGCCCGTGACAACTCTTATGGGGAAAATTTTGACCGTAAGTTAACAAAGTGTACCGATTGAACGCTAGTATCGCTTCCGACAATTTGTGGCGGTAACATTTAAATACGTAAATGTTCTATTATAATGGCTGTGTTCTGGGAGTCGCTATCTGCACTATCAATGCAAACACTACCGATGCTGTTCGTGGAGCTTATTGTGTGTTAGTGATAGCAAGCTCCATGAACACTATTTTGCGTTTGCGTCCACATTCTATCATTTGCTGTCACATTGAGGTTAAGGCGTTAAGGCACAAAAATATGAATAAGAAAATTGACTTATTTTTTGTCAATGAAGAGACTCGACTGAGAATATGTACAAATTGAAACTACTTAGCAGTAACTTAAAAGCTGACTAGCATATCTATTTGCCATACCATGACTTTCAATTTCAAACCTGCGCAAAGATCTCTGCCTGAAGATCTGGTTTATCCTTATAATTTTCTGCACGTTTGAGCAGCCTTCAATATTGGTGAGCATCTTGTTAGTTTTTGCACAGAATGGTCACTCTAATATCATTGTTATAAATAAAAATTACCACTTTGAATGTAAACGATTGATAAATTTTGGGTTAAATAAATAGTATTATCATTCATTTCATTATTTTTTGGTACATACTGGTATACGAGTTTACTCTTGCAGAAGAATTTGGTGACCGCTGCATATTAATTGAACAATTGAACCTGAGTTTCCCCATCACGAGAAAATATTTCAGTTAAATTTTTTATTTATCTTATCCCATTGAGTAGACATTTAATCCTTCTCTGCTTTAGAAAACTGTCCGAATCATAAACTATTATCGGTTTGTTATATATGTTAGTGTCATTATGACGTCTATGTCAGATGTACAGTATTTCTGTCATTGTGGCTTGCAAACGCAAACACTATCCATACACTACTTCGGAAGAAATAGCGTTGATAGCATTCATTTATGACGTGACACACAAAAATTAATGACGTCACGATAGCGGTTGTGGTTGTGGTACTATCATTGAGATCCGTGAACAGCTGATAGTACGAGATAGTGCAGATAGCAACTCCCCGAACACAGCCTAAATGTCTACTCAATGGGATAAGATAAATAAATAACTGAAATATTTTCTCGTGATGATTGTTCAATTAATATGCAGCGGTCACCAAATTCTTCTGCAAGAGTATACTCGTATACCAGTATGTACCAAAAAATAATGAAATGAATGATAATACTATTTATTTAACCCAAAATTTATTAAACGTTTACATTCAAAGTGGTAATTTTTATTTATAACAATGATATTAGACTGACCATTCTGTGCAAAAACTAACAAGATGCTCACCAATATTGAAGGCTGCTCAAACGTGCAGAAAATTATAAGGATAAACCATATCTTCAGGCAGAGATCTTTGCGCAGGTTTGAAATTGAAAGTCATGGTATGGCAAATAGATATGCTAGTCAATTCTTAAGTTACTGCTAAGTAGTTTCAATTTGTACATATTCTCAGTCGAGTCTCTTCATTGACAAAAAATAAGTCAATTTTCGTATTCATATTTTTGTGCCTTAACTCCTTAACCTCAATGTGACAGCAAATGACAGAATGTGGATGTGGATACAAACGCAAAATAGTGAATGCGTGAAGATCAACATAAGCTTTTAGAAAATTACATTCCTCATTGTCTATTGATGATTGCTTGTAAAACATGCTATATTTGAAACTTGATGCTTGAGTGTACATGAAACAAGGCGCGCTGAACTGCAATATAAAACGGGCTCCAGAAAAAGAAATTATCATTAAAAAGTGGGCAACTTTTTTGTCTATGGAGTGACTTGAAATGTGGTAGAGCGGCGATTATGCGAAATATGAACAGATAGCAAATGAGCTCCTCGTATTGTAATATAGGTATGAAAATCGTTTGGATAGCATAACGCATAAGAATTGTTATAGTGATAAGATCTGCTTTAATTATCTATTCACATAAAAGAAAAATCGTTGTATAGGGTATTGAATTGGTAGTAATATTTAAGTAGTGTTTCTTGTCTTTATGGGATTCCCAATTAAAAAAACGATCCAAATGTATTTATTGTGCATTTCATAATAGGTTCTAAACTCGTATTGTCGTTCTCGCTCAATTTGCACTTAATATCTTTCTCTTCGACACCGTCTCTCAATATTGTTATAGAATTATTTGGATCAAAGCATCTGTCCTCGATTTGCAGATCTCAAATAAATATTTTTTTCATAGCTGCTCTACATTTTTTGACATATTTGAAATGATGACCGCAGCATCAAACCACGTAAGATATTTTTGAGAATTCTGCAGGTAACTATTAACTATTCATTACAATAAACAAAAATACTGATATGAAGAAGATTTTCTTAAACAAAATGCCATTAGTTCTACTGTTATATTTCTTGCAAAAACATTATTCAATGCAACAAACGTGAGCCATAATATAAAGTTGAAAACTAATAAACACTAATAAACACCGAAACTTCAAACAATAAGATTTTCCTTGACATGAATTTGAATTTAAAAATACATCAAAGGCAAATGACACGTGCGCACTAACGTAGCGCGCATACCCGATTTTAATAGGCCACGACCCTGCCGTCGTTTGCGGAGTCAGAGCGTCACATGGTTTTGTATAGGTAGACAGTTGAATCTCCTGTCTACAGAGCTTCTTAGGCACAGCTTACCAAATAAGCTGTGCCAATGGTAAGTGTGGTAACATAATGACATGTCACTCCTCTTGTATTTATCAAATCATAGGCACACCAAAATATGTCAATATTTCTAGGCGGGTGTTGTCACAGCTTACCTAACTAAGTTGTGGTGCTATGCTATGCACTATGAAATATTAGGTACGTACGAGAGAGTGGGAAGTTAGGCCACACCCCCTTCCTCGACTCTAGACAGCATATTTCCTAACACAGTGGGATACACTGAGTAGATTATCCTCCTTATAACATCCGTAGTACGCCTTCAGCTAGGTGTTCGCCCTCTGCTGGAAAAAATTCCAACTGAGAAAAGAAGTAAGCGTTTGTCAGAAAACACCTGAACTTGAACACTATCTCCTTGTTTGTTTACATCATATAATTGTTTACATTCCTGTCTCTGCATTCGTATGTGATAAAATCATCATGCCGAATACCGAAGCAAATTGTTTTTTGACCGACGAACTCAAACGGACGTGGTATAAAATTACAATTTGACTGTCCTCCTTTTTATATTTGTGCGTGCTTTGGATATTGTAAACGTAGTCCGATTTTGATAAATTTTGATTTATTTGAAAGAGGATGCATGAGAAATGGTCCCATATGCATAAAAACTTAAATGCGAAATCTCCTTCGCCCCGAAAACCACCCCCGAAGAGGCAGGAGGGGGCATATTTTCTCGAAAATCCAAAATTCGAGATGGTAGAATTAAAGATAGGACAAAATCCCGAAACTTTAAATTGAACATTTTATCAGAAGAGTTACGGTTTTCGAGTTACATTCATGTTATAATCTCACATATGTGTATTTTCGCAATGTAGAGGGAGCGATTTCTTTCGAAAACTGAAATTCTGAGGGTACCAACACCAACGGTACCACATGAAAGACAATAATTTTGACAGATATATGGACTATATGGACTCAGTATAGTAATATGACATTGACTGATGACATATGGTCATGCCACGCGTAGGCCACGCTCGTACAATCACAGGTCTGGAATCGACCAACAAGTGGGTCGTTTAGCATCTTGTTCAAATGTCAAAGTTAACGATAGCACTGCGAAATTGACATTACAGAAGTAGCATATGTGTGGCCTCGAGTACGACGAACATCTTGACAATTGCCTGTAATATTTGTTCTCTCTATTTATATTTTTGTTATCATGATCAGCAGCTGTCTTTTTTTAAGCGAGAGCCGCTTGTTGCGCATGGCATGGTGCGCAAAGAGGCAAAGACGCATTTACGAAAGATATGCATATGAAATTTTACACGATTTTTAGGGCGAGTTTAATCGCCTCTTTCCAGTATTCTTGTTATGGACTATACCCTCCATAATTACTATTTACTATCACTGGTCGTGTCCACAGCAGAGTCTGATTACCAATCAATTAGTAATCAGTAATCAAATATACGTATCTTGTGGACACGACTGATTACTGATGCATCATTTGTCAAACTGACAGTTGTCAAAAGATCTGAAATAATTGAATTCTATAATTATACATATTGAAGTAATTAAAAATGGAAGAAGAAAAAGTATTTTCTATTCAATATGTTTATAATGAAAAAGATTATGTGGTAAACGGAAATATAGATGTCCATAATAGAAATGAGAAATATCTGAAACAAAATATAGGTTATCTTACACTAAGGTTTTCTGATAGCTGTCATATTAAAGACGTCAACTTTTTGATTACTAATCGATTGGTAATCAGACACTGCTGTGGACACGACCATTACTTATCAATAGTGGCGTCCTGGACAGAGAAAACATACCTCGTCCTGGATTCGTGACAATGTGTTAGGTCTTTTATGCTCGTAATCTTATCCCCGATCATTTATTCTCTATGCCCAGACACAGAACATTTCTTAGTCTCTTCCCAAATCTAAGCCCCGAACATATATAAAAGTTCTTTATACTGTGATTGTCTGTGATAAAATAAACTATCAGTCATCAGTCAAAACAAACGGAATCAGAGATTTAGGCAATTTTAGGTTATAGTGTGATTTATTATGTTACTTGTATTTTCAAAACTCCTTCAAAGAAGTTTGAATTAATCTTTTGTTACATATGTTCTTATGATGATGAGCTTTCTTCTGAAAAATATCAAGGATTACTATTGTATCAAAGCCAGGACAAATACTTCGAAACATTTTTCACGTGTATAACCTCTAAAGATGGATTCAAAATACAACGTCGGTCTTGGACTCGGAAATAATGTTCAGATAGGTACACTGGCTAAGTTGCGAATGAAATTGAAACCTAAACCTGTGCTTTTCAATAACAAAAATGGTCCCTCCAGTCCCAAAAAGATAAAACTTAACGAGAAAGAGTATAAAGTAAATAACATCAGTCAACAAAATAGTAGACACAAATTGAGCATTCAAGAGCAACGACGGAAGCTACCTATATTTGAAAAAAGGAATAAGCTTCTCGATATCATTAAGAGACACAAGACTCTTATTATTCTAGGAGAAACGGGAAGTGGCAAAACCACACAAGTGCCTCAGTATATTTTTTCAGCTAGACTTCATGAAAATGGCAAAATTGCCATAACACAGCCAAGACGAGTTGCAGCAATAAGTGTTGCAACAAGAGTAGCCACAGAATATGGTCAAGGTGTAAGTACTTGACAGGTGTGGATGTTTGAGGAAGTAAAAATGACACTTTTAGATGCAAGTTGGCGAGGTTGTTGGATATTCAGTAAGATTCCTTGATGAAACGACTAATAAAACAAAAATTAAATTTCTCACTGATGGGATGTTACTAAGGGAGGCTATGTTCGATAGACTGTTGATGGAATATAGTGTTATAGTTTTGGATGAAGCTCACGAGAGAACCATTAATACTGATGTTCTTTTTGGTATTGTAAAGAGAGCCCAGAAGATCAGGGAGGAAAGAAATTTGGCTTCTTTGAAAGTAAGATATTCCTTCCGGTATCTAATCCCGTAACAAGTTGTTTTTTTTATGCAGATAATAATAATGTCTGCTACAATGGATGTGGATCATTTCTCAAAGTATTTTGATAACTGCCAGGCGGTATATCTCGAAGGTCGAACATATCCTGTGAATATTTTCTATACTATTAAACCACATGACGATTATGAGACTAGTTGTGTTTCTACATTCTTCAAAATCCACAAGGAAGCGCCACCTGAGTAAATGAACAAATGTCATAGCATCTATTTAAGGCTTATCAATATCGATTTTTCTAGTCATGATGTTCTCATTTTTCTAACGGGACAAGAAGAAATTGAAATTTGTGCCAATAGGATAAGAACATTGGCCAAACTACCAGATGTTGAGGGACCTCCTGTTAAAGTCTGCACCCTCTATGCTGCCCAAACACCTTCTCAGCAAATGATGATATTTCAACCAGCCCCCGCTAATACCAGAAAGGTGATAATAAGTACAAATATTGCCGAAACAAGTATTACAATAAGTGGTGTTAAGTATGTCATTGATAGTGGAATGGTGAAAGTTAGGTAAGTTGATGAAAGATTTAAATTTATTTAAATGTATCATTAAATTTTGGATATGTAGAACGTTTCATCCTTCGACGGGTTTGGAAATGCTCAAGGTGCAAAAAGTCTCACAGGAACAAGCTTGGCAAAGGGCAGGAAGAGCAGGGAGGGATTCGGAAGGTTTCTGTTATCGTATTTATACTAGATCGCAGTTTGAGTTGATGCGGAAAACCACTGTGCCTGAAATACAAAGAGCCAATCTCTGTACAGTTGCATTACATCTGTTATCATTAGGTATGTAATATCATTTTATTTGTTGTTTTTGGAGAGCGATATATTTTAACGTCAAAAACAATGCCTCCCGGGTCTAAGCAGGGACAGACATAAAAACGCTACGAAGTTAATATGATAGAGAGAATATATGTTCTTTTACATTTTCGCAATTTTATTATATTTTGTTTCAAATTTTTCTACTTTTGTTTTAATCAGAAATATAAGAATTCATGAAATAAATTAAAAATGTATGCATTCAACAGTTCTAACCTTGACGTATCCTTACGAACTAAGACATTTTTTTGCCCTTTCCTCTTCTCTATTATTAGTTAGCGACGGATATTTGGTGATAAACAATAGAATCACAAATTCAATTATCTTGATTTGATTGTGACATTCGATTCAATAATATTGTAACGGACATATAGAAATGACATTTATATATATTATTATATATATTTATTTTCCAAGCTATTTATTTCCACACTAAAATATCAGAGTTTATTTTTATATACTATATATACAATGTGGGCAAAATTAAATTGGAGCACATTTGAACCTCTTACATTTTTTGTTTTCAAGCCGATTTTAATAAAATTTGGACACAGTACGAATTCGTCAATTCTTGAACGGCTGCTATTATTTCGTATAAGGATGACACTACAGGGCCGGATCTAGGTCTTAATTTATATTGCAGTGCTATTTTTGTCGTAGCAATAATAAGCGGCTGTGATTAGTAAACATGTTTTGAGCTTAATCTGACCATTAATACCACACCCAATAAGAATACAATAATACAAACACAATTAAAAAAAATCCTTTTTTTCCATTTTTGTTAGAACGTTGCATAACGCAATGTCAACTGCAGGAAGTCATAATATCAGTATTATAATTATGATAAATATAAAATAAAAAGTAAAACATTTTCAAACATTTATTATTTGCAGTAAAGATTATTTATTTAAAAAATAAACTTATTTTACAAAAAAAATCATTGTTTACTAAACACAGCCGCTTATTATTGCAACGACAAAAGTAGCACTGTAATATAAATTAAGCCCAAGATCCGGTCCTGTAGTGTCATCCTTATACGAAATAACAGCAGCCGTTCAAGAGTTGAGGAATACGTACTGTGTCCAAATTTTATTGAAATTGGCTTGAAAACAAAAAAAAATGTAATATGTTAAAATGTGTTCCAACTTAATTTTGCCCACAGTGTATATATCTTACACTACACTATCGACTACCAAGTACAATTTATATTTATGATTTACACTATCTACAACCATATTTTAACCGAGCGTCATTTATTTATCTTGGTGGCCCCCTATAAGGGATCACACTACACCGTACTCCCGGTCTCCACCGAACCGCTTTACTCACTCAACTATTGCTCCGGACTAACTCAACTGCACTGGGCTCACTGGGCTGACTGCTACGGTCCACTGTCTGTCTGACTTCCGCAGCAAATCCTCTCCAATATATAGGCAAACACCCCTCCGTCTCCAGCTTCCACCGACATCTTCCCACGCCACGTACATTCCACCACTAGCGCGAACTCACTAGATAGCTTGGGATATAATCTTGACCTTGGCACGTATCGATGACCAACAGCAGTATGTCTTACACTTTACACTCATACTCATGCTCCGCCCTCTGACGAATCGCACACGTCGATAATGGCGCTGAAGCTACATGCCAAACTTGTTACAATATATTTATATTTAGAGTTCACCTATATTATATTATTTCTTGTATATCTTCACGTCTGATAATTGTGATATCAATTTGCAGGTATCCATGCTATGCAATTTGATTTTATGGACAAACCTCCGAAGGAATCCATTCAAGCTGCATTTGAACAATTGAAATTACTTGGTGCTGTTGAAGAAATCAAATCGACAAATCTAACCGTTTTAGGTAAAAGAATGTCTAAATTTCCCTTGGATCCTCATTATTCGAAAATCCTCTTGGCTGCCTCGCAATTTGGTTGTTTGGAGGAAGCTCTTACCATAGTTGCCTTATTGAGCGGAGAATCGGTACTTGTCACCCCTCAAAGCAAAAAAGAAGTAGCTCAAAATGCACGTCGGAAATTTGCTTCGGCCTACGGAGACCACATGACCCTTCTTAATATTTATAGGGAATTTAATAATATCGGACAAGCGAACAAGAAGAGCTGGTGTCACGAACATTTTATCAATATGAAGAATATGCTTCACGCAAGAGATATAATGATTCAGTTAACGGACATCTGCAAAAAATGTGATCTGACTGTTTCCTCGTGTGGCAGTAATATGGAGCAAATAAGAAAATGTCTACTTGCTGGTCTCTTTACAAATGTTGCAGAATTGCAAAGAGAAAAGCAATATATCACTGTAAGTATTCAAACACTCTGATAGAATTTAATCACATAAGGAAGTTTGAAATATATTGAGCCTAGACCTGCTTCTTTTTTCTCAAAGCTATGATATTTACTTGCCTCAAACTGTGGAACGTTTCATAATTGGGAATTTGGAATTATTGTTTAGATTCCGATAATTATCTACCATACGTTAGTATATTTACTGTCATATTCATCTTTCAAAAGTAACGAGAGAAAAATTCAAAAGTCAAACTCGTGTCAGGCCTTGAGGCCTTGATAATTTTAAATATAGTATCTCCATATAGGTGATTTTCTGGACTGCATTCCGAAACACACGCATTAAAGTATGACAGTTAATCAGCTGATTCTAATCAATTCCAATTTTTCATCTTGGCAATGTTTGTGGATTTCTAGCATACCATTCCACCTTTGACGTAAAACTTTTTTTCTTATTTTGAATTTTGATTATTTTAGTTGGACAAAAAGCAGGTAGTGCGAATACATCCCAGTTCTACTCTACATGGACAACAACCTCACTTGGTACTCTTTACAGAAGTTGTTCAAACCAACAAGTGCTATTTGAGAGGGTTAACCACAATAGAACCCAGCTGGTTGTCTGAGATTGCTCCTGAATACATGAAAAGCCATAATATCAGGTTCAATAGAAATAGTTGATGAATATTGTATCTGTAGAATATGTTGAGATATTTCTTGTATTTTGATATTGCAAATATTTTCTTTTTGAATTGATTTAGCATCCGTTAGTTGAGGTGGTTCCTGAACAAGTTTTTATTCTTTTACACCGTTTCAATGTATTGTTGATTGTTAATTCTGTGTTTGTTTGAAAATAGTGTAATTTCAGTGCATTCGTTATTCCTTCGTATTCTGTCAATTCATGTTTGTGTGGCCTCAAACCTCAACCACTATCTATTATTAGTCTTATCTTTTCCATCTACAAATTTGTTTATTTTTCTAAGCCGAATAAATTTATAAATTGCGATATTTTATTCTTAAACTTAATCAAATTGCGATATATATATATATATATTTTTTTTTCTTTTGGTATTCATACCGGTTTAGATCCCTTATAGCCATCATAATCAAATTTTAGTTCAGTACTAGTCAGAGAAAACTGTTACTAGTTGAGTTTGATAATAAAACTGTTGCAGTTGATGTTATCGTTACCGTATTAAATTAACTAAAAAACTAATCTCGTCCGGAACCAGAAATTTGATACCGCTGTTACACTTCAGAACATCAATCTTTCAATAATTAAAACTCAGGAACTAATAAGTAGTTCCTAAGTATTTTAATTTTGATAAAAATAATAAGATCACGTTCACACCAGAGAGAGAATAGTCAATGTAGTAATCAGTGGTATTACTAGAGCGCTATGTATATATACAGCGATCTAGTATTACGTCTCAATGACATGACACATTTGTACGGACATCCGATACATGAAGACGAATTCGTAGGAATAAAAAAAATAATGAATTATTGATAATACACCATCAGTGTAAACAATGCAGCAGCGTAGTAACGCACAGGCCTGTCATATGAGTCGGAATTAGGAGAAATTCGAGGTGAAACTAGTAAGCTTTAGAATTTTTTCTTTCGCCAAAATGATGTGACCGCCTAATAATGTTTAATAGGAATATCCAAAACGTGCCCTAAGGTCGCTGTTAAAGTGTGTAACTAACTATTTAAGTACGTCAAATTTCGTTTTTTGTGTTTGATATCAAACATTTCTGTGGCGTTCAAGTTTTGTTTAACTTGATTTTAGTAGTCAAATAATATTTCAATAAACAGAGAGTTCTTGACAGAGAAACTCAATATTTAAATTACAAATATGAAGATACAAAATTTTATGCAAAATAAAAGTCAAAGAATCTGCTCCAAACGTTTTGAATATACCGGGTTCTACAAAACCCCAATGGGAAACGTAACATAATTTCACCTTTCAATAATTGATACCACACAGGCCTTTGTATGCACAGTTTAGGTAATACATAAGACTTTCAAAACGGTAGATTACGTATTGAAATACCTTACTTTAACTAAGGAGGCATTATTACCTATCACCTGTTAGGTACCTACCTATAAGCCATATTTTGTACTTTTTCGGTATATGCTATAACATATCTTAATAACGTTTGTTACCATATAAGCCTTATTACATTTCGATTGACACCCCCTCAAGCACCTATTCTGTATTTTCACTCATTATCATTTTCATTCGAGCGAATGGCCTGATTTTATTAATTTTAGATTATAAAAATAATTCAAAATTCATTAAGTCTACAAATTGACCAATATTCGTAAGGATACGTTAAGATAGATTTTCGTAGAGAATAGAAAATGAATAGGTACCCAGCACGTGTTATTTTATACAATTACCAACATACCTACCAACAATTTTCTTGAATTACAACCGTCAATTAATATTCAAAGATATTTTGCGTTGTCTAAGATTTACCCGATGAAACGCCCTGGTGAGTATATCATCCATTGATTTAGTTCTCAGTTCTCACCATATATATAATACACCTATATGGCCAGTGAAGGGCAGAGAAAACATACCTCCTGTGAAGAGAGAGGTCTTGAAGCTTTTAATACGGTACAGAAAATCGTTTCTCTCTCGCACAGTTGTTTCTGCTCATCCTCTCGCGCATCTCGTATCGTGCTATCATTTGTGACATTTATACATAAATAGGGATAGTTTGCAACACATACACCTATACATGTAATGTGGTTTGCCAGCGCATGTTTGAATATGCATATATCCTAATATGAAGCAGGGGTCGCGCACGCGCATTAGGTGCGAAACAAACCATTTCTATCTCTCTTTAATGTCATCACTTTCAACTTGTGTATTAGATGAGACGCTGGCCATATATATGAGTATTATATATATGGTTCTCACTTGGCTTCACTCGCTCTGTTCCTTGGTAATTCCGAAGCGAAAAGTCGTGCGTACAACCCCATATATTTCTATATACCTATAACTTGATCCTTGAATTTTTTGTGAAGCTCACTATGGGGATTGCGAGTTTAGTACGAATGCGCGAAAGGGGAAGTTGGGAGAGGTGGCTTGGAGTCACATATGTATGCCACATATGGTATCCATGGTAACAAAATAGGGACATGTCCCTTACTAAAAAAGTTCATGACGCATGCGCATATCGCCAGCTATCCCCGGGTCTTTGGCTTCATTTTTGCATAATATTTTTCACAATGCTAGCGGTATAGAAGTTTAAATATAGAGTTCAACCCACAGTCGTACTATCCCAAGTCTGGAATCGAAGGTCGAATTACATAGGTATCAAGTGGGTCGCTTAGCGTCTTCAAATGTCAAAGTTAACGATAGCACTGCGAAATTGAGAAAAGGGGATGTTAATTAGAACATAAAATACCTTAATCTTATTGAAAAGTTATGAGTTTATGAACGCCGAATACAATATCAAGACCTATCGCGAAGGAAATATGTTATCGTATACAGTTTGAATCATCATACAACTTTGCATTATCTAAAGTCACTGTATCTATCAGATATGAGAGATATAGTGACTTTAGCATTATCCTTTGAATTGGTGTTTTCATGTTTTAAGCAACACCCCTTCAAATGCGAACCTCGCGGTAGAAATTGGAAGCTGAAAAGACTGGACGCTAACCGAACCACATTTTTTACTCTCGTTTCAAGATCTTTCTGTATGACCGTGGTAGGTATATATACCGTGTAAGGTTTATATTGTTCTATGGTATATATTCTGGACCGTGGTCAACCGTCAACCTAAACTATTCTATTACTCTGTACTCTGTGATATGTGACGGAGGACTGAGCTGATGAAGTAAAAACAAAGGAAAAAAGACGAGCTAAATAATTTTGTATTTTCATTTTGAGAGTTTAAAATTTGAGAACAGTCAAAAATCGAAATATAAGAACGTCATAAATTTTGCGTAAGTACATTTCAAAAAATATTGCTCTGTGATCATTAAATAAAAGATTACAAAACATTTCGTCATTTTATAACCTGGAATTCTGGAATTTTCCGGAGTAAATAAATTCGAAAGAAATAGTGCTTTATTCGGAATTCGTAGGTAGAATGGCTTTGATGCTCACAACGAGACTGTGTCGTGGA
Organism: Crioceris asparagi; assembly: GCA_958507055.1. NCBI lineage: Eukaryota > Metazoa > Arthropoda > Insecta > Coleoptera > Chrysomelidae > Crioceris > Crioceris asparagi. Next base: position 33,300,297 of record OY293829.1, on the reverse strand, counting down.
CAAGTAGTCCTCAAATCTTTCTCCTTGAAACCTATACAGTGTAAAAATGTCCATCGTACATTTGCCGGCGAGAATCGAAATGCTGTTGAGAGAGCTATTAGAAGACGAGCAACGCTTAAAGAAAAGTTGATGGCTCCTGCCGGAGATACTGGTATAATTTTAAATTCTAATCTCATCGTTCAATCTGAGAAAACTGTTTTTTCAGCTTTCAATCTTGGTAGAGGAGCTCTGGCCGGGGGTTCAGTACTGGGTATCGGGGCACTCTGTTATTACGGCTTGGGATTGGGAAAAGATGTCGGTGCCATTGAGAAGCATCAGTAAGTATCAGTTTTCAGCTGAAAAATTCAATTCTTCATAATATGAACACTTTTAAAGCTTATGGCCCCAGTTTGTGAAAGATCGCATCAAAACAACTTATATGTACTTTGGAGGTTCTTTGATGGTTACAGCTGCTAGTGCCATGGCAGCTATGCGATCACCAGCTATTATGAATATCGTGATGAAAAACGGTCTTGTGGTATGTATTTATTACTTCTATAACATTTCTAATTGTACACTAACTTGTCGTAAAAAACAGGGACTGGGTATTAGTTTGGCAGCTATAATGGGCACTGGCATCCTAGCCCAAAGCCTTGAATACAAGGAAGGTTTCGGCATGAAACAAATGGCTTGGTTGCTACATACTGGCACATTGGGGGCCATGTTAGCGCCCATGTGCTTCTTGGGTGGCCCATTACTCATCCGTGCTGCTTGGTACACTGCTGGCGTTGTTGGTGGCTTGAGTACGATCGCTGTATGTGCTCCTAGTGAGCAATTTTTGTACATGGGTGGACCTTTGGCCATGGGACTTGGAGTTGTGTTTGTATCGTCAATTGGTACAATGTTTCTGCCACCTACAACAGCTCTTGGTGCCGGATTGTACTCGATAAGCTTGTATGGTGGTTTGTTGCTCTTTTCTGCTTTTCTTCTACACGATACTCAGAGGATCATAGCACAGGCTGAGAGATACACAACGACACCTGGACTTTATGGAGTTAGACCTTATGATCCAATCAATGCGTAAGTAGCAATATGAAAATATTCTTTAGTTATTTATATTGGCGTCTGCGATAATCTTTTTTTGCTCAGTCGTCATTTGTACTCATTATAAAACTGAATAACGCTTCGCGATTATGAATATTTCTTTAAAGTCAATCTAGGATCATTATTTTACATCCTAAATTGCACAATATAGAAGCCTCCTAAGCATAGTTCGAAGCAGTCAAAAACGCGACCCTCAAGAATGCCTCTCAAAAAATAGCAACTGATTTTTTTTAACGGGCTTTGAAAATAAGGTTTTGATTACAGAAGAGACCTCATTGACGTCTTATCGAATATTAATAGTTTTTAACACATAATGTTATTTGTATTAGGATCGGTCAGATAGGAGGATAATAAGTAAATGCGAATAAAATTGGAATTGACTTCTAGGGCATAAGTATGTGCCCAAACGGTCGATTATTGAGTAAACTATACAAGGATCAAAAAAGTTTTAGGTTTCTTATATGTGTAATAGACAGTAAGAATTTAAATTATACAGGGTAAGTCTTGAAGGCATGGAGCACCAAACGTTCATAATTTTAAATGGAACACCCTTTGTATTATTGAATATTTGGATTCTACGGTAAATTTAGGACACATTTCGTGCTTAACATCTTTTCTAGATTTAACCGTTTTATAGTTACCGAGTTTTGAAATAATAAATAAATCATATAGTTTTTTTAAAATTCAGTTACAACATAGTTACTGCATTCTGTGACACCAGTAAAAAGGATCTAACAAAATTAATTACACAGGTTACTTAATGACAATCGAAATATCTAGTTGTTATATGACATATTTGTTTTGCCAGTTAATTTTTTTCAACGAGTCACCTAGAGCGACATTCCTCCTTGTTGTCTTAGGTTTGTTTCATCAATTTCCCAATACAATGTAGTAAAGAAAGGTCATTCGTTTTAAAGAGTTTGGTTCAGTAAAAGACGCTAACGAACAGAACGTCCAAAAATGCAGCGAATCATGAAAAAAGCGTAGAAGTAATGCAATATTTCATTGAAGACCAACAAATTTCTATTCCAAAAGCTGCCCAGGAACACGGATTCTCTACATTTTCAGTACATTAAATTCTTAAACTATATTAATTTCATCAATATAAAGTTGATTTATATCCAGAAGTAAATGATGACAGGCGAATAGAATTTTGCTATATAATGATGCAAAAGTGATCAAAAAATGGATTTTCCTAAGAAAATTGTTTTTAGTGACGAAGCAACATTTCATTTAAAAGGCACCTTATACCTATCCTCATAATTGTCGCTACTGGAGTGATTCCAATCACAACTGGTTGATTGATACTGTGAATCGATATGGTTTGAACAAGAATGGGGTTCCTCCCCATGATGGTCGTGAAGTACGAGCATCTCTGGATCGACTTTATCCCCCTATGGTGGATTGGAAAAATAGGAACAATTGAGTAGGTGCCCAGGTCCTCGATTTAACCCCTTGATTACTTCCTTTGGGGTCATCTGATTATCGATGAAATTCGGCATAGTAATGCAGCTCAATGGAATTAACGTGATAGATGCATTCTATACAAACTTAGGACATTGTCAAGTAGTGAATGGTGCGCAGTTTGAACACCTTATAAAATAATGTAATACTTTCAAATAGATTCTAAAAACGTTATAGGGTTTATTTTCAAAATTCGATGACTAGAAAACGGTTGAATTTAGGGATAGGATGTTATACACGAAATGTGTCTTAAATTTACAACAGATTCCAAATATCCAATAATGTACAGGGTGGTCCGTTTGAAAATATGAACTGTTGGTGTTCACGAATTCATGACTAACTTTGTATGATTAAAAGTTTTATTGTCAAATAGACATATAAAAACCCTAAAACTTTTTTGTTTCCTTGTATAATTTACCCATTAATCGACCGATTCGGGATTTTTCTAAAGCCCTGTATAATCTTATTTTATAAATGCGTTATTAACATTTGAATTTTATTTTATCTAGTTCTATTTCGATCTACATGGACACTCTCAACATATTCATCAGGATAGCTACTATTCTTGCGGGAGGTGGACAAAATAGAAGAAAGTAAACTTGTGATAATAATTATTTAAATATTATATAAAGAACCTTCATATGCATAATGTTAGTTATAAAATATAAAATAAATACTTTTTGACTCTTAACATTAAGTCTATTAGGCTAAAATTAGTTTATAAGGCAATATGAAATAAAATACATATAGTTTAGTTTTACAGTTATTTTATTTAAGCTTTTTTGTATTCACATGATTCAAGTCTAAATCAATTGATTCATAGAATAATCATTACAATACATAACACTTCGGTCATTTTGTTGTTTTGTAATTAGAACTCAATATTTTATAGATTACATTTTTCATCTTTGGATACATGTGCAGTCTTAAAAAATGCGGGGGGTTGAAAATAAACCATATAGTTGTTGTGCAACTAAATCAAATATATGGCACGACAATATACAGAGCTTCGCTTGAAAAAAATATTCATTTCATTAAGAAAGCTAGATCTTGAAAATATTCTCTAATTTATCATATTTTTAAATTTACTAAGAACGTATGGCATTTGAACTACTACCCTTTCTCACACAGGAATTGAATAATTTAATGATATATCGAAAGTTAATTTAAAACATCAACTCTTTAAAAGCTGTTTATATATTTATATGTTTTTAAGAGAAGGATAACAGGACTATTATTTCTAACATATTTACAGTGAAAACCTATCAGTCATCCTTTTTTGTTTTACTTTATAAAATTGGTGTGTCTACTTACACTTAGACTAAAAGCTCTACATGGTCACAATTTCGATTATTTAGTAACGTTTTCCTTCCATCGAAAAATCGTGAACACGTTCAGAATGACGTATTAGAATGTTTTTGATGAAAAAAAATTGAATGCTTCAAATAAACGTAATTGGTGAGAAATGTGATGCTAAAGAGAAACGATTTTATTTCAACATATACAATTTTTTATTGTAAACTATTACCAAGTGCATTATATTTGATTTTTCCACCAAAAATCATTCTTTCTAACACTTACTTCATATATATATATATATATATATAACCTAGAAAATATCACTCAGAGATATGTTAAAAGTATAAAAAATAAATACCGCTTAAAATTAATATCACCTATAGTCTCAAAAAGTCAAGAAAATTCTGAAATATAGATCTTTGCTTTATTTGAATACTTTTACTGTTTGTGCTGTTGCATAGAATATTATTCTGAATAATATCGAAACAATTTTAGATTTTGAAGAAAAACCTTTGAATATCATGTGAATTTTACTGACATGACTATTTGATTTTTTAAAATCTAATATTTAAAATTAATTTTGGTTTGAATTTTAAACATTATTTTTCATAAAGGAAATATTGTTCCTTAGTGTTTTTGTTGTAATATTAATACAACCTTATAATGCAACAGAAAAAGTTGCCAGATTCGAGCGCCTTTGCCTTTACAATTATTTTATTTTAAACTAACCTAAAAGACATGATGGCACCTACTCGATATTAAAGGACTGACACATATATGATAATCATTCAACCAGATTTGGACCATACTGTGTTGAAATCAGTCAGCTGAGAAGAAAAAAATACAATATTCCTTTTATATGATTATCATCTTATTTGATTCGAGAATTCGCCACAGAACAGTTCTACAGAAATCTAGATTTAAAGGAGAAAACAATAAGATTCTATTTCCACAAATCTCCTACCATTTAGTAACACATTTCAAATGAGAAAAAAATACATACTAATAAAAACTTAATTTCTAGTCATGGGTATTGTTTTATCAATATTTACAGTTGGGCTTACGTGATCAGTTAGGTTATTTTTTAACTAGGCTAGTTATCCTGTGTAGGTGCGGCTTAACGCTGCTATTCAGCGCCGATAAAGGTGAAGATGGAGCAGGGGACGGGGGTGTTGCGTTATTGTTTTGTTTCGTCTGGGCTACGTTTTGTTCTTTCAGGACTTGTTCCTTTGCGCCTCTGAAAACAAATGATTTGGTTATATGTATTAACATATGAGCTGCATTCCAACTGTAAATCAGGAACCTACTACCAACAGTTTACAAATTTCTCTCAATGCGCATGTCTGTCTGATAGGGGGCTGGAACAACTGATAACTTTTGAATTTGAATGTAATCTCACAAATAGCTGTTGGATATATATTTTCTTGAGTTTTATATTTGTTTAGACAAGATTGTTCGTCAAAAAAGAGTTGTTTCACTTGTTCTTTGGTTTATAAAGAAAGCTGTGGATAAATACAAAATTCACAGCAATACAAAAAGAATAGGAAGCATCATTATATAGATTTTGTCACTCAACTATTGATAACTCAAAATCGAAATGAGATTAAAAATATCTCTTCTCAAAGAACAATAATTATTTAATATCTCAATAAGCTTCTATTTTGAATGGAATATAACAACCAGAGACTTGTAACAAGTCTCAGATAACAACAACAACAAGGCTGTGTTAACGAATGTTTTTATATTTCCAATAGTGAATTCTCAGCTGGCATGGAATGTAGAAAATATTCATGTTTATGGAAGTTGTACTGATTAGAAATGGTTTTAGTCTCGGTTTTAGTTTGTTGATATATTGAAAGCTTAAACTAATATACAAAATGAATGTACATGTACTTACAAATATCTAGTCAGATCTTCAATATCGACAAGCATCGAGTCTTGCTCCATGTGCAAATCATCTCTGTCCATCAAAAACTTCACCAGGCTCTCGTTCAATGTTTCGATTTGTGTGTGAAGATCGTTGACGATAACTTGCAATTGAGCAACATTCATTTCGGTTAATATTTGCCTTGACAGACGACGTTTTTCCTCTGGAAATGGTATACCGACTTTCTCCAAACTATTACGTATCATTTCTGTGATGGGACTCTTCTTTTGTCTTTGTTTTTCAATCTACCAAAGAAAAAAAATAATTGTGGTATCTGATTGCTTATGAGAGTACAAAAATTATTAATACCTCCATTTGCATTCTTGCCATTTCTTTAGCTTGTGCAAGCGCCATTCTTGCCTCGGTTTGTAATCGTGCTTGTTTGGTGAAGAAATCCATCTCAGTTGGTGGTTCATCAATTTTCATCGGTTGTCCAATAGAGAGTGTTGCTGGTCTAGTGGCCTGTAAACAAAAAAAAATACTGTGACTAGATTATTCATTGTAAAAGCGAAAATTATTTCACCTTTTCTTGTTGCTGATAATATGGTGGATTTTTTGGTACAGTTTTTGGTTGTTTAGGATTCGTCATTGGGCATTCAGAGTCTGAGCTTGGACTGTCTGTATCCGATAGAGTTTCATTCATAAAGCATATTTGGAGATTCATTCCTAAACAGAAAATATAATTTTATTGAAAGTTCTCAATAAGAAAAAATAAATCATGTTAATAAAAGTTTGAGGAGTTATATCTGTATGACGTACATTTTTTCATCATATCAGAACTTATAAAAAGTTCATTGCACCAATAATCAGCTTGCAGCTAAATACGCTGGAATGTTTCTGATAAAGACATAATTGCTAAATAGTTCAAACAACATTTTCTCGGGCACACATAATTGTATAAGAATGCATTCTAGAACGTTTTATCTAAACATATAAAATGGCCTTTATTTATGAAGATGTTTCTCTTGTTATTTCAATCGGTTCGCCAAATAAGAATAAAAATATGACAAAAAAAGTTACAGGTTCCAATATTCATAAGAGTTATTGGAAATATTTTTTGCGGTTAAAGTCGCTTACTAAATAAGTTAAGAAAAAAAGTAAAAAGCTCACCACTTTGCAATCTAGCTTGTAGACTTGGTTTCCTCCCAGGTCTATCAGAATAGTAATCATCTTCAGATCCCATTGCGAGTCTTCGTCTAATTTCTTCTCGATCAGTTCGTCTCTGAAAAAAAAAATCGCAACTTACATCGTTGTATGCAACTGAATTTTTTGGAAATAAAACAAACTCACATCTGTAGAAGTGACATCTTCAATAGTTATCACTCTGATGAATCTATCAACAATATTTTGCTCGTCATAAGTCGGTGGTACATAAGGTAGCCACACCATATTTTCATTAACTGAATTATAGTCTATACTAAATGTAGTCATAGGATAAGCCCTAGGTGATAGAAAAGTATTTTCGTAATAATCAGTCTCGTCATTTTGAGTTATTGTATAATAGGAGGTTTTGGTTTTGTGAGTGAATGTATTTTTCAAGTAATTAATATTATTAGAAAGTTTTCTCGATTTGGCCTTAAAGGTATCACTTAAGTTATTAGTGTGATTTTTCAAATTAGTGAACAAGTTATCAAACATTATTATACAATGCACACTTTCTTAAACAATAGTTTAACTGCCAGCAAAATTATTTTCCGAACACTTTCACAGGTAACTTGTTACAGCTAACAGTATAAAATTAACAAGTGATATCAGTATATCAGTCTTTGTTTTGGCACATGGTCTGGCCTTTGGATTTTGTTTTCTTTTTTGTTCTGATATCGGTTATGGCGTCTGAAAAAGAGATGGAAATAGGACTCGGCGCAAGTGAAAGAAAGATAGGTTATTGCACATGCACCTGTCAGTTCCCAAGGTTACGATAGTTATCCAACCGTTTTGTTGAAAGGTTGGCGGGAAATTCAAATTATCCTAATTACAAGGGACGGGCGCAAAGTGCTGTAACCCTATAACATTTCAGAAAGAGATTTCAAGCTTTTTCAATCCTTATGTGGAATAAACTAAATAAAGAATGTATTCCACGTAGTATTGAATATGATGATACATAATAAGGGTATGTATGTTTGAAATATTTACGATGTGGTATGGTATATCAACTATGCCTTCAAAGGTATTTAGATGAAATAAAATTAAAACTTACAGATTCGTCCAAACTCTCTAATGTTTCGTTCTCATCGAATGTTAACGTATATAAATCGTAGAGATATGATGAATCTTTCTTGTAATGTCTCTTACGCTTGAGTGATGCTGATGACATTTTTTATCCGTATAAATCACTTGAGAAATTATATAAATATTATGATAATCACAAGCAGCCCACAACGCGAATTCCACAATTACAATAACATTCAGTAGCTGACGTGTTTTTTATCCTTTCAGCATTCATCCAACTGTTCGAAGAAACACTTCTTGATGTTGTAAAGCAGGAAATAAGTACAACGGTACATAAATTATATATTCGTTATTGTTGAGAATGCATTTCCGTTCATTGTAATCTTATGAGATGATATACAGGTATTTGTGTTATCAAAGTTCTATAACGAAAGCATCAAAATGGAACATAAATACTGAGAAATCAAGATTTACGATACTATCGAAAATACAATCCAATCTATGCCAATTGCTTACATTAGGGAAAGCCGTGAAGATTATAATCGTGTAAGAAATATTTGACAATAACTGGATCAGCAATGCACTTTCACACAAAATAGATCATTGAAATCTCTCAACTATACAAATTGTGTCAACATCCATAAGAAATGACTAAATTATTTATGATTTACACTGACTGAAATTGAAATCACAGGTAAATTATCGTTTAATCAAGATTAGGTAGTCTACAATATAAGATGGCCATTTATTAAAGAATCTGTTTTCCAAACTTCACTTCGTAGATGAGGCAAAATTTTATGGCGCTGAGAAAACAAAAAGGGAAGTTTGCAGTTAGGTAGGAGGGATTCTCTAGAATCGGACACCAATGAGTTGGGGTGATCATTAAATATTTGACAGAATAGAATGAAAATAAACAAACAAAATAATATTAATTCAATTGGTGCTGGTAACTTTTAAGTGTTGCAGTTGTAGTATGCAGCATGCAGCCTTTTGGCACCAACTTCAAACGTACCACCACCAATAGAATTAACATTACATATTTTATATTTTTCAGTGTACCATCTAAAAAAGTCTTTCGTATTGGACCGACTTTATCAGTTGTTGCACTGAAAAATACAAAATAATATAATTTCTATTGGTGCTGGCTCTTTTGGACTTGGTGCCTACAACAACAAACTACAATGGCACAACTTCAAAATTACCAGCACCAATAGAATTATTTTGTATTTTTCAGTGCAACAACTGATAAAGTCGGTCCAATTTTTTGTAAAAAATATTTATTTTACATTTTTGAGTGTAACATTAGTCATAAAAATTGTTGAACGTTCGCTAATACCCAAAAAGTTATAGTTAGGTTTAGCTTGTACTTGTTATTCATTATTCAGAGATCTCAAAACAGCGCAGCGCAAATATATATATTTCAGACTTTACTGCTGTAACTCGAAAACCGTAACTCAAATTAAATATTGCTACATATAATCTTTTCTTTAATTTGGCCGTGTCATATTTTCAATTTTCGAATAAAATTGTTCTTCCACTTAGCGGAAATACGCATATCACATATTTCAGACTTCACCATAGCGAAACTCGGAAACAGTAACTCTTTTGAAAAAATGTTCAATTTAAACGTTTCCGGATATGGTCCCCATTTTAATTTTCAAATCTCGAATTTTAGATTTTCGGAAAAATTTGCCTCTTCCACATAGCTGAAACACACATTTCAGAATGTAGCGCGGAAACGTATGATTATTTTAAAAAATTGCCCAATTTAAACATTTCTGGATATGGAATTTTCATTAATTCCGTCGTCTCAGATTTTCAATTTTCGAGAAAAATTGCCCTCACCACCCCCCTTTGGGGGCGGTTTTTGAAGGGAAGGAGATTTTGAATTTGAGTACGTTTACTATGCAAAACGCGCGAACAGCCATAAAAAAATATAATAAAAAAGCAATCTTACAACCGAATTGTATACCTTCTCCTTTTTTTGAAGTCGGTCAAAAAATGGACCGACTTTATTAGTTGATGTTCTGAAAATCTGTTGGTGCTGCTATTTTTGAAGTTGGTGCCAAAAATTTTCACGTAGGTATGTATATTCGAAAGGGGACTGCTAATTTTCCAATAAATAAAGCAGACAGTCGAATTGTATACCTCCTCCGTTCGGGGTTCGTCGGTCAAAAATAGATATCAACGTGTGGAGGGAGATACAGCAAACCTTACGAAGAAGTCATGTTTTGAAACCTTTATATTGAAGATCTTTCCAACTGTTTACAAAAACCAGAACCGAATTTATTAGAGGATGTACTGAAAAATACAGTGTGTAATAGCCAAACTAGATCGCTGTATAGATATACAGCGCTCTAGCCAAACCGAACGTCATGATATATGACGGCTTCGATATAATTTTTGGACACCCTATATACCTATTTTCTTATTTTAGCAAATTCAAAATTACATCATACTTATGTTGTATAATTAACTGTTCTGATGATATAATAATTCTTAAAGCAATACCTGAACCTTTAGAAATATGTAGTAATCAAATTTTAACTTGGATTCCGAACCAATATGTCTCAAGATAAATCTCAAGGCACACCATTCCAGAGAGCTGTACTAGGGAAATATACTCTCGCTGGTTTACCGTTGTCTTGCATGAGGAGGAGAATCCAATGCGATATTCAGAGACCAGAGATTCGAACGCGCACCCACATCAACGGTCACTCGTCCAAACCGTTCCCAACGTATTGTGCTGCTTAACTTCGATGATCGAAGTCGGTCAGTGTCCAGTGTTAGGTTAGGTTAGCCCGCAGCTACGCGCTCCCCATGCATTACTACTGGTTTATTTTATTGTTTTCAATTTATTAAACACCTTCTAAAATACTGATTTTAAAATGATTACATATACCTTCAACACTTAGGTACTTATCGAACATAAGATGATATATTTTTTAAATCGTCCTTAAACTTAAAATTTAAATATGAGAAAATATTTAGGGTGTGATGACGTCATAAACTGATGTAGTTAATGCACAATACGATGCTCGGTTGGAAATGAAAATCGGCGTATCTCAGGATTTTTAAACAATAAGTGAAATAATGAATTTAGGTATTCCATTTGGCTGTTCCACACTGTACATATAAATAAATTATGCTGGTAATTTTGAAGGATTTATGTAGTATGATTTTTACTTGCGAAATTGATTTGAAAATATTAAATTTAATGATAGTTATTTTCAAAAACATAAAATGAAGGTTTTTAAACAAGTATTGCAATTATTCAATCATAGAGTGATTTCCCCATTACCTATATACCTAGTTAGTGTATTGTTTTTGGTAGGAAGTCATGGTTCAGTTCTCACATTCGTTACACTTTGTCAATTTAAAACTTTAAAGATAGGCATTTGCAATGAAATGAACAGTAAAAGAAAAAATCGACCCAGATATTTATTTTAAAACCGAGAAAAAACCAGTATTTCAGCTTTTTACTGCTCTAATAATTAAAGATAATAAATATAACGAGTTTTGATATGTTAACAATATCGAGTTTATCAAAAGATTAAAAGAAATGCTGTGGAACTGTTAAATTCGTTAACATGTTCATTTCAAAATAGTGCAATCATGAAATATTAGATAGTATTCATTCATTTCTAAAACGGAATACATTCTCAACATCTCAATGCAGGACACGCTACAAATAGTTCATCCCACAAAAACAATAGACAATCATCTTCCGTAATCGATCAAATTTCACTTGCCACTTGTCACAATCGATAGCACATTTATGTTTTTTTTTCAACAGAAAATTCACGTAAAATAAAAAATGACAATATTTACTGTTTTTAACCGAGAATCGTTGCGAACCGGTGCTTTTATTTAGAAAACTGCGAGTAGGTACCAATTGTCTAGTCTGACACTGTGTACGGAAATGTACATCACGCTTTCGGATCCGGCATTTAATTAAAAAAAATGTGTGAGCAATCTACTTCTTCTACACTCCAAGCATTCGACATCGGGCGTTTCTGGTTCTGTGGCTCGGTCGAAAAGATTTTGCAAGAACCGTTTAATTATTACTATTGGTGCGGATCATTACATAAAGCGTGGAATATTCTAAATATTAACGAACCGTGGGTACTATGTATGTCGTAAGAAGCGTTTCTGAATATTATTTTGTTCCAGTTTTTTACGTTCACATATATTATATTATTATATTGATGATGTTTGGTTTGTTGCTAGTGTTCAGTGTTGAAATCATTACTAGGAATTGAATTTTGTTTCTTCATTGAGTTTTTTTCTTAGTATTACGGTCAGTCAAGGTATAGATATTACGAATAGTCTATCTACTGAATCTAGAACAGCACGGAAAGATGGGAAGCGAAAAAAATACAACAAATATTCAACGGGAATTTGACATTAATTTGTAAAAAGATCCCGTATTCATAATTGAGATTAGGATTAAGACGAAGAAAATATGTTCAGTGAAATCCGATAATTTGTGGCCTACCGATATTTTATGATACCTATTCCTAAGCCTCCTTCAGTGAGAGTTAAATGTTACATGTTAACAAAATTAAGAGAAACAGGAAAATTAGATAAAAATAAACTTTCAACTTGTTCTCTCAAGTAGTTTGTTTACACACATTTTTGCAGTAGACGTCTTGCTTGTTTTCCATTAAAATGGATAAACTGGAATATCGTGTCATAAAATTCTTCGTTTTTGATGGATGAAACCCCAAGGATATTCATGACAACTACAACTGTTAAAAAGTGGGTAGCTGAATGTAAACGTGGTCGCTCATCCCTTGAATAATACCCATGTGAAGGGCAGCCTAAAAAAACACCAACACACCGGGAGCCTTCGAAAAATTGCATGATATCGTCTTGGACAATGGGCGAATGAGATAGATGAGGCTGTGGGGATATCGGAAGAAATCGTGCAAAACAACTTGCACAAAGAATTAAGGATGCGAAAACTCTGCGCAAGACATCCATGTGCAGTGGCAGATCTAGAAAAATATTTCGGGGGGTCTCAACGACTTATATTTAGGTAGGTATGTATATCTAGAATGTAGGTTTATACAGGGTGTAACATAAGTACGTTAAAATATTCAATTGACGTATTCCTGAGACAATTTTAAGAAAAAAGTCTTTATTAACTTGTGTCCGGAAATGCTTCGTTTCGGAGATACAGGGTGTTGTAATTTAATTTTTTGGTAAGCTTTTTAGAAATAACTTTTGCAAAAAATAAATTATTTGCATAAAATTTGGTACCCGCGGTTTTTTTGACGTGGGAATCATAATTTCGTATTAATTTTCATGTAACATCTAGAGTGCGTTGCGTACGTTGTGATTATTTATTTCAAATTGCCTTAAAATTTTTGACAGTAAACTTTTGGTACTTTCCATGAAAAAACCTTATTTCCATATCTTTTCCAAGTAAAAAAGGTACACTTCCTAAACAACGCTGGATGTGATCGTTTTCGAGATATTTACAATTTTATATATCGATGCATGTTACTTAGCTGCTAGGACGCTAAGTGAACTTGAACATTACAAAAATAAATTCAAAATAAACAACTTTTTTCCTATGAAATGTTTATCGAAATATGATTTTTCGAGATACAGATTATTGGAATTTTTTAAAACATGGTTGGTTTTTGTCATAATTCAATTTCAACACCCTGTGTCTCCGAAACGAAGCATTTCCGGACACAAGTTTATATAGACTTTTTTCATAAAATTGTCTCAGGAAGATGTCACTTGAATATTTTGACGTACTTATATTACACCCTGTATAATAAAAGTAAGAACAATTTCTAATTCGCCGTGAAGTTCGACCAGAGTTCCAGTTCGTCTTTATAAAATTTCGCATTGTTAATTATTGCATCATTATTCACTATTTCCAGATTTTGAGGAATTAAGGCAACTCTGTGAAATTATAGTCTTTCGTTCATTCAGCATAAAATCCAGAAATGCGATAATACACTTCGGGATTAGCTTCTGCACCCAAAACATTAGACCTGTGTGTTTGACGTCTCACAATCCTGGGAATTCTAATGTCGATATCAAGTTTATTTTCGGAATTTTCGGGGGGATCACGGGCCTTCTGTGACCCTCCCCTTTATCCGCGCTTGTCCATTCAAGCGCTTTGCCTTAGATGAAAATTTTTACAGCCTTCCAGAGTCTCACTTCCGGAAAGGAATACTAATGTTAGAGAAACGCTGGATGAAGCTTGTTCTATTCAATGGAGATTATGTGGAAACAAATTTTTTTTTACTGAAAATTTTTCTGGGCGAAAACTTTTCACATTGCCCTCGTATAGTAGGAATGGGCTAGATAAGCATCGTATGTGTACTTTCAAGCAAATTCTAGGCTTGTTGCCTAAATTACCCATAAATATATCACTTTCCTCCACTTCTTCTTGGCAAATAAAAAATACATTTTTCATTTTTCTAATGAATGGGAAAAGAAACAAATCATCCATATAAAAATAAAGACGGATTTTATTTTTTTACATAATCATCATGATGGTTAACTGGATATTTCGAAAAATAGTCTTTCTTGATTATTTCTCTTCGGAACGGCCTCATTTTTGCACTATTTAGGACTTTTAATTACTCAGTAGCATAGAGTAAATAAATTAGGTTCTCAATAGTCAAACTAGGTATAGTTATACTAAGGCACTAGAATATACGAGTATTCTCGACCGTCATGTTTGCCCTCAAAACTGTCAAATGACAGCCAATTTAAAAAATGTTTTCTTACCTACTTCTTGACCGACGAACCCAAACGGAGGAGGTTTACAATTCGAATGTCTGTTTTTTTTCCTCGAAAAGCAAAAATCTGAGACAGCAGAATTAAAGATAGGACAATATCCGGAAACGTTTAAATTGAACATTTTTTCACAAGAGATACAGTCTTAGTGTTACGACGATGTTTAAATCTTTTTTAGATTTCCGAATAATATAAAGTAAAAGCAAAGAATATACATGAGTAATGGTATTAGTGAACGTTCAACGATTTTCGTGACTAATGTTACACCCAATGTGATATAAATATTTTTAACAAAAAAATGGACCGACGTTATTAGTTGCTGCACTGAAAAATACAAATTGGTGCTGGTACTTGTGAAGTTGGTGCCAAAAGTTTTCAATCTAACTGCAACTACACAACAGAACAAAAGTACCAGCACCAATATAATTACTATTATTTTGTATTTTTCAGTGCAGCAACCAAAGAAGATAGATTTATTCTTTGCAGCAACTAATAACGTGGGTCCAAAATTTTGTAAAAAAATATTTATTTCGAAAGCTCTTGTTATACAAACTTCTATCAGTTATTCGAATGGTCAATTTTACGGGAACGGTATAAACCTAGAAGATAGTAATCATAGATTGTTTCTTTAAACCATCTAATAAAATAAGTCGATTGTGAGGATCCAAAAGTTACTATCAAGTAAATCAAATCAAAAATCAGTGAAGAGTATACCAAAATATAGATTAGTTATCAATATACGAAGAGAAAATAAGAATATGGAGGGATGTTATGCAATATTTGTATGTTAATGGCCGAACTATAAAACTATTAAGTAGGTATGTAGGAAGCCACATATACCATGATTTTGAGTTTATTCATATAAATGGTGATCTCTGCGCCCGCAAAATAAACCCACTTATTAAGGTTTGTCAACTGTATACCTTGTTACAATTTTCTCCATTACACGAGATTTGGTATACTACATGGATTCTCAGTTTTTAATTTGGATAAAGTTATTTTGTTTAGGGTATTATATCCTTTGTGTCCAATCTGAATATTGTATGGCCGCGTAATATTTGAGAGTTTTTCCGATAGTCATTTAATGTATGGTCTCCTATATGAAGTCTTCCTCTTACAAATGTCATTTGACATTTGTAATTGATGGCTATGAAATCTTTCCTGTTTTTGGTTAATTTATTCTAAATTCACGATTTTTGCCCTGAAGAAGAGAATAAACATTCTCGAAAGCTCGGCTTCAGTCAAAGAATTTTATTGAATATATGACTGCATCTCCAAGAACATCTTTTTATTTATTATAAATCCAGTCAAGAATACAAAATCAATATATATATATATATATATATATATATATATATATATATAAACTTTTGAACCTAAAGTTTTTTAGGCTTACTTATAGACATATAACAATATTTCGTTGAAATTTTTTCGACATTTAAAAGTGTGAACCATCGCAAAAGGTACATTTCTATAAAAAATTTACCTAAAAAATTACATTGGTAAAGGAATTAGAGTTTAACTTCGCCCTCTACATCCCATGAAAATAATGGGTAAAGAAAAATATCAAGTGAGTTGAATCAAGTTAATCGAATTATTGCAGGTCATAGTTTTTTTAACATTGAAGTGATGAGAGAAGAGAAATATTGTAGTTATTTTAATTTTATTTTAAAGATATCAGTATCAAGGCAATAAATTTAAGGTTAGCAAAATTGAGGTTTCAATTTGTTAGTCCCTCATATAAGGGAAAGTAAAGCAGAGAACTAGATTAGAGAAACGCAATAAATTTCTGGCAAGAGTGTAAACGATGACTGGAAGGAATAGAAATGAAATGAATTTCTTAGAGAATATACGTAAAAAAAATGGAAAAAGTAGTATACAGATCATACTTAGAATTGATTCCCAGAATCGAGTAAGTCGATAGGAAGGTATTCTTTTTTCAGTAAACTAGGTGTACCTCAAACACAAATTATTGTTGTTTTTTGTGTAAGCGAGCATCTCAAAATTATGGAATAATGACACTGTTGAAAAGCCCAGATTTGAAGCAGAAGGCATCCAAGGACTTGTTTAAAGCTGGAAGATGGCCTTACATTAAGACATGTAGATTGAATCAAGGAGACATGAAAGGGAATATCTAATTCACCAAAAAAGGGATGTGCTAGGGCAGGAATTAGTAGAAGTATATCGAAAACAGACTGCCTCGACCTATTTCCAAAATTCAAATACATACAACTAGCGGAATAGCAAACCGAAAAAATAAGCAAACTAATGAGTTTTTTCCTGACATCACAAGACAGTTGAATTTAGGTGCTAGCATGGATCGTGTTTCGGAATTTAATTATTTTAGTTTACTCATATCGCGAATTGTGTAAATATTATTTCAATCGTACTCAAACAAGTCTACAAAAATAGATTCAGCTGATGTTTTCCTTTTCAGATTTGAACAGTGTACAGATTCAAAAATAATGTAGGTATTAAGAAATTCCAATTACCTTAACCAATTCGTCCAGAAACGAGAGACGTCTCTTCAGATCCACTACTATTGGATCCTCTTCTGTGCATTCTATCATCATTTTCACTAATAATAATTATTAGTCCTCTATATATGTACTACGAAACACACATAACAGCTTTTATATTATTCTATATTACCTATAATTTGACTATTATGATCATGCACTTTACGCCCGTTCTTTCCATTTTACTCATTTGTACACAACAAATAGAGTTTCACCTACCACAGACAGGTGATATCGTCTTTGATTCATAATATAATAATTATCGTCGACTTATTTATTGATAAACTACGTCGTGTGTATTTGAACAAGCGATTACCGGCGTTTATCAAGCTCCGAAGGAATTTTGATGAGTCTCATAATACTTGACATGCAAGGTACATATATATTTAATGCATATCTATATAAGTATATATACCTCATATTAGAACTACATGGACGATACATCCAAAATATAATTCAAACAATTGATAAAATACTAGGTGGGTGAGTGGGTGGCTTTGTACGGATGTTATGCAAATAAAAATATGTAAACGTTAATAGAATGTAACAAATATTCTCATTCATAAGTTGTAACATTATCGATATATTGCAGCTTGAATTTATTGAAAAATGAGAAGAGTTTGACAAATAATCTTTTAAAAATACGAGTATGTATAGACGATAGAAAAGCCTAGAGGGCTCTGTACTTACATTTTTATAACACCTTACTACTTAACAAAAAGTTTTTCTGTACGACAAGACGTTTTCGATCGCTTACCAACTTACCACATTTGTTTTTACGACAGAAAGTATGGTTTACAGGTTGCTACATATTTGCTAACCAAAAAAGTCGGTAAGTATTTTACTTACCGTTCAGAGAACGATAAGTGAATTTTGAAGGATAGATGTCATATTTTTTCAAAATGTCATCAAGACAGATTCATGCAGTTGTCAGGTACAAGTTAGGTATTTATTCAAAGTAAATTGCTCAAATAATACAGTGGTTCATACAAATTATTTTTTACATATATTGGACGTACAAAAAAACTTACTTAAGCATCACGAACGGTAAGAGTTTAAGGTGCAGATACACGGCGCCAGGTTCGTTGACGAGCCAGCCCAGCTTCGCGTCTTGTATCATGGTTGACACGGTGATGCTCGCGGTTCGTGGATCGTGGCTTGTTATTCCCATCGGCTGTCGGTAAAACAGCCGCAAGTCAAAGTGCGCGAAACGTGAAGATGAGCCATGACGCGTCGCGTAGCATAGATGGCGAGTAAGCTGGCGGTTCGCGCCCTTTGACTCGTGGCAGTTTTACCGACAGCCGGGAATAGCAAGCCAAGATCCACAAACCGCGAGCATCAGCGAGTGAACCATGATAAACGACGCGAAGCTCGGTTTGCAGACAACATTGTCTCCAACCAGTAAACCATACTTATCTATCACTATAAGTGAAAATCACAACTAAATATCAAGCACTCGACGCTTTTTTGGATTGAAGCTATCTTTTCGCAAATTTTTCTACTTTTTGGTACTTATTGGAACAAAACGCGTATTTTTTCAGTTTTTTCAACCTATAATTTTATTTTATTTATTTTCGTCTAGACAATAATTAAAAGTATCTTGCACCATAGATGTCGCTAGGTCATAATTTTATAAATAAAATAAATATTTTGGCGTCAATTGAAATATTGTCATGAAATTATCGTATTGTCATCGGTTCTCAGTATGAGTTAAGAATTCCAACTTATTTAGATATCTGGAAGTGATTGAAAATAGAGCTGAAGGTAAATAAAAATCCGTTTAAAAGTATAAGTTTATGTTCATGAATTTTTGGCCATCACTGTTACGTTCTATAACGGGCATCCAATAATATTATTCAAATTTATAAATAACACGTCGAAGAAAATTCAGTTATGGTTAAATATGAATTACACGTTTTAGATTTCTAAAAAAAACTTGAATTTGAGAAGTCTTAGGTAGGAACTCCATTTGTGTAGCCTCGGGACAAGCAGCTTTGGACAGACTCAGCCGGAGCACATAAGCACCGAGCCGCAAATTAGCATCTCAGAAAAAAAACAGAAACGAAAACATGCAAAACAACTTTTTGGAGATAGGTTTTTGTATCTAGTCAAATTTTATTAAGATGAATTTAGAAAACTTTGAACTGATATACGTCTTCTTTGAGGGACTTAATAATAGTTATAATTATTATAAAAATTTGGTGAAGTGGTATCCCAAATTCTCTGGTTTGTAGATAATTTCATTAATTCATTAGATATTCCTTTCTTCATCTTTCCGCTAACTAAACACATCACAATAAAAAATGTATCATCTGCGTGCACGCCTCATACTGAGGCACCTTTGAGCATGGACATGTACTTACTGACTACTGACACAGAATGGCTCGCCGCGAGGTGGCCTTTATAGAGCCACTCTCGATCCGATATAGATCTCTTCATATTATTATTCTGATTTTGATGGCGCTTCAGTCTTTCTTCGTGTGTGATATGTGAGCATTCGTCTTAATTTTTTATTAGCCATTTTAATTATTGCAAAATAATACTTTTAGTATTCTAGTGTGAATGTACTTATAGATATATTATTTCTATAAATTAATTCGTACGCGTCATGAATTAAACTACAATAGCTGAACATTGCTTCATTAGAATATTTTCTGACATACATATATCGGTATTGGAGGGCGATGGGACCGAAAACGACGCGGTGTTTCTAATCTTTGTTGTCAGTGTGACTAGGCTCATTATATCTCGTGTAACAAACAGAAAACTACAACGTATTCTTTTATTTTATTGGAGGCGGATTTCTGTATGTCTGTCTGACTGTTCGTCTGTCCGCCTATTTTATTCAAAGATGAGAAAATATACATATTTGGTTAGTAGGTATTGAGCGTTTTATCATCATAGTCACTCTTGATGCAACCGAAGAATATATGCAATAAATTCGACTTCACTGCAAGTTATGAAATTTTCTTAATAACGCAGTAGTTCAGAAAGCAATTTTTAATCTTTGAAATCTATATTGCTACTGACTGACAAAAAGTAGTAGACCAGCTTATACGCATCGAAAATAGTGATGCTGCGAGACTGGTCCTGGTCTTGCAGTCTTGGTCTTGGTCTTGCAAAATTGCAAGACCGAGACCAAGACCGTCTATGCAAGACCAAGACCCAAGACCAAGACCAATACTGGGATGCAAGACCAATACCAAGACTAACCTGGTCTTGGTCTTGGTCTTGCTGCAAGACTTGCGAGACTTGCAAGACTCTTGCAGTTCCGTAACCAAACACCAAATTGATAGGAAACATATTATTTTGCTCAATGATAAGTTAAGAAACGCTAATAAATAACCTAATCAATTTAATCTTTGAACTCCCTTATTATCGATCTTTATTTTAGAAAATTAGAAAATATTGAATTAAAAGTTGTTGGGTGAAAAGCTAGTTCATTATACGCTTCTAGGATTTCCGGATTTCAAAAAATTCTGAAACACCCTATACCTATACCGTACTTTCAATCCTTCTAGGATTTCCCTTACCGAGCTGTTTTCAAAGAATCCCGATAGTTCGTACCCAGGGGAAGGTAAACTACACGGTTTTTTATTTTTATTATTTTTTCTATCGCGCAGAATGTTTTAAGCATTTATCCAGTGGCCACTTTTGGAGATATTTGAAATTTTAGATTGCCCTTATTTTGAAACTATTTTTTCGATCATGCTCATTAAATAACTCAACTAAGATATTCTTACGACTGACTTTTTAAATAGATACCTAGCTTTATAAATGCGCGTATTAACAAATCTCTACCTGTTTTTAATTTTCATTTTTTGGAAAAAGCTTTCTAAAAAAATTTAAGTTAGTTTTATAAACCAGAAATACTTTTGATCGCTTTCAGAGATTCTTTCTATTTTATTAAAGAAAATGGTACAAAACCATTGTAGAATGAGCAAGAGCATGAGTTATGAAATAGAAGTATAAATTAAAGTAGAAGTATGTAGTAAAATGAGTGCTAAGTTGGGACGGATGATACCAAGAAAACACAAGCAGACTAAGTCGCGCTAGTAAGATACGATTCTCATATGTGAATGGTGATTATTAATTTATAACCTTTATCAATTAATTACGCATCTCACTTGCCCTAACTTAATTCTACAAGCCTAGTTTTATTCTCATTACTTATTCTACAATGGTTTGGTACTATTACAATACCAGGCGTGTTTGTTCTGGACTATGACAATTTTTTATACGGTCGATATTTATCCATTTCGAATGATAATATAATTACAGGCAATCTTATAAGATTATGAGTTACATACTTCCCATACATATGCAGGGTTTTTCTTCATTTAAATTAAGCAATTACGGTTTAGAATCGCTACAACTTTTCACACTTATAAAAAAAATTTTGCAAGAGTCTTGCGAAGTCTTGCAAGTCTTGCAGCAAGACCAAGACCAATACCAAGACCGTATATGCAAGACCAAGACCCAAGACCAAGACTAAGGATTTGATGCAAGACCAAGACCAATACCAAGGGTGCAAGACCAAGACCAATACCAAGACCATGTAAGTCTTGGTCTTGGTCTTGCTTTGCGAATCACTAATCGAAAAAACGCCGGGTATGTAAACGCCCTTCATATAGCATAAATAAAAAGATTCTGATACCATAGATTTAGTAGGGCAAAATAGGAAAATGAAATTATTTAAGTATGAAAAGGCTTATTATGAGTAATAAAAAAAAAATTTTAATAATTAAAAAATCAAAAATCAAATATATTGAAGAAAGTACGGAACCCTTCTTAGGCAAGCCCAATTCGCTATTGACAGCCCTTTTCTTGGTCGATTTTGAATTCCAGATTCAAAGTTATGACAACTTCCGTTATAAAACAGTGTACTTGGGGTTCAATATGTTTGTCATTTAATGCAATTTTTAATGACAAATATACTAACAACAACAACACTTGAGGAGTTTTCTATTTATAGGTAAAATCGGTTTCAAGAAAATACCTCCACTGCGACTTTCTTACTGCTCTTAAAGGAATTCCATCGAATATAAAAATGGTCTGATCAAGTCGTGTAACTATTCATTATTTTTCATCGTATCGAGACAAACAACAATGATCATAGGTATACGATTTTGACAAAGGAAGAACTGTTTACCCAGACGATGAATAAACAGATAATTTGACCATAACTTTTTCCAGCTTTTTCTCAGAGATACGTGTTATGACATGTGGTTAAGGGCTTTAAGCAGAATGTTTCATCGATATTATTAGTGCCGTTTTCGCGCTTCAGTTTTGAGCGAAACACATTTTTCAGCTATTGCTTAGCAACCCGTGCGAGCTGTGTGCCCAATATGTGTCACCGGCGAGCCTTATAGATCAAAAAAAGAAAGCATTGAATGATCTAATTCTTCAAGCTAAAGCATAGGAATTTTTAAACTCTGTATTGCCTGAATCGTTTTTTTTTAAATCGGTCTATTAGATTAATGTCCAGTATTTTGTAGATAGACAAAGTGGCAAATAAAAAATAATAATAATTTCTGTTACATTGTAAACACACAGCCATGGATGACTTATTTTATTTTTAGTGAATATTTTCTCAACAGGTGTAAATAACTTTTTTTATTGTAAGATAATTTACAGAAGATCCATACATTGAATAAGACAATATTCAAATTATTTTTAGAATTAAAAACACTACCCACCTACTTTGCCACCTGAATGAATGAAACACCAGAAAAAAATAATAAATTGCCACTAGCATGCTAAGTTGACATCTGCATTCGAAACCATGAATTGAATTAATATTGATGACTGAATCTATGTTTCCTTTAAAGCCGATAATATAATAAAAAATGCAAGAATAGAGTATTCTCAGTTCACATGTTTCTCATAATCACAGTATAGATAAACATACTGTGCTCACAATGAAATTAGCTACAATAGTAATAATTAACTGAAGACCAAATCAGAAAAGACACTAGCGAGAATCTTTAAGATTTCTAGATGAAGTCAAAATAGATGATTTATTTTAATTCATTTTGAAAATTATTTTTTATAGTAAGTATTCTGTGAATTCGGTACATCAGATGTACTTTTATATGTCAAAAATATCTATATATTAATACATGATTGTAGACGAATTTTGGCATAGTGAAAGTTTATATGTTGCACTAGTCCACGCAGTTAAAATTTTGAAGTATTATGCGTTAATATTTGAAATTAAATAAAAAAATATGGTTTACTTGGTAGAAGTGTATTGTGTGTTGCATAACGAACTCAATTGAAATGTGAAGTCAACGACTCAGGGCTGACAGACTGTTTTATTCGTGAATGATAACCAGAGAACACACTAAGTAAGTAATTATTTTGAGGGATACATTGAAATGCGCACTTAATGCCATTTCAAGAAATTTTAATACTTTTATAGTGGATTAATGTATTTACAACGCAGGTTTTGCAATGCAAAACATTTCAAATCTGAAGTTACTTTTGTGAAAGGACTGCATTATTATTTTCAAAAGGGTAAAGTAATATTACCGGCGTTAAGTCGAAACATGCATTGTATTTTAAAATAAATAGCTAGCTGTCATTGTGTTTTTTGAACTGTTACTAACATTAAATTTTAAATTTCATAAGTATTGTAAGGAAATAGGCAAACAACATACGCTAATCCGTTTTGTACAAGCTTGCAATTGACGTTATATAACAAAATTCCAAAAATTATACTTATGCAATTATTACCAATATCTTTGCAAAAAAATCTCAACAACGTTTGAATTTAAAATACGGTCGAATTTTTACCACTGGGCGACAACTAGTACCTATTAATGTGACATAATGACCTGTTTTATTTTATCCTAACCCAAACATACATAACACGTTTACAATGATTTAAGAATTACAAATGGTTAATATATTTCGGGGCAACGACCAACAATTTAGAATGAAAGATGAGGATCATTTGAGACATACCCAACCGGATGTCACTTTTGTGATAAGTTATTTTTTTTCTTCTTAAATAGGCAAGCAGGAATTAGTCGACATGTGGTTTTGTGATAAGAAATACCAAGTCGCTCGCTTTAATGTTATAATTATAATGAATCATTTGAATCAATCTATTACTCACTGCATATTTTGACATAAAATTATTTATTTTGATAAAACAAAACGGAGAGGTACCTATATGAATCATATAAGTATAAGAATAATGGGGAGAAACAGACCCTAATTGATAATTTTTAGAATAAAATTTGGAATCGAGAGGGAATTCGCAATATTTAGTGATATCTTTTCTTGATTTGATTTGATTTTGATGGTTGGTGCATTTATGTTTATTTGAAACCTCTTTGTCTTACATAAGTTATTTTTATTTAAATAGATACCCAGTAGAAAATTACTGTTATAGATTCAATTTCATTTTTATTTATCTACCTATGAAGAATTTCACTGATCTAATTTGTAAATATATTGGGATTGAGAATCAAGTGGCACACTCATACGTCATATACCTAACAAAATTGGCCGCGATATTCTTTTCCATAAAATATTATTAACAAAATAAATATTCATATGCAATTATTACTGTTAACATGATATTTCATATCAATTTGAATATGAACTCTGGGTCAAATATATAAATAAACTCTTATTGGACTTGCTGAAATTGCCTCATAAATCATGTAGGATTAAAAATAAGTAACTCTTTCATGAATGTAGTAACAAGATTATTCTGTCTATTAGTAAGAAACCAAAATAAAAATACTGCATTATCTTATTTGTTCAAAATAATGTGAGCACTCATAAAAATACCAAAATCAAATTTGTAGATAACAACTCTTTAGTAAGGTAAACCTTTTTATTTTGTACATCCTATTTGCTCAATTAGGCCTTGGAATTAGATCATTTCCTTAAACACAACCGCTACAACCATCTCTATTTTTAAAAATTGAATCCTATTAACTTACCCGATATTTGTTAGCCTTTGGGAAATCCATGCCGACTCACGAGCAAAAAATCTATTGAAATCACAATAAAAGCACCAAACTCTTTTTAAGAACCAATGCAACCACAATCAGCTAATCCTTCACTGCCCGAACCAAACTCTCCATGGATCGATTTCCTGGGCAAAAAAACTTTTTTCCAAAAATCCAAATACTGTCTCTGACCGCCTAGCGCGCGATTCCAATGACATCACAGTTTGTGAAATATACATCTAAATGGATTGCAGCGATCTCTTGAAAAAGTAGAACTTGGCCTCTAAGCTCACTTGACGCAAGGTCTATTTTTGGTTCAAATAATATTTAGCCGATAATTCATTAATCCATTTTATTATTAGTGTAGGAGAGAGAAAATATGCGATGCTACATCATTCTAGTAGTGAATCAACAAAACACATGGAAAGATGATGTTACATATGGTGTTGTGTTGTATGTATTTGTCAGTTTGAGAAAGAAAGATAGCATGACAGTGGCGTAGATTAGCGACACATTGAGCCACTGGAAACTCAATCAGCCGTATTCATAAGCAACTCTAATGATGATTTCTGATGAATAATGCGTTTGAATGTGTGGCTAGTTTCGATTGGTTTCGATAAACACAACGCGGATTGTGTTTTGTACCTTGCAATCAATATAAGTTCGATACTACTACTAGTTTAACAGTCAATATCAAGGTTAGTGCAAAGTGAATTCATCTGTCGTGGTTTTACCTCTTATCAAAAAATATGGTAATTCAGAGATCCAGAACGAAATGTTCTGCAATGGGAAACATGAATACTGAGAATACATTTGTACCATTTTCCTGGGTCTCCAGAGAAAAGTTAACGTTGACTGGTGGATTGGAGTAGTAGGTACGTCGCGACAGATATTGAATTTTATTTATCTGCAGACGAGCTGTATTTTAAAAATTGCGGCTTTGTTACAACAAATTACGGGTTGAATTGAATGATAGTAAGTAATTTACGATAAATAATCGAAATGTGACTAAATTTAATTACCATTAATAAAAGTAATTCACTTATTTGTGTTTAGAGGTTTCTTGTAAATCAAGAACTGGATGGAGCAATCAGACGTATCCTGATTCTTATACAAGCATAATATAGATTTTTTGTTTTCTTGGAGCAGTATCGTCATTAACAAATATGAAGTGAATCAAATTCGTAGTAATATTTGCAAGCCAAACTGTGTTGATATAAAAAATATTGTACAGCTATAAAACGTTCTAGATGTAAAGAAAGTAACGTGTTAAACAGAAAAGACAAAGAGACATACTGGAACATCTGGCCGATACTAAAGATTCATGTAACACAACAATGTATTATTTATATATAAAATAAACTCTGAAAGCATTCAAAACCATAATTTTCTGCTATTTTACTTTAATTGAATTCATTTTAAACTTCTTAGCAAACAGAATAAAGGAAAAGTTTTCAATTTTTGATATGACTTCTAACAGGAATTCTTAATCTATTTCTATTACAACGGGCATATTATCTGCAGATACCTATACCGGTTTATTCAGATTCGATGGTCACCATTGGGGTCTTGTAAACCATAAGAGCTACGAAGAAGGTTAAATTGGGGCAAAGTGGTGAAATATAATGGAGATTAATATGCCACAAACAAATTTGGAGTATCATTTTTCGTTTTTGAGAAATAAAAAAAAACAAATTTTCACATTTTGTTATTTCTGTAATAACTTTGTCGTTATGCAACGAATTGAAAAATCAAAAGCCTTTCTCCATAGCAACTCTTTCTGTTGAATCCAGTGGTGCTTACTATTTTTTGGCACAACGTTTCGTCACTTTACAATCATCATCTACTCAAAAAAAATACGGACCTGGATTTTAAAATTGATTTTCTGATTGCTACTTATCTCCATAACATACTGGATACAACAGGTTTTTTAATTCTTATCATAACAACCAAATTATTAAATAAATAAAATGTGAAAATATGTTTTTTTTTAATTTTCAAAAACTAAAAATGATACTTCAAATTTCTCTGTAGCATATTAGTCCTCATTACATTTCTCAACTTTGCCCCAATTTAAACTTCTTTGTAGCTCTTACGGTTTACGAGATCCCAATGGTGAGCATCGAATATGAATAATGTGGCTGAAAGTGAAGTAATTCTTATTCTCAGTATTCTTGAACTACACAACACTTCCTTCTGGATTTCCAAATTACCATGTTTTTTTATAAGAGGTAAAACCACGAAAGATACATTCACTTTGCATTAATAACAACGACTATAGAATTTTATGACAAAATTCAAACGAATATCAGTAATATCAGTATCAGAGTAATCAGTTTGGATTAATGAGAAATTTGGGAACTAAAGATGAACTGCCACAAGTAGAAAATACAATCTATGAAGGTCGTTACAGTGATAAGGCTATAACTGGTACATTTATTGATCTCAAAAAGGCTTTTGATACTGTCAGGCACAGTTTATTATTAAGTAAAATGTATAATCGTAAAGTTGATATTAGTGGACTCACTCTCAAACTAATTTTATTAAAAGTTAGCATATATGTATTTTTACTAACATTTGATTTTTTAGGGCTTTTATAGCAAAAGCCCCTAAACTAGACTATTACCAAAAAGTATTACAAAATTACCTCATTATATGGAGCAATGTGTAAAGGTTAGTAAAAGTTGGTGACTACAGAACGATTAGTACAGGAGTTCTCCGAGGATCAATATTGGGTCTAGTTTTGTTCATTAGCGATTTCTTATCTTCTGTAGCTGATTTTGTAGCCTTTTTTTGCACCTAGCCACGCTCTGATAGCAGGACTATCATAGTGAGTGCAATATGTAACTGCGTTTTTAGTGTACCTAGATATGTATTGTATCTATGTGTATTTAGTAAATTCATTTTTTTTTCAGATGATGGCTGCTTTACCATATAAATTGATAAGAGTATCCTTTAAAAGTCGATCTAATTGAAAAAAAATGTGTGCTTGTAGGGCAAACAATAATTTAGATATTAAATGCTCTAAAAATTAGTCTTATTGAAAAGATTTTTTTTTGGTCCTATTAGGGCACATCAAATGTTAATTTATTGCTCTATTCCGAAATTAAATGCTTCTATATTATTTTAGATAATGGCTCTGCTTCATTGAAAAACAAATTATTCTTGTGAAGCGAATAATTTCGGAATACAGCACTAATTTAACACTAAATATGCACTGTAAACACCAAATAGTTTGGATTAAACTATTTCTCGTTGGAGCAGGGCCATTATTTGAAAAACTAAATGAGCAATTAATCTCGGAATATAGCACTAAATTAGCACGTGTTATGCAAAACAAGGACACAAACATTTGTTTCAATTAGACTGATTGTTAATGGTTGCCTTGCTAACTTTATCTAAAGTTGGCAGAGTAACGATTATCTGAAAAGATATAAAAGCAATTATTTCAGAATACAGCACTAAATTAGAACTTACTATGAACTATGATCTACATGCACAAAATATTATTTTCTAGCCGTCGTAAAACTATATGCAATTTTTTTAAAGTTTAAATACAGACGGAAAGAAAGGCCGACAAGTAATCGATTGATTTGTGGTTAGGGCTAAATACATTCCAGGAGTTAATAATAAAACTATTATGAAGAATTATTAAGTAATTACCACTGGAGGGTTACTTATGATCTTTAATATTTTTGAAAACTCCCCATTCCGATCAGGAAACTGTTGAAGATTTTGAAAAATATTCTTATAAAAGCCATTGATTAAATGTTATCAAAAAATATCTTTTCTTTGAAATATTTTCCAATAAAAGTGATAAAAAAATAATAAAAATTAAAAACAGTGAAATTTGCTTATACTGTGGCTATAAGCTGTAGGAATTTATTACCTGCAAAGTAGATTTCGCTTATGAAATTACAATTAATTATTATCTTATTCAAGTACAGTTAAATCTTTGATAATTTTTGAAATCGATAGCTCAGGATCCGATTCTAAATTATCACAGATTAAACAACAGGTAAGATTTTTACTAGTAGACATATTGAAAGAATATTGAAAGAATTATTGGTAAGATTGATTGGTCTTGTATATTTTGAAATATTTGAGATGTTGTTAGGGAACACTTCAAGGGTCGCATCTTCCATTTGGTATCTGATAGATATTGAATAAAAACATAAATAAAACCAATTCATAGTGGGTGTGTAGTACCTAATGCTTATGTCTACTTTACCAATGGTTAAGATTTGAGATATAACACATGTCCCATACGACGATGCATCCAAAGTCAAAACAAAAAGATGCCTTTGTTAGATATACAGGGAGTCTCTAAAAATATTTTACAAAATATTTTTCACAAAAAAATTGTACCGACTTTATTTGTTGTTGCACTGAAAAGACAAAATAATATTAATTCTATTGGTACTGGTACTTTTGAAGTTTGTGCCTACAACAACAACAAACTACAACGGCCCAACTCCCTAAGTACCAGCACCAACAGAATTCATATTATTTCGTCTTTTTTAATGCAACCAATCGTACTTGGCATTCATAACAATTACATAGATTATGAAGTTAATTAAATATTATTTGCAAGCACTCAGCGCTTGAACCCGATTAAATGCTCATGTTATGATATGTGATCTGTAAAACTATGACCCGCCCCCGACAGTCAGCTGGGATTATCATATTTTGACCAGTGGCGTATCTCATTCAAATTAGATTAGGTAAATTCTCATAGGATCATAGCAAATTGTTCACACGACTTTCCTATCACGTTCATGTTAATTTCATAATTTCTCTCGAGTTACTATTTTTAGGGTTGCGCACATCCGATGAAAAAACGGAAGTATTTAGTCTCGTGTCTCTCGGTCTGTCCGTCTGCTACAGCCTATTTTTTCCAAATCTACAGAAAGGAGAAAGTTGAAATTTGGTTTGGAAACATTATAAGATCAATCTGTGGTCTGTCAGTGTGTCACAGCTTATTTTCTCCGAAACTACAAAACGGAGAAAATTTAAACTTGGTATTGTTACAGAATTAGGTGAACGCAACACGCACATATACCTAGTGAAAAAAATCTAATTTTGATGTTGGGTGTTAATTTTATGGAGCGAATTAGAAAATGAGAATAAACATTTTCCTCAAGCTCAACATGTAACATGTCAAATAAAAGGGCTCATTATGAGTAATTCAAATATTTTTTTTTTCATCCTCAAATAAATGATTTAGAAGATATTGAGGAAAACATATGAAAATTAGCCATCCCCCTTATCTCCAAAACCACTGAGCGTAGAACTTTGAAAAAAGTTCAGAATATAGACCTTCAATCATAGTTTACAGATACAGAGATACATATAAGGAAATAAATACATACGGAAAAATTTCTGATGTTGTAAACTGCTGCAGAAAATAGGATATATTTTTCCTATTCTAACAAAGATTGGATGTATTTTCTTGACATTGATACTATGCATAAATATCATGTTTCCTGAGATTACGTGTGGCTTGAATGTTGAGAAAAACGTCAATTTTCATAATCAATTCTATCGTAGGACAAAAAATTGATAGAAAATATGGAATTGCAATCACTTTAGATCAGCTCATGCAAGCATGGTACCCATTTTGTAACACAGCAAAAAAAAATGGACTCAAGTGGCTCTGAAACTTGAAAATCTGTTGAAAATAGGAAAATTTTATACGATTACATTTACATTAGAGACTTCAACTTTCTTACATAGCTACTTCTAATGCTTTTAAACTGAGTCTGTCATTGTGCGCACGTGCGTGCGTACAAAAATAATGTAAGATTAAACAATGTTTTCTAATTCTTGAATTATGTATAATTTTTGATTAGTTCGTGAATTTGGTGATAGAGTTTTTCGTACAACGGATTATTTTTAGAAAACATTCCATTAATACAGTCTCAGTCAATTTGTGGTGTTACATTTCTATTTTAATACGATTGTATACTCATCATTAAAACTAATTTAGTTTTATACATATGTTGGACTCGCATGGAAACGATTTTCCGTTAACCATGAATAAAGCAATAATTTGTGTATTTATGTTGAAACCCTATCCTATAGAAATTTTGGAGATGAGGGGGAACGGTCAATTTTTGTATATTTCCATTAATATAAATAAGTGGTTTATTCAAAAAATCGCAAAAATATATTCAAATTCTTTAAAATACTGCATTTTTCATTTAAATACATATAAACAAGAGCTTATTTCAAAATAAATCAGGAGAAAATATAAAGAAAAGGTCAGTATTTTTTAAATAAAATGGAGAACATCACTTTCTCTTAAAATCAACATAAAGAAAGGACAAATTAGGAGTTTCTGGAAGGTTTTCCCTTTCTTTCTGTCTCAAATTTCTGTTGTCTCTACTTGGAAGGGTCTATTTCAAATTCATATTATCATAGTCGAAGAATGATTTAATTTTGAATAATATTAATTTCTTCGCCACATATCTTTTCAGGGTTTAAATTCATTTTCTATTCTTTAATGTATATACCAAATACTTACTCTTTGTTCTTCTTCTCTAGCCGCCCTCAGGTGGCATTCGATGGCCTCCAAATCGATCTTGGGCATGGCTGTCTCGATGTTGTACACGTCAAATCCACCTTGAATTAAATTATGCAAATTAGTTGGATAAGTAAAAAAATGGCAAATGGTTCAGATATATAGACTTTATACCTCAGCTCTATTATACGAGCAAGCTGTATTTGGATCGGTTCCAGGTGGTTATGGATGATCGATTGTCCGGAAAATTTATTGGTATAAAATTCAGGTCGCTTTATAAGAAAATTATGTGGCAAACATCCATTTTCCAGAGCATCAATGATATACTTTCGATCAATCATCATGCCGTGAAT
This sequence comes from Crioceris asparagi, assembly GCA_958507055.1. Classification (NCBI taxonomy): domain Eukaryota; kingdom Metazoa; phylum Arthropoda; class Insecta; order Coleoptera; family Chrysomelidae; genus Crioceris; species Crioceris asparagi. The sequence goes on along the minus strand of OY293829.1, from coordinate 33,268,222 downwards.
GTTCCATATGATTTTTGAAATATGTAGGTATTTGTTTCAGGTATTATTGCTTGAATCAACAGTTATTATGTTATATTTATGGCATAAAAATGGTTATTTTTAGTTTATATTTATTATAACCACTAGGTACTTCAACATACATTCCAATCCCAAAATAATTAATTACTTTCTACAATTAGCTTAGTGCTTGTTTCAGTATACACCATTAACCCACCGCGACGCTTCTACATGAATTGCGAGTTATTAATCCCCCATTATGTCGTGCAATGGTGATGCATCTAGCAAACACAGGAAAGGAAGCGTAACAATAGCGTCCTCTGTTATAAGATCATACATAGTAGCTCTCTGATGAACAATGTTTAATGCATCTTTCGAAAAAATTGAATGAATTATTTGAATTATTGTTCCTATTAATGCTGGAAACAACTATTTTGCCTGCGAATGTTCTTGCTGATCATAATATGGTATTAGGTAGGTCAATTAGCATTATTGATTCCTACGTACCTACATATAAATACTGAATTAACAGAACACGGTCTTATAGGTCTATAAACTAGCTGAAATTTTAATTGTGGAAATGGTTATCTTATTTTAGTTGAAACTTGGTTCTTAGCATTGTCGTTGTCAATAGGTCTAAGTAACAAGCCTAACATGATTTGTAAAATTACAGATGAAATGATACTTTGTGATTTTCAAGATAAGCTTGTCATTGAAAGCGAAACCCACAGCTAAGGTGTGTTTCGAAGACACACACACTCGCCTGGGCAGCGCGTATAGCTACTGAGCCACCAAAGCTACAAATTTTCAATAAAATTCTGATTTTAACAAGGCAAATATTTTCTCAAGATATTGTAATGGAGGAAAAGAAAGCTTGATGAAAAGTTGTACTCACCAAGTGCTTCTGGATTACTCCGTTTCTTCTCCCTAGCCATCGGGACGGATCGCCTATTCATGGGATCTCTATTTTTGAGACCATTATCTTTCCTTGGAAAAGTGATCAAACTTCCAAATTGCTGATTATAGTCTCTTCTTTTTTTCACATAAACGTCTACCTTTTCTTTCTTTCTTGGTACGGCACTATCGTCATCCTTTTCCTTATACTCTTTGGTAATTTGTTCTTTGCTGAAATTGTCAACACCTGGCTTGGGGAAGTCAGTCTTGATTTTTTTGATTTGAAATTCTATTTCATCCAGTTTGCCATCTTGTGGACGGAAGTTGTCCACTTCCATTTTAGTTTCATTGTTCAAATATAGATTTGAATCTACCGTTGCCATGGTGATGTTCTCTTTAGCATTGGACAAAAAAGCATCCTGAATTTTGATTTTTATAACATCGTCAATAGCTTTGACCGGTGAACGTTCTTCTAACATGGGCATGGTTGCTGTGTTTTGGACAATTTCTGTATCTTGTAATACTTGATGCAAAGGGATCTGCTTGGTAGGTGAAAGCTTGTTGAATGCTTCTTCAAAGTTGGGTTCAATGTTGTATTTGATTCCTGTGGGTGATATGTCCTTGATGACTTGTAGCTTTTCGACAGCCTGTTCCAGTTCCTGCACCTCGGCTACTTCGATTTTTGGCAAGGCTTTCTCACCAACGTCAGGAAGGGTTAGCTTTCCCAATTCAGCTTCAACCTCCTTTCTGAAATCACCTACAATATCATCGTGTGTTTCCTGTTGTTGTGCTGTTTTTATGTTTAAATTCACATGTACTTCCGTATCTTCGTCACTCGTATTCGCGTTTCCACTGCTTGATTCACTAATTTGATTTATATCACTTTCTTCCTCTAAGTTAAATACTTCCTTTTCGTAAAAAACTTTCTGAATATTTTCGACACTATCCAACCGATTGACACTGTCTATCTTAATGTAATCTGTGTCTTCTATGTTATTGTTATTGTTAGCTTCTGCCTCCAATTTGGCTGCTACGGCATCGCATTCGAGGTCATCATCGGTAAAGTCGGTGTCAGAGCTGGCCTTGAAGTCCAAAGTGTGGGCAAGGTGTTGGAAACCGGGATAATTTGGGTTGACAATGCCCCTCCGTTGGAGGGTGCCACGATTACTTAGATTGCCATCATCTGAGGATTCAGAATCGGATATATCGAAGGCGCGATCTTCGTCTTGGGGTGATGTTTCGGCCGATGAGCAGCTCTGCTGGGCTTCTGAAAAAAAAATTGTAAAGCATTTTTAGGTTTTATGCGTTCTACAGAGGTACTCAATATGTGAGTAAATAGGATAAGAGTCTTAATCACTGAATAATGAGACACGCTTGGTAGGAAAAATACATTTCGTATTTATGATTATGGAAGATGAGGAAGATCTTTCTGGTTCAAAACTTATGGCATAGTCTATTAATAATGCTATGTTGATCTTTTCGGTGTAACTGAATTTATTAATGACTAATTTATTTGAAAGAATTTAAAAAAATAATTACTCCGGGTAATATTTCCTGAAATTTTATAATTTTTAATGATACCCTAAAATTAAAAAAACTTCCGGTACCGGGAATCGAACCCGAGCCTCCTGGGTGAGAGCCAGGTATCCTAGCCACTAGACCATACCGGATGTTATAATTAGTTGTTGGGGATCTGTACATCAGCTCAAACAAATAAAATATCTAATTCAGTTAAGGCAAAGTCATCATATTTTCGATGTAATAATATATCCCCAAAAAACATTCCCAATGTAAAACTTTTGGAGGTGAGAGCTATATTCAGCAAAATTCAACAAAAAAACTCAAATCTTCGCATATGCTCAGTTAGAGCTGAACCACACCGATACAATTTTTGGTATGTTGTTTTGTATAAGAATTTTGTTTGAATGGTACATTTTCATCAAGTGATTCTATCGCTTCTCACCGCCCACCAAAATTCCTTCCATGAAATTACAACTTGACGTATTATATTCATAACCCACATTTACAGTAAATCTGGACTCGAGCATTTCCATTTTCTCACAAGCCTGCATTCATGATTCGCAATATTAACGCATTTTGATCGTCATCGTCAATTGTAAATCTTTCTCTTCTCTTGCCCCTGGTCAATAGTAACTAGTGAAATTTTTGAAAAAAAAAATAATTATGAATATAATACGTCAAGTTGTAATTTCATGGAAGGAATTTTGGGGGTGGTGAGAACCGATAGAATCACTTGATGAAAATGTACCATTCAAACAAAATTCTTATACAAAACAACATACCAAAAATTGTATCGGTGTGGTTCAGCTCTAACTAAGCATATGCGAAAGGTTCCAGTTTTTTTGTTGAATTTTGCTGAATATAGCTCTCACCTCCAAAAGTTTTACATTGGGAATGTTTTTTGGGGATTTATTTCTATGGGATATTATTGCAACGTAAAAGCATTGGGCGGAGTAGTTAGGCCTGGTGGATATTCTCCCAGTACCATCTAAAGGGTTAAGAGCAGAAAGTACATTGCGAAAACGCTCTAGGGCAATTACCTATGTTTTTGCACCCGCCGCACTCGCTCCGCGGCAAGTGTCAAGATTCGAATGTTAAATGAGACTTAGAAGAGTCTTCTTTCTAGTTCAGTCGTCGAAAAATATAGTTATTAAATTATTGTAGGAATTATAAAAATAACAAAACGTTATACCTAGGTATCTATTTTTTCTAAATTTTTAACAAGCTAATTTGGAAAATATACAGCCTTTTTATAATCAAATTTTAGTTCCGCGCTAGTTAAGTTTCTTAATTAGTTACTATGTTAACGATGATATCAAACGTGACAGTTTTTAGTTTTAAGAATCAAACTAAACTAGTACTGATTTGATTATAAATACGGCTGATTGCGGCTAGCGTGAAAATTAACAAAGATTTTAAATTTCATTTTGTTTTTCATTGTTATCAGCTTCATGTTAATTTTAAATTTTTGGTAAATTGGATTACATTTGGAGATGGACATGCCTAACATTAACCCAGTTAAAGGATAAATTTTGGAAACATAATTTGAGAATATAAATAACCCATAAGACATATATATTTTTTACTTTTTTCTGACTGAAACTAAAGATGAAATCATTTGGTAATCAGCGGCGACAGTTCGTTCACTTCCATTTTAAAATCCGATATGGTCTAGTGGCTAGGATACCTGGCTTTCACCCAGGAGACTCGGGTTCGATTCCCGGTATCGGAATACTTTTTATATGTGCTAAATTGAAAATGAATTTCAATTTCTATTTTTAAAGCTTTGTATGGCCACTTTACAATTGCTTAAGCTTATATATTCTTCTTCGTAACTCCGATATGGTCTAGTGGCTAGGATACCTGGCTTTCACCCAGGAGGCTCGGGTTCGATTCCCGGTATCGGAAGATTTTTTTATTTGCTCGAAAAAATGATTTAATTTTGCATTTTTAGATTTTCATATGATGCCCGCTCGGACAGTTTTAAATCTAATACAAGTTTATGTATCTCCGATATGGTCTAGTGGCTAGGATACCTGGCTTTCACCCAGGAGGCTCGGGTTCGATTCCCGGTATCGGAATACTTTTTATATGTGCTAAATTGAAAATGAATTTCAATTTCTATTTTTAAAGCTTTGTATGGTCACTTTACAATTGCTAAAGCTTATATATTCTTCTTCGTAACTCCGATATGGTCTAGTGGCTAGGATACCTGGCTTTCACCCAGGAGGCTCGGGTTCGATTCCCGGTATCGGAAGCTTTTTTATCTGCTAATAGAAATTTGAGTTACAATTTTTATTTTTAAACCTAGGTGCGATGAGCGCTTGGACAGTTTTGAAGTTAATATAAATACCAATATCTCCGACATGCTCTAGTTGATGGGTTACCTGTCAGGATCGATTCCAGGTATTGGAATACACTACAATATGATCTAATTATTATTATAGCTGGATTTCACTTTGGAACTACGAGTTTCCTTTCCGGTACGAGACAACTCATTTTGAATTTTAAAAGCATGAGACAAATGATTTGACAAAGTTTTCAACTTTTATAATTTATAATTTCTTATGTATTTCATATTTACGATTATTATTTGTTTTTATATCATGAATTGAGTTATATTCTTTGTTCAAAGTTCACGAAAAGCTTGTAGCTTGACCTTGAGAAACACGCTACACATTTTTTTTTCAAATCAAATCAAATATAGCTACTCAGAGAACAAATTTTTACAATTCACAATTTCATAATTTTCCATTTTTCTGTGTAAAAATGCAGTTACCGTTTTTTAATATACAATACTTTCCGTAACTGTAGACTGTAGTAGTACCTACTTGTGTTGTGCCTTCCACCCATTCAAAGATGACATTATTGAGTTTATATAATATTTTTCTATATGCATATATTTCAATTTTTATATTTAATAAAATAGTAATGAAGAAGGAAGAAGCAGAGAAGAAAAATAAAATAAAAGATGAGATAAAATGATGGAGAAACGAGAAAACAAAGAGTTTGCTGAAAAAATATTTCTGTTTAGCCGAGCGCATCAAGAAGTTTCGTATTGTGCATAATAAATGTTTTGATTGATTCAAAAAAATTGGTATCTTTCATTATGATATTTTTGTAATTTTCATCGACACTATCAAAAAGAGCAGGGTATTTTCTGATCTCTTCGATTAGCCGCTAGTTATCTTCATGGGAATATATTTTTCCCATCTTGCTCTTTGCGATTGCAGGAGTACGAAGCTAGAAATGGCTTGTCTATACTTGACGGCGTTGTTTCGGATCATTTCGGGTGGAAGCGAATCACCGGCGGCCGCGACTTGACTGCTCTTAGAGCAGTCAACAGTCAAGTCGCCAGCCGCCGTGGTTCAAATTGAGTCGCTTGCGACTGCCGCCTCTTGGACACCAATAATGAACAATCACCATAATAACAGTGATGCGACTGCGGCAGCCGCGACAGGCCGTGGCCACCAGCCACGCCTAGGACTCTCTACCTGGGAGGCCGCACATCAAAGAAACGTGAAACCCGTTTCATGAAAATGGAATTATGGTAAACAAATAGAAGTCCGCCCACTAATGAAACGAGTCTGATTCATGCGCGAACAACATTTTTATAGCTTGAAATCCCGCTGAAACGTGTTTCATGAAATAGATCGTGTTCTATTTTTGTGCTACAGTTTCACTGTTAGGTCAATAAATATATACCTACGTAATTAAAATGAAGAACAACCAGGAATTTAATATTAGGGTCGTTTCGGTGGTAGAGCAATACAAAGAACTAATTCCTTTGCAGCCAAATATGTACTATGCTTATGATTTATATTATTATATGGATGTACCCAGTATAAGCGTTTTTTATTTTTTGATGATAATAAAAGAGTTGCCAGAACAGCAACAAGAACCCCCCCATAACTTTCAATTGTGTGCTTTACTACCCAACGACTTTGCAAACATTGTTTCTTTAATAAGTATGTAAAGAAACGATTTCGCTTTTCGTAATTTATTGTTTCATGTTTTATGTTTCATGTTTCTTTGATGTGCGGCCAGTGCGGCCTCCTTAGGCTGGCTGGCAGGAGATTGAATAATTTTGGACCATGATAGAAAATACATCTCTGTGTGTGAGTGAATCTTTTTAAATGCTGGTAGATCTAAGGTGAGTTTATACAGTAAATAAAACAAAATAAGAAACAAGTTAAGATAAAATAAGAAAGTTGAACATGCTCATTTCCATGGGAGCGTTTATACACGAAATAAGCTCAATTAAGAAATAAGAATAAGAACTAAAGATGGTCAACTTTCATCTTTATTTCTTATTTTATTTTGTTTGGAAACTGATAATACGCATGATCAACCACCAGAAAACACTTTACTTGCATACAACACAAAAGTGTTTGTCAAAAAGCTGCGATTTGATTGGTTCATTCTTATTTTATTTTCGTTATCTGTATAAACCAATCTTTTTTGTGGTTATTCTTATTTCAATTTTAATTTGTTTCTTATTTTATTTTATTTACTGTATAAACTCACCTTTATGGATGAATTAGTGACGAATCTTGTTCGTTTTTCTCTATTTATTGATTGAAGTATTTGTTTGTGTCGACCCAACTTAAACATTGGTGAAAATAGAGTTCTCTCGTTTTCAGTAACTGTGTTTCCTTATACAGACATATGATAGAGTTCATTTTAGGTTATTTGAACAATATTTTAAAGATTGTATTTTCAGTTGTTTGAAGGATATTTTTGGAATTATTGAATGTACCACCCCAGGCAGTAATACAATATCTCCTTACAGATTTTGCTAAGGAGTGATATATCACCATATATAGGGATAAAATTTTTGTAGTCCAGAACATTTCTTAATTCATAGAATTTTTTAGTTAAATATTAAAAGCCATTTCACAACATAGTTTATGTGGTCATCCCATCTCATATGCTAATTCAGGATAACTCCCAGATATTTAATCATATTTGTTCTATGACAGCTCAACTGCAGTTTATGGTATTAGTACAGTCTTGATTATGGACATGGATTATGTTTTGTTCCGGTTTACTGTTCTGTGATAGAGTGAATGTAATACATTTAGTTTTTTTCACCTTAAGACTTAGTATTTTGTAATTAAGCCATATCTGGATATCTCTCATTTCCTTTTCTGATTTTTCAAATACGTTCTTCCAACTATTACTATGAGTGCTGTATCGTCGGCATATGAGATGAGATGGCCCTTAAAACCGTTGATGAAGCAGATATTGTTGATATAAACTAGAAATAATATGAGAGCTAAAACTATTCCCCGCGGTACTCCACTTCCATTGCCTCAATCAAGTTATTATCAACTTTGACCTTTTGTGTTCTGTGTGAAAGATAGTCTTCTAATATATTGTATGTTGGCCAACGTATACCATATCCATGTAATTTTTTTAATAGCATGCCGTGATCAACGGTGTCAAATGCCTTAGCCAGATCTAGAAATATGGCTAGGCATCTTTCTGTTCTGACCAAGGCTCCGACTGTTTTTTGAACGAAATCTAGCACCGCATTTTCAATATTGGAGTTATTAATGAAACCAAACTGTCTATCAGTCAGTATTTTTTATAATTGAGGTATTTTGTAAATCTGCTTTTTAGGGATTGTTCGAAGATTTTGGCAAAATTATTAATGACAGATATTGGTCTATAGTTCCCCATGTTATCACGCTTATCTGTTTTATATATGAGGGTGATGATTGACTCTTTCCATTGGTGCGGTAGTTTACCATTATTATAAATCATATCTATGATATGTGTTAATGGAGATATAATGAATAAATGAATATTTTTTTGAGTTTTGAGGAAATACCATCATGACCAGGTGCGCAGTTGGTTTTCAGCTTGGATATAATTTTTATCAGCTCATTTTGTTTTACTGGTTTTAGAAATATCGCTTCTTGTTGCGTGTTGTCAAGGAAATGTTCAGGTAAGTTTTCAGGTTTTTTAAATGTTTTTTGTCATTTCAATTCCAATATTAGTGAAGTAGTCGCTGAGATTGTTGTTTTTTATCTGAGATTGGTTCTCAATCTTTATTTTTGAAACTTATACCTATTACCGATTTTTATTTTTGTTGATGCGTTTTTGCTACTTATATCATTTATAAGTTCCCACGTTTTCTTGTGATTTCCATTTACTGTATTTAATTTTTCTTTATAATATTGATTTTTTACTAGTTTATGACTTATCTACGAAACATATTTTTTCAGCAACCGCACTAATACATTAACAGCCTGAAAGTACTCTTAAAAATGTTCAGCCTTATTCACAAACAACTTTAAGTTCGATACTAGCTTAGCATGGATCAGAGACAACTTGTCTCTGGTATGATATCTATTAATTTTGTCACGTATAATGTTATCGGTACCATAGTAACTAACAAATAAACTAAGCTAGTGTTGAATTAAAAGTCATAAAAAATGTGAAAAATTCTGCACAGACACCCCATGATTTTTCATATGGTCGCTGTGAAAACTAGCCAGGTTTTTTGCAGTCAACACTTAGACTATTAGTTCTAAATTAAAGTTTATATTACAAGTGTTTCCTTGGTACTTTCGATGTGTGTTTTCTATATGTAGAGTAGAGATGGGTACAGTATTTTATTTAACCATATTATATAAATAAAACATGTATGGCAGGTCCCGAAACAATGATGCTAATACTAATACTAATTAAGTAATAGTAAAATAAATACAAATTGGTGGTGGCAAATAAAATGTTAAAAATTAAAAACATAATGAACTGCCTAAAACTATCTAGTTATCAAAGTCATAAGAACAATGACTTGAGTAGAAACTTTTTTATCACACTTCTAAATTTCTTGAATTCCAATATCCAGACAGAATTATCGAGAATGTTGTAGAGGTTGAGATTCAAAGAATTTTTGCGGGTTACAGTTAATCTACGGCGTGGAATAGACAGTAAATGAGCTGATCTTATTTTATAATTTTGTGAAAATTTGTTCACATTTGGTTCACAATAATACCAAGCTGTATAAAATGTTGATGACAGTAATCTTTCCCAATATTCTGATAGCTTTTTTTTGAAATCTAAATGCTTACACTTGTAAAAAGCTGGTGCAGGGGTAGGGGACTGAACATCAATCTCAAAAGACGGTTATCATACCAATCACCAAAATAGCAAGGTTAACATTGAAGTCCCTATGCATTTAGAAGGTAATGAAATAATGATTTTCAAGGAAGTTAAATATTTAGGGGTATACCTGGGCCAAAAACTCAACTGGAATAAAAAAAAAATTACATATAAAGGAAAAAGCCCTAATGAATCCCAATGTATGTAGGCAGTACTGGAAAAAACAGGGACTCAGTCCTAATATGGCCTTCTGGTCTAATGTTACAATAGTCCGACCGGCTGGTGGCTGAACACAGAACAGAGCTCAATTCAAAACGAACTCAAAAAAATCAAAGACTAGCTTCCGTAGGAATCTCAGGGGCAATGCGTACAACTCCAACTGCAGCAATGGAATTCATCCTGAATTTGACTCTACTGCATTTGCATATTCAGAGGTGTGTATAAGACCAAGCCCTAAGAATTCATAGAACAAGCAAAACAAGATATACGAGAAGGACGGGACAATGGACTATTCTAATCAAAATTCCATGTCTAAAAGACATTCCATTCGATGATATGGGAACAACTCTGTTTTTTCAGAAACTACGGAATAAAAATACTAAAAGGGGACGAATGGATGAAGACTCCTCTACCTGTGGAAAAAGGGAGGGGTATCTATTAATAAAATTCACACATGTGATTCGTCGCCATCAAAGCAGTGGCATCTGTTGCTAAGAAATCAAAACTAGTAAAGGAACGCCTTAGACAAGGAACTTTCTTTGTCTAAGAGGAACGCTATGAAGGTCTTCTTCTCATTCTGTGGAAATGCAAAACATGTCAAAACAGAAACAATAAAAATGGAATCAAGGCTCAAAACCAAATACTGGCACGACCTAGAGCAAGCCAGTCAGGCCAAACGCCTGCTAGACTGTCAATAATCAAAGGAAAATAACCTACTTCCCCTGAAAAGAAATGATCTGAGAAACTTGGTTGGAATTACCACAGGTCATTATCTTATTAAAAACCACTTAAAAAAGGGTTTTGTAGCACATTTTGCACGGAAGTAGTAAAATCTGTAAATCACTTAGTAACTGAATGCGAAAACTTAACGTATACAAGACTAAGAGTCATAGAAAGGGCATTTACCACCTATGAGGACCTAAAAGCCTGTGGTTCAAGAGCACTAATCAGTTATTTCTAGGAGCTGGATTTGAGCCCAGAAATAAATGTACAATAGTACAACATCACTGGATGGTAAATGGAAACTGTCCCTGGTGCCCGTCGTTTTCATAATAATAATAAATAAATGATGTAGTAGCATTTGCTGAATTTCCCCAAAGTCGTACACCATTTGAAAGCACAGAGTGACATAAGGAAAATAATTTTCAAAGAACTACAATTCATAATATGTTTAAGTCGTTTCAGTAAAAATAGAATACTGGATAATTTTTGGACTACTTGATCAATGTGATTAGACCAGTTTAATCTATCATCAATGATTAGACCAAGAAACTTAACGAACTTTCCTTCTTGGTAATTTTTGTTTGAAGAAACAATCATATTTTGAGTTTTATTGCCATTCAATTTGAGTTTATTTTGATAATGAATGATATATTTCATATTATTCAGGTCATTATTATATCAGTGCAATTCAAAATATCTATTATTTCGTGATCAATCCTGCTTCTGTCATTGAGATCCTAATAACCTCATCAACCTCGTATTGTGGATATTCATGCGTGGACAAAAATTTACCCTTACGGTAAAAAGGCAAGGCTCCATTATGTCTACCTCGAAATTGTGAGTATTTAAGTTTGTAATGGTATTATCAATGCAGGTTGAGGAAGTTGGTGCAACTATGTGGTAGTCTAAAATTGTTGCAATTAGGCCAAAGGACTGAATAGTCACATTTTAGTGGGAGACTATTGAAGAATTTGTCAAGAAGTCAATGTTGTAATCACCAGCCTTTGAGTATTTGAATAACAGAGCTTCAAGGTTATTCAAAAACACATCGATATTACCTGGGCAAGATTTATACAAATATATGATATTTGAATGCTGCGAATGTATGCAAAATTTTTTTTTCCAAACCCAAAATATTGAAATTAAAGTTATTTTTACAATAAATAGGAATACCACCATATTGTCGAACTTTTCTACAAAAGTGAGATGCTATTTTGAAACTATTTATATTTATTTATAGTTCTCAGATTTTCATCTTTCACCTTATTTAAAAGACATTGTTAATATGGAACATGCTAAAATTTCTGTTAATTACAGTTTTTACAGTACCTATTTTTTGAAACATTACACTCACGTTCAGACCCGTCTCTTCTTATGAATGGAACGCCGTCTTTTTCATCACGAAAAACCGCGAAACCAGAGCTCCACTAGGTCATATCACACATTTCCAGGCTTTAGTAAGGTTTTGATGTTTTATGGTAACTTACATGTAAGTTGGGTTGTTTGGATAGTGCTTTTCACATGTCACTAGAAAATTTCCAATCAACATTTTCTTAGGTCATCTGGTTCGGTGCTTGGATTTAACTTCGAAACATGCAGGGATGCGTATTTGTCAACTGTGCTGATGATAGTGTTATTATTGTTGTCTCCTACAATGAATCACCGTTTTTTTCTTGATGATCTTCTGTTAACCACTGTCTCCCAGTTCACATCTTCTTGATTTTCTAAGTCTAAGACCTCGTTCATTTTGCTCATACCTTGTGCATTTGAAATGGCAGCGCTTACGTCCTTGCGATTGAAAAGTGATTGTTTATTTTGAATATCGATAGTTTGATCGTTATTTTCTTAAGTTTAGATGACTCAAAAGAGGAATGAATCAAGGACACGACTTTTTCCCTTAATAAACAGCAATTTTCTCTTAATATGTCGCATTTTGATTCTAACTCCTTCTTTTATTTATGAAGTACCTTATTTTCTGCAATTTACCATGTTGTGCTATCATGGTTTTTTTTCAACTTCATCTTCACAATCGTCATCGTGGCGACATACTGTATTTTTTGCCTGTTATGATTGGACCATACATCGTTATTACTTTTTACGTCTTTTGCACTGTCTACACACGAATTTTGAAGCCGCGTTATAAGACGAATCATATAATGCATCAAAATAATCTTTGCGACCTATGGTGGAAAGTGTTTCGACCTCACAATCATACAACTCCTGTGTCCAGCTGATACTATGTAAGATGAAAACTGCAACCAAATCTACCAAATTGGGGCACTAACATGCTTACAAAGCTATGTTTATACTTATGCAGCCACTTTGATGGGGAAAAATATTTATGTGCTTTAACCAAAGATTAATTTGCTTTAACTATGAAAATTTAACCATCAAGGCGCTTAAAGATAAACACTATGTTAACAGGTGGAGAACTGTTCCACCCAATCAATGTATTTATTTTGTTATTGAGTCTCGGCATTACGAGATGCCAAAATATTTAGAAGTCGTGGTTAATGATAAATATGAACCTAGTTAGGGGTATTAATTGAGAACATAAGTAATCAATTTTACCTGCATATTCCAAGAGACTATCATCTGGAGACGACTCGATGGAGCAGATTGAAGAGGCAGTTGTTTGATGGCGCGTTTGACGGCGCCGTCCAACTGAGGCAGCCAGTGTGGTGATGTTGATGTTCCTGTTCTTCTTGTTGTTTGCGTTGTTGTTGGCTAGCTCTCGCTCCTTGGCCTCGAGAGAGAGGTTGCACCATTGCACCTGAAATTTTACCATTACCTATTAGTAATAATGCCAGAAAGAATCAAATTGAAACAGATATAGAAATATTAAGTCGATAACTTCTGTATTGGCAACAATTTACAACTCTTCCGAAAGTCATCAACTTTTGTTTCAATATTGTCCATAATGGATTTAAATAAGTCGACAACAATTTGAACATTTCATTTGACAACTTTATGTTTCCAACAAGAAGTCATTTGACAAGAGCGACGATGATGTAATGAGGGCAGCCGCAACCTTTATTATTCTAAGCAAAAAGCGAAGTAAGCTTAAACATTGGGTACAAACAAGCTTCAAATAAAGAAATATGCACGAATGGATTGAGCTAATAAATACTTGTCACCAAGATGAATTGTTGGCAGGACTTATTGAAGATGGACCAATTATAAAGAAGTAATCACACCTACAGAACGTTAATTAATTATTTTAAAATTGTTGAACACTAGGGATTCGTACACATCATTATTCGATTCGTTTACAATTTCAAAGCAAGCGATTTTCTTATTTATGGGTGAAGTTTATATAGCAATACGTGAAGCTATAGGGTATCAATGAAGATCGATATATTTTACTCTTATCTATACGCATAATAAATCTGTTTGGGTTTTTTTGATGTTCGGGTACGACTCGTACAATAGTAGAAAAGATATATGTAGTATCTATCTTCTTTGGTAATACTATACTATGTTAGCATAGTCATAATTTTATGTATTATGTACGAATGCCATAGGCGCAACGGTAATTGGAATAGTAGTTACTAATAGGTGATCGAAGGAATTAATCCTTCCTTGTTCAACAATAACTTATGAAAAAGGCCAAAGCACCCCGATCTGTATTCTGATTCTTTTCAAATATACTTCATGTGATATTCCTACTCTAATGTAATAACTCTGTGGGTATAAATTATGTAGTTGAGGTACAATGTTTATTTCAGAATCAAATATGTTTTTTTGTGTAACGGTTTTTTCATTGGGAGGTAGTTATGGAAACAGGTAGGTACCCCAGTGCCTTCATTTATCGAAAAAGGTCGGAAAATGCATTTGCAATACCTACTAAAAACAACAACAGAAACAAAATGTTATAACTGAATATACAAAGTGGGAGATTAGTACGTATTCGGACGATTACGGTGTGGCGCCCTCCATTGGTATTGCTTTACCAACTGCCATAGCACCGATATAGCCTCGCTAGGAATGTTTTCTTCGATGCGCCACATTAAATTCGATGACATAGCTCATAGAAAAGTTCTACAGACAGTACAGTACAGTCCAGTCTAGTGCGGTACTACTCAATACCCAGCGTATATTATATTATGTAGTGTTATTGTAAATAAAATATAGTTAATAACCATTTGTATTTGTGTTCATTCCCCTCGAAAAACATCCACATTGGTGATCGAGTTTGGACAGTGATTAAGTGGACACTCTGGTGGAATATGTATTCACTAAGTGATTAAAGTGCTGTGCTGCTATGAGTTTTTGACACTTTATTCATGATGTCTTCCACCGCCGAGGAGCTACAAGTCGAATTAACTGCTCTCCATCAACAGAAGGAGCAGCTTCGACAGCAACTTCTTGCTCAGCAACCACAGCAGCAGCAAGCCACCGAAGGGCAAGAAACTGTGTTCCGGGCAGACAAACCAGAAGTCTGGTTCGCGCAGGTTGAGGCTCAATTTATTATCAAAATTACCAGGATAGTACTAAATATAATTATGTTGTTGCGATCATTATTAATCTGCCAAGCAGTGATCGATACAAGCCTCCCCTTGTCTGAAGAATAGAAAGTCCGACAATAACTTATGGCTGAGGAGCTTGGCGATCGTAAACCTTCACAATTTTTGAGGCATTTACAATCTCTCGCCGGCAACAGCAATTTGCTCCCTTCTCCGCTAGCTCTGGATCCAGCGACTCCCTTCCTTGGTTCAAAGTATCTTCCAGACACAGAAAATGCTTACGCTGGACCAAGTGGCCGACATTGCCGATAGCATCATGGATGTATCTCCACAAACACCTGTCGTCGCCGTGCACGCTGCAACCGCTCCACCTATCGATGCGAGAGCTACAACGAATAAGGACGTTGTCAAATTAGTAGCCCGCATCGATGAACTTACTCAAATGGTTGCTCTATGCAAGTACGTTGTCATGAGCATAATTCATCCTTGCGTCAGCGCTCACGCTCTCGTGGTGGACATTTGGATCAAGACGGCCCGAGTCTTAGCAATAGTAACCAGTGCTGGTACCATCGCCGTTTTGGTAACAAGGCCCATCGCTGTACCCCTCCTTGCAAGTTTACAGAGGGAAACGCCACCGGCAGTTAGTAGTGGCGTCAAGCAGCTGCCTTACAAAAGGACGTCGCCTTCTTGTTACACAGGACAACACAGGACACAACAATTTATTAATACTACACCGGGACCGTCGGCTTGCTCCAGATCGTTTACGCATTGCTGAGGCCGAGTTCGCAACCATGCCCCGAGATGGTATTGCACGACGCTCTGAAAGCTTATGGGCATCTCCCCTTCATCTTGTTCCGAAGAAGAAAAATGAGTGGCGACCTTGCGGCGATTACCGCAGCCTTAACGCTCGAAGAGTTCCAGATATATACCCTGTTCGTCATATACACGATTTTACTCAGCGTATCCATGGTTGCATAGTGTTTTTAGTTACCGACTTGGTTAAGGCTTACACACAGATACCCGTCAACCCAGTTGATATTGAGAAGACTGCGATCATTACTCCATTTGGAGTATTCGAATTCCCCTATATGAGTTTGGACTCCGCAACGCAGGACAAACTTTCCAAAGATTTATTGACGAAGTCCTTCATGATCTTGAGTTCTGCTTCCCTTATGTTGACGACATCTTGGTTTTCTCCGTCGACGCTGAAGAGCACCGTAAACATCTTCGTTTAGTGTTCCAGCGCCTAGTGGACTATGACCTTCTAGTCAACATCTTCAAGAGCACCATTGACAAACCTCAAGTCAGTTTCTTAGGATATGAAGTCTCCGCTGAGGGTACGCGTGCACTCCCAGATCGCATTTCTGCTCTGCAGAAATACCCCTTGGTCAATACTGCAAAATGTCGCTGTTTTTTAGAAACTTTCATCGTCGTTTCATACCTTCTGCGGCTGAATATCAAGCCCCACTTCAAGAAGTAGTATCCAAACTTTGTGGTTCACAACCAGTTCCTTTGGAAAAGGCTTTTGAAGCCTGTAAAACAGCTCTTTCCATTGCTACAATCCTTTTTCATCCAGGCACGGACGCCCCTCTCGGACTGTTCACCGATGCTTCAACCATGTCTGTTGGAGCCAGCTTAATGCAGTTCGTTGATAATATTTGGCAGCCCCTCGCATTCTTTTCACGTAAGCTTTCTGCCCAGCATGTGAAGCGTTTATCAACTTCTTTTTGCGTCGGAAAAGCTTGACTCTGCCACAGAATCCACCTTCAACCCATCTGAATGGCCAGCCTATTATCGTGAGTTACTTGCCGTTTACAAAGCTATGCAAAATTTCCTCGAAGCGCATCATGTGACTATTTACACGGACCATAAGCCCCTCACATATGCATTCAAACAAAGTCGCGAGAAGCTAACGCCTTTGCAACGTAATCAGCTATCTTTAATTGCTCAGTTTATTACTGACACCCAGCATATTGATGGTTTAGCTAATGTCGTGGCGGATTCATTTTCTCGCATCGTGACCGTCACTTCTGCTCCTGTGGATTTTCCTACCCTTGCAGCAGCTCAAGACTCTGACAACGAGCTCGATACCTTCCTGAGAGATGACTCTACAGCAATCAGTTTGTTTCGGATACCTATGTCTGGTTCCACAATATTCTTGTTTTGTGATGTCACCACCAACCGTCTACGATCATTCGTGCCAGCATCTCTCCATAAGCAAGTTTTCGATTCTCTTCACTGCCTTAGTCACCCTGGCATCCGTGCATCCGCACGTCTGATTTCTGAACGATTCGTGTGGCCAAACATAAAACGTGACTGGGCTCGCAGTTGTGTACAGTGCCAGCGAGCAAAGATTACTCGCCACGTAACTTCGCTATTTGGAAGTTTCACCCTGCCGTCATTTCGTTTCTCGCATATCCACATTGATATTATGGCCCACTCCCTCCTCCTGGACCATATCGATACTGCCTTTCAGCAATCGACCGGTTCTCGCGTTGGCCTGAAGCCTGGCCCATGGAACGGATCACTGCGGAAGACGTAGCCACGGCTCTCTTCAATGGCTGGATCTTACGCTTTGGCACTCCGTCAATTATCACTACCGATCAAGGGAGTCAGTTTGAATCCCAACTTTTTAAGGCTCTTAGTGCATGCGTTGGATTCGAGCGCACTCGCACTACACTTTATCATCCAGCTGCGAATGGTATGACTAAATGCCCCCATCGACAGCTGAAGGCTGCTTCTGGATCAATTTGGTTTCAAGCTCTCCCCGCCATTTCTCGAGGAATGCGGAGTGCTTTTAAGGATTGCCTCCAAACATCTTCCGCAGAATCAGTGTACGGAGAACCCCTACGCCTCCCCGACGAGATGCTCGCTTCTCCTACCTGCCAACAGATTCCAACTAACATCACCGCCTTCACTGACCACCTCCGTCACATTATGGCTAAAATTCGTCCCACACCTGTATCTCTTCACGCTCAACCGTCCGTCTTCGTCTTCAAGGGGCTCTCAACTTGCACCCATGTATTTGTGAGAAACGATACCGCCCGAGGTACTTCACCCACCGATAGAGCGCGCTAGGAATGTTTTCTTCGATGCGGCACATTAAATTCGATGACATAGCTCATAGAAAATTTTACAGACAGTATAGTCAGTCTAGTTTGGAATTTCTCAAAACCCAGCGTATATTATGTTCTAGGTTATGTAGTGTTATAGTAAATAAAGGATAGTTAATAATCGTTTGTGATCATTCGCCACGGAAAACCTCCACAACGGGGTGTAAAGACTAGGAGAAAATGTTTATTACTAACCCCATGTTATTCATTCTACAATATAAAAATATTTTCAATTATACCGCGTGTTTCTAAATAGCTTGAACTGTACACAACTTTGCTTTTTCTATGGAATGTGTATAATTTTGGTTTATTTTTCAGATCAAAATGGAAAAATAATGTCAGTTTATTAATATGACTTTATATTTATAAGTAATATTTTATGAGATATTAATAATTTTTTGAAAATTTTGACAGATAAATAGCATAATTTAAAAAAATCATATCTCTGAGACTTATAAAGATTAAGAGATGAAATTTCTATGGACACTACTCATTATCGAGTAATATGTTACGGTTAATTTATATGTCCTTGATATTATACCGGTTGGGCTCACAACATATTTGTATAAAGTTTTGATAAAATCAGCTATAACTATTTTTTTTTCAAATAATTTTGACACTGCCGATGGAAAGATCGGATAAATTTATATGGGAATAACTGAACATTTAATTAAGCCTGATAATGATTTTCCATAAATATCTACGATTTTATAGTTATTGATTAGAATTTAATAAATTAATCAGATAGGCCATTGATTTATAAAATTAGGTTGTCAGTTTGATAATTAAATAATCAATCGTATAAATAAAATTATTTAATAAATTAAACGACTGAACTCAAGCAATAGTGAATTAATCAAATAAAAACAAAAACTGATTGCATAAATTTAACAATCTTAAATTAGCCTTATAAATGTTCAAAGTGGTTACCATTTACATTTGTATATAAGTTGACTCGTCTAATATATGATGTTATCGTATTTTGTAAGCATCTCAGGTGTAATTGACCTGAATATACCTGGTAATACGAATTTTCACATT
Organism: Crioceris asparagi; assembly: GCA_958507055.1. Taxonomy (NCBI): domain Eukaryota; kingdom Metazoa; phylum Arthropoda; class Insecta; order Coleoptera; family Chrysomelidae; genus Crioceris; species Crioceris asparagi. The sequence continues at coordinate 33,249,132 of OY293829.1, read as the reverse complement.
GTCTCTGTCAGTGGGAGGCTGCTAGTATACAATATATTAGGCATAGCCCCAAAAGAAAAAATCACAAGATGTAAGATCAGGTGATCTAGGAGGAAATGGAACTGGTCCTCCTAAACCAATCTACCGTGCTCTGTTGGTAGAAGAGTATTCTTATTAGTCTCGCCAAAAGCACAAATCATGTTCAATTCTTCTTGAGTAGAATTCATGTAATTTTTTTATGCTGTTTAGTATTTGCCGATGAGAAATGTTAAAACTGTTGTTGACAATCAAACTGACAAACGACAATGTCGTTGTCGTCCTATTTGAAAAAATGAGTTCTAGCTGATTTTATCAAAACTTTATGGAAATATGTTTTGAGCCCACCTGGTATAATATAAAGGACATATAAATTACCCGTAACATTTTACTCGAGAGTGTCCATAAAAATTTCAACTACTAATCTCATTAATTATTAGCTATAAACATAAAGGTATATTAATAAACTGACATTATTTTTCCATTCTAATTTGAAAAATAAACTAAAATTGTACACAAAAACAAAGTTGTGTACACTTCCAACTATTAAAAACACCCGTTATAATTGAAAATATTTTTATATTGTAGAATGTTAAAAATAAGATAAGTTAATTATAAACATTTTCTCCTAATCTTTACAATAACCTCGTAATCGTCCAAATACGCACTAATATCCCACCTTCTTGTATACCCATACATATACAAGGACAATCTGTTCTTGTACGTAAAGAACGAAAGTGACCTATGCCAGATATTTGCTAAACATCAATGAAACAACCGGATAGACAATCAGTCGTAATGTCGATCACAATTATTGCTAATAGATCTAGATCTCTAGAAACATAGTACTTACCTATATCTGCAGCTATAATAGCGGTGATTAATACGGAGAGACGTAATTAAAACAGAAGCTGTAGGTATATTGTGTTGGTGTTCAGGTGGTATAAATACGTTAAAATATTCCATAAACAACTCTCAGATTCTGATTAACAAGCTTCTGTGAAAGTAACTGGCTCCAAGACCTTAGGAACGACTGAGTATTATGGTGTCAGTTGAAGACGTCATCCAATAGTGACTGGATCGACTTCAGGAACAGGTCTATACAAGAGCAGCAACAACAAAATAAAGTTTTCTTGTTGTTTGAGTGCCGTACTCGTATTCGAACGTAGGCGACTTCTCTGCCTTGAGAGTATTACCAGTCAGGGGGACCTACCATTTAATGTGGATTCCGAACCAACGATATGTGTGAAGACAAATCTCAAGATACACCCTTCTAGAAAACCTTCTACAAGGGAAATATACTCTCAGTGGTTTCCCATTGCCTTGGGGAGCTCAACAACCAGGGATTCGAAAGCCCACTCTCATCGCCAGTCACTTTTCCAAACCTTTTACCACGCACTACGCTGTTCAATTACGATTATCGAAGTGAGTTAGTGCTAATAGACTGCAGCCACGTGCACCACGGCAAAGTAACATTGAAAGATAAAACACTGGGAGGATAAGAGCAATAACCCTTAAGTACGAAGGCAATTTAAGAAATTTACAGAGAAATGATGTTAATCATTATCAATAAAAAATCATGTAACTGACTTGGTTTTTTATTTTCTTTCTTTGTGTGATCTGACAGATTCCCAACAACGTCAAACAACATCCGATATGGTCTAGTAGCTAGGATACCTGGCATTCTCCCAGGAGGCTCGGTTTCGATTCCCGGTATCAGAACTTTTTTTTTCTTTGTCAAAAAATCTGAGTTTTATTTTTAGAGCTTTGTATGATGCTCGCTTGACTAGTTTTGAAGTTATTATTTAAATCTAATACATTTTATGTATCTCCGATATGGTCTAGTGGCTAGGATACCTGGCTTTCACCCAGGAGGCTCGGGTTCGATTCCCGGTATCGGAACATTTTTTTTTAAGAAATTCGGCCCATTCAGGAATTTTTTAGTCTCATATTTTATAGGATACTGATTCCACGGAAAACGGAAGGCAAGAGTAGAAGTGGGAGATCACCAACAAGAAGGACGGATGTAGTGACGAAACTATTAGAGACAAATTTAAAAATATAATTTCCGAACTCTACTATAATCGATTCGTCATTGAAGTTGATATTGATGAAGTTGACTTCCATTCCAACCTCGGTAAAGTTTATGTCGGAAGAAAATTTTATAAGTCTTGACAGTTGATTGGCCCTGAAGTTGTTGAGTTACAAGAAGAGGTTGATTCGTACTAAAATCTTGATGTTGGAAGTTGGTAGCACGTGGTATCGTGGCGGCAAATGAATATCTCAGAGTCGTGACAATGAAGGTTATACTCTAATTTTAGATAATGTAAATATATGTATCACATATTTAAATTATTTTTAGATAGACATTAATTTAACCTAATAATTTCAATCAGTTTCTATTTAACTATATGACAACTTTGGCCAGGAAAGGAAAAACCATACATTAACCAATTACGGTTTATAGAACATATACAGAGAATCACAAATTTATCGAACACGCATGAGGACATACTCAAAGAATATTACAGACATTTGACATACTACTTGACTTGACATAACAAATCAAAATATCCTGTTTAGAGGGCCGAAAATGAGACTTTTTGCCTAGATCTGAAAAGTAGTTTCCTTTTTGTCATTCAAGATGGCGCTCTTAAATTACTTATAATACAATTTATATTTCCTGTTTATTATTTATCAATGTGGTATAGATACTTATCTGCAAACGTGGAGCCAACGTTCTAAGATAGATAACGATTTTTTCGGAATATGAGAGTATCCACCAGCGATTTCTCGACACCGACACCTCATACTGGATTTTTATCGCAATCTGTGAAGGTATTCTTGTGGAAGCTATTGTGGAACTCGAGGGTCATAAAGTCCCACCGGTGGATTTCTTGACCCCGAAAACCTCTTTTTGCAAATTTTTGAAATCTGTCGAGCCAATTTGATCAAAATCGTTAGAGCTATTTCCGAGATAGCCATAGTATATACAGAGTGGGGCAATAGTGAGTCAGTCCTATTGCTAGTACTCTAGGGTAGGTAGGAAGATGATTCAATATTGAAAGTAGATTAGACCAGAGTCTATAACTAGAAATCATTGCCGAATATACAGGGCGACCTTATGTATGACAGTAGGTCTCATAATATTTGTTTTCGTTATACTGAACCTGTCGTTCTACGTGATTCATCTATAGGAAAATATAATATGACAATTAAAAATCAATCTGATTGATCATTTAATTAATTATTTATACTCGATTGTGAAATTGTGAAGAATAAAAAAAATCGCGTAGACCACGTTGCGAAAGCGTTTTTACGGGCTTCAAGAATTGTTCAGCCTCTCCTACTCTTCTTTCAGTTCGGAAAAAATACTATTGTTTTGAAAGTTTTTTCTAGTCAGTTCTCATAATCATTGCCGGTGATTGCGCAAATATAACCAATGACTCTTTATGTATCTACGGGTGTCCATGATTAAAACTCTTCAATCTTTCAAACTCAAAAATGATATCGAAATCAATTCTGTTATATATTAGTTGTCATTTTAAAACTACAAGAATTAACTGATTAATACAGAAATTCTTAGGATTGATTCTTCTACCGGGAAACAAATGTATATATTTTAATGAGCTGTCAATCACACATGCTTTAGCTTTGGAAGAAATATAAATACGCCTAGGAAATTTACTACTCACCTTATCTTGCGCTACGTTGTTCAACACGTTCAAATCACCTGTCTGAAGTATATCCTCTGCATTAGTGATGCTATTAACAGTGCTGGTATATTCGGAGATGTAGCTTGTTGTAGTTGAGCTCGTTGAATAGTTTGTGGAGGATGTCGTGTTATAACTCCTCGCAGCCGTTGAATTGTTGTAATTGTTCAAGGTGATGTTACTATTTTGTACTGTGTTTATTCTCTTCGGAGAGTTGAGGATATCGTTGTTGCCATTATGAACGGCGAGAGATCCGTCTATAGACTTCAGACGCATGGTGTCTGTGTCCTAGAACGAAGAGAAAATCATGTTTTTTAAGAAACTTATGTATTTAGTCTAGTTGAGATGACAATATTTGAAGCCTCATCAATTTTATTTATCACCTGGCCTCAATATATAATATAATATCTCTACCTAAATGAATGGAAAATAAAATGTTGTTCAATTACGTATAATTTGTCTTTTAAAGCTGTGGAGAGGTTAGAAAATGCCTAATGGTTCTAGCCTCAATGAAAGAAAGATCCGACCTTCACCGTTGATACGGGGGGAGGAGCTACTGAGAGTAGGGTACTTCCATTGCCTTTGAGCTGAGTACTCGGCTTCGAAGGCTGGATAATCGAAATGGTTAATGGTATTGAGATTTGAAAGGCAAGATGAAACAATTCGTTAAGGATTCTTAAAGATACCACAAGAAAAAAAGCGATCACGGCAATTTAAATGTAACAAAAGACCACTAGTCCGCGGCAGACTTTAGATGGTCAAGGAATGTTAAGAATTCCCAGGGCCCACCCGTAAAATAAAACCGAAACCTTGAAAATTGGTACAGGGAAAAGAAAAATGCTATAGATACTTATATGGCTCGTTAAGCTTAAAGCTCAACCCATTATTATTAATCTAATTCAATTTTGGTGAACTCACTATTCAACAAGCAACAGGTAGAAACGTATCCTGGAGATGATTCAAGCCCTGACCACAACCATATTATAGACAATTTAAATGTATCTAACATTAACATATAGGAGAGACACTGGAGAGACTTCAAAAATCCTAAAATCGAAAGTGCTCCAGGCAATTAGGTATAGTAAAAATGGCAAAGTCACTGGACCAGATGAAGTTCATGTAGAATTTCCAAAACTGCTAAACGACACAAGGTTCGGATTTCGGGATGGGCTGGGTAACAGAGAGGTATTAGCTAACTGGTCAATATTATTTCAGAAATGTTGAGACATGAGGAAAGATGTATACGCCTATTTCATAGATTATGAAAATGCATTTGAAAGAGTAGTGAACACAGTGAACTTTTGAGACTACTACAGAAAAGTGGTTTGGATAGTTAAGTTAGCTCAATAAAAATCTATACTGGCATCAAATAGCTACTGTAAGAACAGGCTAATTGACATCGTACCCAATCGCCATTAAAATAGCTGAATTCCAGGGATGTGTTTTATCACCAACATTGTTCCATCTATATTCTGAGCAAATATTCAGCCTATCGCTTGATAACGAGGAAGATGGAGTTATAATTAACGGTAGTAATATCAATAACCTACAATATGCTGACGATACACTATTTATTGCAGATAGCCTAAAAGCTTTACAAAGGTTAATTAACACAATAACAGAAATCGGAGACCAAATGGGCATGAAAATCAATGCAGCGAAAACTAAAGTATACCTATGACTGTCAGCAGGATACCTACACTAACCGATATTAGTACCTATGTATGACAATCAATAGAAATAGAATGTACACCGTTTAAAATATCTTGGTGGTTGGATTAGAGAACAGAACAGTTTTCTAATAATGAAGAATCTGTTATGTAATCCTACATTAAACTTAAAATTAAAATATCGATTTGACAAAGGATATGTGTACCTACCCAGTACTCTTGACTCTTATATGGAACGAAAAAAATGGTCTCTCAAAATTAATAGTAATAGCTCCGCGACATTTGCTTCAGTGACGTTTTAGGAACTGTAAAACTCAACTTCAATAATAGCCTTTAATAATACCGACATTTATTCAAGTTCAGAGTAGGTAGAGCTTATGTTTATGCCGTATAAATTTTTACCCAAAATAAGTAAGATCTACTAATATTAAAAAACCAATATAAATATTTTTTGAAAATTATTTTCAAATTTATTTGAGAAAGCTAGCACGTGCACCTACCGCTAAGAGTTTTTGTAATCGAGTTAGATATGATTTTTATTCCTAGTTTACTAATTATTTTCAAAATGGTTTCAAAGTTATTTGTGATATCATTAAATAAGATCAAATTGATTCGCTAGAAAATAAATGAGCTATAACAAGAAAGTTACACTGTAATAAAACTTCTCGATCTATTAAACTGAAGTAAAGAAATTTCTTTGAAAAGAAAATTAAAACTTTTACCAAACTATTTCTCTACTATTCCATAAATACGCCTTAGTAATAAATAAGAATAACTTCACCCTAAACTGGAACTATTATTAGAATATTAACCGAAAACTTTTCATATTTATTAAACCTGCAGATGAGTTTAAATTGAATGCATATTTTGCCACCAACGTTGGTCTCCTATCTAGGCGGTATAATGGGACAAGTTTCTTGTAAGAAAAATGGGCAATTATTTTTGGATGCACTCTAAAAATGGAAGTATGCACTTCTCAACAGAAGAAGACGAGATTTATGATGTTAATTCGCACTTAACAATTTGTTGTGTGAACATTGCAATTTGAAAATAATTTTAATCAAAAAACCACTTTATGTCAGGTTAGGTAGAGGGATTTTGTTTAAGCCAAATTAAAGAAGAGAGAATTTCCAATGGAATTTGTATTAAACATTTTCCAGAAACGTCCAGGTTCCCGAGGAATTATAAATCAAAAGAGCCACGCGAAAATGTTACATAACTTAACTTTTATTAAAAATAGGGTCGATTTCTTTAAATTTAAATAGGTATACTGATAAATATAGAAATATTTCTTATTGTGAATCAAATATCAAATAAAATGTGTTTACAAAAAACACTCGATGTAAAAATCTGGTATGTAGAGTTACGCGAATTTCCTACCACTCTCATATCATATCGAAAATTAAAATCGTCTTATCAAAAAACGGCTCAGTTAGATGATGAATAAACAGATTACAATTTATCCTGCTTTTTCGTACAGATGAGGTTTAGAGCTAATTTCGCGCTACCGTCATGAGCAAAACACGTTATTCGGCTATTATCTAGGAATTACGGCGATCAGCATGCCCATTTTGTGTTAAAGGCGAGCGGTATCGATATTCTACAACAACAACAAGAAAAAAGAAGGCAATCAAATCGGTCAATCCGTTTCCGAGATAGTCATAGCACAGAAGGTCACAGAAAGAGCAATGGGTGAAAACATGTTTTTAGACTCAGAAGGTCTTAAAGACAAACACCGAAAATTTTACACCATTAATACTTTCCCTACTTGGGGTAGAGACAGAAAAGGAAAAATGAAATAATTTGTATTTGGTTCAAGAGTTTTCTATCTACTTACATAACTTTAACTAACTGATTTTACAATTCAGATTCATACAATATTCCGAGAACCTACCATTACAATTACATGTGTGTAAAGTGGGAAATATCTGACAATCTTCAACCTGAGCCTAGAATGTACAATTAACTGAGGGACAAGTTTGGTATTCTTTTCCATGGCTCTTAGCGATAACAACAGGAGTTTGAGAGCGACATATACTTATCTATAATAGTTATGAAAAAAGAAATGTTTTAATTTTACAATAGACTAAAGTACGTTTGAAACTGAGAATGCAGTGTGGCGTCTTATGGAGCCCATCAGGTTCAGTCTCAGGAAAATTTCGCCGCTTTGATTTAAATTTTATCGCATAAATTTTATTTTCAATAATAATTATTATTAAACAACCAATTTTAAAATTACAGGCAACACTGCGTGACGTTTTTCCATTTAAAATACATTGCCTTTACCCGGCCACACTGCATTTTCAGTGTGAAACGCTGTAAATGTAGTGATTGTTGTCAATAGAAAATTATTAAATACCATATGTAAGACACAGTAAGTTTTTGATTATTCTGGTTTTAGAGCATATTTTGAGGGTATGGGTAATATGTCTTGCTATGTCGAACTAGTGGAATAAATTGAATGATGGTTCGGAATAATTATCTTCTTCACACATTAGTGAGGATTTTGAGCTTATTCATCACCAGTGCTCGACAACTGAACATTCAAGGCAGATATTGTGAAAATATTATTTTGTTCTTTTCAGTGCATCATCGAATGAATTAGTAAAGGGAGAAGTACAGCTTTTTGCTATATATAAGTTCCCATTTCAATTAATAGGAGTATGCTTGTCGGAACTTTTTTTCATCAATGTAGGCTAAAAATATCCTCTTTTATGCCTTTTGTGTAATTTAAGAAGTGAGAACACTCAATGGAATTGCAGTCGGAACTTACATTCACTTCCGTCTTTCCATACCTAGTCATAACTTTCTCTAAAATCGCCAAACAAATAATAATGCAGCTGGCGAACAGGGAAACCGCAATATCTAAGATAAGACAATACCGTGAATCAACAACCATTCCCTATAATAAATATACAGCATGCTTCGCAGTTGTAAGCTGAGATGCTGTCTGTAGCTATTGTTGTGTAGGTATATATGTGTTGAAACGGTGGTCGTTGTTGCATTTTACAGCCCTGGCAAATATTTAATGGACCACGACCCAGATCTAGCTCCAATAAGGGCAAACAACAACTCTCCCATCATTAGAATTTTAGGCAATGGGCCAACATAGCTTTTGAAGTTAAATACCATCGAATCGACATCGAACAACAAATCAGCTTATTCATGAACCGAGTCAAGTTGATAAAGACATTAGCACACTTATTTAAATGGAGAATTATAGGTTGATCAACGCTGTTTCAGTTTCTAGAACCTACTAGATTTTACGAATTCGGGTACGGACTCATGTTGAGTGTTATTTATGTTGAACAGTGTATGGGTTCTGAAGCGGGTCATAAATTAAGTTGAATTGGCTACATTGTCACTTAACTAATGATGATTTAGAAATAAAAGTAGAGGTGAAGTAGAGACGGGCAACTGAAATAGGGAAACGCCAAGAGGGACTAGAAGATTCGAGAGAGGAGGTTAAGTGGATATAAACAACACATGAGAGCCACTCGAATCATCCGGAGCTTTTTAGGTTAGATATATTATACCGACGGCAATGACACAGAACACAGTCGGTCATAGTCAGTGAGTTGAACGCGAGCTAGCAGAGAACACGGAATATAAATAAATATAGTGCTAAGTAATGCTGTAAATATAAATGTGTATATAGTCGTGTAGTTATTACTGTAAATAAATAGTGAAAATAAATCGAACCCAGTTTTAATATAAATTTCTGTTACATTGGTGTCGGGTGTGGAGTAAGTGAGTGATTATAAAATTGGACAGACTTTAAGACACTGCGTTTTCGTGCAGATTTGAGTGTTTTCGAGACTTTTGTTAGATTTAAGTTTAAGACTCTTCTGTTCGTTTTCGTGTTGGTGAAAAGACTTTTTGTTCGTTTTTGTGTTAGTGTGAAGACTCTTTAGTTCGTTTTGACTTTGAAAACTGTATTTACTAATTGAATTAGTTAATCAAGACAATTCAAAATGAAATTAGTGCAGTTAACCGTGAAATAACTCAAAGAACAGTTGGTGGAGCGGGATTGTGATGATTCCGGCAATAAAGGTACCCTCCAGAAACGGTTAATGGACATTTTGATTGAAAATGGAGAAGATCCTGATATGTTCGAGTTCAACTCTCCGGAAGAACTGTTATTGAAAGAGGTGAGAAATAATAATGAGAAATTCGAGGAAGTAACCAGGACACTTGGGGTGAAATTCGATGAAGTTTCGAACAAGTTTGAAGAAATTTCTAGAAATAATAACGAAAGATTCGAGGAAGTAACCAGGACATTAAGGGTGAGGGAGATGTAGTCTCGAACAAGTTTGAAGAAATTTCTAGAAATAATAATGAGAAATTCGATGAAGTCTCGAAAAGGTTTGAAGAAATTTCTAGAAATAATAACGAAAGATTCGAGGAAGTAACCAGGACATTAAGGGTGAGGGAGATGTAGTCTCGAACAAGTTTGAAGAAATTTCTAGAAATAATAATGAGAAATTCGATGAAGTCTCGAAAAGGTTTGAAGAAGTTTCTAGAACTCTTCAAGATGAAATTAAAGATGATTCCCGAAAAACTGACATGAGACTTGAAGAAATTTCAAGAGCAATTGACGAAAAATTTGTCACTACAGAAAAGAACATGGAGTTACTGCAACAGGATATCAAGACATTGGAAATGGCAGTTGAAAATGGTCACTGCAGTGTACAAAATGATGAAAATGCGAGCCAGACCTTCAAAGGCGAAGATATAGGGGATTTAGCCGCAGGTAGTATGAGAGTTAAGCTACCAAACTTTGATGGAAAGTGCTCTTGGTCAACCTCTCGAAGGCAATTTGAAGCAGTGGCAATGGCTAACCAGTGGGCCGAAGAACAGAAAGCTGTTTCCTTAACTGCTGCTTTACGAGGTGATGCAGCAACATCCTTAGGTCTATTCCGGCTGGCCAGGCAAACTACCAAGTCTTGCTTTCTAAATTAGAGAATCGGTATGGAGATAATCATCTTCAGCAAATATACAAACCCCAATTACGATCTCGGGTGAAAGATGCAAATGAGAGTCTGCAAGAGTTTGAGGGAGAGGTAGCTCGTATTGTGCAACTAGCATATCCTACAGCTGTCGATAGCTTCCTTGATGAAATTGTGGAGGACACATTTGTAAATGGATTGAGGGAGAGCGAGCTGCAGAAGGCCTTGAAGCTGGCCAGACCTCAATTGCTAGAAGAAGGACTAGCTATTGCTTTAGAGTATGAAGCCGCTAGCCAAACTTCTCGAGGGCACCGTGTTAGAGCAATCGATGAAGAAGACCAATCCAACAGAGAGTCCCTGTTAGATATGGTAAGGAAGCTAGTTACGGGGGTACAATCAAAGACGAGAGAGCCAAGGTGTTGGAACTATGGTGAGCTAGGACACATACACCGCAGTTGTAAGAAGAAGGTGGCACAGTCGGAAAACTAGAATGGGTCGAGATGGGACAATCGTCGACCTGCAGAGATAGTGCTCCAGAAATTACGGTCAACGTGTCATCTTCTGGTGATGCCTTAAGTTTATACATCTATGGTCGAATCAATGGAGAAGACAGAACACTCCTACTAGACACCGGTGCAACAAGAACAATAGCAAAGCCAGAGCTCATCAAAGATTATTCCCGGATATTACCAACAAAGGTCCAACTCAGCGACTGGAGAGACAATAAGAACACATGGTGAAGCGAGCATGACCATCAGCATTGGCAAAATCACCATCAAGCACAGAGTTTTAACCGCTGACATACCTGATGAGTTTATTTTGGGAATGGACATTTTGAAGAAGCTTTGGGCTGTGTTGGAAGTCAAAAATGGTGTCTTGAAGGTCGACAAGAAGAACTGCCCTTTCACGAGGATAACGAAGATGTTGTCCAATTAATAACGACTACTGACGTAATAATACCCGGCTATAGTGAAAGAATATTGATGACCAACCCGGATGGATACTGCAAATCTGGAAGTCTGCGACTGGTAGAAGAAATGAATAATAAGGATTTTCTGACAGCTAAAGCTCTTGTTCGAGTAGGAGATGCCGTTTCTGTCAGAGTAATGAATCTAAAGCAGAGCCCCATCAAGTTGAGCAAGGGAAGTATGGTTGGAAATTGTGTTCCTGTATCAGCGATATGCTCTGTAAGAACGACTAGAAAACCTGTCCAGGACTTACACGAGAAACAATTACGAAAAGTGAGAGATATGCTTGTGGAATTCCAGGACGTATTTGCGATGGAAGAAGAATACAAAGGTAAAACAGGTATAGTGTCTCACAAGATAAACACGGGGAACGCTCAGCCAATAAGACAGTAGCCAAGAAGACTTCCATTGGCCAAAAGAGACGAAGCCGAGAAAATGATTCAAGAATTGAGCAAACAAGGAGTCATTGAGCCATCAAATAGTCCAAGGGACTCTCCAGTAGTGCTCGTGAAGAAAAAGGATGGTTCTACAAGATTCTGTGTAGATTACCGACATCTGAATTCAGTCACTAAGAAGGATAGTTATCCGTTACCCAGAATAGATGACACCCTAGATACTCTCTCTGGGTCACGATGGTTTTCTACACCAGATCTGAAAAGTTGATACTGGCAAGTTGGAATGGATCCCGCAGATCGAGAAAAGACTGCTTTCTCGATAGGATCAGGGCTCTGGCAATACTTTGTGATGCCGTTTGGACTATGCAATGCTCCCGCTACATTTAAGAGGCTCATGGAAGCAGTTTGAGAGGACTGACATGGCAAACTTGCTTAGTGTATTTGGATGACGTGATCGTGATAGTTAAATCATTTGAAGAACACTCTAAGAATTTAAGAGAAGTTTTCCAACCTGAAGCTGATTCCTAAGAAATGTCATCTTTTCCGACATGAAGTAAGATATCTGGGTCACATCGTATATTGGGACGGCGTCATGGCAGATCCAGAAAAGATAACAGCTATTAAGGAATGGCTTATTCCCAAGGACAAGCATGAGATTAGAAATTTTCTGGGTTTGTGTACCTACTACCGTCGGTTCGTGAAAGGTTTTGCCAACATCGCTAAACCTTTAACTAAGTTAACAGAAGAAGGCAAATAATATTCCTCGCACGAATCTTGGGTTATCCTAGGCATGACGGAAAATTCGTGTTGGACACAGATGCCAGTAAAACAGCTATTGGTGCTGTCCTTTCTTAGATTTAATACGGGCAGGAGAAAGTGATTGCCTCCTTCAGCAAGGTTTTGTCCAAATCGGATAGGAATTATTGCGTTACCAGAAGGCAACTGTTGGGAATAGTGAAAGCCTGCGAACACTTCCGTAATGTATGGTCGCCGCTTTGTAGTTAGAAATGACCATGCAGCGTTGAAGTGGCTCCTGTAATTCCGTAATCCTGAAAGACAAGGGGCAAGATGGTTAGAACGTCTTCAGGAATATGACTATGACATCGAACACAGGGCAGGTAAAATTCATGGGAACGCAGATGCCTTATCCAGAAGACCGTGCAACTCTAACTCTACCCAGTGCTCGAGGATGGAAGACAAGCTTTGCCCTATACGAAGAACGACCGTAGAAAATGAGGCCTAACAAATGAAACTGGCCCAAGAGTACGACTCATGTTTTAGAGTAGTCTTGGAGTGGATGGACGAAATGGTAGAAAGGATGAAACGAACAATGGGCAAGCTTCTCTCTAAGGTTGTTTCAGAACATCAGAGAGATTGGGATCAGTACATCCATTTGTTCCTGGCCTATCGGGCGGCTGTGAATGAAACAACTGGTCAGACTCCTGCTAGTTTAATGTTGGGACGCGAGTTACGTCTACTCAGTGACCTGCAATTCGGCCGCAGACCTACAGAGGACAGTATCGCAGGGGAAGGATACGCCGACCAATCGAGAGCCAGAATGGATAAAGTCCATGAGTTAGCCAGACAGAATATCCAGCTTGCCTGTGATCGAATGAAGCACCACTACAATATTCGATCAGCTGATGGAGTCTTCAACGTGGGGGACCTTGTTTGGCTTTATAATCCCCAACGACGTCGAAGGCTTTGTCCCAAACTCCAAAGGCAATCGGAAGATCCATATGAAATTATGAAGAGGATAAATGACGTCATCTATCGTATCCGAAAGTTACCAAGGGGAAAACTTAGAGTGGTGCACATAAACCGACTCGCACCATACGCTGGATCAAACAACCAGGAATAAGCACGAGTGGCTCTTCAAGAAAAGAACGTTGAAAAGCAAGATGTCAACTTCAACGAGTTCATGGCCGACTATGCGGATCGGAAAAAGGTCAGACTCGGTGTGACAGTTGAGGTTCAACAAGGTCTTTTCAAACTGCCAGCCGACGTTTCTATTGCCCACTGTGTATCGGTGGATCTAAGTATAGACCGAGGAATTGCTCTGGTGTTTAAAAGGAAGTTTCAAAGACTGGATGAATTGTCAGCCCAACGACCAAGAGTAGGAAAAGTTCTGCGCCTAGCAGATGGTAATCGGAATCTCTTCTATTTGGTTACGAAGAAGATGTCTAGAGGAAAACCCACTTACAAGGACATCTGGCATTCACTGAAGAGCCTAAGGAATGAAGTCAGGAATTATGACATCAAGAAGTTGGGTCTTCCGAAAATAGACTGCGGGTTGGACGGGCTAGATTGTAAGATTGTAAGGAGCATGATCGAATACATCTTCCAGAATGCTGGCGTGCAAATTACTGTGTGTTGCTTCAATTCAAGAGGAGTATACTCGGGAAAGACGATAGACTGTTACTTCTTCAACAAGGGTGTTTGCCTGGCAGGAACCAAGTGCAGATTACGCCATATGATTCTGATCGGGATGATCAAATGCTTATGAGGGGGCAGTACCCGAATACACCAACACGCTCATACACAAATATCACAAATATCCTGGGAACCCAGATGCATGGATAATGTACTTATTTAGATTGTTCTCGAATGAATATATTGGGAAATACATCCAGAACAATATATAAGAGGGACGAGAAGCTTCTAGAGAGGAGGTTAAGTGGATATAAACAACACACGAGAGCCACTCGAATCATCCAGAGTTTTTTAGGTTAGATATATAATACCGACGGCAATGACACGGAACACAATATATCGTAGTCAGTGTGTTTGAACGCGAGCTAGCAGAGAACACGGAAAATAAATAAATATAGCGCAAGTAATGCTTTGAATATAAATGTGTATATAGTCGTGTAGTTATTAGAGTAAATAAATAGTGAAAATAAATCGAACCCAGTTTCAATATAAATTCCTGTTACAATATAAATATAAATAAAGGCAGTCTACTTACAGTCATCTATCTAGAACGTTGTAAAGCCGGCTACGCATATGTGCCACTCACAAGCCGAAGTAGTCATTTACAGTATACGTGTAATCAATACGTAATATTCGGCAAGTGTTGATGCTTGCCTATCTCATCTAATGGCTACTCTGGGGTCCTTTGACGTGTGATTGTTTACTGACAACTGCTGGCACGTAGCTCGCTAATGTGTAGCCGGCTTAAGCTCTAAGACATATGACAATTTACAGTTGATCTTATTGGAAACTACCTCGAAAATATTAAGTAATTTAATGTTTGAATAAACACAATCTTAATCAATACAATTAACGACAAATATTTTTTTTTATATAGGTATTTCTACCACTTTAATAAATAATAGGTTGTAGAAGTATACGTTTTATTCTTATTAACTGAAGAGCACCATCTAATAGGACAAAAAGAAAACTGCTAGTCCTAGGTAGGAAAATACTCATTTTTGCCCCAAAACTCGGGTTTTCTCATAGTCAAGTAATAAATATTTTTTTAATAAAATCAAATCAATTTATTGTCTCTTGCTATTATTACCAATAGATAAGACATGTCAGATGAAGTACATACCAAACAAAAAAAGTATATAACAGAAATACCTACACCAAGTAGGCATAGAGCATTTTCAAATTTACATAGGAAACAATTAACAACAGATTTCTTATAATATATAATATCCAGTTTGTTCTATAAGAATAAGTTGAAGCAATGTTACTGTTAGATATTTGAAAGATACATTTCAAATTCTTTAAGATTATAAAAGCACTAGCTGTTTTACCCGGCACTTTCTGGGCAAACACTTTCGTAGATTGTGCTGCGAAAAAAACTCATTAAAAGTCTTGAGTATGGAACCCTTCTATGAGACCTACTTGCACGAAGAACCAGTCCGAACACCAACCCAGATCAATCCACGTATATGCACCAAGAGAGAAGAGCATGATAATTTTTCCTACATATATCTTAAGGATTTTCCGGTATGGAACCCTCCATTTTCAAATTCCAGTCGCACTGACAGACTCTCACAAAACAGTCCAGTGACATACTACACACAAATATATACCGAAAAATCCACGAAAATTCAGACATAGAGGTCAGAGATACTTCGTTGGGATTTACAGATATGGAACCCTCAACCTAGGAAGTCCAGACACACATAAAATATAGCCTATGTCATCTGCGCAAATATAAAAAATTCAATAAAAACATTTTGTTCGAAATCGGATAAGTAGTTCTCAAGATTTTTGTGGTCATACGAAAAGTCGTTACTCGTAATGTCTTGAGGATTTTCCGATATGGAACCCTCCACCTTTAAATTCCAATCGCACTGACAGACTCTCACAAAACAGTCCAGTGACATACTAAACACAAGCATATACCGAAAAATCCATAAAGATTCAGCCATAGAGCTCAGAGATACTTTTTGGGAATTACAGATATGGAACCCTCAACCTAGGAAGCCCAGAAATCGTATAAGTAGTTTTTGAGATTTTTGTGATTGATCTACAAGTATTGCTTTCAGCTTTTTTGAACATGTCATTACATATACTTTCTTTTAAGGACAGTGGTAATTTGTTAAAAAAACGTGTGATTTACTTGATTTATTAAAAAATCATTCTTATGTCTAGTCTAGTCCTATTCTATTGTCGTGTATATCTTTATTTTTTACAATACACTTTCGGTTACTAAATAAGTAGGTTGATAATTTTAACAGGTAGATTGAGGTGAGGATTTTCTTTTATTTATATGTGCTGCGTTGAGGTGTTCCTTAGGCAACGTCAAACTCATTTGACATGAAATCTTGAATTTTAACATAAAACATTCTGTTTTCCATAAAAGGGATAAACCAAAACTCTTATTAGAACACAAAAGAAAGTCTTCCATGAATATTAAAAAAATCATTCAAATCCAATTCTGTATTATTATCGAATTAATTTTTTAAGTTGATTTTATAAATAGGTAATTCATTGTGTTTCCATTTATGATTCAGAGCATTTTTTAGGTAAATTTCTAATAGAAATGTACCTATTGTGATCGTTCACACTTTTGAATTTCGAAAAAATTTCAACGGCATGTTGTTATATGTCTATAAGTTAGTCCAAAAAAACATTTGGTTCAAAAGTTTATATATATATGTTATACAAAGTTATAATTGAATTACTTTTTAAAGTCATATAATAATAATAACAAAGTATTATTTTAAATATTATTTCATAATATTATATTACATCCGCAAGACGCAGTATCTCACCATATCGTATTACATCTGCAAGACGCAGTACACCATATCATATTACATCTCCAAGACGCAGTTTAAGAAGATAACAAAAGTGATAAGGATATTTACGTGCCAGAGATGCAGACCAGTAGTCAGCAAGTTACCATAAAGACCATTGTTAATTGTTTATCCAGTTCGGCCTCCAAAAAGACATTACTATGTATTTTAATTATAATATTTCTAGAAGCTTCGATTCAACCTTAGGAGAAAAGATCCATTGTATTAATTTACGTTTCTTTTTATATTTTTAATGACTAAACATTTTTGATTGTATAAATACTAGATCTCTAGCTAACGGCATCACTTGTGAGTCGACACTTGTGAATCTTCTGGCGAATGTGTCAGTCAACTTGTGAGTTTAGATTCATACAGTCAAGTAAAGTTAAGTTATTTGTATTTTAATATTTTTTGGTGTTAATAAATAATAGTTTTTTTAAAAAGTTAACTTGGAGTTATGTGATATAACAAATTGGCGCAGTCAGTAGGATAACTCAACGTGATAAAACAAGGCCTACTTCAACAACAAGTTTCCCCTCATTATCACGGTGGTTTCCAAACCTTCAAGTGAAGAATCAACAGCTCCAAAAGAAGAAGAAGAATTAGTAGAATTTGAAGAAAAGGATAACTTCAACGTTGGTAAAACAAGGCTTACTTCAACAACAAGTTCCCCCTCATTATCAACGGTGGTTTCCAAACCTTCATGTGAAGAAAAATAGCTTCAAAAGAAGAAGAAAAATTATTAGAATCAGAAGAAAAGGATACTTCAACGTTGGTAAAACAAGGCTTACTTCAACAACAAGTTCCCCCTCATTATCAACGGTGGTTTCCTAACTTTTGAAGAAAAGAACCGAACAAGACAAATGTACATCTTACTGTAAGTGAATTATCACGTATATTAATTTTTAATTTTTTTTTATACTGTTCGATTTTCTTTTATAATATTTTTTTTTATATATTTGATACTTTATATTTCATTAAATCAAAATGGCAAATGAAAGAAATCCAGCTCAAGAGGTTGAGCTTGAACCATATAGAATTTCGGAAATATTTTGTATCGTACCTGAATTTGAAGGTGATCAGATATTTCTCGGAACATTTTTAAATGCATGTGATTGTGCTTATAATATGTCTACCAGAGACCAAAAGGCTCTGTTATTGATTCACATTAAAAATAAATTAAAGGGAAAACGGCTCAACTAATCAGCTCGCGAAATCCTCAGACTTACGCAGATATAAGACAACTTTTAAATCTTCATTTTGGTGATTCAAGAGACCTTACTTCTCTTATTCATGATTTACAAAGATTAAAACAATTATCGAATGAGTCAGCTCTAACATTTTTCAATAGAGTGCAAGTCTTGAATGCTAAAATGCATGCAAATATACAAAAAACATCAAACTTATCAAATGAACAAAAGGTTGCACAAGAAATTCTTATTGATACTATGGCTCTTAATAGTTTATTAACTGGACTTGAACCCCGTCTAGGACAACTTATTCGTGCTAGTCAGCCTGAAAACTTGTTAGAAGCACAAATTCGCATACGAAGAGAATTGCAATTATCATATTTTGAGAACCAAAAATTTAATAAGCCAGCTTCTAATATTGTAAGTAAACCTCAAAATATATTAAATGTTAGAAAACCCCAAATACAAACTGTAAAATGGTTTTCATGTGGTAAACATGGTCATACTTCTAATCAATGTCGTTTCCAACAGCAAAGAGCATCAGCTCCAAGCTATAACTCAAATTTCAATAATAATTTTCAAAGACCATTAACTTTCCAAAATCAACCACAAAATACTGTGCAAAATAGACCGAATGTTCCTATTCAACAAAGACCTTTTATTTCGCAGGGACAATCCCAGATAAGACCATCAGTAATTCAAAAGAATCCAAATTTTCAACAAAGAGCTCATTTAGTCGGCTTCAATGGTGAAAACGATTCATGTTATTATTTCGAAAATAATCAAGATATTTTTGAAAATGAATTCCAAGAAAATTATAGTAACTATTCCGAATCATCAGACTACTCTCCGGATTTTGAAAATTATCCACAAGATTTTGAATCTCCTGAAAATTCAAATTTCCAGGATTTTCCCATTTCTCAAATCAAAGACCATCCCCCAGATTGTCCGATAATAGAGAATTCAATTTCAGAAACAATTACCAAAATCCAAACATTAAAATTCGAAGAGATAAACCCGAATGTAAATTTTCCCGAACAACATTTTCTTTAAATCCATTTTTGACTGTTAATTCCAAAAATCTTTATTATATTGAAGATGCTTCTAAAGAGTTTAAGTTGCTTATTGATACAGGTGCAGGAGTTTCTATTTTTTTAAAGAAAATACTGTTAAGAAATTTCCTCAAAGATTTACTGAATATGTAACTATTCAAGGGATAACTGATCAAAAAAATTTTACTAAAAGAATCTGTACTTATTCCATTTTCTGCAAAAGATCCACATAAAGTTTTTATTTATAATCTTAATATTGATTTTGATGGAATTTTGGGTTCAGATTTCCTAGAACATTATAATTGTATAATTGATTTGAATTCAAAACAATTGATAACTAATTTCAAAACTATACCTCTGTTTAAAGTTACCGAAACATCACACTTGTCTCAAAATAATCAAATTTGTGAACAAGATTCTGAATTCTTACAATTTGAACAAAATACTGAAAATTGTTATAAAAAAATAGCTGAGAAAAACATTGATATTTTTGACATGCCTCATGATTATTCATTAGCTCATTGCGTGGCGGAAGATATGCAAATGCAAAAAGGCATTGCCGCGGAATTTAAGAAACGATTTGGAAATATAGAAAAATTATTAAGTCAAAATCAAAAACAAGGTGGTTTAGCAGGTTTGAAAATTAAGAATGCAAATACAACTAGATATATTTATTATCTTGTAACAAAAGAAACTTCAGCCGGAAAACCCACTTATCAGACTTTATGGTCATCTTTAAAGAAATTGAGAGATCATGTTGGTAAAAACAATGTTCAAAAATTAGCTATGCCAAAAATAGGGTGTGGATTGGACAAGTTAGATTGGACGTATGTTAAAAAGATGATATCTTATCTTTTTAGAAATTTAGGTGTTGAAATTGTCATTTGTTTGCCAAAGATACAAAATCGAATTTTTATTGAGCCAAGAATTGAAAAAATTTTGAAATTGAAATGTAATTTAACAAACACAGATGCACTACTTTTCGGACAAGCAATAGAAAATGTTAGAATTCCAAATGCTTTGGTACATGTAAATGAAGAAGGTGAATTCTTTACTTCAATTATTAATTCGAATGCTATTCCAAAAATTGTTGAATTTCCAAATTTGAATCTAGATCCTATTCCGAATTCCGAATGTTTTTTAAATTTTAATGGGGATAATGAAAATAAAGCTAAATTTAACCAACCTGTTGATAGAAAAACAATAATTTTGGATCAATTGCGTACAGATCATCTCAACGAAGAAGAATATGATTACAAAATTGAGTACAAGCCAGGCAAAATTAATAAAAATGCAGATGCACTTTCAAGAATTAAAATTAATCATTTTAAAGAATGTGCAAATCTACAATCTAAAATTACAATTTTGGCAAATAATGAAACTAATGAGGTTATACCATCAACAAGTAAATACCCTAATGATCCTATAGAATCACAAAAAAGTGAAACACTTATAGAGGAACAGGATGAATTAATGACAGACGAATTTAATAGATTTGTTGACCTTTACAAAACAAAATCAATAATCGATTATTCAAAAATTGAAACATCAAATAACCAGTTACTGGATAAGACTCATAAGAATATTGTCACTTTATTTTGGCAAAATAAACTCGAAGATTTACATTATAAAATTATTGAAGATATTTTTGAAGAAAATTTTGATTTTCAAATGAATTTCGTAAATATTGTTTCTAGTAAAACTGTGAAAGATCGCAAGTATTTTATAATACCTCTTATTTACGATCCAGAGTTTGTAGTTCAACAATTATTTTATACATTATTTAAAGAACAAAGTAAATTTGATCCTTCAAAAACTTATTAAATAGAAAATAATCTTGAGTTACCTATTTTAGAAGTATTCTCTTTTATTTTTGCTAATGTTGATTTAAAATTTGTAGTCTGTCAAAATATTGTTAAAACACCTGACCGAGATGAAATACCTATCATATTGGACCAATATCATAAAGGCAAAAGTAATTTACATCGCGGAATAAATGAAACTATACGACGGATAAAATCTAAGTATAACTGGACAGGACTAACAAAAGATGTAGAACAATTTATTAAAAATTGTGAAACTTGTCAAAAAGTAAAAATCTGTCGTAAGAATTTAAGCACTCCTCTGGTAATAACAGAAACACCAAAAACTCCGTTTGAAAGAATTAATATTGATATTTTTGAGTATCCAACAAGAAATTACGCTTTAACGATTCGAGATGAGTTAACTAAATTTACTCAAGCTTATCCTATTTCAAATAAAAAAGCTTCAACAGTTATAAATACACTATTAATATTCTTTCAACATTTCGGAACACCTTTGAGAATTCATTGCGATTATGGTCGAGAATTTGATAATTCATTAATAAAAGATTTGTGTACGCTTTATGACATAAAGCTCACTTTTTCTAGCGTTGGCCATCCACAATCGAATGGTTCTTTAGAAAGATTTCACGGAACACTTGTGGAAATGATCCGTGCACATAAGACGGAAAATCCAGACGAACATCCGTTTAATATTTTGCCATATGCGGTTATATGTTATAATAATACTAAAAACAAAACAACTGGTTTTACCCCATATGAACTGATTTTTGGTCATACGTCTAGTAGACCACCTGAAACTTTATATAATGAAAAAGCCCTTATTACTAAATACATACGTGATTTGAACAACAGAATGCAACATTATTATAAAATTGCACGAGCAAAAACAGCAAGTCAGAAAGAAAAAGCAAAAATTAGATTTGATAAAAATATTTCAGGAAAGCTTCCAGAGTATAGAATAGGAGATAAAGTTTATCTTAAAGAATCTCAAATTAAAGATAAAAGTCAAAATTTGTTTAATGGTCCTTTTGAAATTGTGCAATTATTTGATAATTCTGCAATAGTTTTAAATCCACAAACTAATCAAAAATCAAAAATTAATTTCGATAGACTGAAACCCTACTATGAGTAGTTTCTTTGGTTTCAGATTCTTCGTGCTGATAAATATTATATCAGCTCAATACACACTTAATCCTGTTAATAACACCGTTGGAATCTTTTTCCATGAAGAATGTACTATCAAAATTACGAATGAAAAATGGACACTTTTAGTTTACAAAGATCTGGCCCCCATTAAGAAAACAATGGAAAATAATGATAAAATACTTATAGAAATTTTGGATACTTTAGAAGATCCGTCTCCAAGGTTTATAGCTTTTAAGTCTGAAGTTCAAACACACATAAGTTTATTATCACAAATTTCGAATTCAATAGGTCAAAAATATAAAGAAATTATAGGAGAAACTAAATCATATAACTCCAGGGCAAAGCGAGGTATATTTAATGGAATCGGAACTGTTTGGAAAACTATTACTGGTAATTTAGATGCATCAGATGGAGAATATTATAATGATTGTATTAACAAATTATCTCATGAGGAATTTGAATTGGAAAATCTTCTTAAAAAACAAATTTCAGTTACAACTTCTGTTATTAAAAATTTTAATAATACTATACAAAAATTACAAATTGATGAAAAAACTTTTAATGAAGATATAAAAGAAATTCAAAATACTTTGATGGATATTGCTGATGATGTCGCATTTTATGAAGCACAAATAAGGATATTGAATATTTGTGAATCATTAATGGAAAGCTATATTTTCTTAGAAGATTCCCTTAATACAATTTTAAATTCTATCACTTTTGCTCGCATAAGATTATTACATAGCTCAATAATAGCACCTTCAGATTTAATCAATTCTTTACAAGATATAGCAAAATCTCTTGTAAGAAATAATTTACCTTTACAACCGTATACGTCAAATATAGCTAATTATCTTAATATTATTGAATTAGAGGCATATCAATCAGAAAGTAAAATAATATTTGTTCTCAAAATTCCTCTCACTGATCCAGAAGCTTATATACTATATCGACTCTATCCAATACCAATATTAGATGATCGAACAGGTATCTATCATATTTTACCAACTACACAAAAATATATTGCGCGAGATGATGATTCACTGCTGTATTTGTCATTGCGAAATCTGGATAATTGCAAGACTCTTGAAAGAAGCATAAAAATCTGTTCTAATCTCCTCCCATATCCAATTGACAACGATGCAATTTGCGAAGCACAACTATTAAGAAGATTAACTCAGATGCCCAAGACATGTCAAACATCTCTTCTTTTTGTTAAAGATTATAATGTCTACCAAATTGATTTAA
This sequence comes from Crioceris asparagi, assembly GCA_958507055.1. Classification (NCBI taxonomy): domain Eukaryota; kingdom Metazoa; phylum Arthropoda; class Insecta; order Coleoptera; family Chrysomelidae; genus Crioceris; species Crioceris asparagi. The sequence goes on along the minus strand of OY293829.1, from coordinate 33,225,702 downwards.
ATCTATGGTTAATCACTGTTTCGGATCCTTTGCCAATCACGATTAAATGTGGAAATAGGGAAATTAAATCAGAAATTATTAAAAGTAATAGTTTACTGAAATTACAACCTGAGTGTAGTGCCTTTATTGGAAGTACAAGAGTTCATGCTCAATACCCAGTTGACACATACCGAGAAATCAAGTATCGAAGTCATCCAGTCACAATTCCATTTGACTGTTGCAAAGATATTCCTGAAAAATTACAAATTCCTGAACTAGAACCTCTTAAGTTGAACAAAATTGATTCCGAAGATTTGAACATTGCACAACACAAACTAAATGAGTATTCAGAAGAATTAGAAAAAATGATGAAACAATCTCCGATCAGTAAATATACACATTGGTTCACCATTTTAACCATTGTAATTGCTAGTTTAATGTTGGGACGCGAGTTACGTCTACTCAGTGACCTGCAATTCGGCCGCAGACCTACAGAGGACAGTATCGCAGGGGAAGGATACGCCGACCAATCGAGAGCCAGAATGGATAAAGTCCATGAGTTAGCCAGACAGAATATCCAGCTTGCCTGTGATCGAATGAAGCACCACTACAATATTCGATCAGCTGATGGAGTCTTCAACGTGGGGGACCTTGTTTGGCTTTATAATCCCCAACGACGTCGAAGGCTTTGTCCCAAACTCCAAAGGCAATCGGAAGATCCATATGAAATTATGAAGAGGATAAATGACGTCATCTATCGTATCCGAAAGTTACCAAGGGGAAAACTTAGAGTGGTGCACATAAACCGACTCGCACCATACGCTGGATCAAACAACCAGGAAGAAGCACGAGTGGCTCTTCAAGAAAAGAACGTTGAAAAGCAAGATGTCAACTTCAACGAGTTCATGGCCGACTATGCGGATCGGAAAAAGGTCAGACTCGGTGTGACAGTTGAGGTTCAACAAGGTCTTTTCAAACTGCCAGCCGACGTTTCTATTGCCCACTGTGTATCGGTGGATCTAAGTATAGACCGAGGAATTGCTCTGGTGTTTAAAAGGAAGTTTCAAAGACTGGATGAATTGTCAGCCCAACGACCAAGAGTAGGAAAAGTTCTGCGCCTAGCAGATGGTAATCGGAATCTCTTCTATTTGGTTACGAAGAAGATGTCTAGAGGAAAACCCACTTACAAGGACATCTGGCATTCACTGAAGAGCCTAAGGAATGAAGTCAGGAATTATGACATCAAGAAGTTGGGTCTTCCGAAAATAGACTGCGGGTTGGACGGGCTAGATTGTAAGATTGTAAGGAGCATGATCGAATACATCTTCCAGAATGCTGGCGTGCAAATTACTGTGTGTTGCTTCAATTCAAGAGGAGTATACTCGGGAAAGACGATAGACTGTTACTTCTTCAACAAGGGTGTTTGCCTGGCAGGAACCAAGTGCAGATTACGCCATATGATTCTGATCGGGATGATCAAATGCTTATGAGGGGGCAGTACCCGAATACACCAACACGCTCATACACAAATATCACAAATATCCTGGGAACCCAGATGCATGGATAATGTACTTATTTAGATTGTTCTCGAATGAATATATTGGGAAATACATCCAGAACAATATATAAGAGGGACGAGAAGCTTCTAGAGAGGAGGTTAAGTGGATATAAACAACACACGAGAGCCACTCGAATCATCCAGAGTTTTTTAGGTTAGATATATAATACCGACGGCAATGACACGGAACACAATATATCGTAGTCAGTGAGTTGAACGCGAGCTAGCAGAGAACACGGAAAATAAATAAATATAGCGCAAGTAATGCTTTGAATATAAATGTGTATATAGTCGTGTAGTTATTAGAGTAAATAAATAGTGAAAATAAATCGAACCCAGTTTCAATATAAATTCCTGTTACAATATAAATATAAATAAAGGCAGTCTACTTACAGTCATCTATCTAGAACGTTGTAAAGCCGGCTACGCATATGTGCCACTCACAAGCCGAAGTAGTCATTTACAGTATACGTGTAATCAATACGTAATATTCGGCAAGTGTTGATGCTTGCCTATCTCATCTAATGGCTACTCTGGGGTCCTTTGACGTGTGATTGTTTACTGACAACTGCTGGCACGTAGCTCGCTAATGTGTAGCCGGCTTAAGCTCTAAGACATATGACAATTTACAGTTGATCTTATTGGAAACTACCTCGAAAATATTAAGTAATTTAATGTTTGAATAAACACAATCTTAATCAATACAATTAACGACAAATATTTTTTTTTATATAGGTATTTCTACCACTTTAATAAATAATAGGTTGTAGAAGTATACGTTTTATTCTTATTAACTGAAGAGCACCATCTAATAGGACAAAAAGAAAACTGCTAGTCCTAGGTAGGAAAATACTCATTTTTGCCCCAAAACTCGGGTTTTCTCATAGTCAAGTAATAAATATTTTTTTAATAAAATCAAATCAATTTATTGTCTCTTGCTATTATTACCAATAGATAAGACATGTCAGATGAAGTACATACCAAACAAAAAAAGTATATAACAGAAATACCTACACCAAGTAGGCATAGAGCATTTTCAAATTTACATAGGAAACAATTAACAACAGATTTCTTATAATATATAATATCCAGTTTGTTCTATAAGAATAAGTTGAAGCAATGTTACTGTTAGATATTTGAAAGATACATTTCAAATTCTTTAAGATTATAAAAGCACTAGCTGTTTTACCCGGCACTTTCTGGGCAAACACTTTCGTAGATTGTGCTGCGAAAAAAACTCATTAAAAGTCTTGAGTATGGAACCCTTCTATGAGACCTACTTGCACGAAGAACCAGTCCGAACACCAACCCAGATCAATCCACGTATATGCACCAAGAGAGAAGAGCATGATAATTTTTCCTACATATATCTTAAGGATTTTCCGGTATGGAACCCTCCATTTTCAAATTCCAGTCGCACTGACAGACTCTCACAAAACAGTCCAGTGACATACTACACACAAATATATACCGAAAAATCCACGAAAATTCAGACATAGAGGTCAGAGATACTTCGTTGGGATTTACAGATATGGAACCCTCAACCTAGGAAGTCCAGACACACATAAAATATAGCCTATGTCATCTGCGCAAATATAAAAAATTCAATAAAAACATTTTGTTCGAAATCGGATAAGTAGTTCTCAAGATTTTTGTGGTCATACGAAAAGTCGTTACTCGTAATGTCTTGAGGATTTTCCGATATGGAACCCTCCACCTTTAAATTCCAATCGCACTGACAGACTCTCACAAAACAGTCCAGTGACATACTAAACACAAGCATATACCGAAAAATCCATAAAGATTCAGCCATAGAGCTCAGAGATACTTTTTGGGAATTACAGATATGGAACCCTCAACCTAGGAAGCCCAGAAATCGTATAAGTAGTTTTTGAGATTTTTGTGATTGATCTACAAGTATTGCTTTCAGCTTTTTTGAACATGTCATTACATATACTTTCTTTTAAGGACAGTGGTAATTTGTTAAAAAAACGTGTGATTTACTTGATTTATTAAAAAATCATTCTTATGTCTAGTCTAGTCCTATTCTATTGTCGTGTATATCTTTATTTTTTACAATACACTTTCGGTTACTAAATAAGTAGGTTGATAATTTTAACAGGTAGATTGAGGTGAGGATTTTCTTTTATTTATATGTGCTGCGTTGAGGTGTTCCTTAGGCAACGTCAAACTCATTTGACATGAAATCTTGAATTTTAACATAAAACATTCTGTTTTCCATAAAAGGGATAAACCAAAACTCTTATTAGAACACAAAAGAAAGTCTTCCATGAATATTAAAAAAATCATTCAAATCCAATTCTGTATTATTATCGAATTAATTTTTTAAGTTGATTTTATAAATAGGTAATTCATTGTGTTTCCATTTATGATTCAGAGCATTTTTTAGGTAAATTTCTAATAGAAATGTACCTATTGTGATCGTTCACACTTTTGAATTTCGAAAAAATTTCAACGGCATGTTGTTATATGTCTATAAGTTAGTCCAAAAAAACATTTGGTTCAAAAGTTTATATATATATATATATATATATATATATATATATATATATATATATATATACAAAGTTATAATTGAATTACTTTTTAAAGTCATATAATAATAATAACAAAGTATTATTTTAAATATTATTTCATAATATTATATTACATCCGCAAGACGCAGTATCTCACCATATCGTATTACATCTGCAAGACGCAGTACACCATATCATATTACATCTCCAAGACGCAGTTTAAGAAGATAACAAAAGTGATAAGGATATTTACGTGCCAGAGATGCAGACCAGTAGTCAGCAAGTTACCATAAAGACCATTGTTAATTGTTTATCCAGTTCGGCCTCCAAAAAGACATTACTATGTATTTTAATTATAATATTTCTAGAAGCTTCGATTCAACCTTAGGAGAAAAGATCCATTGTATTAATTTACGTTTCTTTTTATATTTTTAATGACTAAACATTTTTGATTGTATAAATACTAGATCTCTAGCTAACGGCATCACTTGTGAGTCGACACTTGTGAATCTTCTGGCGAATGTGTCAGTCAACTTGTGAGTTTAGATTCATACAGTCAAGTAAAGTTAATTTATTTGTATTTTAATATTTTTTGGTGTTAATAAATAATAGTTTTTTTAAAAAGTTAACTTGGAGTTATGTGATATAACATATATATATATATATATATGGGATATTACGAAATTTGTTAACACGATAGAGGTCGCAGTTTTGAAGGTATCAAGTTCAAATTTGCTACAAAAATCAATCTCTCAAATATCTCGGTCGAGTTCGTTATTGGGCAATATCGGGTGAGTAGTTTCAAAATGGCGACCATTCAAACATTTAAAAAAATTATCAAAAAAGAGCCATAGTGTAAATATTATTAAAAATAATTTTGGGTTATAGATATAATCAGTACCTACAACTTTTGTTCAAAGCAATTTTTCATAAAATACACAGGTAAAAAAATAAAAACTAATAAAGAAAAATAACAAATATTGATAAAACATGAACACTCAATATAAATTTGATGTAATTGTACATTTTCTGGAGATCTTAATATAGACCCTGAAAAAAATATATAGTATATTTATTGAAAAGAAATAGGCGAAAAAAAAATCTGTCTTGAAGTGGACTCGAACCCTGTCTGCTTTATATTCAACAGCCAAAACAAAAACCTCTAACCGCAAGGCTATGACACATACGGCAATTTAAGTAATAACATGTAGGTATACCAATGAAAAGGTTGTTAAAATTTCAATTCAATGAATTTTGAAAAATTTACCTTTCCGCTGACTACAGGCCATCGGGATTTTTATGCTTGGAATTAATCTGGTAAAGTGCGATTTGCACAATATGACGCAATAAGTAGTCTGTTGTTGAATTTTTAGGATTATAACGTAAAATATGTACCTAGGTATATCAATATTATATATCACCTAGAAAATTCAAAATCTTTACTTGGCTTTTTATTTTTAGCTTTGTTGTGTAGAGCTCTGTAATAACATGTCAAGCATCATCCGATATGGTCTAGTGGCTAGGATACCTGGCTTTCACCCAGGAGGCTCGGGTTCGATTCCCGGTATCGGAATTTTTTATCTAATTATATTAAACGAGAAATGCTTGTATATATATATATATATATATATATATATATATATATATATATATATATATATATATATATATATATATATATGCAAATTTTATCTCGGAATCTGGTCTACCGATTTAGATCAAAATTCGTATGTATGGGTTCTAGAGTATATTTAATCGATTGGTTGTAGTCACATTCACAAGAAAAATCGTTCTCAGCAATTAAAATTCTCATTTCAAGACTTCTATAGATTATATCTCAGATAGCGATATGAACCCATTAATGTCATAGAGAGAAATAGTCCTATGGTAAAGTTTACGGGTAATAATCTAGAGCTCCTGGGATCAAATCCCGATCACCTCTGAGTTTTTTTTTACAAAACCCATTATTTTAAATAAAAGATGCTAATATGAATTTCTATTATTTTAATTGAAAATTTTCAATGAATATATATTGCGACCCTTAAGGTACATATTAGCTAATGCAAGGAAGGGTTAGCAGATTTTGGTAAAAATTAGCGAAAAGGGAGTCGGAGTTGAGAAGTCCACACTAGCTATTTCAAGAATGGCTCCGCAGATAAAAGTTCCAGTATCTATGCATATATAGGTATATATATATATATATATATATATATATATATATATATATATATATATATATATATAATTTTATTTTGGATTTATCTTGGGATTTAGGTTCGGTTGCACTAAAAAACTCTCAAATATTACGCGGCCATACAATATTCAGATTGGACACAAGGGATATAATACCCTAAACAAAATAACTTTCTCCAAATTAAAAACTGATAATCCAACCAACAAAAAAACACATGTAGTTTACCAAATCTCGTGTAATGGAGAAAATTGTAACAAGGTTTACATTGGACAAACCTCCCAACACCTCGAAGGTAGAATAAACGGACACAAATATACAAAAAATTCTGCAACAGCTCTTAATAAACATAAAAAAACAAGAAAACACGAATTTAACTACAATAATATAAAAATTTTAGCAACCGAAAGAGACACAAAGAAAAGAGAATTTCTTGAAATGATTCATATTAAGCTCAACCCCAATACAGTGAATGATAAAACTGACATTAAGAATCTCTGCAAATTATACCACAAAATTATTTAATAAAAAGAAACTCCATCTCCTCTCTTTTTTACAAAGTGTTTGTATTAATACTGTTGTTAAATAATATTCCTCTTCCATTCCACAATTTCAAATAAACCACAACCACCATAGCAAAAGAGTTCCTGATAAACCTACAACAGATGGTAGCATAGACACAACAATACACACCAAACATAATACACCAGTCTTTATATTTGACTTTCAAAACATATATAGCGTAAAAACAGACCCGTCATAAAAATCAACACATGCCATAAGAACAAACATGATAAAAAAGAAAAATGATTAATTACAATAAAGAATAAACTTGTTCCTATAGGTGTTTAAGGTACGAAAGGTAATTTTATATGTTCATTTTTGTCATTTATTTTATTAATATTTTTAGCAGTGATATGTTTTTTTTATAACTGATGAAGCTTGGAGCCCCAAGCGAAACGTCTTAAATTAAAATATACAATGAATATCTGACCCCTTTAGTGCAACCGAACCTAAATCCCAAGATAAATCCAAAATAAAATTATATATAATGGTTCAAGAATTCCACAGAGAATAGTATATATATATATATATATATATATATATATATATATATATATATATATATATATATATATTTATATATAGGTGTTTGGGGGTTGATACAGCTGAGTTTTGGTATATTTATCATTCATATTACACATTCATATTTATTTCGAAATCTATAACTTACCAATATGTGAACAATAAAAGCAGTATTTACCGATCGCAATAAATTTTAACTAGATATATGCACATTTTTTAATAAGTTTAAATATCCTTAGTAACTCTTATAGCCCTACTCTAAATTCTGTGTTACCCAACACCCGAGCAAAGCTCGGTCGCCCAGATATTATATAAAATATAAGCTAATAAGCTAACAAACAAGCTATAGCAACAGGATAATAGGCGGTATACATATTGTAAGTAGCTATATAAGATTTTTGTCATCTCATTTGTTTTCAATTGATTTTGTTTATGAAACTTGGTTATTGAACATAGGACAAGTTGTAAAGTTACTCTACCTACATCTGATGGGTTTATCTCTACCGCACTGCCTATTTTCTCCTAATCTCCTGAACAGAAATGTTCAAATTTGGTTTTATACAGAGTTAGGTTAAAGCATATAAATAAACAAATTCTGATAGTGGAGGTAGATTTTATAGGACAAAATAGAAAATTAAAGCAAAAATCTTCATCAAATGAATCATGTGATTCATCAGTTGAAGGGATCATTATGTGTACTACCTAATATACTTTTTTTTATAACTGTTGATTGTAGAGCATAAGAAAAATTGAAGAAATAAAGAAAATTGACCGTTCTTCTGCTTATCTCCGGAATAACAAAAAAAGTCTGACTGAAAAAATACAAAATATTGGACTTCACTCATAGCTTACAGAAGAACCTAAGTGAAAATACGAATACATTACGGAGTTCTTTTCACGCGAGCTTCACGCGCACTAGATCGATTTCGCTAGAAATGTAGCAGCCTGACTTTCAGCCTGAATTTATAAGTTTATTGATATAGGTTTGCCCAGAAGAACCATACAAATTCAAATTATGATTAACTCCGATATGGTCTAGTGGCTAGGATACCTGGCTCTCACCCAGGAGGCTCGGGTTCGATTCCCGGTATCGGAACAATTTTTTTCAATAGTTTTTTTTGGGATAGAAAAATTCTTCTTCTCCACCCAGAACATATATCTAGCATCTTTGTTGAAGTACTGCCAAACATAAATTTTATTTCTTAAAATCTTCATCTGGATTTCGTCAGAATTTTAAACAGGTAGAAAATACTCGGTAAAAGATCTGATCCACTGCCCCTTCCCCTCGAAATCCAACAGATTTTACCATTAAGTAACGTATTTTTTATTTCACATATCAGATCTAGTGAAAGTTAGTACGATAATATATTTAGCGCTCGATTCTTTTGACATCATGAATTTTATACTCTAGAATATATATTGCGGCCCATTAATTGAGAAATGGCTACCTACAATCGTTACGAAAATTGCTTAATTAACAGATCCTGTTAGTGCTGGGGCTAAGGTATCAAAATCGATTCGATTCGAAATTTCTAGTGCACAAACTCGAAGTGCTATACTGAAAGCATCTTCTTTGACCGACTTCCCAAATAGATTTTTTTCACCAAAACCCGGACTGACTTTATGGGTGCATCTCTTGTGTGTTGTGTGAATTTTTTTTTATATTTGAACTTGAATATTTATAATATTATATATAATTTATCCAAACTGAAGAATCACGAATCCCTTTACTATTGCTGTCAGGCGTGGGGTGTGGATGAATAGTTAAAAAAAGAGACTGTAAAAATACCCATGCTGACGGAGTTGAGAGTGTCTGAATTGAAGAGAGAGATCAAAGAATGTGATGAAGATGTCCAGGGAAAGAAAATATCTATCAACAAAATAGTCTTTGAGAGGCTTTCATTAGAGACGGTTTGGATCTCAATACTAACCAATTCGATAAATCGGGCTTCGCAAAAAATAGAACAGGAAGAAAAATATCACAGAAGTTAGAACAACAGGAAGAAAATTTAGCATATAACTTAGAACAACAAGAAGAGAGTTTGAATCAAGTGGAAGTAAGCTTATAGAGCAGAAATTAAAACTAGAACAAGAGAAAAACTGAAAAAGGAATTAGAACAACAGAAAAAAAATGAAGCAGAGACTCGATGAACGATTGAAAGAAAATTCTATAAATTTGGATAGTTTTTAGTAATTTAGAAGTCCTAAAAGAACAACTGGATGCCGAGGTAAATTATCTGAGAAGTAAATTAGCGACACCACATGTGTACGAGGCTGATTTACCAAAGGGGATTCCTGAAACAAAATTTGTAAAATCGGGAAAATTCAGAATGAAACCACCTCAGTTTGATGGAAAAACATCGTGTGCCAACTATCTTCTACAATTCGGATCAGCTGAGAAGATAAATGGTTGGACACTAAGCGAAAAAGCCACTGCATTGACGCTTGCTTTGCGATAAGAAGCAACAGATATTCTCCAGACATTATCACCACCAGAGCCAGAGCGAGGTAATTACGAGTAGCTGGTTAGTCATTTGTAAATAAGATATGACCAAACAAATCTTAAGCAGATCTTCCACTCTCAGTTGTAGAGTCGCTGCCAACGAATTAATCAAGAATTTGAAGCTTTCTAGCTCGTCTCTTTCTTTTGGCATGTCCAGCTACACCAGAGAATGTGATGGGACGATTAGTTGTTCAGACATTTTTGGGTGGTCTTCGTGATAACAAAATATGGCATTGTAATTGAAGGCCCTGAAGCACAGTTGTGAAGGCTGGAATTCGAAGAATAGAAGAAGAATCAGCGGGAAATTTCATGACAGGGGAAAAGGTCAGAATAATCATAAAAGAAGCTATGACGAAAAAGAAATAAATTATTTGCCGGGAGTGTGATACAAGGAAATACAGGACAAGAAAGCACAATCCTCGTCGGAAAACTAAATCGGGTCGAAGAAAGAAGGCGATCATCGACAGGCATTCAAATTGCCTCATCAAAAATAGCTCCGGTGGTATCTATCAAACATAAGGCCAAGAGTTTGTGAATGGTTTTGTTAATGGTAAACCGAAGTTGCTCTTTCTGGACACGGGAGTGACGAAAATTATTGTTAGGCGTGATGCGATGACAAAATCAATAAAGGTGAAACCATCAAGATGGAGGCTTCGCATTGCTACTGGGAATCCTGCAAAGCTGAAAAAAATATCGAAATGGGCAACACGTGCATAGGACATCAAGCCTTGGTAGCCGTCATAGAAGGTGAAATAATAGTTGGAATGGATATTACGGATTCAAATGGCTTCCAGATGGACTTGAAGCTTGGCATCCTTCAAGTATGTAGAAGAGGTTATTCTTCATCGTAAGCAAGAAGAAGCCATTCAAGTCGTCTTGTCAGAAGGAATTGTTATACCTGAAAAAACTGATATGATTGTAGATGCCTGTTTAGAAAATAGTTCTGAAAATGGAAGTATAATGATTTTTTAACCAAAGCTTGACGATGACAAAATGGCCGTGAAATTGTTATGGGAAATGTCTTGGCTAGAGCTGATACTGTGATCCCGTAGAATTGCCCGAGTTTGCAAATGCATATTTGGACAGGTAGAAGAACGTAGGAGCCAGACCAGGCGAGCCTTAGAACTGCAGAAAAATCAGCGTCACATCTTTAACAAACAATACAACAAATACCAAAAATGCGAATCCAATCTTTATTGGTGGCATGTAGATGCTGGCTCATTTATCGTGCTTATTTTTTTATTTTTTTGTTTTCATTTTCAAATCTTTATTTTCAAATGACACATAGGTGTATGAAAAACGTCAATTACATTGGTAAATATACAAACATATAAAATAAGAAAAAAAAAACAATACTAAAATATATGTACGTTGAAAATTACATCACTAAGAGGACCAAAACTCCTCAAGAGAATAAAACTCCTTATTGATAAGAAATGATTTGAGTTGCTGTTTAAAATCAGACTTAGAGTTACATTCTTTAATATCGCTAGACAGGCGGTTGAAGACAAGTGGCCCCAAAGAGTGAGGGGCATTTTTGCCCATATTTAATCTACAAGATGGGACATGGAAGTCGTTTTTTATCCTGGTATTCTGCTTATGAATATTGCTGTTCACTATAAAGGTGTTTCTATTATCGAATACAAATTTACAGAGTTCGTAGATGAATATGCATGTAAGTGTCAGAATCCGCAAATCCCTAAATACAGTTCTACAGGATGTGGTTGTGGAAAGCTCCCTGATACATCTCAGCACCCTCTTTTGTGCAATGAAGACAGGGCCAGCGGCCGATGAGGAGCCCCAGAAGCATACATCGTAATGTAGACGAGATGAAATATAAGAATTATAAACAATCATCAGCTGAGCAAGGGACAATACTGGCTTCAGAGCCCTAATAGCATAGGTGAGGCTATTAAGCCTGGAGCGCGAGAGCTGGCAATGTGGGTTCCAACTGAGTTGCTCGTCAAGAGTCAGACCTAAGAACTTTACAGATTGCGCCTGCTTGATAGGCACATTGCCAATGCTAATATTAATATCCAAATTCTGCCTTTTCTAACGTGGATGAAATCTAATAAAATTTGTCTTTGAGCTGTTTAAAAACAGTGAGTTATTGCCAAACCAAGCCAGAGGGGCATCCAGGCTCGCATTGCAGCTCCTCTCCAACTCACATCTGTCCTTACCCAAGAATAAAAAAGACGAGTCGTCAGCATACAGAGTCCCTATACATTGAGAAACAAGAACCGAGACAATATCATTAACATATATTATAAAAAAAGTAGGCCCCAGAACCGAACCTTATCAACCTTTGTGCGGCTTGAGACATGCGTTGATATTCCATTTTTGGAGTCACGATATTGAATCGAGACATACTGACTTCTGCCACTCATAAACTAGTTATCAAAGAAACAGAGGGACTTCTAACACCGCACTGTTCCAACTTGAAGAGAAGCCTCCCATGGTTTACACAGTCAAATGCCCTGATGAGATCACAAAAGACTCCCACAGGACACTCACCACGCTCCATGTGAGATGTTAACTTGTCAAAGAAATGTTGTACCGCTGTCATAGTGGAGCAGCTTGATCTAAAGCCAAATTGGCATGACGTTATTACATTAAATTTGGAGAGAAAATTTTCCAGCATATCCAGGAAGTAGTACTTGAAAATTGTCGAGAATACTGAAATAAGAGCAATTGGGCGGTAGTTATTCATACTGGAACTATCACCTTTTTTAATATTGGAATAAGTTTGTTAAGTTTTAGTATATCTGGAAATATGCATGTTTTGAAAGAAAGATTTATCAGATATGTTAAAATTCCTGCAATAGGTTCTATTACTTTACGTATAAGTGAGCCCGAAATGTCATCACAGCCAGCCGATCTTTTATTTTTAATTCTTCTTTTTAAAATTTTTAAATTAAATCACTGGCTCCAAGACTATATCAGTGAACCGACAAATATCGGTTTTTACAATCTGCAAAATTCACGCGTTTCATTCTCAAACACAAGGTGTGCTTAATCTTTCAAAATCTCTTGTTTCTATTATTTCTGTTTTGCTGTTTCAATTTTGCCAGTGAAGAGATGCAGAATGGAGCATCACGGCCACAATTGCCAATAATTGTTTATGATGTTACGTGCGGCACTTCAATTACCTATCATCATGTTTGAGACAAAATGTCGGATCAAGCTCACAATGGTAATAAATACACTTAATTTTGAGCGAGGATTACTGTATAGATACATTTATTTTTGTTCATGATAAAATTTGATGAAGAGGCGATTGGGAAAAGATAAATTGCTGGAAATATCTTTCAGCTTTCTATTTTTTGTGCTAGAAGAAGTAGTATTCTTCAGAAAAAAATTCCAAAAACATTTTTTTTAATATGACATTTATAAAGGGTCTGAAATAAGTAAACTAAAATGAGGTCTAAGTTATGAAAAAAAAATTGTGAAATTATTCTTATCAATTTTCTTATGAAACTATGATGCAGTTGTAACTTCAATGAATTTTGAATCATTCAGAAGAATAATGAAATAGAACATTTCCATTTTCTTTGTGTAGTTGATAAATTTGTGGTGAAAAAATCTAATATTGCAGAAATATTGACATATTTTGAAACTTTAATGTGTGTACAGTGTGAGCCAATACTATAGAAGAAGTCAAGTTCGGAAATTGTGGACACTAAGCTCTCAGAAATGTTGGGGACGTTTCAGTGTCCTTCTGCCTCTTTCTCTATTTGGCTGCATATAGTACCATAAAATATCTAGCATCATCATCGTTCTTTTCAAAACTTTCAGATTTCATGGAATTTAGTGCCTGCAATTTTCGAACTCTAGTATATACTTACCCACGTTTATGCATTTTTACTCATGTCTCGAGTTAGACACACGATACTGCCATGCGTTTTTGTAACATTTTGTATAGAATTTACTCAGTTTTCATAGTAATTCACAATATTTGGTGTTTTTTTAAACAAAAATTAGATATGTGATGTTTTAGGTAGATATGAGATAGTTCTAGAGTGCATTCCGTGAAATTTAATTAGTTCTATTGAATTATGTGAAATAATAAAAAACAAAATGCGCGTAGGTAGATAGATAGTTTATTGACCACTATACATATATAATTCATGTTTAATGTCAGAATTGACATTTCACATGCTGGTATTATTTTCAACATAATTTGAAAATTCATCTATAGCTATAATAGGTAGATATAGAAATACTTACTTAGAAGTAACGATTTAGTAAGTTTCTTAAAATTAGTACAACCGACACAATCAGTACTAAAATTTAAGAAATGTTTCCATAATTGATTAGATATATAAATTCATATCTAACTGTAGCATCCTGGTAGATATGTAATACTTAGTTCTAGAGTCATTTCGTGAAAAAAAAAGAAAATACCAAAATGAGGATAACAACCAATTCTCCCAAAAATATGAAATAATAATAAAAATTCTGTTCAGAGTTCTTTGGAAATACCTACTTATAACTTGTTTCTTTAAATTTAGTAATTCATAACATATTCGAAAAACACTATTGAAAAACAGAAAGAAGTCCCACAATAGTTATGTTTGCAGTTCGAATAAGAACTCTAAGAATTATAACAGGAACCCCAATAACATTTTTCTGTAAATTAATTAATTCATAAGATATTCAAAAAAACATAAATGTTTTTTCTTCCATTAATCAAGGAAATGTAGAAAAATTTAGACAATTCTGTTTGCAGTTCTCGTTAGTATTCTAAGAGTTCTATCGAGAATTCTATTGATAAACAAAAAAATTGTGGGATTTTTTCTGGTTCTATTCTCGGTCGATTTATAAGAGTAATGTCGAATATCGGACGATATCGGAATAACATTTTCTTGTGGCGTTTAATAACTCACTAATTAATAAGATACAATGAAAAATCTACTATAATCTTGACAAAAAATCGATTTGCAAAGTGTCAAACCACTGGAACCAAATGTCTACTATATATACCATATTTAAAAAAATCTAGGATATCTATTCCGGGGGAGAATCTTATCAAAAGCCGTTTCGTAGATTCAAAGAAATAAGCTCACAGACATAGTGACTTTGTTTCATTCTGTTTCTGTTTAGAGATAGATGTAAATAAACATGAATGACAGAATAAAAATATTGGCTATATCATACCTACCTAATAGTTATTCTTTATTTATAAATATATGCAGAATGTCTTATAAATGGAATTTCATCCTAATATGCACCCGAAGTTTTATTATCATAGATTTTATTCAAACTATTCAGTACGAATAGCGAATACGAGCTCGTTGTCTTCAATGAAATTTGTTACCGGTCCCCGAATATCTACAATACGCTGGTATCCCCGACACCCTCCCTTTTTTTCTATGCCATTGTAGCCGATGTATAAAGGCTGATCGAGCAGTAGTTTGGGACGGTTTGATAACTGTTTAAAATGCGCATGTGCGGTTTGAAACAGTTTCCAAGTGGTTTGGGATGTTTCTTTCCCATGTAAGATTTTTTCTTTCAATTCCTATAAATTACAAGTTTTAATTATTTTTTTTCGAATATATTATAGATTATTAAAGTTGCAGGAAAATGCTATAGGTTTTTGATAAAACTTAGAGGACAGAACTGTTTTGATTTTTTATTTTTCCACTTTTTTTTGAATAATGGAAGAAATTTTTTTTTTGAAAATCTTATAAATTACTAGTTCTACAGAAAAATGGTACAAGGATATTCGATAGAACTCTTAGAGTTCTAGCGTGAACTGCAAACAGAACTATTCTGGGATTGTTTTGTTTTTCAACAATTCCGTTTTTGAATACCTATCTTATGAATTACTAGATCAACAGAAACAAGTTATAAGTATTTTCGATAGAACTCTTAGAATACTAACGGGAACTCTGAAGAGAACTGTTGTAAGATATTTTATTTTTCCAATATTTGGTTGGTATCCTCTTTTTGGTATTTTTTGGTGAATTTTATAATACAAAAACTTTTTTACAAACTTCTCTAGAACTATTCCATATCTACGAGGAACTCCGATGAAATGTTTAATTTTTGTTAAAGTGGTTGCTACCCTAATTTTGGTACTTTTTATTTTGTTTACGTAATTCAATAGAATTACGTATAATTCAAATTTCATTGAACGTACTCTAGAACTATCTATCTAATATCTAACAGGAACTTAAATATTTAATTTTATAAAACTCGGTTGCTAAGTTCGCAATACTTTTAAGTAGTACGATTCATAATTTCTGATATATCGCCGGAAAATCGGGTTACTGGGCAAACCGGTACACATTTGTCCGCTATTTATTTCCGAGGATAATTAAAAAACTCTTCACAAACACTGGAACCGACTTCATCTCATGGTGTGCTGGATTAAGAGTAACGTTTTAAAGTGGAAGTAGCTAACTTCCTGCGTACTCGCGAAAGAGAAGATGGCGACCGTTCAAATCTCTCAGTATCCGTTGCAGATGCATCGATTGAAACAAAATCATTGAATTCGGGTTTCATTTTTTTATTCTACACAAACTACCTATGAATTTACTTAGTTCTATAATTCTGACAGCAACAATTTCCTTCAGAGAATTTATCTCCACGTATTTATTATAAAATACCTGAATAATGTATACCGCAATACATAGTCAGGGTTAAAAATAATATTTTATTCAGAGGAAAACATAGCAGATTCACCAAATTAATAAGTAATTAACATGTCTGTTTATGGCATTCCTAATGATCTGGTTGAGGTCGTGAAAACAATTTGGTAGTGAATTTCAAAGGCCTTGGGAAATAATTAAGCTCTAGTCTAGCTATAATACGAGAGAGCTGTATACTCCAAGATCCATTTATCATGGTAGAAATTGTGGATGGGTTTCGAGATAATGGCCTCTATAGTTATAGAAAATTGGATGAACGTTGTGGTGTTTGGAACTATTTGTATAAAGTATCTATACCTAATATATTTTTGTGGTGGAAATAAATTACATATTGAATAGAGGATGATATTTTCAACTTGAACGTTATCTAATGATAATAAAAATTATTACATGATCTTGCTATGTTTATTAAACGGTCATGTTGAAAATAAATATTCTACAGACTCTCACTGATCATAAACTAAGAATCAGATGTCCACACACACAAACTTCCTAAAGCTCTCAAACGAATTTAATTGAATATTAGAATCTTCTGATCCGGCCGTGTGACCATTCATCTTTTTCAGCGTATATTCAGTATAGGTGGAATGGTTTCGCCAGAATTTGAGTAAACAGTTAAAACATTTGAAAGCTTATTTAAATGTAACTTTTCCTGTTTTTTCCTTCTCAGAAATACACGTTATAGTGGGTGGAGGGCCGTATACGAAATATTTTAAACAAGGTTTATTAAAATCGTTAAAGTCGTTTTCGTGTCACTGTCTTGAGCAAAACACGTTTTTCAGCTATTGCCTAGCAAGGATACCTAGTTTGTGTTACCGTCGAGTGGTATCGGTACCGAACGACAAGCAATGGTTGAAAATATAAGTATTTTTTTATCTCTAGGACATCTGAAATGCAAACGTCTCTTGAAAAGTGGAAAGTAATAATTTTACACGATTACAATACTTTCTTTTACATAGCTAGTAGTAGGTCGAAGGAAGGTCAAAAATCTGGTGACACCACACACACGACTTTCCTACCACCCTTAGTTCACTAAGTATAAAAATCATCCGATGAAATACTTCGAATAAACATTTTTTCGAGCGCCTGAAAACAAAAATGGTCAATTTTGACGTAGGACGAATCGTTTTGCCAGAATATCAATAACAATGTAGAAAATCTGAAATGTAATTTGATTATCACTTTTTGCCTGTTTGAGATGCGCCTTAAAGCAGTGTCTCTCGGAACTTGGATCACTGGTAGGCAACGGACCTTTCCCGGTTGGGAATAAATAATAATAAATAATCCTCCTTAATTAGAATATCATAATCGAAGGATTATAATAAAATTAGGTCTTACATTGTAAAATTAAAAACCATCAATCAGTACCTAATCTAATCTGGAAAAACAACGTTTTCGAGATGGAAATTACCTATTGAGGAATATATTTCAAAAGAAGTCTAAATACATAAAGATGTCCGTAATTGAAATAGTGTAGGTAGTTGAAACTTCCAAATGTAAGTACGAGTACGTAATTTGATATTTTTTTGATACACATATATATATATATATATATATATATATATATATATATATATATATATATATATACTTCTTACATATAAATAAAATTGTTTCCCTGATTTTAGAATAGTTTTTTTTGTTAGGCTCATAGGCATTTGTAAGTCAACAAAATCTACACAATCATGTTTTAAATGTTTTTTCTGTCTATAAAGAGTTTTGTGTATTTTATACTAAATAGTAGAATAAAAAGCGCTTCAGTTAAATCTTCGACTAAGAAACATTTCCGTATATATATATATATATATATATATATATATATATATATATATATATATATATATATATATATATATATATATATATATATTATATAAACTGAAAGTAACGTAGGAAATCTATTTTCTATATAATGAATAGAGTGAAGGTTCCGAAACAGGAGTGAGCCTCATAGGAGACGGTTAAGGACTTTGAGGATTATACTTTAAAAACATTTATCGGTTATTTCTTAGCAACTAGTGTAAACAGGACATACTGTGTTACAGACAAGCGATATTGATATCCTATAAAAAAAAACAGAGCAACAGACTGAACGGCAATGGTCAAAGTATGTTTTCAAGTCTTGGGGGAACTCCAAAAGTAAGAACCAATCATCGAAAATTTTACGCAATTGCAATTCTTGGTATTGTAAGTAGAAAAACAAAAATGTTGATATAACACATTGTCTACAATCCACAATGTGTAAGATTTTGGGGTCTTTATAGAATTGTAAAGAAACCTCAAATCATTTCCAAATACAACGTCGCCTACGTAACACGCATCATGATTTCGAACTTTTTGACGTTCATTGGAATTTGAGCAATATAAAGTTAAATGAAACTTTTCATAATGATAACGTGAAATACATCAGACAAGATTAACACGTGCTTCTCTTTGATGAGTAATCAAGTATTTTCTATAGCACAATGATGTATTTGATAAAAAATCCAAATTGTATACCTACCTAATTATTATTACAAAATTGTGATGTGAAATAATACCTCTTGTGCAAAAAGTTAAGTAACTGCCATATATTTCGATTCCTGATAGGTTTTAAAAAAGTTTCAAATAAAAGTTTTATGAATTAAGTCAAAGTTCTAAGCGTTAATAATTCACAAATATACCGGATGCACCATTACTACAGAAAAAATCAAGGATTTTTTTGCAAATAATATACCCTGTCGTTTATTTTGGCTTTACGTACTTTATTAAATCGGAAATAATATAAAATAATTGGCATAATGCCAACTTTTCAAATTGCCGATAAAAACAAGTAGATATTTTGTTTGTTATTAGTTATTTTAAAATGTCATTAGTAAAATTGAAAGGTCAATTTTTTTTAAATTTAGTACATTTTTAATTAGAAATAATATAGTAATTGTAAATGCCATATAAATAAATGGCATAATGCCAACTTTTCAAAGTACCAAAGAATAAGTGGATATTTCTTCTGTTAGTTATTTTAAAATGTCATTAGTAAAATTGAAACGTTAAGTACATGATTATTTACATGAAATTTCTTAAAACTTAAGAAGAAAAGGCACCAATCAAGTGGCCAGCAAGATCTCCTAATTTATCGCCAAGAGATCATTTTTATAAGGAAATCTTAAAAACAAAAGAAAATGTTATAATCAATAATCTAGATTATCTTAAAAATAGAGAATTGTTAACAACAAATCAAATAACGCATAAGCAAAGACGTAATACCACAGAAAAATACAAAATTATATTAATTCTATTGATGCTGTTACTTTTGAAGTTGTGCAGTTGCAGTTAGATTGATAACTTTTGGCACCAACTTCACAAGTACCAGCATCAATAGAATTAATATTATTTTGTATTTTTCAGTGCACCAATTAATAAGGTCGGTCCCATTTTTTATAATAAATATTTATTTCACACTTTTGAGTGTAACAATAGTCACGAAAAACGTTGAACGTTCACTAATACCAATGAAGATAGTAGGTACTTATCCCATGATCCACGTATATTCTTTACTTGTAGTTGTTATTATTGAGATCTCAAAACATCGCTGCGGAAATACGCATAAGTATTTTAGATTTAACCATTTTACCGCCGCTTAACTCGAAAACCGAAAAATGGCCCTCTTGATATATCAAAAATACACATATTTGAGAAATTAACATGCGCCTATCTCGAAAACCCTAACTCTTTCGAAAAAATGTTCAATTTAAACGTTTCCGGATATTGCTCTATCTTTGATTATACCATCTCAGATTTTCGATTTTCGAGAAAATTTGCCCCTTCCACCCCTTCGGGGGCAGTTTTCGGAGGGAAGCAGATTTCGGATTTGAGTTTTGATGAATATTGGACCATTTCTTAAGTCTCCTTCTTTAAATGATTCAAAAATCATCAAAATCGGAGTAGGTTTACTATAACGCACGCACAAACCAAAAAAAAACATACAGTCAAATTGTAGGTATACCTCATCCGTTCGGGGTTCGTCAGTCAAAAATAGATAATAACTAGTTTCTCGACCATTTTTTTATGTAGGTATATTTTTAAATTATAACTACGCTTCAAAAATGATATATATGACATCAACATCTGATAGGTAGAAGACACCCTACGTGTGAAATGTTTTTCCACAAACATTTTGTATGAAAAAAAACTTCATTTGTTTTCCAGACGCCTACTTTAAAATTTAAACAGTTTCGTTGATAAAACATTTACCGTGTCGGTATGAATACCTAAATATTGACTAAAATTCTATCCTAAAGAATAAAACTGTATTCAGAAAAAAGTATCAGATGAGTTGGCAGTATTTATTCAGGATCACTTTTCAAACTACCTCTATAATTCTACATTGTGATAGAAATTGATATTGCACATTCAAGAAATATTAGGTCTATGACTAGAACATACCTCCTCATTTTCTAGTTTGGTTATGAATATGGCATATATTGTTCACAAAAGATTTTTCGGAGATATGTCAAATATCATTTTCTTACTCCAAACTCCAGACATGTTTGAATAAACAATAATATTATCTCAGTTTCATGTCTTGGGGATATTGGGGTTCGGTATTATACATATTGATATATAGGCAAGATAGATATTGGAAGTAGCAAAAATAACATAATGTGTTTCTAAAAACAAAACCTAAACTGACAATAGCATAGAGGGGTAGAAACAAAGTTCTTGAATTATCCTTACTTTTAAGGTGAACCTTAATCGTGTGCTAGTTTCGGATTCATAAACAAGGAACATTTATGAAATAGAAATGACAATTTAAATGAAAGGGTCGATGATTTAACGTCGACCTTAAATTTAAGGAACGACTATGAGTTTGGCTCTTAATATACGATCGCAAGAAGAATTAAAAAAAAACAAATTCTACAATAAAAATAGAAAATATGTTAATTCAACAATAAGATCTTTTATCTCTCCTCTTGTAAAATCTTGCATGGTAATGTCACTGTCAGTACCTAGCTACTAATAATGTTTTAATTCACGATAATACTATTTATTTATATGAAATACATTTTTTGAAACAATTCAATCTAAAGTTGGGCAACTCTGCTATAACTAACATAAAAACTAGATTAGGATTGACTTCATTAGATGTTACACTAAAAAGTATGTAATCATAATAATTGTGAAGTTGGTGCCCAGCACAGTGTAGATAAACATAGCAACTCAAGCCATTCCTTGATGTGACCCGCCTTTGCCGCCGTTGTGTGCCGTACTATAAACGGGGAGACACGAAATCGGCTGGCATTTGGCATACTTAATATTCACAGGTATCCTTTTTATTGGTAGAACATGTCCACAAAATGCCATCTCTTCAGCAATTTTCAGAAAGAAAAATTTTTTTGAAAGCGTCTTACTTTTTAGGGAAAGGTCTAAGAGCTTTGTTTACATGAAAGAATCGACAAGGATTCAGCTCCCGTCTTCTATTAGTCATTTGTTAGTTAAGTTATAAGTTTGATATTTTGCAATCTTCCTAATCTGTAACGTGAGGCTCATCTGCGAAAATTATTTTGGATTATAAAGAAATGTACAAAAAAGTTGTGGCGGCATGCTGATACCTTATTATATGTCATACCATATTTAATGACTTTTGTGTTAAGCACCATAGAAAGTAATCGCATGAATTTAAATCGGGAGGTCGCGCTGGCCATTCCAAAGGTCCTCTCCTTATGTATATATAATGTTTAAAATATCATGCACGGGTCTTGCATACTGTGGTGGTGCCCCGTCAATCTGAAACCACAACTATTCGTCTGGTAAATCAGGATCTTGACGATTAGAATATAACTGGGCTAATGTGGGAATTAACTCATACCTTAAAAAATGTAAATACGGTACGTTAATGGACCCTGGACTAAATATGTTCCAAGAACTTTGTCTTCTACTATTCCGGTCCATACATTAAGCATATTGCGTGTGGCTGTCTCCTATAAAGTGGGGATTTTCTGCTGCCCAATATCGTAACATTTTGACGATTAATGTTCCTGATTCTAAAGATGATAGCTTCATCAGTGAACATTATTTTGGTTTTCGTTGTACTTTGCCATTATCGTTCCACAAAATTCTTAAACGTCAGTCTCCATCATCTTCGTTCAGTTAGTGTATTAGATTAATTTTATGTGAGTAATATCATTCTATTTTTAAATATTTACCCAGTGACCAACGGCTTATTTCAGAATCTTCCGCCAATTGTTGGAGTAGTGAGTATGAATTGTCATGCAAAGCAAGACAGGATATTGAGGCGTACTTCATTTTGGCCAGTTACCAGTTTCTCAGAACTTACTTTCTATTTAACTAACTGCAGACTATGTGGTTGGGTCTCAGGGAACATATTATTTAATAAACAACAAACTTCTTGAGAACGACTTGAAACTAAATAAAATCGTTAAAATCTGACAGATTATAATATTTCAAATTGAGGTTAGTTGTAAACAACACTTCTCATGTTTCTACTTTTAAATTCTCGTATTTTTATGACTGACGGATAAAAATAAACAAATTAGGTATCGGTAGAATTTTCAGCAGAACCCAAAATTTAAAAAATGTACAGGGTATTCATTTTTTTAAAAGTCAATAATCTCATAACTTTCAAATGATTCAGCCTGTATAATAATCGTCGTCAAAGTCAAAGCATGCGAGTTCATGAACCAAAATCGAAATGTCCCAGAGTTTCTCATACCTTACCGAAGCACTATCTATATAATATTTAAAAGCGAAAGCTCACTCATTTACTCATCACGAAATCTCAGAAACTTCAAGTGCATAGAAGTTTCAAATTTTGTATAGGGGTTCTTTGTAATTATATAAGCACCATATTACGACTTTGCACGTATTCATTCCTTTGAATTAAAAAAGTTCGCTTTAAGGCAACATAATTGCTTTTATATTCTTACAACTAATTTTCTCTCGATTATTTATGATCAGTTTTTTTAAATTTCCATTAATTTATTAATATCATTTCTTTTTCGCAATCTGACGTTCAGTATTCAACAGCGAGGTTTTTTTCATATTTCTAAGGCCTTTTAAAGACATGTTCATATAAAGGGTGTCCTATTAGTGCGACAAAGTAGAATAACTTCCCTATTTTCAGTTATTTTAAAATGATGTAAATATAAAAGTTGTAGGGTAACACAAGCCCCACATTTTAAAATTATTTGGGACTATGCATGGTGTACCAAAAAACCAGAGCTGCGTTTTTTTAAACTAATCCCTCTAAATACTTTTACATTTTTGAATTCTATATAAAATAACGAGTACAATGGTCAACGTTCAACGTTTGTTCAGGAGCTATAAGCAATTGAAAATCGACAGTCTAGCCTCTTTGACAGTTATTTGTTCCAAAACGGTAAAAGATGAAGAAAAATAAATTTCACACTCCTATTTTAGTTTCTTCAGATTTATATGACAGTGGTTGCATAAATGGTACCAAATAGTACCATATTTGGTACCACCTCCGGTACCATTTTTGAGAACGCTAATCAATAGGTCCGAAGAATGTGAAATCTATTTTTCTCTATATTTCACCGTTTTGGCTCAAATAGCTGTCAAAGGGGCTAAGGTGTCGATTTATTGATTGTTTATCCTATCCTAAACAAACAATTGAAAGTTGATAAATGATGCACTATTATACTTGTTATCTTATGTAAAATACAAGAATGTAAAAATATATAGGGTGATTCATTTCAAAAACGCAACTTTGTGATGTTCTGTTTTTTTTGGACACCCTGTATAGTCCCAACGAATTTTAAAATGTGAGGCTTGTGTTTCTCTACAATTTCTATATTTAAACTATTTTAAAATAATTGAAATAAATGATTTTGATAAATTGTGTAATTCAATAGTTGGTGGAGTGATAATTCCCAGCCATCTCACACAAAAGAATTGTTACGATATTCATATAAGCATTTGTTTTTAATTATTACGGTTAGATTTATGTGTTCAATACAAAACTATTTAATGTTGGCAATGATTGATTGGGAAGTATTAGCTGAAATTTATTGCCCTTTTTAATTGGATCATTGCATATGATAACCTGTTAGATAGAAACCCATAGGAAATTTTAAATTACAAGCGGCAAGTGAACATATACATAAATTTGAAAAATTAAACCGATACATGTTTTTAGATAAATTGTTAATATTAATGCAACAACAAGAGTTGCAATCGTTTACAAATAAATTAAAAAAATCTGGTTTGTCCACTCACACGACTTTCCTACCGCTCGCAGGCAAATTCCAGTGAATGAAAAATTTTACTCTATTATAATACTTTCCTTACAAAGCGACGATAATAGCAGTAGAAAAGTAAAAATCCTCTGGTCAAATCGTGCTTCAACTCATGCTTCTTTCAGCATTTCAAGACAAACAACAATGGCCATGTAACATTTTTTCGCAAGATGAAACGTTTAGCCAGAATCTGAAGAAACATGTGGAAAATATGGAATTTTATTCAAGCATAACTTTTTTTTGTGCTTTTTCCCAGAGATGGCACTGTGTGTGGGTGGTGAAGGGCTCTCAGAAGAATACTTTAGGCAAGTTTAATCAAAATCCTTAGAGTCGTTTACGCGCTACAGTCTTGAGCAAATCACGTTTTTTGGCTATAGCTCAACACCCAGTATATACAGGATTCTCATTCAGTGCCACCGGCGAGTGACCAAACCAAACAAAATAAAAAAGAAAGCAACAAAATACACCGATCCGTTCGTAAGATAATGCTGTCACAGACAGACGGTCGGACAGACAGACAGACAGACCAATGGCTGAAAATATTTTTATTAGACTTATTAAACTCTGAAACGTCTACATTTCTAAAAATCTCATTATCGAAAATTTCACATGATTACAATTCTTTCCTTATACAGCTACTATAGTAGCGTAGGAAAGTAATGATCATGTGGAAAATATAATATACGAGAGGCAGCAACTTCGTCTGTGAAAAAAGCTATGACACCACGTGCAAAATTCAATATTTAATGATAATCAAAAATTATGGTACTTTTGTTTAATTTGGCCGTCTCATATTTTCAATTTTCGACAAAAAATTGCTCTTCCACATAGGGGAAATAATCATATCACATATTTCAGACTTCACAATTGCGATACTCGGAAACCGTAACTCTTTTGAAAAAACGTTCAATTTGAACGTTTTCGGATATGGTCCCCTTTCTAATTTTCAAATATCGAATTTTCAAAACACATATTTCAGACTGTAGGGCGGAAACGTATGATTATTTTTAAAAATTTCCAATTTAAACATTTCCGGATATGGGATTTTCGTTAATTCTGTCGTCTCGGATTTTCAATTTTCGAGAAAAATTGCCCCCTCCACCCCCTTTGGGGGCGGTTTTGGAGGGAAGGAGATTTTGGATTTGATTTTCCTCAATATGGGACCATTTCGCGATTCTCCTCTTTCAAATGAAACAAAAATCGTCTAAATCGGAGTTCGTTTAATATGCAAAACGCGCGAACAGCCATAAAAAAAAATAAAAAAAGCAATCTTACAACCGAATTGTATATCTTCTCCTTTTTTTGAAGTCGGTCAAAAATATTGTTTTCTTACTCAAATCCATTAATTCCATGTAAGGATATTCACAAGAAAAAATGACCAGAATGTCTACCTACATGGATTTATGAAAAAAATATTTGATGTAATTTTTCTTCCGCTTTTGACATTCGGGAGTAATTTCACTGGGAGGGTAATGATTTTGACAAGTGGTCGTGTTTCTGAAGATACTGTCTACTCATAATGACAAAAAAAAATAACAATTTTAATTGGCAAACATCAAATAAAACTACTATTTCCAATACATTTTATGGCATTTTCTTTGACGCCACCATATAGCCTATAAAAACTTTATGAGGAACTTGTTCATAAACCCTAGTTTAATGATTCTCGTTGTTTTCTGAGGATATGCTATGAAAATTTTTATGAATTTTCATGTGAAAAATAAGTAGGTAGTTTCCGTGATGGCAGGACTGTGTGATAACAATGAAATAAAATTGGAATAATTTTCAGAGTTACATAAGCTCATAACTTCGAAAAAGCCTTTCGAAGGCTTAAAAAACTTTTTTTCTAAAATAGAAACTGTTAGGTTTTATCGAACCTATGATTGCTTAAAATATTTGTACTCGACAACTTCTGGATAAATCTAACGATTTTGTAGGTTAGGCCTGTCTAAAATGTATTTCACTCATTTCAGAAACAGCAGCTAAAGTTGTTTATCACTGTAAAAGCTATAAATATGAATTAATTATCTTCCCATTAATAACCCCATTTCTGAAATAAGGGCCCTACAATCATGACAGAATTCTACTAAAATTAAAAATAGGTGGTTACGTAATCGTAACGTCAGATGTATTGAATAATGAACAAATGATTAAAGGTGAGTTTATACAGTAAATAAAATAAAATAAGAAACAAATTAAAATTGAAATAAGAATAATCTCAAAAAGGTTGGTTTATACAGATGAAAATAAAATAAGAAATAAGAATGAACCAATCAAATCACAGCTTTTTGACAAAAACTTTTGTGTTTTATGCAAGTTGAGTGTTCTCTGGTGGTTGATCATGCGCATTATCAGTTTCCAAACAAAATAAAATAAAATAAGAAATAAAGATGTCCCATGGAAATGAGCATGTTCAACTTTCTTATTTTATCTTAATTTGTTCTTATTTTATTTTATTTACTGTATAAACTCACCTTTAGTTAGAAACTCTGCTTATGCATTATAAATAATTTCAACATGAGTTTTTAGATAAAATAAAAAATAGTAAAACAAGAAAGAAAAGTATTCTCCTACCTAAAATGAACAGAAAGCTGGTACCAAAATTTAACGTTTTATTGCAATGAAAATATTTAATCCACTTCCCTATGAATTGAAAAAAATGAAATTGGATGGAAAGAAAATTTAAAAAAGGTTAACAATT
This sequence comes from Crioceris asparagi, assembly GCA_958507055.1. Taxonomy (NCBI): domain Eukaryota; kingdom Metazoa; phylum Arthropoda; class Insecta; order Coleoptera; family Chrysomelidae; genus Crioceris; species Crioceris asparagi. Next base: position 33,198,236 of record OY293829.1, on the reverse strand, counting down.
TGGATACTTGAGAATAATTGTAATTTCAAATAAATGTAGAAATAGTATATATCTATTAAATTTATGTATCAATCAAATTAGGCAAACAAAGATTAAATTACAATTATATTTATCAAATATTGTTTGATAACTACATTTAGGTTATTAGTTATAAGTTATTTGTAATTAATTTGTAATTTATCATGCCAAACTGCACACAGATGAAATATAATCTCCATTTACATTACATTAGAATATGGAAAAAATTCTTTTGTGTAAAACATTAAGGGCGCCAATTACTAAGTAAGTAAAGTCTGAGTGGAGAGAATTGATCCAAAATTTAAAGATGAATTTGCGAAGGCCTCATCTAAAATCAACTGAAATCTGATTAAATATGTACTTGTATTTAAAAGTTACATTTAAGTAAATTTTATATAAAAGAATTACAAATAATATGTATGTATCGCAAACCGTCTGTGTGAACATTATTCTAAATTCTTCTTCTAAATCCTTTATCCCAGTACCAAAAACTCAATAAAAAACAAATTTAATACTTATTCAAGTGTTGGCATGGAAATAAAATTCCAATTTTATTCCGTTGACATTCTACATAATATAAGATCTTCAAGAAATGAACCCTGTCTTACATTCAACGACAGTTTTTAAGGAAAACTGTGTTGTACCTACCAAGATACTTATCACAGATAAAATTACAACTCTGCAAACATCTCAAGTTCATGCTTCAGTGCGGTGAATATAAAATGTCGAACTAACACAGCGTGATATTAGCAAGAGTTGGAAGACCAGGAAAGTTGCGTTGCTAAACCCTTTTTAGATTTTTTATAATAAGTTGAACAGCTGAAATGGTTGTGATACGATTAAATTGTGCAAAGTAGAGTTGCATTTATTTATACTGTGACAATTAACTAATTGGAAGTAATTTTGTATTCAGCAGAATAACAAAATGCACTCTGCAATATTGGACGAATGTTTTAGAGAAACATTTCTATTCAGAAAAATATGCAGAGGTAGGTACATTTTTGACGAATTACTGATGTTCATTGGTAGAATTCATGAAGAGTGACCTTATCTCTAAAGATCCTTACTACTCGTGTATACAGGTTCCGGTATCTGATATACTTCGTACCTATATGAATTTTAAGCACAACAAACCTTTCCCGAATTTCTAACGCCTCTTGGAATATCGTGGTTTGAAGCTCAGGTAAATTACTAGAGGGCTTACAAAATATAGTTTATAGTTTATTTTATTTACCCATGATATAAATACATAATAAATATAACATAGTATGTGTACAAGTTATTTGAGCAAACATGGACAGGGTTCAACTAAGTTGATCTTCCACCCCGCCTTTGACAACACAAATGACTTATATTTATTATTATTATAAATGTACAATTATTAAAGCTATTCAATATGACCACCACCTAGTGCAATTCATAATTCAGTTCTCCGTTGGAGCTCTCGTTCCAAGTTATAGTTCTCCATTTTGTTTTTTATTGAAATAGATAAATTATAGGCATGGCCTTAAAACAAATTAAGCAATAAAATTCTGATGGCAATTAATGAGCTGATAATCTATCACTTTAAACCACAATCTTTAAATAACCATTAGGAAAGTGGAAAAATTAATAAAATAATTTTAACTTGAAATTAGCTATTGAATTCATGTAAGAGGTATTTTTGATATCTCAAAAGACATTCTGTAATTTGGTTGTTTATAGCTGGTTTCGGACTACACAATTTGTGAGGCTCTATTAGGGATTATTGCTCATGGTAGTTTTCCACTGCCTTCCCAGTGGCCATCTTCTGCATAGTTTCGTGAAAAACGTTCACGTCTTAGCTGATATCGAATCGGGATCTAATGCATGGTAGTGCGACGCGCAAACTACCACGCCTCCGTGACTATTCGTTCTACCGAGTTAGTTTAGAGATCTAAAATTGTCATAAAGGTCCTTCTTCTTTTCAATAGTTTCGGATATTGAAAATCCCCCTTTTAGTTGATTCATAGTCGTTAATGTTTCTTTTTTTATGAAGCGTGCATGCTTGGTAAACGTGGACTGAGTCTGCTGATTATTTTCCACTTGAAGTTGTTTCTATTCATTCTGTGATGTCCGTGATTGCATCACCTAACGCGCAGAAGTCACCTTGGCAAGTCTGTGAAATAATTGTACTATTCAAACCATTGAAATTTTGACATAGAAACATGGACCGCGCGTTCACTATCTCGTTAATAAGTGGTAAATGACGAAACGAGTTTGAGTGAGACAGAATAATAATTGTAGGAGTCCGTAGCTGCGGGTCGAATTCCGAGGAGTAGCTGCGGGTCGAATTACGAGGACTCCGAATTCCGAACTGACCGATACTTATCCCCACTCCAACAGAGCCATTTGACATATTATGCATACCTTCTTAGAGGCATTAAACACTAAAGTAATAAACCACAGACATAATAAACAGCAGCTTCATATGTATATTTCTATTCTCTAGGCAAGGTACTCGTATGTCAGCGCAGTCGGTTTGAGTGGGGATAAGTTTTGGTCACCTCGAAATTCGATGTCCACGGATTTCGATGCCCAAGTGTTTCGACCTCCTCGGAATTCGACGCGCAGCTACATTTCGAATTGTAGGGCCAGTAGTTTATGTCCGCGCACTGGCTCTGTCTCTCTTAAAGGACAACGAGTACACTCAATTTTGTGAGAGATGATTCAAACATACATTTCATCAAATTATCAAAACTACGTAGATGATTTCTATAAGTGCCAGCTTTATAAAATAGTTACTCAAAAGTCGTTTGAATATGACGTATGTTATTAATGTTTTGTTTTTGATTAGAGTAATACCATTTAGCTAAAGCGATAATGAAAAGCAAAAGTTGTGATTTTTTTTATGGTGTCTCCAATATGTCATATTCAAATTCACAATCATATTATTGATTGAATATCAGCACCACCACATTATAAGCAAACTGACGCCCTATTTTGCAATTTGTAAAATGAATAAATTATACTTAGTGGGTATTTCAATGGGAATTAATCATACCATAATTATTAATTAACGTTTGCTAAATCGACTTTGCCTCATGTTCAGTTATAATAACATGACTGTTTTGGATATTAATCAAAACAATTCGGTTTATTTATTTGAAATATTATCTGTTCGCTTGAACTCCCTAAAGAGACAATTTTGTACATGGAATATTTTTGAAATTGTTTAAAATAGGAAACTATGATTGCATATTGTATTGTAAGATGGAACAGTAGCTAAAGTCTTTATTAATTAATTTATTCATCAATGAGATATATGTAAGAAAGAATGTCATAATGGAAAGACAAATATTTGCAAAGATGAGCAAGAAGACAAAATAAGATTGAATAGAATGATTCAGTTTTTGCAGGAATCGAGCTCTAAATGAATGGATAATCCGCTCATTTTAATAGGTCTATACCCCAGCTTGGTAAGCTGTGTCTATACAAGAGAAAAGTGTCATAAACCCTTGCGTAATATAATGTTAAATTGTTTGACTTAAAAAACAAATAAGGCAAACATAATATTACAGATAATATTTTGAACCTATACATTTTAGCTTTTTGTTAATCAAAGTTAAAAGTATTTCGACATCAACTGGGTCTAAAATGTTTACCCAAGCCGCTTGCCTGCATAGTACTTTGGTTTCTATAATTCACTGTTTTGTATTTTTCAAAACCAAGCTTGTCCGAGTTAAAATGACTTTATCGAAGTCTACCACATCTTTTTAACTTAGTCTAAAAGTTTTAGTGAATTGAGTTAATTAAATGTCAACATCAACTATTTATTTCCTTGTACCTTCAATTACTCTGAATGTTTGAGCATTGAAGTAATTATTTTAACACTATTCATAATATTGCAACTTGCGCTGCATTACACTTCTATGCCGTTTTCCTATCGCCATAAAAAATGGTATACGTTTGTTTTTGAGGCAGAACGTCTGCCATATTTCCTCAGTAAGTACATTATATTTATTGTGTTAATTTACAACAGAAAACAGAAAAGTATATCATTGAAAATTACCATGTAAAATACTATTGTATTGACCGAGGAACCCCGAACGGAGGAGGTATACAATTCGACTGTCTGCTTTATTTTTTTTTGGTTCGTGCGCGCCTTTTATATAGTAAACGAGCTCCGATTTTGATGATTTTGGATTCATTTGAAAGGGGAGGCTTGAGAAATGGTCCCATATTCATAATAATGCAAATCCGAAATCTCCTTCCCTCCGAAAACCGCCCCCGAAGGGATGGTGGAGTTGGTATAATTAAAGATAGGACAATATCCGGAAATGTTTAAATTGTACATTTTTTCAAAAGTGATACGGTTTTCGAGATAGACGCATGTTAAATATGTATTTTTGCTATGTGGAGAGGGTAATTTCTTTCGAAAATTGAAAATTTTTCGATACTACATGAAAGATTATTTGTAGCAAAATTTATACTGAACATTTTTTCTTTAGAGTTACGGTTTTCGAGTCAAATCGGTGTTAAAATGGTAACATATAAAATAATCAAGCGTATTTCCGCAGCGATGCGTTGAGATCTCAATAATAACAACTACAAGCAAAGAATATACATGGGTAATAGGATACGTACTATCTTCATTGGTATTAGTGAATGTTCAACGATTTTGGTGACTAATGTTAGGTACATTCAAAAGTGTGAAATAAATATTTTTTATAAAAAATTGGACCGACTTTATTAGTTGATGCACTGAAAAGTATAAAATAATATTAATTCTATTGGTGATGGTACTTGAGAAGTTGGTGCCAAAAGTTATCAATCTAACTGCAACTGCACAACTTCAAAAGTAACAGCACCAATAGAATTAATATTATTTTATACTTTTCAGTGCATCAACTAATAACGTCGGTCCAATTTTTTGTAACAAATATTTTATAAAAAAACTTTTGAATGAATGACCAGCCGATATTTCTACAAATAAATATATTATGAATTAGGATTAGGAGTTTTCACAATTTCTTCGCATTGGTCAAATTTGGAAGCAAATCTAATTATTCATCGTTTCTATTTTCGTATATTTGATCTGTCTGCCGTTGGTCAGCGATCAAGAATACATCTTCTATGGCATAGCAATAATTCAACTTTAATTGACAAGTCATCAATTATAAAGAAAAGTCAATTTCTCTTTCGACGAGATCTCGCATGAATATTTATGTGATATATTTCAATTGGAATAAATGGGTCGGATGTTGGTTGTGACCAGAAAGTCTGCCATCAGAGCGGTTCATTAATTCTTATTGAGGTCGAAAAAAAGGCCAAACAAGAAACAAAACACTGAATTTGAATTTAATTAACATGGTATGTCAGATATTGAGAGAAAATAATTTATTTTCCAATTGTTTCAATCTGGTCAGGGATTTTCTTTATTTCACAAGGAATTTTGAAATTTACTTCGACCCTTAACATCAGGCAACCACAATTATGAAGGAATATCAACTTCCTCATATTTAAAAGTCCCTAGTTAGTGTTTTGTAGGATATCTGTGTGTGTACCTATGTCTGCAAAGGAATGTCGGATATTGATTGTTGATTAAAATAATGTTTGAGAATTTTTGACGAAACACGGTCTCTTGCGTTGCCCTATAAAAAAGACCAACGGCATCAAATTGATGATGATTGATTGAAAGACCTAATTATTTGTAGCAACATGTATAATGAACATTTTTTCCTTAGAGTTAATGTTGTTACAACGGTGGTAGGATGGTAACATGTAAAATACTTATGCGTATTTCGGCAGCGTTGTATTGAAATCTCAATAATAACAACTACAAGCAAAGAACGTTAGTGAACGGTCAACGATTTTCGTGACTAATGTTGCCCTCAAAAGTGAGAAATAAATATTTATTCAAAAAGCGTTACATTGCGATGACACACAGGCATTTGCAATTCCTAATGCTGCTAGCTTCTTCAAATATCATATCACTATCTTTTCAATTGCCTCCAAAAGTATGACAATTTATTCAACGCCATAATTTCCCTTAATGTGCGACAAGTGGCAACTCAATCTTTACCAATTTTATAAAAGACAAACAAAACTAATAAAATGAAAATATGTATAAAAATAAACAGAGATGAAGAAATGGAAGTTGTTCTTACAAAAATTGGAATCGACATTATTATTTGGTGAAATGAAAAATAAAAAATTCACCAACTAATAACCTCGGTCCTAGTTTTTGTAAAAAAGCTTAATTTTAAATTTTTCAATGTATGTTTAGTCATCAAAATGGTTCAACGTTCACTTATATCCCGAGGTATCAAAACATCGCCAAAACACACATATTTCAGACTTTACCACTGTTGTAGGTTATTGCAGTGAAAAACTCTGAAAAATGTGTGACTACGCTATATGATCGGCGCAATTTTTTTCGAAAATTGAAAATATGAGACAGCCAAATTAAAGAAGAGTTTATAAATAGCAACATTTACGTTGAATTTTTTTTTTTAAAAATAAGGTCTCCAAGTTACAGCAGGTGTTATCTCTGAAATATTTGTATTTCCGCGATATTTTGAAATCTCTGAATAAGTATAACCAACGTATTTTCTTTGTTGAAAGTTAAGCGAATTTTATAACTAACGTTACACTCAAAAGAGCAAAATAAATATTCTTTACAAAAAATTGGTCCGATTTCATTACTTGCTGCACTGAAAAATACAAAATAATATTATTTTTTTTGGCACCAACTTCAAAAGTACCAGAACCAATAGAATTAATATTATTTTGTATTTTTCAGAGCACCAACTAATAAAGTAGGTCCATTTTTTTGTGAAAAATATTAACTATTGGTGGTCTCTTTTGTAATTTCCCAAATTTTGTATTTTGGAAAAATTGTCCCCTGCACCCCTTTTGGGGGAAGGAAATGTTGGATTTAAAATTTGTTGTGGGACCATTCATTAAATTGAAAACAAAACTCGAAATCGGTGTACGTTTATGTGCTATACGAAGCACGCGTACGATCATAAAAAACACAAAGGTGTATATCTCTTACGGTCGAAAATCAATGAAATTAAAATGACATTAAATGACTTCATTTATTGGCTATTCGAATTTGGCTGGATTGTAATGGTGAGAATAAACTGATCAATGCTTGCGGCTTTCTATCATCATTGTATACTAGAGTTAATCACTATGAAAAAAAATAAAGCTAATTTTACGTGCTGATTGAACCCTACCATCGGCAAATGAACTAGTCATTTTGCAACCCATATGAAATGGTGGGTGGGAACCGCAACTGCATAATTGCGATTCTATACCAGTCACAAAATAAATTCCATAGGAAAGAGCGAAATTCGCCAGTTTACATAATCAGCAGAATGTATTCAATTACTAAGAGTGAGAGCCCCCTGATGCATATTTTCACCAATTAGGCTCCATTCAGCAGGGTAGAATGTCAAGGGTGGAAATTTCACAAAGATCGCGTTAGTGAACATGCGGTTGCTTTCAGGTTTAGGGTTAAAAATAACATGTGTAACAATTTGTCTAATTGCAAGCATGAAAAAATTGGACACGTTGGGATTGGTAGCAATTGAAAAATTATGCATCAACGGAAATGTTTTTGTTTCAATTATCTAGATGCGAACTGAATAAGACAATATAACAATTACGTAAACGAGTCCCATGTTTAGAACATGAGCATGGATTTTATATAAAATTCAGAAAAAGATGAAAATTACCAATTAAAATTTGATTCATACCAAGATGCCAGTATTTTAAAATCACGATTGTGGGATTCGCTTCTTTGACTATGTTTATCTTAATTTTTGCAAATAAAATACTTAGAAGGAGTCATCTAATTCTAAAATTTATCCTTGACTCGAGTATCTTTTAAGTTTCTTGTTGGGTGGCTGAGTTATGTTATCAGTTATCCAAAATAAAGGCATTCGCTAATTGCCAAACGTATTCATCAAAACCTGTTGCGGTTGGGGAAATTTCGTGAAAAATTGTAGGTATATAGGTAGTTAGGTTACCAATGAGAAATATGTCTAATGACAATTACATATTGGACACTTTATTAGAATCTTTTTGATTTATGACTGCCACCAATATTGCTATATCATTATGCATCAAATGAAACCAGTCCGACGTCGATATCACTTTTAGTGAAGCAGAAGATATAGACACCCCTACCCACATAACAATATACATATATGTCTCCATGGACACTTCCTTAATTATCATTGTATCCAACTCTGAAAACTTAAAACTTTGAAATGTGGAAATTGATAGGACAAAGTTTAGAAAGATCAGCATAAATTCCTAAAGGGAATTTAAAGAACGATGCAGTGGTTATCTAACCTTGATTTTTGAAGTCGAATATTTTTCCCAGCAGTTTATTGGTTCTTTATTTAGAATAGATCGCTTAGATTTTGGACGAAATTTTCTGAATATAATAGAAACAAATCGGAATTCCCTATTATATTTAATCTTTCTTATGTCATTCTCATATCCAATATGAGAATATAATATAACTATATTTATCGAATATCAGCTTGTTTTTATTGATTAATATCTAAATCAATTCCCAAGTATGTTCCTTATCGTATTTGTAGATAAATATTCTTGTACAAAATCTTATCCACAGATAGTTGATGTAAACTAAGATAATTCACACCTCGCAGTTTCAATTTTAATGTATAAACTAAATAATATATGATTGGAAGAATAAATAAAAAACATTCCTATGCAAAATTTTAAAACATACCATCATAAAGTATTACACATCGGCCGCAGATGATAGAGTAGGAAAAAACACACAGAACACTTATAACGTGATTTTAAAATTCTGTCACAGAACGATATCAAGGTCGCCGTCCCGTCGTTCGTTGTCTCGGTAATGTTTAAACAATGGCATCCAGTCTGGAAAGAAACGATCAATTTTCCGGATATATGAACTGAATGGCTGCATCGTCACACCGTAACTGATTGCTCATGCGTTTCATGACACACACACACACACAGACGAAAAAGACCATCGAAGTCTCGTAGGTCGATGTATCTCATTCAACATAATCGTCAGAAAAAAGGGCACTTGAGATAAATTGCGGATAAATATAGATTTTCCATTGCACGATAATTTCCTGATGTTACATGTGTTTGCTTTTTCGGATGTAGGTATTGGTTTTTTTTTAGTGATAGATTAGTCGCTTCAATTGGGTAGATATATGATAAATTTTCGAGACCGTACATCCGATGAGAACGCTGTTTTGAAATCTCTGAATATAAATGATCGGTCAACGACTTTGATGACTTATGATACTCTCAAAAGTGTAAAATAAAACTTTTTCACAAAAAATAGGACTGACTTTATAGTTGGAATTTTTGAAAAAAAATTAAAATAGTTTTTATTGGGCATTTAAGATTTGAATTGTACCGATGAGTATTATTGCTATCTCTCCTTTTCTTGATTTGATCTAAACTTATGTATATCTGTTTGCCAGCAACAGCAATTCTATAACATATTACTGTTTGTCTACCACAACACAAAATTAAATTTTAAATTAGTATTATCGTCTGATGTCTGACAATTGCGACAGCTGACAGTGAACAGCGTGACATAACATATACTCGATCATTCCAGTGACGAATCCCATTGTCCGACAATGTCGTTCCATGTCGAAGAAATACTTTGATCTTGCTTGAATGAGATAATATAATTATTCAATATTTGATCACACTTGGAGCTTAACAGGCGGCGAGTTGTCTGCGAATTAAGAACGAATTCGAAATTTCAAGTCTCTAGACCGTATGGGGCCTGAGAAATCGCTGCGGAGTTCATCGATACAAGAACCGAAAGTAATAAAAACTATTTAAAAGGTAGAAAATAATTTTAAATCCACGGGTTCTGGTACCTTTGAATTTGGTGTCAAAAGTCTTATATCTGGCTATAAATGCACAACTTCAACGGCACTTGTAGATGGAAAACATTTAAATGACACAATAATATGATATTTGAATTTTTCGCTGAAATTCTAAAAAAGGCCACTACGTAATTGTTCTAGTTTCTATCTCTGGAAAATATTGATGAGATACGACACGACCATATATCTAAGACTCCGATTTATGGACACAACTGGATTTGCTACATATAAGCAAATATAATTTCTTCTAGAATAATATCTAGTAGGTACAAAAGAACATCTTTAACCGACGACAAGTATTGTGGTGGATTGCACTTAAAAAGCCAAATGCTGAGAACAATAATTTTAATTCAAAAAGTGCCCAAAATAATTTTTGGTTTTGGATCCAAGCTAATGCCCAGAGCAATTGATAACAAGTTGTTCGAAATTTAAATACTATACCTAATAATAAAAGTTTATGAAAAGCTTTTGAATTAAAATATTTCTCAAGTCTAGACGATCGGCTTTATTGAAGAGTGGACGCTTAAGTACATACCTAATGCGTACACATATTCATATTCTTTTTGACCAACGAACCCAAATGGAGGAGGTATACAATTCAACTGTCAGCTTTTTTTGGTTTATGCGCAAATTTTGATAATTTTTGATTTATTTGTAAGAGGAGACTTGAGAAATGGTGCCATATTCATAAAAAACTAATTTAACACCCAAAAGTGTGAAACACAGTTGCAGTTAAATTGAAAACTTTTGGCACCAACTTCACTAGTACCAGCCCCCATAGAATTAATATTATTTTGTATTTTTCAGTGCTCCAACTGATAACGTCTGTCCATTTTTTTGTAAAAATATTTATTATGATCTATGGCGGGACTAATTTCTAAATATATTTTTCAAGACATAATATGCATTTACCATAAATTTTTATTATTATGGTTGAGAGTTTGCTGATGTGACATTAAAGCAAATAAGATAAAACACATGCTTTTAAGGTAAAATCATTGTCTCCACGTTAAAAGAGAGGCAAAATAGTACCGCATGTATTTGAAAGAAATAAATTCAATGCATATAAAATAGAGCTCTATATACAACATAATATTTTGAGATATTTTTATAGTTGTACCCAATACCTTTATAGAAAAATTACAACATTGGTTTTCAGTACTGATACTATCCTGACCTTATTTTATAGCCTTATTAATTTATCTCAAATAGTTACAATCATTCGTCGACTTACTTCAGGTACACATCAGTCTTCTCAACTAGATAAACCTCATTCTAACCCAATGTGAAATCACTTATAAAGACTGGATTTTATTTCTTCTCCAGAATAGCGCCCTTCCTCATTCTCAGATAACGGCTTCCATCAAAATTAGCCTACATAGTGAAATGGCCGACGGCCGCAGAACGTGGCCGCATAAAACACTTTTAAATAATCCTGAAAGCGAAACCCAATAAAACCAGGTCTACCACACGCTCTGCCCTCACTCTTCTTCTCGCTAACCTAATGGCACAATAAATCCAGACCCAGGGCCGAGGGTGCTGTTCCAAACTCAAACTCACTTGCTGTTGCCGCCTATACATGTATATACCTATCTACCTACTTCAAATTCTTGTGTGTTTGTATCCATATATATGGCCCAAATGAAAGTTTATTAAAATAGGGCGAGAGACAGTCCCCATCTAGCGTCGCCCCAGACGCCCACCAAAACGACGGCGAAATTGTTTCCGAAATTGTTTATGTTTCTATTAATTTAGCGGAAAGGTGGTGGTATATTAGGGGAAATTACCTTCTAATATTTACTTGTAGGGCGCAACATGCAAAGGCGACATAAAATTTTGTTTAGGATTTGGGGTAATTTGGCCTTATTTATTAGACAAGGTAAAAGAAGAAAGGAAAACTGTTGCGATTGAATATTTTAAGATGAACTGAGTTCATTTTCATTTTTTATTAAGAAATTTACTTCAAATATTAATTGTTTCTTTTGTACATGATTATTTTAGATTAGAAGTTTGTTTCGTAATAGGAGCAATCTGATGTTAGAGTGAGATAGACTGATAGTTCAAAGAAGACAATCAATCCATCCAGAGTCATACTGGTGTCCAGCAAGGTCAGCCTTTTTCAAGATGTTTGTAATATCCTAGGAATGCTTAATAAGTAAAAACAAATGGCAATTTATGTATGTCTTAGAAGAGTTTCTGACTTCCTATGCTTCTCTACGTAGCCACATGAGATTACACAAGTTGCATATCATAGCATGAGCTCGTGTACGACGAATATTGACGAACAACCTTAAATATTTGTTCTTTTTATCTATCTTCGTGATCATGATCTGCTGTCTTTTTTGAGGGAGCCGCATTTACAAAAGATATATGTATGAAATTTTACACGATTTTTAGGGCGAGTTTAATCTCCTTGTTTCCAGTCTTCTTGGGTATACGAATCCAAAAAAACTACTTGAAAATCTATTGAATACGAGTTCTTCTCTGAAAAAGACTGCAAATTTGCTAAGGTACATGATTGCTTCAGAGCACTTGAGTCTGAAATTTATAAATATTTTTTACAAAAAATTGGACCGACTCTATCAGTTTTTGCATTGAAAAATACAAAATAATATTAATTCTATTGGTGCTGGTTCTTTTGGAGTTGGTGTCTACAACCTACAACAACAAACTACAATGGCACAACTTCAAAATTACCAGCACTAATAGAAAAAATATTATTTTGTATTTTTCAGTCCAACAACTGATAAAGTCGGTCCAATTTTTTGTGCAAAATATTTATTTCACATTTATGAGTGTAACATTAGTCATGAAAATTGTTGAATGTTCACTAATACCCAAAAAGTTATAGGTAGGTTTCGCTTGTACTTGTTATTTATTATTCAGAGATCTCAAAACATCGCGGCGCAAATATACATATTTTAGACTTTACTGCTGTAACTCGAAAACCGTAACTCAATTCAAATGTTGCTACATATAATCTCTTCTTTAATTTGGCCGTGTCATATTTTAAATTTTCGAAAAAAATTGCTCTTCCACATAGCAGAAATACGCTTATCACATATTTCAGACTTTACCGAAACTATTACTCTTTTGTAATTTTCAAATCTCGAATTTTCGATTTTCGGAAAAATTCGCCCCTTCCACATAGCTGAAACACATATTTCAGATTGTAGCGCGGAAACGTATGATTATTTTAAAAAATGTCTAATTTAAACATTTCCGGATATGGAATTTTCATTAATTGTGTCGTCTCGGATTCTCAATTTTCTAGAAAATTGCCCCCTCCATCCCCCTTTGGGGGCGGTTTTTGAAGGGAAGGAAATTTTGAATTTGATTTATCTCAATATGGGACCATTTCTCTTCTCTTCTCTTTCAAATGAAACAAAAATCGTCTAAATTGGAGTTCGTTTTCTATGCAAAACGCGCGAACAGCCATAAAAAAGGAATCTTACAACAGAATTGTATACCTTCTCCTTTTTTGAAGTCTGTCAAAAATAACCATTGACAGCTAACGCTGATCGACATTCCATTGATTTAGATAAGAATAACAAGATAAGAATCTGGACCAAAGTTACACCGTATGTGGTCATTTCATCGTTTTGGGTGTCTCCATAATACAAGTGGTTGAAATAAATTGTCAAATAGCGGAACCAAATGTATCTGCCAAAGATGAATATATTTCGGGAATTTATTGATATGCAATCATGTGTATCAAACAACCTAACCTAACTTTACTAAATATGGGATTTATGTATCGACTTTGAAGAATTCACTATTCAGATTTATAAACAAACACTTGGTATGACACTTGAATTACATATCTGTTTATCAAATAGATGTAAGATATAATATTGTAACAGTGCTTTCTTATAACAGGATCCCGCCAAAAGAGCTGAAATGGATAATCCTATATCCAACAAATGAAAATCTCCTTGAATCGACATTAGAGTTAAAGAATGTGGAATTATCCAAATTTCCACATATCGAGTCATGAAGAATACAGGCTGAATCTAAGACCATGCACTTTGTTGGTCCAAACTGGTACAATACCCATTTTTATTTTGCACTTATGAACCTTGATATCTCGCTGTACACATATGCCAATTGCTTCTTGATGATGTTTTATTTTCTAAGCATAGCACTCAAGGAACGACTGGTTTAATCTATGAATTTATAGCATGATAATGCCTTAGACGTACTGTTTATCAGTAGGTACATGCACCTAAGAAGTGCAGGCGTTCTGGGTTCAATTTATCCAATTTGTATACCTTAAGCTGAGGCCTAAATTGTTTACCGAATAGCTCCGGGTTTTGTATAGATTCGAGAAGTTTGCCCCGGACTTTCATTCAACTGTCCAGTAGATTGTGAAACATCGGTACCCATTTTCTTGATTAAGTCATGCACTAACTTCATTGGCATGTAGAATTTTAGACCATGATTTTTCTTTTGCGAGGGTTCCTCCAGTCGGTTAGTTCGGACAGTTTTCAAAATTTGTTGAAGTGGGATATTCTTCCAAACAGCTCTTCCAGCATTTGCCATTTGATTAAGTATACCAATAATGACCAACATTTTGCAAGTAAATAATGCCAAAATTTGGTGGCGCCTCATTTTGACAAAGAATTACGGATTACATTGCTTATAATTAATATTTTAACTCTATTTGTGAAATAGGAAATTTGTATCTCACTCTAGTATTTTCTCGCCGACGAAGTCCAGGGCATCAATTCTTATTAAATAAGTTTCAATATTTCAAGCAACATGAATAAATTTAAAAATTAAATTATGCTGTTTGCTTTATACTTTTTCCTAGGAAGTTCTGCTGGTAAGGACTACTCTTGTTTCAACTCGACAATTACCTAAATGTTTCTGAATATTTTTGTAATTTGCCTTTCTTATTAATAATAAAACATTTATGGATCAGTACAGTATTAAATAAATTAGTGGCGTCACGGGACGTCTAACTAAAGCAAAGCTTTGACGCTTTTTTGACCGACGAACCCAAACGGAGGAGGTATAAAATTCGACTGTCTGCTTTTTTTTGTTTTGGTTCCTGCACCCGTTTTATATAGTAAACATACTACGATTTTGATGATTTTTGATTCATTTGAAAGAGGAGTCTTGAAGAATGGTTTCATATTCGTGAAAACTCAAATTCAAAATTTTCTTCCCTTCCTAAAACACCCCCGAAGGAGGCAATTTTTCTCGAAGATCTGAGGTGGCAGAATTAAACATAGGACAATATCCGGAAAGATTAAATCTAACATTTTTTGAAAAGAATTATGGTTTTTGAGTTACAGCTGTGTTAAAATCTCAGATATGTGTATTTTCGCTATGTGGAGGGGGAAATTTCTTTTGAAAATTAAAAATCTAAGGCAATCACATGAAAGACAAGATTATTTGTAACAACATTTATAATGAATATTTTTCCTAGAGTTACGGTTTTCGAGTTACAGCGGTAGTAAAATGGTAAAATCTCAAATACTTATAATTACAAGCGTGGGTAATAGGATAAGTACTATCTTCTTTTGTATTAGTGAACGTTTAACGATTTTCGTGACTAATGTTACGCCTAAAAGTGTGAAATAAATATTTTTTACAAAAAATTGGACCGACTTTATTAGTTGTTGCACTGAAAAATACAAAATAATATTAATTCTATTGGTGCTGGTACTTATGAAGTTGGTGCCAGAAGTTATCAATCTAACTGCAACTGCACACAAAAGCAGCACCATTATGTTATATTATTCTTGTTTTTAGCACCGTAAACGAGATAAATTAAGTATATGTAAGCAAAGCTTGGCGAAATATTCTGAAACGAATTTGTGAATGTTAATTGAATTGGTATATTTGAAACTTTTTCAATTTAAGTGTTTTATTTCTTGTTAACAGTTTCAATTGAAGCAGTCAATCTATTATTTGTCCTTCCTGTGTAATGGTTTGAAATATTCACAAAATCGAAAATGAATAGATTCGGCTTGGAATTGAAACATCTTTCGACCACTATAGAACAATATCACAGAATACCTTAACCAAACAGAAGCGAAAGTACTTTGATCTTTGTGGGGAGAATTTTCGTGACCTTCAGTCTCTGCTAGTTGTTATATCTGTCAATTTTGAGTGGCAAAACTGAATTAAATGAAATGATCGGGGCACCTAGTTTCAGAATACTTTTCGATTTATCGTTTCGATTGGAAAATATAACCTTGGTTTTCTTTTCAGTTCGCCTTTTACTTTTGAATGTTATTAAAATAATGCATCCAGTACTTATATTTTTCATCCACTTTATTGTCGTTAAAAAATATTCTGGGATTTAAACTTTTGCAATATAATTATGCAAATTCATGTAGCTGTTATCCTAGAACATTTTTTTAACTCTGAAGGCATACGCAGCTACGCAGTTCCTCCTTGGGTGGACATATCTTATTGCCACTATTCAACAAATTTATGTAATAATTAATTATTCACAAGAACTAAAATTAAATCAATCAAGTCAATATAAATATAACACAAGAACAACTATTCAGATTGTTAAGACAAGAAAAGCACACAATACAGTTGATTCATTTAAGGAAAAAAAGCGGGAAGTTTGAATTTGACGTTGACAAATGTAGTACTTTGCAAAGAAAGGTCTGTCATACAAAATTTGGACAGGAAGGCGTAGTTGCGTTTCTGTGTTAAGGTGTTATCTGTCACTATTTAGAAATGACTTATGACATGGATTTGATAGAACTGATTATGAAAACACAATCATCAATTTTTATCGATATACACAACATAAGAAGCATTCAATTTTATTTATTATGTGTGATTGCTTATTGCTACAGTCGAACGTTCGCTGATTTATCCGAACACACTAATTAACATAACAAGTAATTCTAATCTGATACTAGCAAGGCTACTTGGATCGCCCGATATTATCTTACAGGCAATTTCAATTAGTTAGAGAGTATTAGTCAATTCAAATTGCACTGTATGGTTGACTCGTCTAGGCCCTTTATTGTTTTTTTTATATTGGAAGAGAGAAGAGAAAATACAATGCAATATTGGTTTTGAGACATTTTATTTTCTGTCACAATATCATAACTGAAGATCTCAGTCATGTCCCTTGGTATCGCAGCAACATCGCCAAAAACTTTCCCAGTCGAATATTATGAAATTTTCGGCAATTTCCCGACTTTTTTCCCCTACACAGATCGTGCAGATCTCTACTACAAAACGGAATAACCCGAAAGCGTCGATTCACGGCGGAATAAAAAAAGTTGGGGCCACATCGAATTTATATAAGGATGGAAATGCCTATATAAATTTAGTTATTTTCCGAGTTATAACTTCAGCGGGAACAACGCTGCATTTCCCAGGCGTAGCACGTATTTTCCCTCAAGATAGAGAACCTTGCATGTGTCTAGATCCAGACGGTAGCCTTTGGGACGCCAATAATAGTTAAGCGGTGATAGGAGTCGACCACCAGGGGCGTAGATGCGGTGTGGACAGCGGGATATGACGCCTAAGAAAAAATAGCCGAAGAAAACTTTCCCAACTTTATACAATTTTTTGGCATAAGCTAGAGCAGATATTGGTGCGTTTATGAACTGTCTTTCACAAAAGTGTTCACATAACATATATGAGGTTGATTCTGTACATTAGGCAGTACTTATATACAGATCTACAGACTATATAATAGCATTTAAATTTAATTTTCTCTAAAAAAATAAGCATGACATTCAAAAGAGAGAGAGAAATATATCTAAATGTTAGTTAAGTTAGTAGTTGGTACAAAAGTCTTTATACATTAGATGGATATCAGTACAAAAATCTATCTAATAAATTGTTCTGAACTCTCTCTCGCTCTCCAAAGCTGCGTTAGTCCATGCACTTCTGGAACACGTATGCGTTAGTTCAATTCTTCCCAAAATTATTCGATTGGTTTTCAATCTAGCGACTGGGGCAGATGAGAGAAGGTGTAAATTCTCCTATGCTTCACACTATGGGTAGTGTGATTAGGATCATTGTCTTGTTGCAAAATTCATTGTCTACCAAGGACTAAACAGCGCTGGGTTGCAAATTAGTGCGCGATATATCTTAATATGTCTTATATCTCATCCATTATATCATCAACAAATTGTACCAATTACGGTTGGCATCATATTTTCAAGTGTTAAATGATAATTTTTTGAATTCAACACTTTCACAGAAACATAAAAATAATCAAAATACCCAACTAACAAAAACGGTTCTTTATTTCAATATCTACATGCTTTTCTTGAATTTGGTATCTAGACTAGACTACGATTGCCGAAATATATCCGTTACCAGAAATAATATCAGTCAAGGAAATCATATTGCGATTACCTAATAATTTGACATCCGTTTTCACTACATTTTTCGTCTTAAAACATTTTGAAGCTTTAGACTATAGATTCTCTACTAACTAATAAGGTCAGTTTTGACAAACTAATCTTGACCAACAATGATAACTATTTAATTTTGGTACTTCGTCATATTATTTGCGTTTTTCAAGACAATTTGATTTAAACTGAAGACAGACCATTTTTGAAGTTCACAACAAACTGTCTTTGTATAATAAGAAAACAGAAAAATAATCTTGCTGGAAATAGAATTTATAGGAGAAACTCTGTGCATATAAAAAAGTGTCCTTCCAATTTCGATGTAGATAATATTCATGAAGTTGAAATAAAAAAACAAAGTCTGCCAACTTCTTTTTGTATGTTATATTTTCTGATTTACTTTCAATGGAATAACGAACAAAGCTATAGAATGAAAAGATTCTTATCAACACTTTAATTCTCAGAGGATAATAGCAAGTTATTCGCAATTAGGTATGTATAGTAATTCTTCAAATTATCATTTTAACGCTTGACAATATCTTTTCATTTCGCTCCTTCCAATATAATTTCCATAAAATTAACATTAAGTTTTATGAAGAAGTTATTTTGGTTAATGATAATTACTACAAAAAGGCGTTTCAATTCATAATTTCTAATTTTCTAAATTACTTCACCGTCATTTCTTCATTTTCTTTACATTCTGTGGTGACTAATAACGTGGTAATTGACAATTTTATGAATATGTTAGAAACAATTTTCATGATTCCATTTACCCTATGCAGCCTCGTTGAAATGTTTTTATTCAAAAATAAATTGAACTTGATGATCTCTGTGTAGGCATTAGCTTCCCAATAAATAAACATAGCGTCAATTACTCGCTTCAAATGGTCTTGAGTCTAGCAGCAAGTTTATCTTAACGTTAAAATTTATCGGTGTCTATTTATAATACCCTCACAGTTTATAAGATGGTATACAGTAGCCTGGCTCTTAGTCGAAAGCATATTTGTCTAATGTAAATGGCCGTTTGTTCAAGTTTAATGAAGAAATATACACACTATACTTTTTCTAAAGTACCAATTCCATTAATTTAAAGTTACGTTGTACTCAATACGCTTACAGAGTTGCAATAGTAGTTAATGACTGTACCCATCGTAATTTCTCGTTATTTCGTTGTTCATTGTTTCGAATTTCAAAACGAAATACAGTGTTTTTCATACCTAAAGATGGAAAATATATAGTTTGATGTCTAGTTTGTAGGAAAATTCGACCGGCTTCTCTCATTAATGAAAATTGCCGGAAATTGTTTATGAAAATCAGAGAACAAAGTTTAAAAATATATCGATGTACCGAATTGCCAAATAAGAATGCCCGGAAACGGTTACAGAACAGCTTCTAGAAATACATAGAAATGACCAGAAATATTAAGATCCACTGAAAATATAAAAATCGTAACCTTGGTCATATTCAGTATAACTTTGATTCAACAAGTTATGCCCAATCTTTAACAAAATGAAGGAGGTGAATAGGATCTTGTTTTCAAAAAATGCGTAAGTATAAGTCCTGTTATGAGAACTCCAATTTCGTTAGTTATCATCGCTGATAAGAACATTTCACCGGTAATAAAGGGCGGTTTTTTAAAATCGTAATTTTTTCTGAAAATAAAACATTATTGACGAGTCTGGAGCGTTTTACAAAAAGCCTCGTTTTGCCTATCAACAGTGATTTAGATTGATGTCACATTAGCACTAGTGTCGCCGCTATAGGTCATTTTATAGAATCTTATTAGGGTAAGTTCGCTGGTTTTCGAACAATTAGTGCAAATTTTAACTTTAAATCCAAACCTAAGCGCTTTTATTAATTAAATAAAAAAATAAAAAATGTAACTTTTGCCGGTTTTCGACCAGTCATGTCCTGAACTCGAACAGCGTTTTCCCGGTTTTCGACCGCCATTCTTTCACTAGTCTTTTCTATTTGCAAATAAAAAATATTAAAAAGAAGCTAAAAAAAAATTATTAAATTTCTTAAACATAGGTCAGATAAGATAGATTTCTCACTTCCGAAAACAATAGAAAATTACATTCAAGATAACAAATAACATTTAAAACATGAAGAAAGGACTAGGCACTATTAATTTTTTGAAAGATGAAATATTATTTAAATTTATCGCGTACACAGATTTTTTCAATGAATATAAAAAACATATACTTAGGTATATTTTTTGGTGCATACCTTCTATGGTATTCCGTACGTATCAAGTGCAACCATAAGGGACATTTGCCTCATGCAATATTTTTGTCATTTTCCTCTTTGCAATTGCTTAAAAGCTCCTCTTTACAATTTGCACATTTTGCTTTTTCTTCAATTTCATTTTTGGGAGATAAAGCTTGGGGCTGAGTTTTGACCCTCATGCAACCAATACTGGATCTACCAAAAACCCATGATACGGGAACGTTGTCCACCAAACTTTTCAGTGGTCTCACATATGGGAATATCACTAACGCAATCAAAACTATGAGTACTGAGCTATTCTTTTTTTCATTGCCCATGCTGATATCTGGTATATAAGTTTCTAATTCCTTTGAGGCCTGAACTTTAACTTTTTTTAGTATTGAAACTATATCCCTCATCATCAATGAAGATTCTTGTTGGATCTAGGTCATTGAATCACGATATAATGTATTGCTACTCACACATTCTGCTTCTCTGAGGGCAATATCTGCATGGTGCTTCAAAATAATTAAAACCATTTTTGTCCCGGTTTGCCATTTTGAAAAAATAGGTTTTCCTTAAATCTATTACAATTTTTAATATCAAATCTAACAAATCATTCTTATTTAAATCCATTACTTGGTTCTCCACATCTCCTAAAATTGGCAATGGAACAGTGTTTCTTTTAGCCTGATTCTATATACGAGAGACTCTCTAGTATCCTTGGCCTGATTGCTTTTGCCTTTAAATTTAGCTTGATTTTGCAACAAAAAGGCTTTTTGAAGCTTTACAAATGGTTTGAGTTCCAGACAAAGAGGTGAAACAAATTAAAAATTAAAAATCCTGTTTGTCAAAAAGGCAAAATTAAAAAAAAAGATCAGTGGTCGACCTTAAGAACTATTTTTAGACCATCCACAATTAGCCAAAAAGAACGGCGGACGACAAGCGGGCCTATTTCTCGACCACTAAAAATTACCATTTCTTCGAAATATTAACTATGCGGAATAAAATTAGAAAGAGGTTGTCGACAAACTGACTAGCAAATATATATAAACTTGAAAATTGCATTGCCCTAAACAAAAAAAGAATATTTCACTTTGTAAAATTATGAATGAGATAGAAATAGAACGTTTATTTTCTGGTTTTCGACCACCAAATGGATGTTTGTTTCTAAATCTGGTTATCCCACAACCGTTTTTTTTTTCAATAAAAATAGCAATAAAAAACAATTATACATTTTTTCTTATTTAAAAATATCTTATCGAACGAAAATAGATGGAATAACAAAAACAATATTCAAAATATCTAACTTATCGACTATTACAGGAGTCACTACTAATAAAAATATCGCTTCAAAAACCTCACATCAACGAATTCCGTACTCTAGCTCGAGAAGATCAAGAAGAAGAAGATATTTTTTGGCGCGATATTATTGTCTTCATAACCTACAGTAGGAAGACAAATTCGAATAAAAGGACGGACCATACACACTTTAAATAGTTATAATTTTCCTATTTCCCTGCAAAAAATACAGAAGTGGAAGAAAACCAGCAGTGGTCGGCTAACAGGCGAACTTAGCCTATTTAAATTTAATTTACCAATTTTCCCTAATCTATTATTATATTTTATTATAAGTTATTAACAGGATCTTTTTGAACAAGATTCTTTCTTTACCTCACCTCTTAGTTGAAAAGATAGAACAAATCCAATATTTATATATTTTATAAAACAGCGTTTTAAATTTTTAAAATGAATTTCGGATATTTGAATGAAGATCTGCTCAATGGTGTAGAAATGTGAATTTCAAATGTATTTTAGTCAAGGTAGCAGGTTTAGGTAACTTTGTTTGCGATAAAAAATACATATTTATACAAATTCAAGAGACTATAACAGCGTCGCAGAAGCTTGTTTTATCTTTTGTTAAAAGCGTTTCTTTTGATTGACGTGAATGTTACCGTATATTCAAGAGACATAACGATCAGGTTATTTTCTTCTCATGTTTTAATTAATGCATATGTGAGTATTTGTTGTGAAATTGAAAGCTTTATAACGAAACGCTATATCCAATGGGTTCCATAACGATACCATCCATATATGCGAAGATATGAATAGCAAGTTGCTGTGAAAGCTTTGAGTTATTTTCATACTCACATTCATACGATTTTCTAATGATGAATAGTATAATACTTCGGTATTTTCCCATATTCAGGAAACACCCCCACGTCACGATATTGCAATTTCCTTACGTACGTCTACAAACAGGGTGTATCAAAATAAATGGCGTAGATGTTTTGAAACAACTACCGATTTCAGGACCCTTTGAGCAAAAAATACGTATTTTTAGCTATTGGATTGCGAGCCTATCTGTACCTATGTCTATCTGTATGCCTGTGCCTTATATCGAGTACGGATGGGCCGATTTTTCTTGCTTCCATTCTTGTGTTGCACGTTACCGAACCCAATGGCCTGTAATACAGGATGACCATCATGCTCGTAATAGTTGCTGAAAAATAGCCTTGAAATGTGATTTACAAGATTTTTGCGTCAAAACGGCTATAAGAATTTTATTGAAACTTCTCATTAGTATTCTCCTCGACGTCCTTCACCATTTCTGGGAAAAAGCAAATGAAATAGAAATGTTGCCACAAGTTTATAATATTCTGGCTATACGGTAGGCAGGACATACGGCCTGATTTTTTTATATCAGTTCATTTTTCCACAAAAACAGGCCGAGTTTGTTAAGGCATCTTGAAATAAATATAACAGATTTTAATAATTTAATAATTTTTGTCTGTTTGGGTAAATAGATAAATAAATCTTTAAACAAGTTCTGTTCTCTTTGGAAACAATGTTTGTTCATTACATTCATTAATTTCTCGTCGATATGATGTTCTCTTCCTTTTCTTTGACTATTTCCACATGCTAATCTATGAGGAGAAATAACAATTGACAAATTCTGGCAATCTCCTTATTTTTTACGCGATGTGATGACAACTACTCTAGAAAAACACAAAACCGCAACAGGCATTTCGGTTTTCCTCTGAAAATCAGAAAATCCATTTTATTCTAAATGTCATCTCTAACCAATAACGATCATTATGTCATCACCAAAAACAACACAGGATAATAAAAAAACACAGAACTAAATTTTTTTGTAAATCATCACAAATTAAATAACTGTTGATTTGTATATCGATTATATGATTTTAATATAAAACAATGCAAACCGAGGTTACATACGTAAGAAGAAGCAAACATACAGTCGAATTGTATGACACCTTCTCTTGCGAAGTTGGTCAAAAATAAAATATATTCCTCAGATTACTTAAATATTTTTACATCTTGTTATTAAATAGCTCATGATTTATTCCATAAAATACTTCTATTACTATGCTTTACTGTATACTATAAATGAACGGACACACGATTTTATAATAAAATTAGTAACTGGTGTAAATTACTTGAAGAATAATTACGTAAACAGATATACCTATTAAAAAAGAGACACAGACAAAGAATATAAGTAGCTACATTCTCCGTTTGGGAAGTTGATCAAAAATGATAGATTCACATTCTATGTAATCTTGTTGTTTACTTCCAGTATGATTGCAAATTTTCAGAACCGAAATGTGAGTTGTTTTCTCAAAAGTTCTAGTAGGTTATTGATTGTGAAGCATCCTGTATATGTATATATATAAAAAAGAAGAACCCAGAGAATCAATATGACGGCAGCAGAACCGGAAATGCATGAGATGTGAAAGCGCGAACAAAATATTATGTGGGTCTGGTCTAGTTGGGAGGCTTTAGAGCCACCAAAAAAAAGTTATGTCAGCAGCCTCAAGCTTATACTTTTTGCGTCGCCTTCCACCTATCTGTATGTGGTCTGTCTCTCTCTTCATATTACGTCTCTATTTTCTGCACCCTATAAGCATGAGGGCTTTGTTTGCGACTCCTTTTTTCGTGCTTTATCATGATACATTCATAAAATACGCACACATTTTTCTATATTACAGAGCTAATGAGTATATTATATTATATATTATATGCCGAGGCGAGATGTAGATAAAGTCATGCAAACGTTAACTACGGTGATGGGGTACCTAGTTGGAATGATTATATATATAATTGAATATCGATTTTGATTATCCATACGACCATTTATGTACCTACATGTCTACACGATGTCACATTTATATCACACGAGGTCAGTGTATGTACAGCCAATACATATATTCTGATGGCTATAATGGCTATAATTTTTCCGTTACTCAGACTGGTCCTTCTTCGAAAGGCATGTTAAAACACTGATTCCGATTCAGAAACCATTTGCATCTGTCTAAACGTAATGTAACGTATGTTCGCAAATAAACGAGTGAATTTCAAGAATAGGCACTTGGGCGACTTGAAAACTCTTACAAACCAGACTTTGGTCAGAAGCCATTCGAACTTTATTTAGATGAGAGATGCCGCTCAATGTTAATATATCTGCTGTGACTGTTTTCATTCAAATTCAGTCAATCATGTTATTTATATTTTTCCTAATCTTGCATATCTGATTTTCCCTTCTTCTGATTTTAACCTTGGATATATTAAAACTGAAATGTTTTCTGGCAAAACTGTTTCGGTCAAGTGATTCAACGTTGAAAAATACTTAATAATCATTTGATAGACGTTATAAAACAAGGTATTTTGCCTATCGGAAAGCAATCGGGCCATGCGTTTACAAGATAATTTTGGTACAGATCATTGAGTAGTATCGTAGTGGGAGAAGCACGCATGTCCCAAAACTGGCATCGTTCCATCCAACCATACTGATAATATATTTCTGTCATTTTGGCAAGCAGTCTGCGTTTAGTGTTTTTTGTTACTTTTTTCTATATTATTCCTAGCTTAGGAGACTTATTGTGTTTGAAAATTAACTATTTCTTTCAAAGAAATATTGCATGTTGTGCTGTTGCAGCATATAGACTGTAGAAAAAATCATCACCTACCTCACGGTTTGTAAGTCTACCAGTGCACCGGTAGCCTTGAAGTTGGTGACGATAAATCATAAAAGAAGACTCTCTGCAGCCAGCAACATTACATCAAAATCTTTATGATTCCTAAATTATATTGGTATTGTTATTTAATACTTTTCAGTGCAACACCTAATGAAGTCCTTCCTAGGCTTGCTTCTGAATACCACTCAGCTGCCTTTAAGTGCCTATCTGCCGTTACCTGCGCCACCACAGCCATGTCTGGGGCCACTATACACTATCATTGGCCTCATGAGCTGTGTGTGTAACCATATATGATCATTTCAGAGTCTGGTCCCTAGTTCTTACCAAATATCTGTCAACGCCTTCCTAGGCCAATTCTGGACTTATGCATGGTAGTTTTTATGTGGAAATTCGATCTTAGCGTCTGGTCAATTGGAATCTCCACACCATTAATCTGCGGCCGCTGTTGACCTTGTAGGTGCCGCTTTTTAGGTAAATTTATTATAAAAATGTAGATACCTACCGATTGCGATCGTTTACACTTTTGAATTTCGAAAAAATGCAATGGCATGTCTATAAGTAGGTCCAAGAAAACTTTTTTTGTTCAAAAGTTTATATATTTTGAAACTATTTACCCTATACCGTTACCTATACCTTTAGAGGTCGCAGTTCTGGAAGTTTCAAGTTCAAATTTGCTAAAAAAATCAATCTCTTAAATATCTCGGCCGAGTTCGTTACTGGGCATTATCAGGTAAGTAGTTTCAAAATGGCGACCGCTTAAACATTTTGAAAAAATAACAAAAAAGGCCGTACTGTAAATATTACCAAAAATAATTTTGGGTTATAGATAGGTATAATCAGTACCTACAACTTTTGTTCGAAGCAATGTTTCATAAAATGCACAGAAACAGAAAATAAGGAAAACAAAATAATAAAGAAAAAATCTATGGATGTTCAAATTTCAATTCAATGAATTTTGAGAATTTTAACTTTCCGTTGGCTACAGGCCGTCGGGATTTTTTCTAAACGCAATTAGTGGGGTTTTGTGTAGATTCTTTGAGATTTCTTTCTACACCATTCACTTATTACATTTAATGCCTTTTGAGTACGTTGCCAAAGTGTTTTTGGAAATAGTTCTCTTATGATTGTAGCTAGATCGTCCGTATACCCCAGGCAATGAAGAACATCTACTGGTAATATATAAAAAAATCGATGATAAAAGTTAGGAAGGTACTCAACGGGGATTCAATCCATTGATCTTTCTTTCTAGCTTTCAGCCAGATCATCATCTCCACCAGCAACAGCTACATTGAAATTTCGTGGGTTACTACACGGTTCGTTAACATATAAATTAATGCATGGATGCGAGAGCAATTAATTCTTATTCATAAATCTTATATTGATACACAACATAATTGTGCCAATACTTCGAATTATCACTACATAACTATGAGAATAATGTTTTTTTTTAGTAAAAAGGTTTCTAAAAGTTATATGATCTATAAGCTGAACATAAGAAACTTTCTGTTTTTGCAAAAGTTTTTTTATATCTAGAATTCGAAGGGATATTTCGAAGGAATAAGCCTCATGAAACCTGAAAGTTGAATACGGGACCATCTATCAGCCATCCTCTTTCAAATGAAAAGAGAATCATCAAAATCGATGTCCGTTTACTATGTGTAACGAAGTTACATACATACATAAAAAAACAAACATAAAGTCGAAACTATTTCAATCTCTCAACGCGACACCCTCTTATTAATAAAAATAAAATTGCCATAAAATAACTTGTGCCGTTTTTTCTTTAAAAAATGGTCATTGAAGCTGTTTAAATGTTTGGGTGAAAATGATGGTGGTTTTGAACGATTGAAACACGCTTATCATCATATAAATTTAGAGACGACCGACCCGACCACAAATCGAAAGTCCTGGGGCAATCATTTACCCCGTGAGCTCAACCATTCAAATAACTTGCATGCCTCGTTTTCGTTAAAAAATAATATTTAGTTTTCAAATTGACTTGTTTTTACAATAATAATAATAATAATACAGGTAATATGAGTATTATATGCTATGTTGAACTATGCAGGGACTAAGTTTAATTATTGAATTCAAATTGATGTTCTGTATGTACCTAAAACGATAATTTGTAACAAAACCATGATTTACACAAATAATAGAAATTGAGTGGATTGCTGGGATTTTATAGACAAATGAAATTCAATCTCACTCTCGATCAATAATCAATTAACATCTCATGAGAAATGTATACAGGATTGACATAGCGAGTGAAACTAAATACCTAACTAATTTATAACAAGAAATTCGGTTTGATACAATAATTATCATATTCTGAAGCAAATTTATAGATTACTGTGGAAGCAACAGATTCGATTACTTTTTGATTTAGGTAGGTATATAAACAAGGAATGTTAGTTATTGGATGCAGTTTACTAAATCTCATAATACATTTCTTAGTCTTTAATATGGTGTAAGTGTCAAAACTCATTAATATAGTACCTCTAGATATTGATTTTCTTTGTTACCTTGAATAATTTATAACTGCAACAATACCTCAGTGTTAATGAACGTATATTTTATTGAGTTTTGGAAGGCATTTAGGCTGGTTTAGTTTGCTCGTAGCTTTTAGCAATGTTGCTACTTCACTACTCAAGAATGTGTTGTGAGATAATACATTTTTCGTAACACCTGCCTGGAAAGTTCAACTTTTGAGAACTGATTATCGTGCCGAAAGTACTCGATATATGCACACTTGACGATAACATGCAATTTTATGATACTAGTGTTTGTGAAGTATTTTCCCCCGCCACATCAGGAATTACTTTACGCACTAGTGCGAAAAGTATTGATTTTTCATATGCGAGCAGCATTAAATTTTTCTACTGTCAATGCAGTGATCAAAGAAATAATGACTCTATGAAATTAAACTTCCAAAGCGGGTATTACAAAAAATGATGTCCCTATCCTAAATGTGAGCAAAGGGGCGAAACTGACAATCGTGAAACAGCATTCGCTTCTAGGTATATGTTGCAATATCTCGATTGTCCCTTCGCCCCTTTACGCACTTAGTATGAACTACTATTGTATGATTTTTTTAACCAATCAATTACTTCTGTGTTTTGTGGAATCCTTAGTTAAAATCGTAAATAATAGGCAATGGTACAGTGAGAAACTAAAGTAAATGATAAATTATCTATTTCTCAAATGAAATATTTTAGAAAAATCCTCAAATATGACGTATTTTATTTCCATTCGCTCATTCTTCCAACTATCATGCATGTCTGTGACGTTATCACTGTTCAACATATGATGACATCGACTGAATTTTTAAATGGACCTCCCTATATGTTTTTTCATTTTCGGATTGTACACTCATAGGACGTTTCCAAAATATAGCATACTTATGTTCGATAATTGACGGTATTAAAGATATGAACATTTTAAAATCAGTGTTTTTAAGATCTTTAATAAATTGAAAACAACAAAATAATACAACCATATTGTTATGCTAATAAATAAGTACTATTTTCAAAAAAATGGACAGACGTTATTTGGTGGTGCACTGTAAAAAAATACAAAATAATATTAATTCTATTGGTGCTGTTACTTTTAATGTTGTGCAGTTGCAGTTAGAATGATAACTTTTGGCACCAACTTCACAAGTACCAGCACCAATAGAATTAATATTATTTTCTATTTTTCTGTGCACCAACTGATAACGTCGGTCCAATTTTCTGTATAAAATATTTATTTCACACAAGAAAATCGTTGAACATTCACTAATACCAAAGTATATTGTACTTATCCTATTGTTCACATATATTCGTGTACTTATTATTGTCATCAAAAAAACATCAAAATCGGAGTACGTTTACTATCTATATAAAAGGTGCGCAAAAACCAAAAAAAAGCAGACAGTCAGATTATATACCTCCTCCGTTCGGGGTTCGTCGGTCAAAAATAGATTACAGTAACTTCCCATTAGAGAGTAATAAAAAATCAAATTTCTTGATTATATTGAAGCAGAATAATTTTCATTATTGTTATTTCGAATAGTTCAGGTGCCTTTTACAATAATTGGTCTTTCCACCACACCGGTCTAATGTGTCTGCATTGACTTTGTTATGGAAAGGTTTCATTCGGAAGGGCGCAAAGTTTTGTCGAGAGTAGAGTGATTAGGACATTGTATGGATGCTGCTTTATAACTTTTATTGCGCGTATTTTTTTTCTTATTTTTTTAGAAAGCAGCCAGCACAAGTGAGAAAGAGCTTAGTACTACTCCTAGGCGACAAACAAGGAGTTCTACAAAGTTTACGAGTTGCGGTGTGCGGGATGTTAGTATCAATTCACGAGTTTCACGGAGTGAGTTTTGATGGATCTTTCGTGTTTTATTATGCCGCGTTCATGACGTTCTCCGGCTATCCTGCTACGTTTCACACCAAAAAAAATAATGTTTGTGGATTTGGGGAAGTCTATACCAGCGATTTTATATTTGCAGTTATGGTCTCATAATACGAGGTGTGTCTTTTGAAATACCTACTGTAAATACACTGCTTGACAAAAGAGCGACTAGGTGAAAAATATTGACAAGTGAAATTTTAAAAAAAAATTAAAAATAGTTTTTATTGGGCATTTAATATTAAACCGTACCTACTATTGCTATCCTTTTCTCGATTTTAACTATACTTATGTATATGTGTTTGCCAGCAACAGCAATTCCATAACAAATTACTGTTTGTCTACCACAACACAAAATTAAACTTTAAATTAACAACGTCTGACGTCTGACAATTGCGACATAACCATAGACGATCTTCCAGAAAGTACCTATATACCAGAGAACGAGATGTATATATACGCTCCATGCTCGTGCGTAATTCCAGTGACGGATCCCATTGTCGTTCCATGTCGACATTATAATGATCTTGGTTGAATGAGATTGAAGGAGATAATTTTAATAACCAATAATGGAACACACTTGGAGCTTAACAGGCGGCGAGATGTCTGCGATCTAAGTACGAATTCGAAATTTCAAGTCTCTAGACCGTATGGGGCCTGAGAAATCGCTGCGGAGTCCATTGACACAAGAACCGAAAGTAATAAAAACTATTTAAAAAGTTTATTGCTTCATAGCTTCTTATTTGATTCACAGAGTCAAACTTGTGAAAGAGATAGCAGCGAAAACCAAGAGTATGAATGATTTCAAAAAAATATTTGAGACATTGCAATGAACAATGGAAAATTCGCATAGAGCGATTAAGCATCGTGTAGGGGAACATTCTAAAAGGGATAAGTAATGGGCAATTTGTAAGAAGAGTAACACCTAAGGCCCGGTTATTTTTAGCCAAATCTTGCTTATCGGTAACGACTAGTATTCATAGAGATAATACATTAGAGTAGGAATGCAGTAGCGAATAGATGATCGAGGGAAGTGTTCCTACCTTGTTCAATAACAACCGTGTGTGTTCTAATAAAAAAAGGGAAAGTACCCCATCTGTCTTACCTTTCTCTTGGAACACAGTTTTTAGCGTAGCAGTCCTACGTATTAACGCCTCTTGGTTATATATTTGTTTTCGGGTGAGTATAGAGCGGAACCTATATTTCTTTAATAATAGATTCAAATATATGACTAGAGACTATGAAGAGTTGTACTTCTCGTATTTATCCTGTAAATGAAATTGAAAGTTAGCTTGACAGTCCAGGTAAAATCATTATTTTTTATTTTCAAAATAGTTTTTCAATGAGGAATGAAATCGGTAGACAAAACTAACATTTCTGAATTGTTAGGAATCATTGACATCTAACTAGAGGTATGGAATGAACTGTACCTAACTACTGATTTCAAAATCAGTTATACCTATCTGACAAACCAAACAATTGATCATAGAACGTTTTAAAGAGCTTTGATTGCCATACATATAAAATGAGCATTGACAATTCACATCTTGTGCCAAAAATATTATAGGGATTGCAAAATAGAAGAGTGTTCTTACTAAGATGAGATTAGGATGATTATATTCTCATAAATTATAAGGTTGTTATAGAACTAAGATCAGTATTAGGGCATTCATATAAGCGGAAAAATTCAGTTTCTACAAATTTTCTCACCAACGGTTTCTTTTAAGAAGGTTTTATATTTCTTCAAGCTTTTATCATAGATGTTCTCTAATACGTCTCCTCCTAAGAGTTATTTCTGGTTTGATAATATTTCTGATAGATGAATAGCTGATAATGTAATGTAATTGGTATATTCGAATTTATAAAAACATTTACATACCTATACGAAAAAATAAATAATTTACTATTGGTCTCACTAGATAAAAATAATATAAACTCTGTTCAGAAATAAAAATTGGAGTCTTCTATTGATAAACACAATAGAATAACGGCTATTAAAACGTTTTTTGCATATTATTCATAGAGCTATAAATACCTAATTATCACTTAAGTCTTACAAGAACTATAACTTGTTTTATAGACTCCTAATAAAATGGTTCATTGAGAATATCGACCCATCAGTTTTCCTATAGAGAATTCTCGCCATTTTCTACGTCATTGGAAAGTTGCCTTCTCAGCAATTTCCTAAAGTGTGATGTAATTGCAACGATGCAAGTATTCGTTCCCTACGTTCACAGTCGATTTCAGTTTTAGATATAACATAAACCGAAATGATCTTCCAGATCGACAATTCTCGATATATATAGAGATTTTATTGATACTGTATCTGAATTTCTCTAAGAACATGAGTTGTTTCTAAATATCTGGTTGATAAAAAACATTTAATACATTTTTAATAATTGCTGAAGCTTTATTTATTTCATTTACTATCAGAATTCCTAAAACGTAAAAATGCTTGGTTAAAAAAAGATGATTCCAATTTTCCTCTGTTTCAAGCACCTAGATATAATCTTTTTTATAAAATTTTATATTTTTATAATGCATTTCCACAACATAATTAAAATACCGTTATACTTTACATTTTTAACTACACATAATCATAGCATCGTGTTTCTTCGGGCGATTGTGATGTTATTTTTAAGAAATGTAAAGGCAATGGCGGTTCCTCAAATGAGGAAGTCAGTATTGAAGTTACACATGTAGGGTATGCTCGTAATCGATACCAACATGTTTGTGGAAGAAGTTAAAACACACTCTCTTCTAACACTTGAAAACTTTCTTGTTAAAGAACTTTCTAAACTTCTCCGCATTAAAACTCAGTGAGGAATATTTTTGTTGTTCTTTTCACCCCTTAATGCTAATCGAATAAAAATCTTTCGGCGAGTTTTCACTGTGGGTTGAGCCAATAGAAGAAAGAGCCAAGAATTTTATCTCAAAATAAAATAAAAATCCTTTTTTTTTACAAATTTGTATTGTTTTGTGGCAGGTTGATCTACGAGATTTAATTATAAAATCATAATCAGAATAATGTCATCTTCAGTCTTTTAGTGATGAATAACTTTCGAATACTGTATAATATACAGGATGCAATAAAGAGGAGGGCTGACAAGTACACACATAGTCTAAAATGATTTGCTTCTGAGCTATGGTCATTTAAAACTTAATGTATTTATAACTGAAAACGGTTACCAAATAACATTTTTAATTAATCTGAAATGAAATACAAACAAACATTATCGCAACTACGTTTATAAACTTGAAGAATATGCTCGAAGTGCTTTCCTTGGACATCAAGGCATTGTTGAGCTCGCCGTCTCATTGCCTGCCTCAAAAATAATCATAACCTATCTATTAACGATTAGTAATTAGTAACTCAACTAAAAGCTCTAAGTGGCCATAACTTAGAAAAAAAGTATGTATATGATTTTAGGTGGGTTCAAGTTTATACACTTGCCGTTTTTAAGCTACTTGATCAATTATGTTCATTAACAAACTCGGCTTAGATCATTACACGAAAGTTTTGTACAAAATTTGTTCAAAAGAGTAGAATTTTAAATTAGGTTATTTTTTATTCGACAGACAATCGGTCCTCATTAACAATGGACCTCAGATTTTGATGAAAACCCTATTAGCTTATTGTGAAACAATTAATTATACATTGATGAAATGAGTAACGAATTCGCCACAGACACCCCTAAATACACACAGGCATTGTATTCATTGTAGTATATGTTACAAGATTCTTGATTAATACAGATGTTTACGTTTCAGAGGTCTCAGAGTCTAAAATCAGATTTTCATCTGTATCTCTGTGACAAGATTATCTTGGCATTGATTGGCCGCTTTTATTGGTTTCTTTTTTTGTAGGTTATCGTAAGGCCAGTGACACAGACTGAACATCCGGCTCGTACTGATTGCAAGATAAGCTAAAAATCGTGTTTCGCTCAAGACTGTAGCGCGAAAACGGCTCAAAGGTTTTGATGAAAATTGACTAATATATTTATCTAGAAGTCCTCTGTCACCTACTATTTCGCGTATTTATGAGAAAAAGCAAGAAAATAAGTTATGCTAAAATGAACTGTAAAATTTTGTGAAATAAAATGTTAATTTAATATTATGGCTAAAAGGTGTCTCCTATGTAAACATTGAATATGGCCATTGTTGCTATTCTTGGCACACTTAAAAACATGAACTGTTCAGACGAATTCTGTACTTAATCGAATTCGTTTGAAAGCGGGAGGAAAGTTGTATGACTGGACACATTTTTAAATTTTACTCCCTATGTTTTCCAAACTTATGTTGAGCTTGGATTCTCAATGGATGAATTGGATTATGACAAATATGGTATACAAGGCAAGTGATGACTATTCAGTGATTTTGCAATAATTCGCCTGGGGGCTTATTCTTGACCACTCGTATAGTTGAGATCATGCGCAACTTTACGAATGAAACTTACTTTTCAATTCTTGGGCCATCGTTTCTAAACGTATTCGCAAATTTTCAGACGTTTAAATACGGGCGAAGAAATAGTAGTGCAAATAAAAGATGATGTATTATTTGCGGTTAAGGATTTTAAAGATTGAAGATTTCAAAAAAAAAAATAATTACAATGTGTTATCTGATGAATTAAGAATTAGATGCTTCTGGAGGGTTACATACGTTGTTATTTTGATTAAATTGAATGTATTTGTATCACCAGTGAGTAGTGAGTATGCATATATATTTGAAAATAAATATCTAATTGTTTTTATTATTACCTAGGTATTTGATGATCAATCGACGTACAATCTAGTGACATCAAGAAATAAGAGTACCTAGTATTAACCAAGACTGGATTAATACAACCCTAAAAGTATTTGCAAAAAGCCAAGGGAATGTGCTTATTGCTCATGTTAATTTTCCTCATCATCTAAATTCTATTATGCAGAGTTTGAATGGATATTTTTCCCTTCCGTTTGTACATATAAGTGTGTTTCGAGTACTTACTAGTATTTAATAATAATAAATGAGAGAATAAGTACCTACATAATGTAAGGTTCTACTGACATAAACTTATCTTAATCAACGAGAATCACCAGGCACAGAGTTTTGCAACTCGACATGTATTTCGTCAAGGTAGGTAGGTAATACCCTAATTTCTTAGCTTATTTTCCTCGACTTGAAAATTGTTTTTTGCAGATTCTGAATACTATTAATACTAATATTTTCCCTACCAGACGAACCTACAAATTAATGTGTTTGAAGAAGGTATCTATAAATGAGAAAATAAGTTTTTATGATTTTATCGATGTGAATTCAACTAGAATTAAAGTAGACTGACAGCACCAAGCAACATTAATTTTATAACCCGAAATGTAGGTATATCGCCAAGAGAAATATAGTATTAGTGAAGAGATATATTTAATATGTAAAGTTCCCTCAAACTCAAGATTTTATTTTCGAGAATTTGCACGGATTATACAAACTGCTAGCTAATGAAAAATGACAGGTATGCGAAGTCCCAAAATCACAATCTGTGAAATGTTTACTATGTATTATTTCATTGTTAAATTGATTCACATATTAAATGTTACCAATAAATATATTTTACTGAAATGACTATTTATTGAATAACCGTCCCTAATAATTGCGTATGATCACACAAAGCATAATGTTCCAAAACAGAGTAGGTAGATAAGTAACTAATAATGATGTAGTTGTAAGAAATTTTGTGGAACACTTGTTTGCGTGTTCATATAAGAATAGATAAATAATTTGCATTTCTGCAGAATTTGCAATCTTAATTGATAGATAAGTATTCCATACTCGCTAGAAAGAAACATTAACTATGCCAGGAAAATCATTTACATAAACTTCAATATTCTATAATTTGAGATTTAAATAAATTCAAAGTTACGTTTGTAAGGTTATGTTGTTATGTCAAAATATGAGAAATATCCACCAATGAGCACAGACTATTAATATTAAGTGCGATGTCGCCACATGATTTGATCGTTCTTATGCGATGATCGCAAGTGAGCTTGCGAATGGGTGTCAGGAATTGACATTTTAGAAACCATTCGCATATGCCCATTCGTAAAGTAAGGCATTCGCAAATAAACGTGTAAATCTCAAGAATAGGCCTCCTGGACATTTTCAATTAGGTTGAGATGTTGATGTTTTTTCTAATCAACTTTTCATATAGAATGTAACACAAACTTTCCATATATATTTATTATGTACTTAAATCTCGCTGTCAAGCTAATGTTTCATCACTTAATTTATTATCTTCCAATCGATTAGCATACCTGGTTCAAATGAATCTATGCGATAAACGAATGAAGTGTAGAAGGAGAGCTTCATCTGGTGTTGGAATCAAAAGAGGGCCGTGGAAATACTCAATTCTTTTCCACATGGCAATATGGTATACATATATATTATATCAAGGCGCCACGTCCATTTAAGTTGGGAAAAGTTTCTTGAGAATATAAATTAGACTGGAGGCATAACTACGGAAATGGGGAAAAACTGGATTAGACCGTAGACAATATGCATGGGAAAGAGAGGGTAGAACTGAGTTTCAAACAAGATTTTTATCTTTGAGATTATGTAAAGGAGACGATGGAGAATCTACTCCAGGATATATTTGGAAGAAATCATCGGATAGAGGACGAGTGACTGAATAATGAGAAAATATTGAGTTTTTTTTCAATAGACATTGAATTCTTACGCAATTGGAATCTGAATATAAATAATTTATCCATCAAAGAATAGGCAAAGGAGAATAAATCGTTGATTTACTAGGGAGAAAATGTCTTTCATAGGTTTTAAGATGAGATATCTTTCTAACTTTTTAAAGGTCTCCCTTTTGCTCCATTTTTTGCAACCGATACTAGTCGTTGGGATTAAACGTTACGTTGTTATTATATGAAGTAAGAACGTTAATATGTGTTCTATTTATTTAATTGATATATTTATTTAATTAATATGCTTTTTGCATTACATGTACAGCCTTTCATACAAATTTTCTTTATCTTTTATCAAATTTTGTTTTTCAAATTTTCAGATTTGACGTTATTGGATAGGTTTGTAAATAAAGGTACTAATAAATTAAGAGAAAAACGTCTCTTATATCGAACAATCAAAAAAAATATATTCGAACTATTGGTAAATGAGGACAATGTATTTGCACGTATTTGCTAGTCAAATGGGAATCACATAATTGTCATGAGTAAAACAATGAGTATGTTCGGATAGCCAGTTAAATGAGCCAACGGTCGACCTCAGGAATAATAATCATATGTACCTACATAATAATTGAATTTGTATGCCTGTTATGTCGACCTGGCAACCTAGAACGAGTTGCTAATAATTCTGATAATGCTGTTCGGAACTGGCGAAAAACTGTAGGTCCCATATATTTGTGATACGATGCGAGAGGCCGCCAACACTCTTTTAGAAGAAGAAGAAGCACTATACAAATGTGCGTTTTGATAATAATTGTGATTGTGTGTGTAATGTAAGCCAGCATGCTTGCCAGTGTTGATTATTTAAAGTAACGAAGATCTTATTTTTTTTTTATCTTTATTTTAGAAAAAGCACATTGTGTACAGTGTGACTAAGTGTTCTGCAGTGGTCAGAAGATGTTTTATATTCAATTTCAAGCTAAGTCTAATAATTTTTGAAAAAATTGTGTAAATATTTAAAAGAACATTCGACTGAAGGGCTAAAGAATAGATTACCTTCTTGAAACTGTTAGAGAACCTTTGTTTACATTTGCAGTATTGCAGCAATTTATTTCTTTTTAGGATCTTCTCGAATAAGAATTACCAAATCATTCAAACGAACTTAAAGTGAGAATTGATGAACAGTAGGGAAATTATGAATTCACTTCAGTCATTTTCAAATGTTATTAAGGTATGCAAAGTGCTGCTCAAAAATATTGGAAAATCAACAAACGACTTTAATTATTCTAATTGTTATTACTACCAAAATAACTTTCTCCGTTTTTTGCAAGTCGAATATTTTTCCTCTTAAAAGTGACAAACATTATCTTATTTCAGATGATTTAAGCGAAAACAATGATCAAATTCCATGGCAAACAGGGAATGAGTTTTTTTTTGGAAAGATCGATAAAGGGAAAACTTTTTCTAGTAATTCCTGAAATCTGGTTTCAATGCTCAACACACGAGTAACGCCCAGTGCGATGTGTTCATGCAGAAGTTGTACAACGCCAACAACTGCTGCGTTTTAGATGAGTCTTAGTATTTGGATGCATCCACCAGTCGCTCCGGCGATTTATCATTCTGACGTTATTTGCTGTGCCATTGTGGCAGGAATTTCAAACGACGAACAAGTGCGAATTTTACAGGAGCAGAGACTATACCTATACTCGGCAGCTGTATGTATAGGGAACTGGTCCTGTTTACTAAACACGCGCCCAACTTTCACGTCGTGTTCGCTTAGTTTTATTGTTCCGTGTTGCATTCTGTGACATGACGATTCAAAGGAGGAGCGACGGCGGCATTTTTGGCTGTCGCTGGCTTTGGCAAATTGATATATTTGCGTGTGACAAATTTGACTTCAAAATTAACTACCCTTTTATGCTCTCTTACTTGCCATGTTTTCGAGTTGTAGACCCATATTCTTTTGGGATAAATTTCACATTCACATTGACTTTGATGCTTTTCCATTTTATTGTCACTTATTTCAATTTATTGATCTTAAAGCAGAATTTTATGTCGCTATAATATAATTCTAGATCAACTGAGTTCATGTAAATATAAATTGAATTTGATAAGGTTGAACTAGATCATCAAGATTTGAGGTTTCTGCATATTTGTTGCTCGTTCTAGAATGGTTCTATTATCATGGCACCCCATAGTTTTGTTCAAGTCAAATATGGAATAATACTCATTCCATTTTGATGTAGATTATGAATAATTAGAAATTTTGAAAGTTTATTTGAGCATTCCATTTTTCCTGCTTTTTCTCATTTATGTGCCTTGAGTGGTTGGTTTATATTTCGCAGTGTCTTCTGCAAGCAAGATGCTTATTTTGTGTCACAGGTATTGTGGTATTGATAATCTAACAATAAAAAAACAACAACAAAATCGGCTCATCTGTTCCTGAAACAATGTTGCCACAGAACGACACGTAGAAGCACAAATACCTGAAATTATGTTTTTTGGTCTCAGGAAACTCTAAAACGAAATCATCTGTTGAAAACAGGACACAGAAAATTTTACATGATTAAAAAAGTTTTCTCACTGGGCTATTTAGGGTAGCGGTAGGCAATTCAAAAGTATCTCGTATATACTCCACTCCAGATCAAACTGCAACTTCCATTTGCGAGCACTCAGCTCATAATTCTTCGTAAAAATGGTACATTGTCACGTTCTTATGTAGGTAGATACGCCAATGTATTTGTCGTAGGTATACTTTTTTTCATATACTATTTTTTCCTGTTGTCTCTGGATTTTTTTTGGAATGAGCGGCCATAGTCCGTAGCAACGGACTAAAAAATGCACACGGCCAACTTCAATAAATATCCCCAACGGAATCCACACAGTGAACGCTCACTAATATATATACCTAGCTATATACTTTCATGTGTGAATAATTTAGATGGCCGTTTTACTCCAGGACATATGGAGAGAATAAAGAGAGACAGAATTGCACAAATGAAAATTATCCTGGCGCACTGACACCAGCTTTGTGTAAATAGTGGAATTATTCAACGATGCCGGCGCGATATCATAAAGTCAGTCCAGTCCACCAGGCTTTGTGACGAGTTTTAATTTTTGCTTTTATCCACTGAATGGTCTTCAATAATGATCCTCTTCAGAGCAATTTACATTCATCACTCTGTATGTGATTATATAAAAAAATATTGAAAGAGATTGATAACGTAAGGACGCTGATGTTCCACTCAATTATGGTTTTTACCTCTTAATCCTAACAAAAGCAGAGATTTTAATACTGTTCTGTTCTGGCTTGTTTTTATAAATCGTTGCCAGCACGTTGCTATGCCGGACTCAACCAACCATCAGGCAAAACTCGTCGCTTGGCTTAAAATTTTACCTCAACAATTTTATGTTCAATAATCAATAATAATAAATAAATAATTTAAAAATTACAGAAGAAAATATTACAAGTAAATTTAAAGAATGGTAACACTATGGACCGTTTTTCCATTTGAAATACATTGCCTATTCTTGGCCACACTGAATTCATAGTGTGAAACGCAGTATAGTAATGCTCTATTTAATAGAGGGAAAAAAATCTAAATGAATCTAGTAATAAGAGTTGTTTGCTTTCAGGTACAAATGGCTCTGGTTCTGTCATAATAAAACAAATATTGATCTCCATCGCTTCTTTTAGATTGTGCAAACTTTTGTATGAATTAATATTTTTTACAAAACATTAGACCGACGTTGGTGCACTGAAAAGTACAAAGTTATATTAATTCTTTTGGTGCTGGTAATTTTGAAGTTGTGGAGTTGCAGTTAGATTGAAAACTGAAACTCGAAAACCGTCGCTATCTTGTTATTTTCAATTCTACCATCTCGGACTTTCGATCGATTTTCGAGAAAATTTGACCCTCCGCCTCCTTCGGGGACGGTTTTCGGAGGGAAGGTGATTTCGGATTTGTTTTTTTCTCAAGTTTCTTTCAAGTGAATCAAAAATCATCAATATCGGAGGACGTGCACTATATAAAACGCGCGCACAAACCAAAAAAAAAGACAGACAGTGGAATTGTATACTTCCTCTGTTTGCAGTTCGTCGGTCAAAAAGTATACTACCTCGTTTATTTCCGAAATCCACATTGGACCTTGTACTGGATAAACCTTATAAGATTAAAGAGAAAAGATTAGGGTGTTTTGCAGACATTCTAAAAATGAAAGAAAATTATATCGATTAAAAAACAGGAATTAAACAGTAGGACATAAGTTCAAGACGATTTGCAAAGAAACTCTTTAAGAAGTATTTAACAATCAAAAATTTCAATTATACGTACTACAGTTATAGTCAGACTTCATTATGGGTATTTTCACGTGCTAAGGAAGAGTATAATAATTTTTATTGACAATTAATTTTACATCTGGTTCCAACATAAGATACAAGGTCTTCCATTCAAATGGAACAACTTCTTAACATTTCAAACATAGACATGAATTTTTCATAAAAGCGATAGAAAACAAAAAATATTTCGAAGATGTAACGTGACAAAAGGCATTCTTCTTTTTAAAGCAAAACTTATAAATTAGCTATATTACAATGCTTAAATAACTTGACCCTGTCTATGGCATGTAAAACGTCCTTTAAGTTCAGAAAGGGCCTAGAATCCAACCGCAGTTATAAGATAGCTAGGTCAGTCTGAGTTTCTGGTAGACTTGGAAATAATAGGTACTTAAATATTACAACTGATGTTTCATTTTTATCGTTTTTTTTATATATCAATATACTAAAATTGCATCATTCCATCAGCAATATCTGTTCTAGTACTGACGTTTCACGAATTCAATTTTATTTTTTACTTATATAAGACTGAAATCGTGACTTATATGGAATATTTTTCGATTAAATTCGTCTAGACGATATCATGTACATATAAATATTTTTACAAGAAATTGGACCGACTTTATTAGTTGGTGCACTGAAAAATACAAAAAAGCAAACATACAAGTGAATTGTAACCTCCTTCTTTTTTGAAGTCGGTCAAAAATACGGCTGTCTGATTGTGAAAATATTTTTTTTTCGATTCAATGGCACTATTCCAGCCCCTTGAATCCATGTAGCTTTTATATCCCATAGACTGTTAAGTACGATAAAATCTTTGTTGAATTGAAAAAAGAATTATGTCGTGTGAGGGCTGTAATCCATGGATGGCCATTTGAATATGTAAGGGAAACCTTTTGAGACCTTCGCTGGAGGTTGATGTTGATACTTTGGGAGAATTTTCATGAATTGATTGAAAAAAATACTGAATGACTCCTTAAGGTTCAAAAAAATAAATATAAATAGAAATATTTCGGTGAGAATAGAATCACATATCTAGATGGAAAGAAAGAATATTGCTGTTTTGATGCGTATCACCGATGCAATCTGATGAAGTCACTTGTTGTGTAGTAGTGTAGCGAACTA
The DNA here is from genome assembly GCA_958507055.1 of Crioceris asparagi. Lineage (NCBI taxonomy): Eukaryota > Metazoa > Arthropoda > Insecta > Coleoptera > Chrysomelidae > Crioceris > Crioceris asparagi. The sequence continues at coordinate 33,156,251 of OY293829.1, read as the reverse complement.
ATATGTAGATTTGAAATTTTCTCTGTCTGTCTGTGTGTGAGTTGCGCTCAATAACGCAAGAACTATTGGACTAATAGAGTTGTGGCTAAAAATAATGAGAAAATTATCAATTGCACATATTAAGAAAGTCAGCCGTCGTTTGTCACCTTGCAAATTCATTATCTACCTACATGAAGTTAAGTTTGTCTTCGTCATTATAAAAATGGTAAGGTAGAAATAGCAGCTGCTTTTATACATAACAAGCACATAAGAGTCTGCCAAAATGAATTTTTTTTACAATCTTATCATCAATATACGGTTAAAAAACATTTGTTCTTAGTGAAAACTTATTATAAATATGGAGAAAGTGTTGCAGAGACGGTTAGAAAAAGCCGTTCGGAATTTGGTAGAAATAATTTTCGATCAAAAATGACTGTTGCGAAGTTATTGAAAAAATTGAGGAAATTGGTACCGTACCGGATGTAAGAAAGAGTTTACCATCGTATTAGTCTCTTTTCTGGCAAAGCGTTCCCGAAGCTCCAAAAACATCAATCCGCCATCAAGCTCAGCAACTGCACCTCAAAAATACGATTGAGCGTAAAATTTTACCTATAGATCTTAAATTAATGGCCTACAAAATACAGTTAACGCGGGAATTAAAGCCACTTGATCACTAACCACGACGTAACGTTAATTGGGCCTTGCAAAGATAGAAAGAAAATTGAGTTTTTTTAACAACATTATGTCCAGTGATGAACTGCCGAATATAGGGTAAGAAGAATCCTCGAATGATAGTGTAGAAGCCGATGCACCCCCAGCGAGTTACTGTTTGGTGTGCTTTTTGGGCCATATTTTTTCGAAAATGGAGCCGGTATTGCAATAATCGTGATAGGCGAGTGGTATAGATCGATGATTGAGAACTTTTTATGGGAAGAATTAGATGGAGTTTCAATAAAACGGAGCCACGCCAATACAGTAACCAGCCAATGGAACACTTGATATTTTCAGGGATAGATTTCAAAACCGAATAATTTCACGGAGAGGAAATAATAACTGGCCACCTAGGTCCTGGGATTTGACTCCTTTGGATTTCCTTCTGTGCGGTTTCTTAGGAAAAAAATCTAAGATGATAATCCTCAAACCATACAGCAACTTAAGGACAATATTACCACGGCAATTGGTGACATATCACCGCAGTTATACGAAAAAGTTGTAGAGATTTTTTCAAAAAGAATGATATCCTGCTAAAGCTCAAGAGGAGGTCACTTGTACGATATTATTTTTCATTGTTGACAGTCATATTTATACATTAATTCCAAATATTAATTTCATACAATGTAAGTAATTTTAGGGTTTTGTTACAAATCCAAAAAGCCACCTCAAGTTTGAACACCTTTTATATGATTCGAATGAATGATGTTTGATTTTTCGTATCCCTCGAGAGTGGTTCATAAATTGATAATTCTTTTTGGTATTGGAAACAAATGCCATTTCATATTCAAATTTCGCAAACATTTCGAGAATATCCGAGTAAGACCACAAAAGATTTAAATGGTTTATGATATAATTTGAAAGCACCGAATATAAGACTGAGAAAATATGTTTTTGATCAGATTATTCAAATTATAGAATAATGACTTCATTTAATTTATCTTTATGTTCCCTCAATGTACCCAGAGTTTTACTTATAAAGGTACAACGATATCGATTATCAGTGTGCTATTGAAAAATACATGATAATATTAATTCTTTTGGTACCTACTAGAATTACAAGCTTAGGTATTATAGCGTGAATCATTTTTTTTATAGACAATGTACATTTTGAAGTAATTCGAGAGAAGTATCAATAATTATAGGTCGACTAATAGGCACCAACTCCAAAATCCTTATGACTTAAATATAGTATTGTCTGTAATTACATTTTGTATGATTCACGCGATATTCCTAAGCTTGTATTTGTAATATCAATATTATACAAAAAATATAAGTAGATACCTACTAATGAACCATTTTCTTAAAGTTATTCTTAGTAAATCCTATACATAATTTCATCCACTTGTAGGTTCGTCACATCTGAGTCTCTACATCTGATAAAAAAAACTGGACACCTCATAACGTTAATCTTGTGTCAGTCTGTCTTTCCATTTACCTTTTTATCTGTCACAGTAAATTTTATCCAAATCTACTTAACATAGAAATTTTAAATTTATAAATTATACAGGTAATTATATGTTTTTTGTAATATATCAAACCGAATAGCTCGCAAGACTCCGGGGTATGGAACCCTATTCCCTTGAGCCCAACTCGCACAAGTTCAATTTCATATAAACTCTAAGCGTTAATCTTATCTTAACATTCATAAGCTTATATTTCTTATTTGAAAGTTTATAAAGTTGACTTTTTTGTTAATTTATATTTTTCATGTATTTTAAGCAAAATTTCAAGAAACATTCTAACATGTATCTATTTATTTATCAAAACTGACCATTACCTTAGGCCTCAAATCTGCGACTTTCTTCAATAACTGACAATGAGAAAATTACTCAATAAAAGCCAGAAGGGCTCTGCTGCTGTAGCATAAGTGCTACCGGAACACAAGTTGTAGAAAGTGGTTACATTAGAGGGATTGCTCCACACTACACATTGGCAGCAATTTGGGCTAATGTGCCTAATTGTCCATCCCGCTCTCCTTCCTCCACAACGCCGCTCACTTCCTCCTCAATCTCTAACCAACTACCGGAGCTGTCTGTCTGACAGTCGTCAATCTGTGTGTACTATTGGAATTTTCGTCGAGCACAGCGTGGAGCAGAGACCTTTCGGCCAATTTATCAGAGTACTCTCTGTTCCCCATTTCCACCACCTATTGAGAGATCGTGTATATTGGATTGGATCGAATCAGGATGGATGGGGTAGCAGCACAGCTATTGTGAGATTTTTCGATAATTAGCCAAAAAGGGAGGAGAATATTTGAAGCAGCTTCGAGAATTCCATTCTGCATCCAGGATATTGCTTCAGTGAAGCTCTAACGAATCAGAACTCGTGGGGTACAGAACTACTGCAATTGCAAAAAGCTTCAGCGCTTACAGGAGCTATTATATGCTAGGATTTTCCAATTGTACCGTAAGTTTACTTGTATAGATTAAGATAGCATCAATTCCTCAAGTTGTATTTTGAATATAATTAACTGTTTTAATGTTTATATTTTATATAGATGTTTACAAGACAGTATTTTTCAAATGTGGTAACTTAGTGGAAAATAGCGGAAACAATCACGAGTAATTTTGAGTAGTAAGTTGTTTTATTTATTGGTGAAGTAACGCGTTTCACAGATGTATTCGAGAGGTCGCTAAGAATCAGTGTAGGTTACGTCAAGAAGAATTATCTATGTTCTGCTATATCTTTGCCAGTTTATAATTTTATTCCTGGTAAGGTGAACATTGCTTGGAATATCCGCTTTTCTTATAAAACAACAATTTACTGTAGGATGTTGGAACCAAGTGATTACCTGAAGAACCTGAGAAAGTCTGTTTTCTGTGAACCGCATATTCAGATCATAAATATTTTTTACAAAAAATTGGACCGACTTTATTAGTTGGTGCACTGAAAAGTATAAAATAATATTAATTCTATTGGTGCTGTTACTTTTGAAGTTGTGCAGTTGCAGGTAGATTGGTAACTTTTGGCACCAACTTCACAAGTACCAGCCCCAATAGAATTAATATTATTTTATACTTTTCAGTGCACCAACTAATAAAGTCGGTCCAATTTTTTGTAAAAAATATTTATTTCACACTTTTGAGTGTAACATTAGTCACGAAAATCGTTGAACGTTCACTAATACCAATGAAGATAGTACTTATTCTATTACCCACGTATATTCCTTGCTTGTAGTTGTTATTATTGAGATCTCAGTACATCGCTGCGGAAATACGCTTGAATATTTTAGTTGTTACCATTTTAACACCGATTTTACTCGAAAACCGTAACTCTAAGGGGAAAATGTTCAGTATAAATGTTGCTACAAATAATTATGTCTTTCATGTACTGCAAACAGATTTTCAATTTTCGACAGAAATCGCCCTCTCCACATAGCGAAAATAGGTATATTTGAGAGTTTAAAATGTCTCTATGTCGAAAACCGTTACTCCTTTGAAAAAATGTTCCATTTAAACGTTTCCGGATATTGTCCTATCTGTAATTATATCAACGCAGATTTTCAATTTTCGACAAAATTTGCCCCCTCCACCCCCTTCGGGGGCGGCTTTCGGAGGGAACGAGATGTCGGATTCCCGTTTTTATGAATATGGGACCATTTCTCAAGCCTCCTCTTTCAAATGAATCAAAAATCATCAAAATCGGAGTACGTTTACTATATGAAAGGCGCGCACAAACCAAAAAAAAAAAAAAAAAAAAAAAAAAACAAAAAAAAAAATGCACACAATCGAATTGTATACCTCCTCCTTTTGGGAAGTCGGTCAAAAATATTGAGGATCTCCGCTTTTGCTCATAATATCATTATCACGATATATTAATTTTTTTCAAGTATCTATGATTGCATTGGTGGTTTCGAAAGAATAATGATTGCCCTTTGGATAGGAGTTTTTGAATACCCTATATCTATAGTTTGAATACTCATCGAATGGGGTTTCGTCATACCTTGTCTATCTCTTTCTTTCGTTTGTAAACTAGGTGAAATAAAATGTTAACGTCATAAACATATGTCTTCGATCAGATCGGCAGATTGTTATTTTGACGTTTGTTCTTGTTCTCTTTGACGTTTAATGTCAAGCATTTCTTTTTGAAAGTGATGGTGATTTCGAGATACAAAACGCAACTAGCGTTGTGTTTAGCGAAACCAATTGAAACCTGCCGAACTTTCAAACGCACCAATCAGATATCAGAACATTGACATTATTAATCAAAACGCGTCTTGTGTTTCCATCTCGAAAACACCATGATTTAGCCCCTTTTCAAATATGTCAGTGTCAGTATTTTGGGGTTGGGAATTAAAATTTAATTTAAATTATTTACGACATGCGTGAAATGGCAGATGACGTCAGGAATCGTGACGAAACACCACTCGATGGGTATTCAAACTATATGGGCAGTAGATATTGGTTTTCAGACGTGATATTCTGAAAATATTTGAGATCCAGCTGTTATGTATTGTGGTTAGAGAATTCAAGAGATCTATCACTACGCCAATAGTTTTAAATACATTTGAACGTTTAACATAATTATCATGACTCTGAATTTCCCATGTATGTGTTACATAAGATGTTCTGGGGGTTACATATAATTTAAAACAAAATTATAAGGAAATAAGTTCTACTTTCTTAATTTTACCTGCATTATTTCTAGATTCTCACAACACCTTTATCTTTTAGGAGGAAATAATTTGGTTTAATTCTTTTTATAGAGTTTTTCGTGGAGACAGCTTATAAGGCAGATAATCCATTGAGGTATTCGATCATGAGGAATTTTGGTAAAAGAGGTGAGAATTTCGAACACAATTTATATTACGATTATTCTGTGATGGAAATTTTTTAAAAATATATAAAAAGTGCAAGATCTGAAGACTTGAGCAATTATAGTAACAAAAATGAGGTCTGGAGACCGCTGTTAATATCGATTCAAAATATTATATGGAATTGCTTCCAATACTCACCACGTAAATTAATCAGCTTAACGTTCAGACACTCACCTGTAACAAAATAATAAAATCAAAAAAATGTCCTGAATATTTACAATGTGTTATTGATTAATTCACTATTCTCCTATAAGATTATTATGTTCATATATTTATACATTGCTGAAAATAGTAATAAACTGGTGAAAAGTGGAAGGCACCGCCAAGTGACTCGAACCAAGAACCATTTTATTTTAATGATTTACCTGGTAAACACCAATTTGTTGCTAAAATTATATGAACCTAGATATAATAGTTACCAACAATATTTTTTGTGTTTGGAGTAAATAAAACTTTTATGCTACGGATAAACATTTTTCTCTGGTTCACCAAGTGGGAAGCAAACAATTGTTGACCATATAATTTATTTAACCAATTATATAAATAAACAAAGTTGTCATAATAAACTGCTATACTTAAACAGATGGATTGATACATCGAAGAGAGAAAATGTTCACCTCCAGAGTTCTAGAAAATGGTGCCTCTATTTAATAGATGCAGGTGGGTGTTTCTAGAAAATTCAAGGTGCTTCTATTGGATTCGCTGTGCTTTTAGAGCGTCATCTCAATCATTATTGGCTGAGAATACATGATGGCCTTGAAGCAGCAACAGCAACATCGGCATGCGAATGGGTATTTATCGGGGTTCGCCAAAATATCTAGAAATGTTCGCTTTTTTTCGATGAACATAAGATAATCCGTATTGTTATCATACCAGTACGAATAGGAACGTTTTTGGAAATTAAAACTTCTATTGTTGACTGATTTGGACAGACCTTTAGTTAATCTTCTAAACTGATTAAAAGTTATCTGTATTAAGCAAATAAAATTACTAATCATTTCATGATGAAATTCGCTTCGCTGACAAACTACCGATCACTCCCCTTTCTTTCTGGTAGACAAATTTAAGTTGGTGAGTCGAAAATTTGCTTGGAAAATCTCTATATTCATTAAAGTGAAATATTCGAGGTCATTTAAAGATAAGTAATTTCTCTATAAGAGAACCATACCAACTTCAGTAGAGAAACAAATACAATTGGAAGGAATTTCCGGAAGCATCCTCTTTTATCTTGGTGCGGATAAGCCATCTATTATAAGTCAAGAAACTCATTCTTCAAATGTTTTGAATATTTGAGGATTTAAGAGAAGATATCAATTATCCGGAAAAGAAATTAACTTAAAAAATTAATTGAGCTGGATTCCTGCATAAGTGCGCTAAAATGCCCAATGAGAAAGAACTTATTAGATAATTGAAATTATTCAAATTTAACCTCAAGAAGTTTTCAAGATTGCGTATTTGCTAGAGAATAAACAACTCATATGTTGAAAAAAGTATGAAATAGCAACACATAATGTAGAAATCGTAAAAATTTGGTATCAGGAGATAATGTATCGGCTATAAAAGACTCTTTGTACCAACTTAAAAATTTTGATTACTAGATTATGTGTTGTTATTTCGAATTACTTTTTAGGGCAACTGATGAAGTCGGTCTGTGTTTCTCTTAAATTTCTTTATTTCCTAAATTTTAGTGATCGTATTTAACAACTCTCAAAAAAGCTTTTAAACTTTTCATCAATAAACAGAGTACCTAAATAACTACCCTGTGATTATCACTTCACTAAAATGATTGTTTGTTTTTGATTACTTTAGAATTATCAATACAGGTGTTAATATTTTTTATAAACATGTATCTCATTGGCGGCAATAGCACCCTGAATACTTAATATTAAATTTCAATAAACTTTACTTGCATTAATTTTTAATTTATTGTAATCAACAACTCAACAACTACCATTTTATCTGAAATAGTATTAGCTAATTGGTGTTCCTTTACTTTAGCAATAAGTGTAAAATGATCAGTAATAAATATTAATAAAGAACATCAAACATACAGTTGAACTGTATCGCTTCTTTTTTGGGCAGTCGCTCAAAACTAAACCAAACATTGGCAGTATAAAAGACATGACCTCATGAAAATCTCGAAAAACTCTATAATCGGAAATAACATTTCTTTTCCTCCAGTATATTCTTCAAGGGTCCCTGATGATTGTTAGCTAATATCTTCTTGAACGCTACGTTAGTCATTTGTTATTTTACAGCTTATTTCACCGCTAAGTACATTTCATTTACTCCCAAGACATTTTTTAAGAGCCTTTTAGAAAGCTCAATTCATCAATGTCGCAGCTCTTACTTGTGTATTCTATTTTTTCTCATCATTTTGCAGATTCCATGGAAAAATACCACCTCTAGTGTCTCTACCTGTCGCAAGGAAACAAATTAAATTCGAGCCAACGGGGCATTTGTTACTGTCAGTTTAAGAGGAGTTGCCGCAATATACCAAAGTGAACACAAAAAAATCAATTAGGCTTAGATCTAATATAAGGCTAAGACGTTGGTGGTTCATCTCTTTTCTTTTTTCTTATCTTGAGGGAACAAGTGGATCTTTCGACCTCGATATTGGAAATAAAGGAGACTATTTGTATAAGGGGAGCATTATCAAAAGCAGCGATTCATAATAATTCTTGGAAACGATTTTCTTAAATAGGTAGGTTAAATAATTATATATTATGTCAAATTCACTTTGCTACGAGTCTTGGGCTTATTATCTCTAAGATACATTATTATTTGTAACAACTGCTTTGGAAAGTCAATTTGAGAGAAGTTCATGATATCTGAGCCAATAATTGATCAATGAAATTCCATAGATGCAAAGGCTTGTCATTATTCAATATCTATCGAGATTGATGTTTGGCAGTATAGACGTAATAATTTAAGAAAATAGTAACGTAAAATATCGGTACTGTTTGCATGTCTGACTGATATGAACATTCAAGGTAGGTGTTGCAAAACATCTTTTATTTATTTGTGGAGGAAGAATGATTCGTAATTTAATTTCTAACTAAAACATAAAAAAAGATTTGGAAATTAATCTTCCAATAAAGGTACCATATCTAAGTATACTGACAGTAAATCTAAGACGTAGAAGCTGTAAAGCGTTCTTGTTCATTTTCACATGAAAGTGTTATCTTTACGTATTTGAAAAATATGTTAATTTTATGCAAATATATACATGTTTTCATTTCGCCGTTCATTTTCCAGGAAATTTTCTCTTGCTATCAAATTAAATAATTACACTGCCTTCAGCAGATCTTGCCATAGATTTCATAGAAATTATATATTTCAGTAGTTGAGGTCTCACCTTTTTCTTCTGTATTAATTTTCATATCAAGGTTAGAATACTATAATGTTAAAATTTGCTTGGACGAAGATAAATTCTACAACAATATAATATCGTCTAATGCGCAATAATCCCGAATTTTTAATTTAGGTAACGAATTCTCCTTTTCTAACAGAAAAATTATTTATTAGTCATTATTATTGTTTCAAATTAGATGTCGATAAGTCTTCTTAATATGAATTATTTATTCAATAGAATATATTAAAAACCACTTATGTGTGTCTGACCTTATTTCATTGGTCTGGGCTTCTCTCGAATTTATTGTAACGGATATATAAAAGTGAGTGAAATTTATATATTTGTCCTTAATTTATCTAACGCTAAAATATCATAGACTACTTATATTACTAAACTACACATTGACTTCTATATGCAATTTATAATTACTATTAATAACTATCTCTATTCAAACTGACCGCTATTTCATTTCGTTCTTGGAGTTCCCATACTTGGGGCCCGACTGGACTCCTTAGTAAACCCTCTCACTTAGCCAGCATTAATCCAATAGCAATTATTAATACGATGTCAAAACAATTGCAAAAGCTGTATACCACGGTTGGAAAAAATTATTAGCAATAAATTTAAAGCATCGAGACCATCAGATTTGATGTTTTTTAAGAATAATTCTTCAGAAGAAAACCGAACTCGAATGACTATCAAACATTTTATGGAAGGTCTCTTCGTACGGTTTTACAGCTAATTTTTTGAGGAGATACGGAAATGAGAGTTTGTATCTGTGACCGTTACCGTTGAACGATACTTTCAAATGTTTAATAATTCTACAGATGCGGGGATATATATTTATCGACCTGGTGAAGAATTGTTAATTGCTGTTTTTATGACATCTATTTTGTAAATTCATGTTCTCCATGATCCCCTGATCTTAACCCAGCGGACAACTAGCTTTGGAGTTATTAGAAAGAAAATTTAAAGTCTTATTTATAAGCAACTCTAAGTTCGATACTAGTTATGTTTGTTTGTTACTATGGTCATGTTAATATTATACCTGACAGTTTAAATATCATAGTAAGCTTGTGCCGAGATAGTTTTTTTTATGAATATGGTTGCTTGTGTCTTGAAAAACTATCACCCTATTAGAAAAAAAATTTTGAGAGTAAATTGCTACAACAAAATCAGAAATGCTAAATCATGTTTTGCAGAATATGGACAATAATGGGTGCATAATGGACGCAACAACTATTGGACATAAAACACACTCAAAAATAATAAACACAAAATTACTACATTAAACAGCAACACTTTATTTTGTCAAACCCGACAATTGTTTTGCCAACAAGGTTAGCTACTATAGTTACAAGTTAACCCCTGGAGATGCAAATTTAGTTGGCGAAACAATCGTCGGGTTTGACAAAATAAAGTGTTGGTGTTTATTGAAGTGTGTTTATTATTTTTGATTGTATCTACGCCAACGGTTCCAGATTCTAAATAGTATAATACACACTATTTATGGAATAAAATTTATTTTATAATAGTTTGTAGGTAATCTTATTTTATAAGAAAGACATAATGAGTTGGATTCTATCGCTTTATATGGTAAACTTGTATACAGCTGTGCTATTTGCTGCACTTTTATAAACCAATAAATAAATGCTTCGGTTTCATGTATATTATTGAATTCGTTATCGTTTTAATAAAAAATGCTTGAAGCTCAACCGCAATTATTTAAATGAAAAATTTTACGCGTCATTTTACATAACACATTTTGGAAATAGTTGATGATATTTCACAACTGAAGAATATATTAATCTGACAAGAACATTCAAGTGAATTAATAAATAAAATTTTACTACTTGTATGGAAGCTACAATAATTACCAATTAAAACCGTCTCTGTGGTTATTTATAAGATTGGAGAATAAGTTCTTTGAACAAATATATAAATTGATATTGAAGCGTGAATTAAAGAAGAGTAAGATATATTATAGAAAACGATCATATTCAGAGAATATCGATAAAAAAGAAAATCTGGAGATGGTTATAGGTCAGAATTCAAAAAATGGCTGGTGAGTCCAACGAATACAGGAAACAATTTTTATTTTATTGCAATGTTTTGAAACTGAATTATTTTTAAAGACTTGACCTTATTCGTGTTCATAAGATCATTTTGTAAAGTTGTGAAGAGTGGCACAATTATAGCTTTATATATATACCCACGATGTTTTTTTCACAGAAAGTTATGAAATTTTACAAATTGAAAGTAAAACCAAACATTTTCTTCGCATAATTATTTTTGAGTACCTACCTATATGTATATATCTACTGTTATTTCTTTTTTGATACTCTATTTCAATTTCTGATGATGATGCTCACATTAAGCAATCAAATATCAATTTTCGAATAAAGGGTGTGTCTATGTTCGATACAATTTCTTAGGTAGCCAGATAGTAGTTTCATTGTTGTTTTGTTGTCGCTAATGGAAAATCAATATAATATCTCCAGTCAACTCTGACTTTTTATGGTCGACTGCTCGTTACTTACGAATAATAAAATCAGGAGAGAGAGAGAGACATCGTGTTGAATTGAGAGAAAAATGTTTGCGGCCAAACTGGATAACAACCCATAAGAAACATTGTACTGCCAATGCGACATTTTATTCTCTTGCAATGTGATCAAATTATTATATAAAGGAATTGTTGCCAACGAGTATGTTACAACCGTTTGCGATATTGTCACTGTTTGAATGGATAGGATTATAATGGCTTTTTGATTATAGATAGAATTATATTTTTGCACTTATCATTTTGGTTTTATAACTAGTACCTACTTCTGCTTTAAAAATACACATATTTATAAATTTTATAGTATCCTGATCTGTATATAGTCTATTCAAAAACCATGTTACTAAATTCATCTGTCACAATGTATGGAAAAGTTAAAAATGATATACTTAATATAAATACTTTTAAGCTGCAAAAATTAAATTGATAAGAATACTATAATCTAATAATCAAGTTTTAAATATAACCTACAACTACAAACATGACAAGAGACAATGATGAATCGATTAGGCAACTCTGTAAACTTGTATACATTATTTTAACTATAACCACGACATTTCCTTTCCTTTGTATTATGAGTGGACATGAACTGATTGCGACAATATAATATTTATTTCCTTTTTGACCTTTGAGGCTCGGAATTCAGAAAGCGCATGTAGTGACTGTATCTCACAAAATCAAGTTTTTAAACTATACTTATTAAAAATATTACATTTTTACAAACTATCACTATTGACGAGATGAGCATTGAAATGACATAAATAGTTATGACATCTAGAAAAGCCTCAATATTCAAACGGATTGTAAATATTATCCAAATATTTAGACAGATTTTTAAAATAGGTATAAGTTAAATTTTTTGAGCAAGTTCAAGTCAGTAATTTATACAGTACAATCTCTTTATTCCGAATTAATTGGAACCGGGGGCTGTTCGGATTAGTGATTTGTTCGGATTATCGAAAATATTTTTTTTTGCATATTATGTACTACATATTTTTGGAAGATGTTTAAACCAATCAATTAGATTAGAAACTTGAGAGAGATTCTTTGGTAAATATAAGAAACAGCTTAGGTCCATCCGGACATACAAACACAAAATCTAAATTATACGCATACGCATACGTCGCTTCAGTGCGTCATCGCGTATTTCGCGTAGTACAAGGATTTAGTGAGGAGGGATGCCATTTTCGTTGTTTCTGCATGCTTTTTCGAATTTGATGTGATTTCTTCTTCTTCTTCCTCTACATCCTCTGTAGATCCCGCAACGCTTTGAACAATATCGTCTTCTGTAAACATTACGTCCTCATCGTTCTCCAGAGCCCACTCTCTGAATTCACTTGATGTTATTTGAATCGCAGGTTGGAAGATACTATTAATCATGTCTGTTTAACTATCTACTATCTGCTTTTTTTCACTTTCCAATTCCTCTTTTTGTCGAATTTGATATCTTCTGATAACGGGATTTCATCTTCATCATTATCAGGATCAGGATCTCCGTCTTATCCTGACAAATTCTCGGGAAAAATGTTTCTCCATGACTTCTCGATCAATTCAGGAGACAATGCCAACCAAGCATCCCTTAATGAATACACAACCGTTCTTAGGTCAGTTTTCTTTAACAGGTGCTCAATGGAAAGCTCAGCATTGCCTTCTGCTACAATGCCGTTAAAAAGGGTTTTCGATACCGTAATTTTGTATCACATACTGGTCTATTGGTTGTATTAGTGGAGTGCAATTCGGGAGAGGAAATAAAGTCTAGTTCTGTTTATCATCACTCATAAGTTGCTCTTTATCATGATGACCCGGAGCATTATCTAAAATTAGAAGGGTTTTTGGAGGTCATTGCAGTTCCCTGATTTTGTATCGAAATGCAGGTATAAAATCGGAAAAGATATCTCTCGTAACCCATGCCTTGTTTTGACCTTTGTAAACAACTGGCAGCGTGGAACAGTTATTAAGAGCACGAGGGTTCTGGACTTTTCCAATAACTAATAATTCCAATTTATTACTTCCTGTAGAATTTTCGCAGGGTATAAAATGTGATCCTGTCCTTGCTGTTTTTCTACCCGTTGCCGATCTTTCGTTGACGTGGACCAAAGTCTTTTTTGGCAAAAAGCCAAAAAAACCACTCTCGTCGGCGTTGTAAATTTCTATCACCCCTTTGAAAATTTCTCGCCGAAAAGGCTTTATGGCGGATACATCTGATGACATGACAGCTTTTCGCCAGAAACTGTTATGAATACCATAACGTTTCTTGAATCTGTCTAGTCAGCTGGAACTAGCTTAAGAATCATCATTCCCCGTCAATTTCTTATGAAAAAATCTTGCTTTTTGACATAAAATGTCTCCTAAGAGCGGTGTGTGCCATATTCACCCTTTTGTAACTTTTGTAGGATCTCTTCACAAAAATCTCCAAAACAGCAACGTAGCCGAAGAGTCAGTTTTTAGTGGTGCGTTAATTTTGACGCGCAGTGTATAATAGTTTATTAACTATTTATTAATAGGGGTTACATTTATATTTTCAATGCTCAAAAATTTTAGTATACCAATTTTTATGGCCTAACTTAAACGGTGTAAAAGTTGGTGCTCGCCATCTCGTGGGGAGCTATAACAAAATAAATAGCAGAATAAATATTTTTTACCGACGTAATCAGTTGGGGCACTGAAAAGTACAAAATAATATTAATTATATCGGTGCTGGTACTTTTGAAGTTGTGCAGTTGCAGTTAGATTGAAAACTTTTGACACCAACTTCACAAGTATCAGCACGAATAAGATTAATACTATTTGTACTTTTCAGTGGATCAACTGATAACGTCGGTAAAATTTTTTGTAAAAATATATATCCCATATTCTTTAGTGTTACATTTGTCACGAAAATCGTTGAACGTTCACCATTATCCATGTATCGTTTGCTTGTATTTGCTATTATCAGAAACTTAGAACATCGTCGCGGAAATATACGCATATTATAAACTTTACCACTGCTGTTAATTCGAAAACCGTAACTCTTTGGAAACAATTTTCATTATAAATGTTGCTACAAATAAACTGTTCATTAATTTTCCATTCTCAGATTTTCAATTTTCGGAAGAAATCGCAGAAATTTGAAAACCTTAGCTCTTTTGAAAATTGTTCAATTAAAAGGTTTCTGGATATTTGGATATCTTTAATTCTGCCATCTCGGATTTTAGATTTTCGAGAAAATTACCTCCAACCTGATTTACATTTATCTGAATTTTTTGATTTATAGTCCATGATACATTTTCCTAATGTTTACATCATAACCTCCACCACCTTCAGGGGCGGTTTTCAGAGGGAAGGAGAACGTAGAACAAGTGTTTTTTTCTTGGAAACAATTTTTACGAAAAACAGGAATGTTTTCATGTCATATTTTTTGTACCAAATTGTACGATATAATTAATTTATATCAATGACATTTCTGTTAGGTATTTCAGCTGTGAGCCATATTTTCAATAGCATATAATTTCTCAAATAATATTGATCGAAACACTGCAAGAAAATCCGCTTACACTTTGGAGCTTGTTTATCATATTTTAGTTTCAATTTTTCAATACACGACATGTAATAGCTGCCATAAATATTCCACACATACATTTTCCAGGGTGAAATAGGAATTGTTGAAGCGTATTCGTAATCCAAGACATCACACGATCAAATCTCTTCCATGAATAATAAGGTGTTCTCGTTCCGAGATTGAAAGAGAGAGACAGCAAGAAGAAAGAATAGACCTGAACAAAGTCCCTCATCACATAGCAAGAGTTGAGAGTAGAGAATACGGTGATATAAAAGAAGATACTGAAATACAGCATAATGTACAGTATGTCCAAGATACGGATTGGGTAGCATTAGCATCTCAAAAATGTTTATATATACAGATAATTCGATGGTTTGAATATTGAATAGATTTTTTGGTGTTTAAGAGTTTAAAGAAATCAAGTACTTCTTTATATCATCTTTTTCAATTCTTCAAAACGGCATTCTCAAATAATATTATCAAGAGACGTTCCCTTTTCTAGAAACCATCTTCAACTTGGAACAAAGTTTCTTAACGAGGCTTGAGGTAGGAGTTAAGTAGAAAAAATCGTCACTTGGTACGCTACATAGATGCGACTTTCTCAAGCCGACTATCTCTTTTTCTCTCCCTCTCTCTTGCTATTACTCACGAGTTTGTGTGAATGTGCACGTACGAGTATTTAGATTCGAACAAACAATCATCATGGACAGCTCATTGTAGGTATTACCTTAATACTAGATCTCTGAATTAAAATCAAAACACTATTATAAATTTCTACTAATATATTGTTTAAATATGACAACTGTTTCGGCACACTTGGATAATAAGGATTGTTAACATAAATCTTAATAACTAATATTATACACTAATTTGGTAACAATTATGTATACAGCAAGTTTCTGGACATACAATCGATCTGTTCATTGAGGAGATTACGCTAATCTTTACATTTATTAATTTCTAATAAATCAAGTAAGTCGAATTTCAATCCTTTGTTTTTAGTTTGAAAGATGTTGAAGTTATCATTAAATTGGTGATTATTATCAATGAGATGTAGCGCATACTTTGAATTAGTTTTAGGGTATATGAATGAGCTCTTATGTTCATTAATACTGAGTTCAACATTTCTGCCAGTAAGACCAACGAAATCTTTCGAGAAATTACCGCAAACGAATTCACGTACACCTGATTTACATTTATCTAAAGTTTTTTATTTATAGTCCTTGATAAATTTTCCTATTGTTTGCATCATATACTATAAAACTAATTCAAACTATACGCAAACCTCCCCATGATAATAATAATACATTTAAATATCTGGAGACCGAGCTTTGCTCGGGTAAAACAGGATTTAAGATGGGTCTATAAGAGTTACTAAGGATATTTAAACTCATTAAAAAAATTGCATATTTCTGGTTAAAATGTATTGCGATCGGTAAATACTGCTTTTATTGTTCACATATTCGTAAATTATAGATTTCGAAATAAATATGAATGTGTAATATGAATGATAAATATACCAAAACTCATTCTTGAAATAGCTAGTGTGGACCTCGAAGGTCACACCGATTTAATATGAAAGTATCGTCAATGGATTTCTCCCCTTTTTGATAATTTTTACCAAAATCTACTAACCCTTCATTGGAATAGCTAATGTGTACCTTAAGGGTAGCAATATATTAGATGTGTACAATTTTTCATTGAAAATTTCTGATTAAATTATTAGAAACTCAAATTAGCATCTTTTATTTAAAAAAAAAACTTTAAGGTGATCAGAATTCGAACGGAGGAACTCTAGATTAATACGCGGAAGCTTAACCACAGGACTATTTTTCCCTATGATGTTTCTAGGTTCATATTGCTATGTCAAATATAATATGTAGAACTCGTAAAATAAGAATATTAATTGCTGAAAACGATTTTTCTTGTGAATGTGAAAACAACCAATCGATTCAATACACTCTAGAACCCATACATATGAATTTTCATCAAAATCGGAAGACCAGATTCCGAGATTTCAAAATCTTACATACCAAAAAGAAAGGATTAGGATTTAAATTTGTTTTTGTGACTTTATTTGTCAGAAGACATCGTCAAGAATACAAAACTTCGCATAATTACATTTTAAACGCCAATTTGTAAAGATAAAAAGTTGCATCAAAAAGTATTTTCCGATTTTTTTTGCTAGTATTTCAGAAAAACTAAAACTAAAAATTGTGAAAATCAGTGTTTTTATACCTCACGGTTAAAAAACTCGATTTCCGACCCTATCTATAGGGTTAAAGGTGAGTCTCCCAAAATAGGTTTTGTTTGTTCCTACTAGATTCCGCTCTTTATTTATTCTTTAAAAATATATTATTTTTAATGTGGTAGAAATATCTGAAAAAAATATATTTATTGTTGTTTTTTATAAAATAAACTGTCTCTTGTGAATTATCATATTAACTAGAGCTTAAGCAAGCTACACATAACGCGCTACATATCATCAGTTGTCTGTGAAAAATCACACATCAAAAAACCCGAGTACTCCTCCATTGAAAGAAATTGGCATGCAGCGATACTTGCCAATTACAAATATAGTGTGGGTTTACTTTAGACGTATCTATACAGTAGATGAGTACTTGAGTGTAATGCTAGTTTTACTACGTTCCAAAATATCACAAATGAACTTAGACATGTTTATTCATATAACATTACATACCTGTCTACTATCTTTATATATTTATATAAATGATTCAGAGACAAATTACTCTGATATGATTGTGAAGAACAAAAACTCTTGTTTATGCCACGTTATGAAAGCAGTTTTCCTGGCTTCAAGAAATGATTAGCCCGGAAAAGATCCAAATTCGCACCTAGGGTGAAAAAAAATATTTTTTAATAATCTTGAAAACTAAGAGGGTTAATAAAATTCTCTAAAAAGGATATAAAAGACATTGAAACTGTTAATCATTTCTCATTCACCCGACTCCCTAATTGTATTATCGTTTTGGAGATGTTCTCCTTATATTGGACTTACTGTATAGGTATATTCTTCTTGCATGTCTATGGGCACATGTTTTTCCGAACGGGAAGATGTGTGTATTCCGGCTAGAATTAAAAATTCATCGAAACTCTTCGGGTAAAACTATATGAGATAGAGACACGAGGAAAAGGCACATTTCGGCTGCATTGCCATGGCAACGATAGAAATAAGAGAGAAAGAGAGAGATAGAGTGAGATAGAGAGGCTGCTCCACGGTCCTCTGAGGAGATCAAATTAAATATAGAAATGAATTTCTTCGAGTCGACGGGCGGTGGTGTGTTCCTCCAGAGACCCGAACAACACTCCTGGAAAAATACTTAAAATAAAATTATTGCCTTAAATGTTATCGACTTATTTATCTTTTAGAAAGGCTCCCAATTACTTTTCGAGTGAATTTCTTCCGAGAAAACACTTTCCCATCTCCACTGCGGGCCTTTTTTAATGTGAAGGCGTAAATTGTAAAAAAGTTTATGGTGTAGAAACAATATCTTATACAAAATAGTTATTGGCGTGAAATTTTGATTTATACTAATGCATACGCTGGAGAAAATAAGAGCACACAACAACAACATAACATTATTTTTATTTTATTATCTTTATTGGATGATGTGAATTTAAACGTTTGATATTCGAAATATAGGTATAGATATTTGGAACGTATTTAATTATTATTTTGTAAGTTGGTAGAGAAATATTTAGAATAAAAACATGTAAAATTTAAATAATGAGATTAAATTCTTATTTTAACGATTTAGTTTCAGGTTCTAGTAAATTTATATTCATTCTGTTTCCAGTAATTTTAATGAGCACAAAATTTATGGAATCCTTGAATTTTTAAGAAAATATTTCTTATAAACTTTGGTAGAAATAATCTTGTTCAACCATTTAAAATTTCCAATCTTCAACAAAAAATTCTTACTCCACCCATTCTGAGTGGAATTTTTGGGGTAAAAACATGTTCGATATACAGAAATTTTAGATGAGCAATATCTTAGCAGGTAGGTATCTACGCTTTTCCAAAAAAACATGAATCTTAAAAACATAAACAAGCACCTTTTTAGCTCAAAATCCTTATCAGACAATAACCATTTTTGAAAGTTTACAAGGTCATTTAGTAAAAAATATCTTTGGCGCAGAATATATTTATTTTTGTTTCTCAAAAACTCCATCAACGAAGTCATAACGAAAAAGTCTTCAATTAATATATGTGGCGTGAAGCTGTAAGAAAGCTTCAAATGTTGAGAATAACGGCAAATGGTAGTTGACCGGTTTTTATTAACTCTTCTTGCTCTCACTTCGGCAAAATTTGTTGAAGACCAGCCAATATGAGAAGGTACTAATACTTACACATTCAACAGTGACATGAGATATTAACATATTTAGTTTAATAGGTTTTGAATCGCAGATTTTTTCATAAATTAACATTTTTAAACTGACAATCAATAAATAACCAATGTCAAAGTTTTAATAATGACCAGTTCAAAAATAGGCTTTTATTTTTTCTGGTAAAAGAATAAAAAGAAATCAGTTGATTCTAAGTCAGTTTTTCTTTTGGGAAGTGTAGTAGTGTTTTTTTTTAATTTTAGTATCATATTTAGTTTAATTATAATGTACCTACAAATAACTTTTGTTAAAAAAAACAGCAAGCTGAAAAAAGAACATTGAATATTACGTATTATGAATATTTATACTAGGTATTATCGATATCACAAAGAATCTCTTTATTTTTATAATTGTTAAATCAGCATATCCTTTAATACAATTAGGCGGGTTATAAACTTCCACTAATGCCCTGATCAATCATAGCCGTCATAAAATTTATTTCTGTATAGGTCATATATCTCAATTAACTAACAAAAAAAACCCGTCAGATTTTATCTGCTACGTGAACGTGTCGTGACGAAAATTTTTAGCGTGTGACCGAAATTCTCACTTCAGTAATGTTGCATATTCACTCATTCTATTTTTCATTATATCGTACAATTTATATTTATATTTATATCAAGGTTTGCCCAGATACACACTTATATTAGGCACAACAAAGAAATTATCTAATGGTTTATTTACAATGGCGTGTCTGGAAGGCCGTTTATTTGATTGAATATGAAATATATCCATGAATATATTATATTTTTATTTCTCATAGGAGTGACAAGCTTGTGTCTTGATATTGGATGAGTCTTAGGATAAAAGAAATCTTTTGGGGTTACATGGGTTTGATTACTACTATATTCAATATATAAATATTTGTCAGAATAGAAAATTCATAGGATTTAGAGGTCATGTAGGGTTAGGCTAGTTGAAACTGGATGAAACGTTGTGCAGACGGTAAATAAAATTGAAAGTAATAAGTCTAAATGATCCAGGATCCAATAAATGCAAATGCAGAAACCGACGCTTGGAGACTTCAGGGCATTTACAGCTGGTTATTGGATATCACGAAGCACAATTCGGATGTAGATATTTGTAAACTGAAATAACAAATATTAAGTTGAATTCTATGATTTCAGGTTATTCAGGTGTTAGTGATTAGCATGTTTGACCAATCGGAATAAAAACATCTAATAATCATAACAATAAATCGGCTTTTATTTAAATCATGCTTTACACAAGATACTCACAATGAACAAATCAGCGTATTCAGTGCGAGAATCGCTGTTAGCTTCATCTTCTATGTACATAGGGCAAGGAGGATGGTTCGGAAGACCATATAAATTTAATAATATAGTTGTAGATACAATAGAAACAACGTAATTAAATATAATAAATAAATAAAATAAATTATAAATTGACATATCTAGGGTAAGATACTAAATCAATTATATAAAAACCTAATATTTTAAAACATTAGACATAAAAAAGTGGAATAAATGACAAATAAAATTACATTTCTCGATTTCGAGCTAACATAAGGAAAATACACAAAGAAATATAAATGTCATTGGGATCGCAACAATCAACACTGGATACTATTTTTAAAACCATATGGGTTCAAGGTTTTGAGTTCTTCAGGCAGCTTGTTGTATATATAACTAAAGCCTCTCGTGAACAAGACAATTGAGTGCTTAGGTATGCTATACAGGTTCCTATACCTCGTGTTTCTGTGATGCACTTAGTTTCTAGGCAACAATTTCTTAAATAGAAAAGATAGATTACGTATACAAATAATTTTGTGCACAAACACTGGAAAGGTTAGCTCTATTCTGTTTGTGTTGCTTAACTACTTCTGCTCCAACATAGCGCCCGAGATGTGATCAGATCTCTTCAAGGAACAAACAAACCTGCAGCAAGAGTTCTGCTCCCTCTGCAGTCGTCGTGTCTCCGTAAGATTGAGAAAAGGGTCATACAAACAAAAATTAAAACGGGACAATACCAAAGACTCGCATTACATTAATCTCAATTCTCGAGACAAAACATCCCGATTCGCATAAATAATTTTTAACTTGAAAAAGATTTTCTCACAACACTGATCACTTGTTCAGAAAATTTGAGTACCTATCATCTATTAACACACTTAACGATTTAACTATCTTTTTCATGGGTAACAATACATCGTTAATTTTAATATGAGCAGCATTGTCAATATCTGGAGTTTTTTGACTACCAAAAAATGGGTAGAGGCTATAAGAAATTTCGGTATCATCTGCGGAAGCCTGGTTTGAAATGTTTATCGTTTTTGAAATACCTCTCGTGTAGATACTAAACAACATCGGTCCCAAAATAGATCTCTGAGGTACTCCTGAAGCTATCGGTCGTGAAGAAGACATATTTCTTCCTAATGCTACATACTGGGATCGTCCCGACAAATAGGATGGCAAAAGTTTCACCGCACCTTCCCCAAATCCCTCGTATAGAATAGTCGAGTAATACCAGTGGAATACACATGATGGTAAGAAATTGAATAATTTCCGCTTCTCCGTTGACATTATCCTGATCATCTAGGAGAAGCAGAAAAGGTGTATATCGAATTTATTAAAGTTTATACAATTACATTATTATGTGAACCACTCAGAAGAGTTAACCTCGAATGGAAATCCTACAGAATTCTGAAACACGTTATCAAAATCGATCTTTCATTGTCTTACATGCATTCTGAAGGTACTCACTTATGATACGATATGATCCAGGAGAAAATTTAAAGTCATACAAAGCAAGATGGAAAGGTCAATGCTTGAATTTAGTCGGAGGGCAAGGAATTTGGCTGAAGGAAATAAATAATCAAGGGAAATTGTAAAGGAGTACCTAAGGAAAAGGAAAATAGGCATCCTCGGGCAATAATTATTATAATACACCAGGCTTGATAAAAAACTGTCTTAGATTTGAATAGTTTAAATTGATTTGAGTTGGCTATAGTAGAAATATTCTTTCTACCATACTCATCAAACTTTTGATGCAGCAAACTCTTCATTCGACTCACTAGTTCCAAACATAACAGCATATTCCAGTACTCCCTCAACAATTTCTCGGTTCAATCACAACTTTACAAACAAAATCACGTTTTGATTAGCACAATCTAGTTGTACAGACGTATAATCTTAACTTCTTGGCTGTGCTAGAGCATCTTCCAAGTGTTCTGTCTTTCTCACTCTCGCGACACCTTCTGGTAATGGAACTTGAGGTTACCGGATATAGATGATGATTGTATGCGTCTGAGTTTGCATTAAGAAATTCGTCTATGGCAATGGTTGTTCCCTAGCGAAGGATTTATGATTGGAATCGTAGAAACGAGTGCAGATATTGTTTGATTTACATTTCCCGGGTGTAAGATACTTGATTATGAGCCAATATCTTCGTTTGCATAAGCTATTCAGATAAATGAGATATATAAAATGTATTCGGATTATTCCAGAGCAGTTAGGTACATGTCGTCTTAAGATTGATTTCCTTAACCAATATACAGATTTTCTAGTGATGCTTTGGAGTATTTTTTGGTGGAAATATTTTTACCATTTGGAAAGTACATCCCATGTCTGTATGTTTGTCCATCTGTCACAACCTATTTTTAATCTACTTAACGAAAAAAGCGTTCAAATTCGGAACTTATACAGAGTTCGCATCCAGCGTTATTGAAATTATTTTAATTCTAGGGTCAATCTTGTGAGAAAACTTGAAGTTTAAAGGAATTTTTTTTCATTTCAGTCATGAGACATATCAAACAGAAGGTCTGTTATGATATTTTCTTTATTTAAAAAGAGGTTTGGAAGATATTGAGAAAAACAACAAATAATCTGTGAAGCATTAAATTTTTAAAACAATAAAGGATGTCCCTAGGTCAGCACTCAATGTTTACAGGTAAACACTTATGTACGTATCATTTTGTTTTTCTTATCTCTTATTGGCTTCCAGGGAGTTGAGTATCCATATTTTTCAATTTTAGAAAAACAGCTTATAATCAATTTACGGGTATTATAGAAAAGTGGATAAACAATTACGTAATGTTTAAAATAAGTTTAAAAACAAACCAATGATTTTAAAAATAGTTTTACAATAATAAGTTCTTGATGATGGTTTGAAGTTAGATTTCCTTTGAATATATATTCTCAGGGTTATAAAATCTAGATTATTCATACCCTACCCCGAAGGTTCCGTCTATTTATACAAGGTACTGCTTCACTTGGCTATCAGCCGTATTCATAATCAAATAGGTTAGGCTGTGTATTGTCTTCTATTCAATAACGGTACTGTTTGATATACCCGGTGTCAGCTGAATGATTCCAAAAGCAATTTCTTGATTGTAAAAAAATTAAATATTCATTTTTTATCTTCTAAGAGAGCTTTAAATGGATAAAATAGCACGCATCAGGTAGGTACTCTAATGGTTATGGGGAAAACTTTATTAAATAATTCCAAAGCTATTTGTTATTTTCATAATTTTTTAATGAATAATCTATTGTTATACAGCAACAGTAGGTAACAAGTGTTATATCTTTCGGAAAGGGAATTTTTCAAATAATTAAAATTTTCTATCAAACATATCAATGCGTTTTTGCGATTTTAATCTAACTGAGATATACCTAACGTTGGAACAATTCAACTAGACACCAGACACCTGTTATATAGATTACTATTATTTTCTCATATTATCATTATTTTACTATTCCTGACATAACAAATAAATTTTATATGAGACCCCTTTACTTCTTTGCGAAATTCATATCTTGTTTGACGATGCCTCGAAATGCTATTAGAAAATTATCAACCAGCAAAAATTACCCATGTACCATCAAAGAGATAAGATAAAATATTATAAGAAATGTTTTTATTTTAAAAATGTCATGGCTTATACTAAATGTTTTGATAAAAAAACTCCTAGTCCACAATAAAATTTACTCTGTGGAAATAAAATAAAATTGGTTTGCATTCTTGAATTTCCCATAACATTTCGAATGAATAAGAAATGTCGTTATACATATCTGTCTCTGAAATGGCAAAGGGAAACCACATATCTGTTCCATTTCGGTGGACTCCAAATAAAAAAAATTATATGTATATATTGAACCACATAACGATGAAAAACGAAATGTTGTCAGTTTCCATAGATTTCCGTTCTGAATTTTTCCTAACATTGAATGCTAGAAGAGAGAGGCTCTTTTGCCGTAATCAATATTTGAAAGCCTCGCGGGCCCTACACATATATACGAAAACCTGGAACGTAATATGTGTGTGTGTGTGTTTGCAATGAAAATTCGAGCACCACAACATCAGCATTTCATATGTATGTATGTATGTTCCAGCTTCCGACCTCGGGAACAGATGAATGCGCCGAATATGTGCTCGTCGAGCGTGGGATGAACCCATATTATTATTTGAGAAGCGGTTTTCGGAGAACCCATTAACTTCAAGTTCCAATTAAAACATCATTTCTATCACAAATATCTAATCTAATAGATAACATTTACAAAATCTGAATTGTTCAGAAATAATGTTAACAGAAAATTCAACGAATATGAGGTACAGTACGTGAATATCTATATTTTGGCGAAGGTGCCACTTTACTGATGAGAAATTACGCATGACATTGCATTGTTCCAAAATCAAGTTTATATAAGAAAAAACATATCACTAATATCTAATCTCATGAATAAAATTTCTATAGACTGTTAGAGGATTTTAATTATTCAGACAGAATATTTTTATACTGCTACACTTGACATTCCTAAATTACTTTAATAAATAAAATAAAATAATGTAATTTTGAGTACCTAATGCAAAAATATCGAAAATAGAAATTTTACAATAATAGAAAGCCTTATCTCAAAAACTTTATAAAAGATCTGACTTTTATGAGTAAGAATATAATCTAATTGACTCTTACGAATAAGATTTCTATTTACCATAACAAGAAAATCAGCAATGGTCCTATTACATTTTTCGCAAGGAGAACCGATTAGGCAGTATATTAATAAACAGGTAGAAAATATAAGTGGAATCAGTACCCTACAAAATTAAAAAAGCATCAAAATAGGTCTATCCATTACCGAGATAATGTTGGAAATATGTTTTTTGGACTCAGAGCAGTTGGGATTAAAGTAGTAACCACTTATTGAGAAGCACTCTTATTCTCTGCAGAATGATTGTCGAACTGTGTGAATACATTTTGTTTTGAAAACCTACCTCATAATCTTCGTAAATTTAATTTCCAGCGAATAACATGTTTCAAATATTTGCGAAGGCGCCACTTCGAATGGAAAATTATAACCGGCAATATTATTTATGCATATGATAAAAATAATCAACTGAAATAAATATTTCAGCTGTTCACTGACAGGCGAAGAATTATGAAAAAGAAAATATAAGAGAGATTTTGAAACACCTAAAAGATCGGATTTTTGTGATGGGAAGTATACTTACCGTACCACTCAAAAGCAGGTGGGAAAAAGTGTGTGGTTCAATCTGCAAGAAGGTTACGAAGTTTACGGGACTAAGATATATAAATGGGCTTCAGAGTTAGTCAGCAATCTCTTTATGTACAGGGTGTCCCATTTTGGGTAATTTTGCGGGGTATCTCCGTTATTTTAAAAGATAGAGAATTGCGGTTTTCACGACACTGTGCTACTTTTTCGTAAAACTAAATATGCTGTTAATAAAATTTTTATAGCCCTTCTAGTTTTTAAGATACAGGGCATTTTTGACAATGTTGCATTTTGGGACCCCCCCGTAACTCCGTTATCCTTTAACTTATCGAAAAGTTGGAAGAACATTCTTATAGATTTATTTTCCGTTGAATATAGTGGGGTAAATAATTTTTGTTACATATTTATCATTTTTGAGTTTTAAAGCAAACATATGTTTTTTTAAATGGAACACTATAAAATTTGTATTTTTTACCTTTTCAAAAATATATAATAGCATTCACCTTTCCTCAGAAACATGCAAATAAATGACGATTTTCGAAAATTAAATGCATAATTTAATAGCAGGCCATGGATAACAATAAAAAAACATGTGAAACAAAGAATTGGATACCTTGCATATAGGTATTTCTTATAAATAAATACCTCTAGAGTTTTTTTTTATAACAGTAAGTTTGTAATAACAGTTTTGTAGCATAAAGTGGCAATTTAAGAAACAAAAAATAGCATTACATATCTAAAAAAAACTAATTTTTAAATGTGCTGTTCAAATTGACGACCATTTTCTTTCATGCAAAATTCGCACATCTTTGTAATTCTTTGAATAGTATTTAGAATAACCATTGCTGATTTTCACTATGCGAGTTCCTGGTATTGTGACGATTAAAAATAACCGTACTTGAAAAAGAGCATTAGTCTGATCAGATAACAAATCTGCCAAATAAATAATTAGTATCGATTTGTTGCAAATACCATTGGGAAAACAGTGCCCGGCGCTCAGCGTCGCTAGGATGCAAATGTTGCACTATATTAAATTTGTATGGATGATATTTATATTTCTTCAAGATCCTCTGAACGTCAGTGTTTGGCTAAGCAATTTCCTTCTCAATGTTTCTACATGAGGACGAAGGTGTTGCTTCTGTATATCCCAAAGTATCCATCTCTTTTCTTTCCCTATTCTTTTTGTTGTATATTGTAAAGCGCGGGTGAACAAATGATCCGTGCTCAACTAAATTTGTTTCTAAACGAGAAAATATCTCAAAAAACGGTTGTCTTCTTTCTGGATATCTAACAAGAAAAAAATTAAAATGATAATATAGATTTCATAGCCATAATATAGCTTACTTACCTTTGGAAATATATCATATTTTTTATAATTTTTATACGCTGCCATTATTGGGAGAAATTGATGAGTATCAATTAAATAATAATACCACAAGAACGAAAATCAACTGCTTTATAAACAAAAGTCGATCCACAAACAGAGGAGATAGACAAATATTTGACATTTATTTTTGTTGATTGTCATAAACAGTATCCATAGCCTGCTATTTGATTTTCGAAAATCGTCATTTATTTGCGTGTTTCTGAGGAAAAGTCCATACCATTATATATTTTTGAAAAGGTTAAAAAAGACAAATTTTATAGTGTATAAATATACAGGGTGTTCCATTTTTAAAAAAAACATAAGTTTGCCTTATAATTCAAAAATAGTAAATATGTAAGAAAAATTATTTACACCACTGCATTCTACGGAAAAATCTATAAGAATATTATTTTACCTTTTCGATAAGTTAAAGGATAACGGAAATGCGGGGGGTCCCAAAATGCAACATTTTCAAAATGCCCTTTATCTTAAAAACTGAAAGGGCTATGCAAATTTTGTTAACGGCATCTTTAGTTTTACGAAAAAGTAGCACAGTGTCGCGAAACCGGCAACCCTCTATCTCTTAAAATAACGGAGATACCCCGCAAAAGTACTCAAAATGGGACACCCTGTACTATAATCCTATTAGTTAGAACAGAAAGATCCTTTTCCAATTTTTTATAATATAAATTTCAGGCGGATACAAGTTCAAGGCCATTCATAAGAATGAGCAAAGAACTTTTCTTTAATAAATTAAATCTGAATCAACGAAGGAAAATCCAAAAATTTGTTAAAGCGGAAAGCAAGAAGCATCCAAATAATCAAATAAAAGTGCGAAAAATTCGATTTTTTTTTAAATAGAACTGCGAACTCAGCTAAGGAACACTATAGGTGCAAAGACATCTAGGAACTACTTCACATTAAAAAGACAAGTTTCGCTTAACCGAGTGAATATAGGGTAAAGCGATCTAGGATAATCAAATTCTCAGTTAAGATAGAGATAGGTTTATACAGGGTGGTTCTATGAGAAAGACATCGATCGATTATGAGCAAACGATAACTACAAACAATTTGACAATTTGGTGACTTACTAAAGTCACTGGGGAACATACGCCTAAAATATTTTTATGTTTGTCGCATTTCCGGTTATAACGGAAGTAGATGCCAACTATGCTGTTTATGGAATATCTTGTATATAAAAACTTTCTTAGATTTCTGGTACAATCTTGAAAACATTGATAATGTAATATACCTAACCGTTTTTGAGATTTCAAATTTTATGTCAAAAATTAAGTTCCAAAAAAACTTCAAAATTCATTTTTTTGAAATGGAAAACCCTGCTTTTTATTATTTTATTGTATTAAGCAGCAAAAATAAGGGGAACTTTTTATAAGGCTAGTTTTGCTGCTTAATAAAATAAAATAAAAAAAGGGAGGTTTCCATTTGAAAGAATTGACTTTTGACGTTTTTTTGGATCTAGTTTTCAAGATTCTCTTTTGATCACTCTGTGTAAATTATTATCAAAATATCAAAAGAATACTGATAAAGTAGATATTCTCTAACCAGAAAATCAACCCAAATTAAATATTGATGGCTTCTTCAAAGGAACGATTGATAATTATGTTTTGGACTGTAAACTAAATCTAAGACATCAAATTTGAAATATGTCAAAAACGGTTAGACTTGGATCTAGTTTTCAAGATTCTCTTTTGATCACTCTGTATAAATTATTATCAAAATATCAAAAGAATACTGATAAAGTAGATATTCTCCAACAAGAAAAACAACCCAGATTAAATATTGATGGCTTCCTCAAAGGAACGATTGATAATTATGTTTTGGACTGTAAACTAAATCTATGACATAAAATTTGAAATAGGTCAAAAACGGTTAGACCTAGATATAGGACATTGTACATAAAATATTTTCAGAATTGTACATGTAATCTAAGAATGTTGTATCATACATGGTAATTAACTAAAAATAACAAAGTTGGCATCTACTTCCGGTATAACCAGAGATGCGACTAATATAGAAATATTTCAATCGTATGTTTTTCAGTGATTTTAATGTAACCAAATTTTCAGACAGTTTTTAGTTATCATTTGCCCACAATCGATTGATATATTTCCCGGAGAACCACGCTGTATAGTAAAAGGGGGATCAGGGGACCTCCTAATATTTTTCATCTGTGCTGTATTTCGAGTAAAATAGAACAAAAGGGATAGAAGTTACTTTAGTGTATAGGTCGTATGAAATTTCCAGCATGCTGCATCTACCAGCAATGGCAAGTTGAGAACTTTGATATTTCAATAACTAGAAGTTACTTATGGGGACTAAAATAAGTGTTCACAATATATAGGTAATTATTAAATTGCACATAGTTTTGTAGATGTGAATAACGAAAGGGCAGAGGAATGTAACTTAATTTTGGAATCTGTCACTGTACGTCTCAAGAATATTTTGAAATTGTAATTAAAATATGAATTTTAATGGAAGTGAGAATGTAATCTTTAATAAAAACCTTAGTAGGTACCGAGAAATACAAGATAAACAATCTTGGCGACCTTAATATTGACTTTTCCATTGTGTGTGCTGCTCAAGAATCTCTTCAGTTCATTTTCGACTCTTTTGGCATAATCATGCATGTTGACTCACCAACCGGAATAACTAAAATTAGTTCTAGTACTATAGACTATGTCGTATCATCTTTCGATCAAAAATTCGTTGACTGTGCTGTCCTTAATTCAGATTTCTCTGTTCATGAAGCAATACTAACAAAATTTTCGGCTAAATCTAAGTGCAAAAATCCTTCGCGCAAATTATGCCGTATTTTTTCTGATAAAAATGTTCGTAATTTCAAGCACCTATGTCTCACAACAGACTGGTTTGTCCTCTCTGACGATGTCAATATCGAATTTCCTAGATTTATAAGAACTTTATCTAACTTGGTATTCAAATCCTTTCCTCTTAGGCCTCTACAAATCAAACAACATAAACCCTGGTCTACTAAAGTCTTACGTACATCTGCAAAGAACATGCGCTCATTATCTTGCATAAAAAAATCATCGGACAGCGTCTTCTACCATGATTACGTAAAACGTTACAGAAAAATCTATCATAAGACTATTAAAGCTGCCAAGGATATTTATTATAATAGGAGGCTGGCCAATTCCGGTTATGTTGCTAAAGAAACATTGTCTATTGTGAATGACTTAATAAATAAGACCTCTTCATCTAACACAATCTCTATTTCACCCGAGAACCTAAATAATCACTTTGTAGATGTAGCAAAAAATTTAAAGAGCACCATAACTCCTTCCGATGACCCCCTCTCATTTCTCCCTAAGGCTAATATGAATTTACACAGTTTCTTCTTTACGCCCGTAGTATTAGCAGAGCTTAACAGTACATTAAAAACAAATGTTCTCGAACCTGCCGGAATGCACATTAAACCATCTTATTACTTTAATTAATAAATCATTCCAAAATTGAGTTTTTCCAAACTTTCTTAAGACGGCATTAATTATACCTTTGCGTAAAGGAGGAGATAAAGATCAAGCTTCGAACTATCGCCCAATTGCATTCCTTCCCACATTATCAAAGATCATCGAAAGATTGGTTAAAAAAGGCTTCTATCTTTTCTCTTTAAATATAATATACTCTTTACCCATCAATTAGGATTTTTAAGTAACAAATGCACAAATGATGCCATGTTTTCCCTCTTTAATAATGTATATTCAAACCTGATCAACCATCACTCTATAGCAACAATTTTCTGTGATTTCTCTAAGGCTTTTGATTGCGTAGATCATAATATATTAACTAATAAATTGCAGTACTACGGTTTCAGAGGAGTGTCTCTCGAATGGTTTAAGTCGTATCTCAACAACAGGAGTCAGATCGTGAGTGTTGATACGTCGATGTCTTCTTGCAAGCCAATTGAATATGGAGTTCCTCAAGGTTCAGTACTGGGCCCTATTTTGTTTCGGCTTTTTATCAACGACATTGCTAGTCTGGACATTAGCGGTCAAATCTGCCTCTTTGCGGATGATACTAGTTTCACGTGGAGCAACCCGGATATTACCACACTTCATAGGACTGTATCTAGAGACTTAGTCACGATTAAATTTTAGTGCGATTCAAATCTCCTATGCCTCAACGAGCAATTGCAATCTTTTGTGCTTAATAACACCACTATTGATTCCGTTGAATATGTGAAATTCTTGGGGCTTATTGTAGACAACCGTTTAAAATGGAACTTGCACATCGATGCTTTATCACAAAGGTTAAGTTCTGCCTGCTTTGCGCTGAGATCAGTTTCCAAGGAGCTCAACTTGTCCACTTCTAGAACAGTCTATTATGCCATTTTTGAGTCACACCTTTGATACGCCCTTCCATTCTAGGGTACGTGTTGTGCGACTCAATTTGATCGTATTTTTGAACTGCAGAAGAGAGCTGTTCGGTATTCATTGAGACTTAGCAGTAGGACTCACTGTCAGGATTATTTAAAAAAAAATTTAAATATTAACTCTTCCTTCCCTATTCATATTTGAATCTGTACGCTTAATCCGCGAGCACGTATCTTCTATTCTAGAGAGGCCATCTCACAACTATCCGCCTAGAAATATGGAGCATGATCTTTATCTGCCAATCCCACGCTCATAGTTGGTTAAAAGCTCTATACTGTACAATGCAAAAAATGCACAATCATCTACCATTTAAAATCGAGTCCATAAGATCTTTTCCTGAATTTCACAAGGTTTTGAAATCATACTTACCGGAGAGAGCCTTGTATGCAGTAAACGACTTTTTTGTTAAAAATTTTTAATACTTAATATTAAGCTTCTTACACCCACTGGTTTAGTAAATATTATTTGATGTTTGATATCCTAAGGGTCTTTTGTATAGTAAAATCATCTATCACACGAAATTAAATCTATAACGGCTTATCCCAGTTTCAATTAAATACCTACTACCTAGATAATACCTTTTATGCAGTTAACGAATTTTTTCACTAAGGCATGTTTCTGCTCAACTCACGCACTGTTCTATTGTTTGTACAAAATTTGTTTTTGTTTTTTTGTCATTTAGTTAGTGTTTACCTTCTGACTGAACATACAGCTGTATATTAACTTACTTTCTAACCGAATATGCAGCTGTAGGTTACATTATTATTCTTATTATCTTATATTTTTACATCTTTATATTTTTATATTTGTTTTATATTATATAAATTTATTCAATTTGAATTTAATTTTTAGTTTTGAGTTTGTTTTGTTTGTGTATTGTTTGATTTTGATATTTTTATTTAGCTTTGTCTACAAAATTTATATTTTTTCGACAATAAAGCATTTCTCTCTCTCTCTCTCTGTCTCTCTCTCAAAAGATTTTTTTCAGAGGGTCAGTACAAACAACAATGGTCATACCTATTTAATTTTGAGATATGACGAACCGTTTAGCCAGATATGAATACAAAGTTAGCAAATTTGAAAGGTCATTTAAACGTAGCTTTTTTCCTGCTTTTTCTCAAAGATATGCATGATATCAGGAGTTGAAGGGTTTTAAGCAAAATGTTCAAGACAAGTTTCATCAAAATCGTTAGAGCCGTTTTCATACAACAGTCTGGATCAAAACACGTTTCTCAGCTATAGCCTAGCAAACCAGTGCGAGTAGGATACCCTATCTGTTTCGATGATATCAGTAGCTCTACAAATCAAAAAGGAAAACAACTACTCCGACAGACAGTTTAATTTCTGAAAATTTGTTTTCTGGACGCAGGGACCTCTGGAACTTAAGCTATTCTTGATAACCAGACACACTGTAAATTCTACACAATTACGATACTCCTATTAAATTATTAAGACAATGCACTCATAGGGTAATTAAGCCTTATTTATGTTATCAACTTGAACAAGATCCTGTATAAGTTCGCTACTCCCATATAAAGCCCCTTGCAGCTGTGAGTGTCTGTCGGCCTTCCCATGTACACCCAATTAAGGAGGAACGTTATATATAGGTATATATAAAAGAAAAGTAACGGAGGTTCAAGTTACTCTTCGCTTGGTCGAATAATTAAAACTAATTGCACTGTTGAGATCACGAAAAGAAGAAGAAAGTCGAAGGAGATGAGATGTGTGGCATTCGTTTGGAAATTGTAGTCTTAGTTGAGTTGAAGGGTGGTCGGTCGACGATAGGACATCATCTACAATCTACAACTAATATTCACGAATAAAGATTTAATTTGATGAAAGACAAGAAATGGTTAATATTAGTTACATAAGATCGATCAATTTCTTTCATATTTTGGTAAAGACGTTTCCATCTACTTTGGGGTCTTTTTGAATTATGGACGTAGATAGAACAATGAATATAAATGAATTATATAATGATGGCTGAAATAGAATAAATATTTTTTACAAAAAATTGGACCGACTTTATCAGTTCTTGCACTGAAAAATACAAAATAATATTAATTCTATTGGTGCTGGTATTTTTGAAGTTGTGCCGTTGTAGCTTGTTGTTGTAGGCACCCACTCCAAAAGAACCAGCATCAATAGAATTAATATTATTTTGTATTTTTCAGTGCAACAACTGATAAAGTCGGTGCAATTTTTTGTAAAAAATATTTATTTCACATTTTTGAGTGTAAAATTAGTCATGAAAATTGTTGAAGGTTCACTGATACCCAAAAAGTTATAGGTAGGTTTAGCTTGTACTAGCGAAAATACGCATATCACATATTTCAGACTTTACCATTGCGAAACTCGGAAACCGTAACTCTTTTGAAAAAATGTTCAATTTAAATGTTTCCGGATATGGTCTCCTTTCTAATTTTCAAATCTCGAATTTTCGATCTACAGAAAAGTTTGCCCCTTCCACATAGCTGAAACACATATTTCAGACTGTAGCGCGGAAACGTATGATTATTTTCAAAAATGTCCAATTTAAACATTTCCGGATATGGAATTTTCTTTAATTCTGTCGTCTCGGATTTTCGATATTCGAGAAAATTTGCCCCCTCCACCCCCTTTGGGGGCGGTTTTTGGAGGGAAGGAGATTTTGGATTTGATTTTCCTTAATATGGGAATATGGGTCTAAATCGGAGTACGTTTACTATGCGAAAAGCGCGAACAGCCATAAAAAAAATAAAAGAAAAGCAATCTTACAACCGAATTGTATACCTTCTCCTTTTTTTGAAGTCGGTCAAAAATGTATATATAGTTTCTTTAGTAATGAAAGTTATTTGAAAAAAAATGACATCAATTTGAAAACCAGTCTTTCTAAATGTATTTCTTCTTTCCTATTGATTATCATGTACCCCCTAATAGAAATAGAAAGTTAGAATTATTGATTTAGGTTTTTAGATTAGTTTTTTATATTATATATTGCTAATATACTTTGAAAAACAATTAAATTGTTATATACAGCGTGTTTCATAATATATGCGCAGGACCTGAGGATGTGATAACTCGTCCAAAAATATGAAAAAAAAATATTAACTTACCCTCTAAAATGCACCATTTTCGAAATACAGAAATAATCGTTTTTAGTGAATATCTCCGGAACCGTTTATCGTACAGAAAATGGCTTTTGTAAGCACCTTCCACTCATCATAAGCTAAGTTTTGAGTTATAAAAATGTTTTGTTTAGTCATAATTGGTGAAGATTTTGAAGGAGTAGTTGTTGTTTTTCTCCTCAATTTCTATGCCAATGGAAAAAGTACGCTTTTCAGGCGCCTATTTGAACCGTCAGTGTTTTCTACTCAAAAAAGGTACTGTTAGTCGTGAGCTCTAATGTCGACCGTTTTCTAGAAAAATCAACTTTTATGTTGAAAAATACGGTTTTGTTATTTTTTCTTACGTTGACATACATTTACCGTGTTTTTTCAACATAAAAGTTAAATTTCTCGAAAATGATCGACTTTAGAGCTCATGGCTAACAGTACCTTTTTTGTGTAGAAAACATTGTCGTTTCAAACAGGCGTCTCAAAACCGTAATTTTTCCATTGGCGAAGAAATTGGGGAGAAAAACACCCACTACTCCTTCAAAATCTTCAGCAACTATGACTTAACAAAAATGTCTTTGTGACTAATAGCTTAGCTTATCATGAGTGGAAAATGCTTACAAAAGCTGTTGTCTGTACGATAAACGGTTCCGGAGATATTCACAAGGAAAATATTTTATTTATTCAATTTCAACACCCTGTATTTTGAAAATGGTACATTTTAGAGGGTAAGTTAATATGAACTATTTTTCATATTTTTGGACGAGCTATCACATCCTCAAGTCCTGCGTATATATATGAAACATCCTCTAAAATGAAATATTATTTTTTCCCAAATTTTTCCTTTAATTATTATATGGATTTTTTCATTCTCTTTTTGATAGTTGCTTCGTTTTTATTTATTTTATGAATTTAGTTGCACACCTGGGAAGCTTATTTATTACTTTTGTGATTGTTATCTATATTCAATAAAAATATGCTTGATACAATTTCATTATATTTTATTTAGTTTTATCACGAATTTTATATAACTTAAAATTGTTCAATAAAAATATTGTATAATACCACTTTAAATGCTCAATCAGATTTAATTGATAAAATAAAAGATGTTTCATTTAAAAATATGTAACTTTAATCTAGCATGGTTGATGGAACGTTGGCAGTCAGTATTATTAGTATTACCTACATATCCACTGAAGACCGAAGTCATTTATTTAAACATATTCTCATTAGTGAAATCTTCACATGTTTTCATATCGATAACCTAAGTCGCAAAATGGGTTAGAAGTTTGCAGTATTGTGTCGGATAATATTTCGAAAATAATGCTCAATCAGCCATGATGTAATCCAATGCTCACTGAGTAGTTGTTATCATTATTATCATCAAATATCAGGATTTTAAGATTGTTGCCTTCCTTCAGTGTCAATCTTCAGCGTAACATTGACGTTGGATACTAGCAAAAGCCACACTATACCTACGTGTTCAATCTATCTATAGATTTTTGGGGATGCAGTCATTTAATAAATAAATGTCATTGAATCAAGCCGAGCTTATATACAATAAAATGTATGGACAAGCTAGAGGACACATTTTTTATGGAATTTGATAAAACTTGTCAGATACATGTATCCGTTGAAAATCTCGGTTATATTCGTTGATTAGTCAAATCTGCAGGATTGTCTCAAAAATGACCTGAGTACCCGTTGATATATCCCGTAAAATAGTATCATTTCCTAATAAGTTTTTTCCAAGGGCAAAGTATCGGAAATTGTTTACTTTTCTGATTGGGGATGCCATCGGTCTTATTTTGTGGTATTCTTAGTATTTATTGCCAATAAAAAATCCATTTGACTTGTATACGTATTTTGCAGCAGTCGAAGATTGATATACCTACGTTGTTACATATTCGGTATACTATCTAGAAACATTAAAAAATAGTGTGTGCTTTCTGTCAGCACGAAAATCTGTAAATTTTATTACATAGGTAAATGGCTGGCACAAGATGATCTTTCTATATATATGGATCATTCTGAGCTTATTTTGGTGACCAAACAAGCATCTTGAATTTGCTCTTTCAGCACCAACACGAATTACTTACAATTGTAATGATTACAAACTTATCAAATGATGAATGTTTAATATTTAAATGCCTAAAATAAGTTGTTTACTGCTCTTAACTGGTATCTAAACATCTTTTACCTCTCAAAATCTAACCTAAGACAGATAAAATTATAAGGATAAACATTGAATTACATGTATTACAAGACTACAGCTGAGTACGATGTTTACTAATCCTACTAATTAGAGTTATTTTATGGCAACGGCATGAACATGACATCTGGTAAATGTTCATATGAAAACAAAAGACCTTATCAGCTGTATGCCTATGTATATTGGGACATATACATATACGAGTATATAATATATATATATATAAGCGAAACTTTGGCTGCCTTGGAATATGTTTACAACCTAACCTATCCATATACTCGGGACTGATTCCTGTTTGAGCGCTCACTACGTCAAACATTCACAAGAGTTCCCCAGACCTATTAAGGATTGTTTGTACTTGACAAACATTTACTTGGCCCTCATGAGTTTCATTTTACTGAGTGTATTTGGTTGAAGAATTCGAGAAGGTTACTGCAGTGGGGAGTTGAAATTTTTATAGCGAATGTAATAGATCAAGAATAAAATTGGCTGAAATTTCATAGGGTATAAAATTTATTTTTGGTTCACTTGCGTTTGCAATAAGAAAGAAGATCTTTATATGATTCTACATATTATCAGATTATCCGATGGCTCATTTTCAAGATATCTGGGGCTGGCAAATTGGATCAGTACCATACAAAACAGAAAATAAAGGAACAAAATTAGTTAATTCATTCGTCAAATATAATATTGCTAAAGATAAACATAAAATATTTTTTACTCAGGAGGCCCTGAAATGTAAACTAAACCATAGAATGAATATTTGACCCGATTCGATTTTTTCTCACCAGAGATTTCTGATATTTCCAAATCATAAAATTGAAACTGTTTTATAATCTCTCTTCCTATCATCTCCTGTCACATTCATCTTTCAAATGTTTGACAAAAATGAAAATAATCTTACGACATATATTGCGATTGGTTTGGTAATAGCAGGTAACATCAAAATCAAATACAAAATATAACCTACAAACATAAAAGTCAATAGATTTCAATGATGAATCGATTAGGCATATTCGTAACTGTTCAATTTCAAAACAAACTTAGTATTCATTATGTATTATTGTCAATGACACTGTTGTTAAAAAAATGAATAAAAGGGTAATAATGTTAAACATTCTAATATTAATATGTGAATTGGCACTGACGAAATGAATGAAACAAAATACTATCTTCTCTTTTCTGCTGGTAGTCACCCCACTCAAGATTCTTTTAAAACAGTTGGCATTGCTCCAATACCAAAATGAGAAAATTGTTCAAAATGGCTCGCAACCATTAATCATACACTTTTAGACGAAATTGTTGTCCGATTTGCAGACAAATAACAAACTAGTACGAATAGTAGGCGGTGGAAGTTTCAATTCGGCAAGTGCAATTATTGCCATACATAAATTTGTCAGGAGCTTCTTTATGGGTGGCAGTTCTATATATAGTGGGGGGCATCGGGTGAATAATTTCCTCTTAGCTCGTTCAGTTGATGGTGGAAAATTTATTTTTAGGTGAGGAACGTTGAACGTATGTTTGATTTATGTTGCGTATATTCAATTTTATTTATGATCGGTTCGAAAAATTTCACAGCGGTTGTTACTACACATTTTTTTTATCATCACAAACTTTATTCAATAAGGACGTGATTTATAATTTTGAAGAAAAAAAAACCGCTGCCTTATTTCATTTGTTTTTTAATAATAGAGGGAGGATGAGTGTGTATATTTTGTTTTGTTCAACGAATGAGATAACTCAGAAATTGAACATAGTCGGTGTTAAGAAAAAAAAAATAAAACATAAATTAAGATTATTGTCGATAAGAATATGTACCTACCAATACGAATACTTGTTTAAATTCTATGAAATTTTATAAAATGATTTTTTCTGAATAGAAATTACTGATATCAGTTTAAAGTTTTTATTGGGTTCCGTACTTCCATATATCTGATAAAAAGCTCTTATAAGATCACTATGGTGTCTGTTTATCTGTACCGTCTCTCACAACCCATTTTTTCTAGGAATCTGTTGAACGAAAAAACAAATGAAGTTTTGTACCTACTCAAACATTTAGATGACCCATTCATGGTCGAATTAGGTGATCCTGATGTTTTTATATGATAGATTTTCTTTTCTTTCTAACAGCAGTGGCAATACTGAACTTTACCGACAACCCTGTACATTGTGTGTCCCAAACCAGTTGCATGTATCTTGTCTAACTAGAAAATGTTGAATTAGATATGTTTTTTGGAAGATTTATGTTGTTAGCTTGAATTCTACAGAGCCAGGACCGCTTTTCTATAAATTCAGTTCGATCAATTTTTGTCAATATTACCACCACCATAAACTCATTTCCGTTCTCTCAAATCACTGTTTTGTGAATGTGAGTGTGAATGAAGTACTTTTGTGTTTTGTACCTATTTATAAAAAGAGTTATGAATAAAATTCATAGATTTCTTAGTACCTACTTTTCCTTGCAACAATAAAATGTATCAAAAGAAGATGGTGAGCTATTTAAAGGCTCAAAATGAAAAAAAAAGAAGCTTCAAGTCAGAAATAGATAGAGAGGTGATTAGTTCTAATAGATGAGACCGAATTTCCACAAATGTTAATAGTTGCGCCTTAACCTGAGTAGGTACCGCGTAACATATATGTGAGGACCTTTAACACTGAAAATTCCACGACAGATTTTAAAACGAGCAAACATTGATCGGATCTTTTTGATTTTGAAGTCAATGTGATAATTCCATATTAGATGATTTCCTATGATTACACCGAGATATTTTGTTTTTTTGCTGGTTGTATTTCGATTGTTCTATAACTGTAATTGATGTTTATTGTCTGGTAGTCTGGCAAGCTATTACAAAAAAATAGTTTTTTGAATTTACACAGAGGAGTATAATACTGACTTTGTTTGAGAAGTCATTTTCCAACTCAACTTTGATTTGACCCCAGGATTTACTTTGGTGAAATATTGCCTTATCATCAAATTCAAAATAATATTAATTCTACTGGTGCTGGTAATTTTGAAGTTTTGCAGTCTTAGGTAGATGGCTTTTGGCATCATCTTCATAAGTACGTACTAGCATCAGTAGAATTAATATTGGATTTTATTTTTGAGTGCATCTTCTAATAAAATCGCTCCTATTTTTTCTTAAAGAAATGTTTATCATATTTGAGATCTTGAATCATCAAAGTCGTTGAACATTCACTTATATTCGGAGATTCCAAAACATAGCGGTAACACACATATTCCTGACTTTAATATTGTTGTATCTTGGAAATTCCTAGATTTGTCGAAAAACGTCCAAGTTAAATGTTGCCGGATATGGTCTAACATATAATTCTAAATTCTACCGTCTCAAATTTCTGAATTAAAAAAATGTTTCTACATCTTCCACCTTCTTGGGATAGTTTTTGGTTTTGAAGTTTTGAATTTAAATTTCTTGGATAATTTCTCAGCAAAAATATGATTAAGTTTAGTATGCGAAAGGCGCGGGTGAAGATAAAAAACACACAGTTGTGTTGTGTAGGTACCTCCTCCGTCCGAGAAATCGGCCACTGACACTGTAAAGAATAAATCTAAGGGTTTAAATTTCTGTCAATAATGAGATCGAGATTCAATATCAGCCAGTCATAAATGACATCATAAATAACAATTCGATTTAGATCCTAATTATCGTAGGTAGAGGGCACCTTCGGATGAAAAATATCATAACTCGCTTTTCTTGAGAATGTCAAATGAAAACACCCAATTATTGTGAATTATTAGGAAAGAAGTTTGGCTGGACATTTTAAACATAGTTTCCAACTTAAGGTAGAAATGTAGAAAGAGAAATGCTAAGTAATTGGAAGAAAGTTATTCCAAATTTCTCGTGCGCCTCGAATAGACAAACTTTATGATGCAAAATCCTAGGCTTTAAAAAAATATGCCAAAGCGTGCCGATGAATTGGATTATAAATCTTCTTTTATATTCCTCAATATATTGACTGTGTGGATTTGTATCAGCCAAAACCTGTCAATGTACTTTGGGTCATTGTTCCGTTCTACACAAATTGACTTGAGGCAACGTGTGCTCAATAGAACTATAACTTTTTTACAGTTTAATCCGTCTATGTCAGAATGTGTTTGTTGATTGTATTAGAGAATGAGTTCTCTTCTATGTGGTCTTATGAAATTAACTAACGTCTAGACTTAGACCATCGGCATGCGTGCAACAGTAAAATCCTTCTCTACTGGAATCTTCCCAGCCGAAATTGAACCAATAAATATAAATGAAGAAACCTCACAGAAAGGTGGCGCATTCGTCAAAAGATATAAGATTACCCAATAAATGCAAAAGTATACGCTTATATGTATATTATCTTCATAGAAAACTCAATAATTGAATAGGTGGTATTAAAAATTTTATGTTAATTCTTCTTCTCCCAAATTCACTTTCTTGAATACATCATTTACATAAAAATAGATGTTGATATAAAATTCAACATCAAAAATTGCCTTTGAAATTGTACCATAATCTCCAACATTCATCTTGGGGGGTTAAGAACCAAGACAGACAATTATTCCGAGGCATCAATTTTTAACAGAGTATATACTCAGATACCCCCAGAATTACTATTTTTTCCCCTCTTATTCACCCTCGTCCAGTTTCATTACAAGATCTCATTCTACCTTAAAACTGCTGGAAATAATGATGGAACTACGGTAGATAATGGCAAAATCAGGTATACCATGAATTGGGGATCGGCACTTACAAAAAGGTTTTACTTCATTACAGTTTTTTCTGCAATATTTGGAGGCCGACCCTAAGTGTTGGGCCGTTTATTTTTTACGAGCAAGATTTCTGTCGTTAAGCTTTGTTAGTGGATCAAGTGGGTACTTTCAGGTGCAGACCTTAAGCTTTGGTAATGTGGTAAAGCTTCGATTATCATTTCAGCAATCCCAGCGATAACTATAGTGTTGATCGTCATAGTATATGAATAAAAATGGCATAATAAATCTAGATAATAGCTGAAAATTATTTTGAAATAACTGAATACAATAAAAGTGTGCTGTGAATATAAAAGACATATTTGTCAAAATATAATCATTAAGCTTATTGATTTTGAAAGTTGTCAATTTCATACTCTTTCAACTCTTTTAACACTGTCATCTTTAGTAAGTCTATTTTACTATTTTCGAAAGTATTCTAAAGATTTTCTATATAAGGTTATGTTTTAGTAAAGAAACATTAATAAATAGTTGTATTTGTATGAAAGCTTTTAATTATCCATTAATAGATAATTTTGACAATCCAGGATTCCCTTATGAAATCACTAAATACTTATTATAATTTCATTCTTTTGAAGACTTTTCATTTCTAATTCTGTTCACGAACAGTTCCTCTGGATTTCTCGATATTTGATTAGTTGATTACCAATTAGAAGGCAACGCGAAGTCTTAATAGCTCAGTAGGTTGAATGTATTTTTTTGAGAATTTTTATTTTAGACTTTTGAATCTGCTTTGTACAAGTTACAACAAAAATTCCTGTTTTTTTAAATTAATTAACTAGACCAATAATCCAGCAATAATAATAAGATCCACAGAAAATAGGTACCTGTAGTTACCTTTATTCTCTGACCCACACTCACCATAAGAGTTTCCTGACTTAATAAAAAATCCCTTGGCAAACTCGTGGACAATATTTACATGAAAATATTCCTTATAAATAATTCACCCAAATCCATTTATAATATTGCTAGTGTAAACAAAAGAATTGAAGAATTTCAAGTGCCATAAAATACTCACAATTACAAAGTTCGACACGCAATTCTGGCATTAACAAGCATTCACCGTACAATTCAAAGTAATTTCAATTATCGGTTAATGGTAGGTAATAGATTTATACATTCTAAAGTTCAATATAACATTTTAAGATATGACAATAGACAACAAATAAAATTGATGATTTTTTTTCCTCTACTCAACATGACTAATTTGAAAAGTTGTATTGTTATTAGTGGTAAACGCTTTTTTTGGACAGCTTTTAGACAATTTCAATAAATGTTCTAAATGAAAACTACTTTTAGAAGGTTAATTAAGATGGAAAAATGAGCCTCTATAGGTAACAGGCGATTTGCTGAATATTCCACTGACGTAATAATATGTATTGATCTTAAGGTTGAGGAGTTTATGCGTAATGATACACACAAGGAAACAGGAGATGGTCAGTGAGAGAGAGAGAGAGAGAGAGAGAGAGAGAGAGAGAGAAATGCTTTATTGTCGAAAAAATATAAATTTTGTAGACAAAGCAAAATAAAAATATCAAAAACAAACACTACAAAACAAAACAAAGGCAAAACTAAAAATTAAATTAAAATTAAATAAATTTATATAATATAAAACAAAAATATAAAAATATAAAGATGTAAAAATATAAGATAGTATCAGAATGAAACCTACAGCTGTATATTCGGTTAGAAAGTAAGTTAACATACAGCTGTAAATTCAGTCAGAAGGTAAACACTAACTAAATCACAAAACAAAAACAAATTTTGTATAAACAGTAAACCAGTGCGTGAGCTGAGCAGAAACGTGCCTTAGTGAAAGAAGTCGTTAACTGCATAAAAGGCAGTATCCTAGGTAGTAGGTATTTAATTGAATCTGGGATAAGCCGTTATAGATTTAATTTTGTGTGACGACCCTTAGGATATCAAACATCAAATAATATTCACTAAACCAGTGGGTGTAAGAAGCTTAATATTAAGTATTAACAATTTTTAACAAAAAATTCGCTTACTGCATAAAAGGCTCTCTCCAGTAAGTATGATTTCAAAACCTTTCGAAATTCAGCAAAAGATCTTATGGATTTGATTTCAAATGGTAGATGATTGTGCATTTTTTTTTTTTTTTTGCCTTTTTTTTTGTAAAAGAAAACTTGCGTGGTTTTGGGCACTTAGCGATCCTGAAGTCACAATTTGTTGATATTTCTTCCAGTAGCCATAGTTTAACTAGAGAAAAAAATCCATCTCGAAATTTTACAAATATTAGCCATAGGCTTTGAATTGGATAGGTATGAAAAGAATGGGATTTGATTATTAAAAAATTAACATTCGTAAGCAAATCTCAGTTCGGTACTAGTCTCCGTATATTTATATTAAGCTAAAATATAGTATATACAAGGACTTTGTAGGGGAAATCATGGGATGTAAATAAAAAAATCATCACTATATTTTATCAAATTCTTATTTTGTTTAAATTCATTCATTCAGTATTGGATAATTTTTTCAATTTTATGAGGTTTTCAAGCACTTTTGGCAAAGATGTAGGCAATGTCAGCTCGAATTTTATCTAATAGGTACTTAAATTAAGAAAATATCGAATCAACCTGGTGTCATAATAAGAGGTGGAACCAGAAGTTGAATTTTGTCCCAGATTTCCTAACACTCGATGGAAAAAATGCTTAGCAGACCAG
The DNA here is from genome assembly GCA_958507055.1 of Crioceris asparagi. Lineage (NCBI taxonomy): Eukaryota > Metazoa > Arthropoda > Insecta > Coleoptera > Chrysomelidae > Crioceris > Crioceris asparagi. The sequence continues at coordinate 33,111,884 of OY293829.1, read as the reverse complement.
CATATCACTCCTTTTGCTCCATTGGTTAATGAGTTTTTTTTAATGCTCGATTGTGCCAGGCCTCACGTTGCAGGAGTTTTCAATGGATATCTGGATGAAATGACCATTCAATGAATATACCGGCCTCCACGAAGCCCTGATCTAAGCTGGATCGAGAATTTGAGTGCTGAGGGACACTATAAATAGGCTTGTCCGTAAGTGCCAAACTGAAAATGTTCCAGTAGCTGTTTTTGAGGATTGGACATTTTTTGCAACAGGCGATTGCGAACTGTCCCTATTTAAAGCTCTCCACATCGCAAGACAGCGGTCATAAGTGAACAATGAGGTAACATACGATATTACTGGAACGAAGTTCTTTTTGGCACGATGGGAGCTACATCTGAAGAAGTGTCCTATCGACACTTTTGCATGTCGTGTTGTAAATTAAAAAGTGATAAAGAGATGGAAGGAAGAGAGAATAAAAATGTATTTGGTGCCGAAATTTTTTGCACCTTCTACTAGGTTGCTTACAACCGTATCTTGTGACTATGTATAGGTAAATTACTGCAGTATAGACGTGACGTGTAGCAAAAGGATCTTTGTTCCTATCGGGTACCCCACGACACTCGCCTTTTTGTTTATTAATTTTAAAAAATTTAAATACGTTCATTTCAATCTGAGGTAAAGATTTAAACTGTCAATTTTTATATAAGAAATATGTTTCTTAAATAATGTACTTATGGATATAAATCGAAAAAGAAAAGATGAGACTTGAAAGAATTACGAAAACACATCATTACATGTTTAAAATTCTTGGACAAAATACAACTTTTGGTTACACCCTGTGTAACACGAGGTTCATTCTAAATTATCATAAGGTCAGTATTAAATAAGATTCAAAAAATATCGAAAACCATGCAAAATTAAATTGAATTGAGAATTTTAGCCAGATTTTCTTCGTGCGTTTTTTTTCCAAGATTATATTTTTTTATAAAAATATATATTAAGGATTCTATAAAAAGTGATTAGTTCACATTTTTAAATAAAATTTCAGTTTTAGACTCACGACCTTATATGAATTCCAGAATACAATTTTACCGTTGAGTCCATACGAGTAGGTATCTTTATGAGAAAACATCAAAATGCTATTGTTGAATAAAGTGAACAAACATTCTATTTCATGAACCTTCATAATTTTGTGTGATCGATTTTGAGGATTAGGACTACAAAAAAGGGATCTTCTGAATTTAAATTCATTTCAACAACATTTATTAGAGCATTAGTTTATTTTTCTTGCAACCTAGACATCACACTGTCCTATTTGTTTTACTTCGCTAACATGGAATATTTTGAGGGGAACAACGGAAGGACAGAAACGACATAATAAGGGTTCCTTTTATGACCTTTTGGATACGGAACCCTAATAATATGCAAGCGGGGTTATATTGAGCGATCTAGAAGAAGATACAATTTTTTATCCTCAATATGTAATTGACCTTTAGATCATGTCAATTTTAGGATCCGAAAGATTTTTTGTTCAAATAGGAAAAAATGCACAAACCTGCATCAATATTATGAACCAATAAATATAAAGAAATGCCAAAATGACTGTCCAAATATCTTAGAATCTTCCTTGTTATCTATACATCTAAGATTTGGTAACATGAAACTGACTCTCTAATTCAATGATAATTTTCAAGAATTTTCCATTTTACTTAATTTGATTTGTTTGGATAGTTTGCCAGTGGAATAACATACAAGTACGAAATTGATCATTGCTGTATTTGAATCCTACCTAACTCACCTGTCTATTAAAGTGTTTAAGAATCTTCATTAAAAATAAATGATGTAATTTACTTTATGAATATAAGAAATCTTCCTTGAAAATATAGTGAAGAATAAATAAGGCAACACTGGCATGATAGAATCAAAATTGGGAAAAAATAGTCTTTTTTACCATCTATAGAGAGCATGTTTTCTATTTGAAATCATTAAAAAAATAGCGACTGTTACTATAAAAACATCTTAACAATTGATTCGTTACTTGTGAAGGACATCGAGGCCCCATTCAACTATGTCACCATAATAAATTTCGGCTAAATCAAGCAGTAGGTATTATGAATCTTATAACAAAAAACACTTTTGAAATTATAACTTCAGAATCTCAAGGCGATCGATAATTTTGTACTAAGATTAGTTTGCTTATTCTGATGTCAGGAATATGTTGTAGTACCCTGCTGATTAAGTTATCTTAAGTTAATAGCCAAGAATTCTGAATTTTATATATATAGAACATTCTTCTCATTAATAATATTGGTAAAATAGAATTAAACAAGATTTGTTAGGTCAAATTTGTGTTTTTCCATTGAATGTCGAATAGTTATGACAAATGTAATGAAACAAATATATTGTTTCTCATTTGGAAATATCAAGAATATGAAACCATCTGTAAATAATGGATCTTGAATGATTTTAATTTAGATAGGTACATAATCTTGTTGACGAAACAATGCTCATGCTACTTCTAACCTGTTGACTCACCGAAAAAGTAATCAACGCCGAATATAACCCACCCACCACAGGCGATTATCAAACTTTGAAAACAACCGTGGCGTTACCAACGACGCGAAGCAATCATTCTACCCTCTACAAAGTGGTCGTCGTCTGTTACGATCCAATTAATGCTAACAAGATTCAAAGTAATGTGTAACACTCACCTTTATCCATCGTGACAGTGGCAGTCATGTTGTTTTTATTGGTATATCGGCCGAGTGGAACTTCTGTTTTAGAATGCTGAGGATGGAATATTAAATAAAAAAAATAGAAGTCGTTCACCATCCACCGGTTATATAACACACTGTCGTCGTCAAAAAGAGTCCGGAAGGTAATGTCAGAGGGAGAGAGATAGAGACAAGACCGCCGGCGTGGCCGTTATCCTGAATGCGGAGCAAAGAAGACGTCCACCTGTTCAGGTAGTGCATATGCGGTATGGCGACGCCCTGGCTTCAACTCCACGTTTGACGGCCGCCGACGTCGAGGCGCCCGCCTGCGCACCCTCCGGCTACTACTCTCCTCGCGTATATCTAAGCGGGTCTCAGTCAACTCGACTGGTGCTTATGCCAAATTGTCTAGTTTCTGTTTTCTTGAATGTATATTTGAATCGATGACTTCATTATTATTTGATTTGATAAGTCTGCGTCAGTATTTAATATTAGGTAATATCTTCAACCGACAAACAAAGCCATTTTTTCAAATGAATTGAAAAAGTCAGTACCTACAACTGTATTATCTACTATATATGTATATTTACCTTCTTAATTTTTCTAATATCTGATATCTAATTGTAATTCTTCTTCTTGTTAAAGTGCCCTTTTCTGTAAAGAGCATTGGCCACCCCTTGCGTTTATCTGTGAAGCAAGCCATTTCAGAAATACGGGACATACAGTTTATCGCCGGATCCAAACGACACTATTTGACAGGCTTTACTCAGCATTATTGTAATATAATATATTTCTCCTCACTCGTTTATTGACCGACGAAACCAAACGGAAAAGGTATACAATTTGACTGTCTGCTTTTTTTGTTTCTTGCGCGCTTTTTATATAGTAAACGTACTCCGATTTTGATGATTTCTGATCAATTTGAAAGAGGAGACTTGAGAAATAGTCCCATTACCTTCACAAAACGGCTAACGAACGGGGTGGAGGGGGCAAATTTTCTCGAAAATCAAAAATCTGAGATGGCAGAATTAAAGATAAAAAACTGCCGGAACGTTTAAATTGAACATTCGGTCAAAAGAGCTACGGCTTTCGAGTTTCAGCACCAATAGAATTCATATTATTTTGTACTTTTCAGTGCACCAACTGATAACTTCGGTCCAATTTTTTGTGAAAAACATTCATTTTTTCATTTTCTTAACCTTTCTATAGATTTCAATAGAAAACTAATTGCTAATATGGTGAAACAAGTTCATAGAAATATATACATATTTAATAATTTTAATTTGTGTAACACTAGCAGGAAGTTTGTAGCATAAACTGTGTTGAAATAAGTCAATAGTGCTGTGAAGCATTCAGAATTCGTACCTACACTAATTGTTAAAACAAACATGAAGCACGTTTTAAAGTTGTGCAGCGAGTTATGCAGTTATAGTTAGATAAAAGAAAATTTCTAATTTTGAATTTTACAATCAGTCCTAGTTTTTGTGGAAAATATTTATTTCACGATTTTGAGTGTTTTGTCAGTCTTTGAAATCAGAGATTCACTTATTTTCAACGAATTCAAGATGTAGCTTTAGATAAGGATTTTGCTGTTAACTTGGAAAACCAGATATTTTGATAAAAGTCGGATAAATGTTGTTAATGAACATTTTGCAGGATACGATAATTTTCCAAAAAATAAGTCTTGAGGATTTTTTTCTTAGGAGACTCATTGTATTTTAAATATGGGATGATAGAATTTCTTTTTCCATTCCAAAAAAAATCATCAACTTTATTGCAAGTTATGCAAAACACACGAATGAACACAAAAAAATAAATATGCAATGGCATGGTATGACTCCTTTTTGAAAGTTGATCACATTGGAGTTGCATTAAAGAGCTTTCCTTTGCATTAATATAGTTAATATAAATAAGGGTAGCAATTTCACTATTCAACAATTTCAGTTTGTATTTTCTTATTTACTATATATAACAAAATATAGATAAGTCCCATTGGCTGTCATCCGCGGTTTATATAGTACGACAGAAGTTTGAAGAGAAGTTACATATTTCGCTGTAATATAGCGAGGCTACAATATTACTTTCAATGAAGACATTTTGCTCTAGATGTGTCACATTTGAGCCCGCTATTTTTTATTTTATTTGATACGACCTAATTTCTGAAAAATACTTATAAGTTATTTTAAATCTTAGGAGTAAGAACACACACACTAAAGTTGATAGTTTGGAATTTGGACTGGATAAGGATGAAAAATGGCAAATGGAAAAGTATATGCATAGGGAGTACCTATATGTGTTTGTGAGTTGTGTTGAGTTTTTGTGGGCATTACAGAGTGCTTCAATGCATTTCAAAGGGGATTTACGTTTAGTCTGTTCAACACAAGGGATTTAGTTGTGGATTGCGTCTTTTCTTTCTTATGCGAGAGGGTGCGTAAGTTATTGTGAAAGGGTATGAATATGTTGACAGCTTTCACACAATGGATATATATATATATATATATATATATATATATATATATATATATACAAATACATAAAGGTGAATAGCATTCTCATTTATATATATATATATATATATTATTTTATATTTATATATTATTATCTTTGAATTAAGCCGAGTTTTCGGACAAATATAAATGATGACATTTGTAATTGATGAAATCTTTCCTGTTTTTAGCTGATTTATTCTAAATTCACGACTTTAGCCCTGAAGAAGAGAATAAACATTCTCGAAAGCTCGGCTTAATTCAAAGAATTTTATTCATTACATGACTGCATCCCCAAGAACACCTTTTTATTTTATATATATATATATATATATATATATATATATATATATATATATATATATATTTGATAAAATAGATTTTTGTTGGGGATGCAGTCATTTAATAAATAAAATTCTTTGGATTATGCCAAGCTTTCGAGAATGTTTATTCTCTTCGTCGGGGCAAAATTCGTGAATTTATATAAAATTAACCACAAACAGGAAAGATTTCATAGTCAGCAATCAGAAATGTCATTAGTTATTTATAAATAATAATAATAAGAATAAACATTCTCGAAAGCTTGGCATAATCCAAAGAATTTAATTTATTAAATGACTGCATCCCCAACAAAAATCTATTTTATCAAATAATAAACCAGTCAAGAATTCAGAATCAAACAATATATATATATATATATATATATATATATATATATATATATATATATATATATATATATATATATATATATATATATATATGTATATATATATATATATATATATATATATATATATATATAAAAAAAAAAATTCGGGAATATATGATCTGGAACAATGGTTATTCTAAGAAATCATCTATAATTTGTGGATTTGTGTGAAATAAACTAAATAGATCAGCAGCTGTCCTCTATCATCCGGATTCCTTTCACATGTGGAAATCACCACAGATTGAATTTTGTTAGCAATGAAAATCTAGCAAATCTGTCATCAAATAAATACATACGAGAATAATGGAATGTTATTTATGTGAAGTAATCAAACAGCCAACCAGAGAAAATAAAATTGCATGTTTCCCATGCGATAGTTGCCGAAATTCTATTTGTGCAGAGTGTTCTGATTTAACAGCGTCTGAGTTGAAGTGCATTCCACTCCAAAGACGTACTTTAAAATTTATTTGTAAAAAATGCAAAAACAATGATTTCATTGAAAGTTTACAATACATTATAAAAGATAAAGAAGAAATAATAAATAATAAAAATGAGATTATAAAACTGTTACAAGATAAAATTAACAAACATGAATTAGAGCATACTTATACAACAAGGCCTACTTATGCAGAGACTACACGTAACTCAATTCAATTTAATAATACAGTTCTAAACAATGTACCAGAAATAATAATAAAACCCAAGTTCTCTCAGGATCTTGAAAAAACTAAAACTGAAATTATAAGCCATATCAATCCATCGAATTTGAAAATTGGCATTAGAAGTTTGAAATCTACAAAATCTGGAAAAGTAATCATTAAATGTAAGAATAAGACGGAGTTTGAAGTTTTAGAAAAGGAAATGAAAAATAAGATGGAAGACGATTATGACATAGAATCATCAAAAATGAAGAAACCAAGGATTAAAATACCGAACTTTCAAAACAAGCTAACAAAAGAAGAAATTGAGACTTCGATATTACAGCAAAATGAAGCCCTAGATGATATTAAAATAACATTTATTAAAGAAGGAAAAAATGATCAATCAACAGTTTATGGAGAATGTTCACCAACTACTTTTAAACATCTAATGCGACAGAAAAAGGTATTCATTGGTTGGGAAAGGTACTCCGTTTTTGAAGATCTTACTGTTCCACGTTGTTTCCAGTGCCAAGGATTCTATCATAAGAAAACAAATTGCTCTAACAAACTAACCTGTCCTCTATGTAGTGATGAGCATGAACAAAAAGACTGTCTAAAACATAAGAAACAATGCGCTAATTGTGTCAAATCCAACGATATATATAAACTGAAAAATAGTGTTGACCATCACTCTACAGACATTAACTGCCCCACACTACAGTACCACATCAACTTGGCAAAAAGTAAAATTGACTATATTGGTTAATGGTTCTAGTGGATGAAGATATTGTTCTAGAAAATTTAAGCTCATTAGAACAAGAACACCGAGGGGAATACATAGAACCTGGTAATTTTATATTCTCGTCAAATACTAAGTTATTTAACATTACACACTTTAATATTCGAAGTGCTAACAAAAACTTTGATAACTTCTTAGCAATGATTGAAACATATAAGTTAACGAGTGAGGTTTTCATTTTAAGTGAATGCTTTAAAAATATATCTATAGATAACCTTAATCTACCAAATTATACAACGATACATAATGATGGTGATTTTAATAGAAATGATGGAGTTTTGATTCTAATCAAATCAAACCTCAAATACAATACCTACAATGTCAAACTAACAGTATCTGGTGTATCATTATGTATCTTAAACTTAACAATCAATAATGTATCTTGTAGAATAATTGCCATTTATAGACCTAACCCAACTAACCTGATTTCGTTTATTGATGAGCTTGAGTCATACCTGGACAAAACACAAACAAACAAAATGGATATAATCATTGGTGATATCAACATTAATTTATTAAAAGAAAACGATTTAAACGTAAACAAGTATCTTTCTGTGCTAGCTAAATATGGGTTTATGCCATACATACTAAATCCCACCAGAATTACATCTGAAACTAAGTCATGCATTGACCACATTTTTTTGAAAAAATCTAAACTTTATCCAAATTTGTTCGGTAATTCATATATTCTCAAGTATAACATCACAGACCACTATCCAGTATCAATAAACATAGAGTCAAACTCCAAAATTACTGAATTTGCCAAAATCAGACATTTTATAATAAAAACTAACTTTCCAAAGTTAGAGGCTTCATTAAAGGAAGAAAACTGGGATACAGTACTAAATGAAACTGATTCGCAAATCGGAACCGATCTTTTTTATAACAGATTTAATTTTTTAATAGAAAACTCTAAAATTAAAATATCTTATAACAAAAAACAAACCAAAATAAAACCATGGATAACGGATGGGTTAATTACATCAATAAGAAATAGAGACAAATTAAAAAATCGATTAAACAAACACTTCTCATATGTACTGGAACAAGAATATAGAACTTACAGAAATAAACTAAGTAAACTACTGAATATTAATAAAAATAACTACTATACTAAACAAATTGAAGACAGTAGAAATAATCTAAAAAAAATGTATCAGCTAATATCAGAAGCTACTAATGAAAAACACAATATTAAGAACATCATTCAAATCCTAGATGATGATGGTAATATATTTAACGATAGCAAATTAATGGCAAACTATTGCAATAATTATTTCAGTAGTGTTGGCCTAAACATGTTAAAGGAAATTGATACATCATCAACAATGACTGAAAATATCCAAGTCAATTCTAATTCCATGTTTCTTAATCCAGTAACTGAAAATGAACTAATACAATCTATATCCTCACTAAAAAGCAACACTTCCCCTGGCGTAGATGGAATAACTACCGAAATAATCAAACATAGCCACCAATATATTACGAAGCCTCTTAAACATTTATTCAATCTAATTATTCAAACAGGCCATGTTCCGACCCAATTTAAATCCTCTATAATTACTCCAATCCATAAAGCTGGCGACAAAACGAATATAAACAATTACAGACCTATCAGTGTGATAAACAGCTTAGGTAAAGTCTTCGAAAAATGTATAAAGACTCGCTTAATAGATTTTTTTGATAAAAATAATCTTATACATGATCAGCAATATGGTTTTCGTGCTGGTAAAAGTACTTCCGATGCAATGTACAATGTTATTAAAAATATTACTGAGGGACTAGATAAAAACGAAAAATGTATTGCAGTGTTTCTAGACTTAGCAAAAGCATTTGATACTGTTGATCATGTAATGCTTCTAAACGTACTTGAGCGGTTTGGAGTTCGTGGCACAGTGTTGGAAGTCTTTCGAAGTTATCTGACTGATCGGGAACAATGTGTTAAAATAAATGATTCAATAAGCGAAACCATGACTATTAAAATGGGAGTCCCACAAGGAACTGTTCTTGGACCAATACTTTTCCAAGCTTATATAAATTCATTGCTCTTCTTAAAAGTAAAAGCTAAAATAATATCATATGCTGATGACACCGTTGTAATTGTTAAAGAAAATACTTGGTCGGAAACTAAAAAATCAGTAAAACTAAGTATGAACATAGTTAATCAGTGGTTAAATAAAAATAACCTCTCATTGAATGCCAGGAAGACCCACTATCTTGCCTTTTCTATAACTGATACGAATTTTTCTAGTATTGAAGTTCCAGGTATGAAACACGAAATTAAAGAAATAAACGAGGTCAAATACTTGGGCATAATTATTGATAAAAATCTTAAATGGAGCAACCACATCGATTATTTAACAAAAAAAGTGAGAAAGCTAATATATAAATTTTACCTGCTACGACAATTTTTATCGAGGAAGCTACTCATAATGACTTACAGGTCTTTAGCTGAATCACTTTTTCGATATGGCATATTGGTGTGGGGAGCAATGTATAAGAGTTCTTTACAAAAACTAAACATAATACAAAACTACATTCTGAGGATAATATTGCGAGAACAAAGATCTTTTCATACAAACCTTATATACACAGAAGATATTGGTAATATCCGAACACTATATTTCAATAGCTTATGTATATATGCATTCAATAATAAACTTTTTCATAATTTTGTGCCGACAGTCTACACAACTAGAAGCACTACAAATCAACTGCTACCCACTCCAAAATTGAATACGAATGCCTGTCAACGATTCTTATATTATATGTTGCCAAAAATTTGTAATATTGTGCCTTTAAGAATAAGACATATAAGCAATCCTAAAATATTTTCGAGGGAAATCAAAAAATTCATCTTTCTAAATTATCATGAATTTGTGAAGATATTGGAGCATTAACAAGTATTAAATTTTATTTTATTTTATTTTATTCTGTTACTGTCTACTATTTAAGTTTACTTCAAAAATATTGTAATAGCACAACACAAGTGTTAAGTCACTTAGGTGCTCATTTGTACACGATGAATTTCTTTGCCTTATGTAATTAATTTGTAATTGTTGTATAATAATATTAATAATAATAATAATATATTGTTTTTATCTGGATCGCTAAAGAATCTCTATATGCAAAATATAAAATTATATACAGGGTATTGAAAACAAAAGATTCATATCAAAGTTTTAATTTATTAAATAAATCACTCTTTAGATTTGTTGAATTGCATGGTATGAAGAAAACTGTTAATTTTAACTGACATTGAGACATCAGCAATTGCTTTAAATATCCCCGTGAAGGTTGAGAAAATTCAAAACTTTCAATCCATCTAGGTAGATTTGACTTGGGTACCATGCGATATAACTTTTTCTGGTTCTGACAATTGGTGGCTGTGATGATAATTGTCTTCTGGTACAAGACCATGTGCTCCAAGATATTCAGCCCTGAATCATCTAAAGGGGGCTATACTCTACTAGAAAATAAATATGATTGTGGATATAGAACAAAATGAGTTTTTTTATAATTGAATCTGCGATAGAATTCTCTTAAACAACTCAACAAAAAATATTATGGCGGAGCATTTCCAAAATATTTAAATGACACTCTGATTTTCGTGTTTAGATTTTTAACCGATTAGGTGGAGATGAACACTTTCTCCTTGAAGTTTTATTTTCTGAAAAATATTCTTTCCATAACAACGGCTTCTTAAAAGGATATTATTTTCATAATATTGATTATAATGTTTGATTCGCCCATCCATCCTTTGTACCTCATCAGCTTTCCCATATTTGTCCAAAATCTAAAGACAAAAATCAACACGATGATGAAAATCCATTGCCTACAGCTACAAGTACGAAAATCTGAATTAGAATGGGTGAAGTTTACATTTTTCGATATTCTTTAAAATCTCCTGGTAGATAACTCTTTATACTGCCATTTGTCGTTAATTTGTATAAGAATAATCCATCACAAGAATCTCATTATCGTAGTAGTTATACAACAACGGGTTTTAACGTAGGTATTTCTTTGGAGTCGGCTATATCTCTATTTGGACGATTCTGGGCAAAAATATCGCTCGGCACCAGAGACAGAGCTACTGATGGATTAAAATATTTTTTACAAAAAATTGGACCGACGTTATTAGTTGGTGCACTGAAAAGTATAAAATAATATTAATTCTATTGGTGCTGTTACTTTTGAAGTTGTGCAGTTGCAAGTAGATTGATAACTTTTGGCACCAACTTCACAAGTACCAGCACCAATAGAATTAATATTATTTTATACTTTTCAGTGCACCTACTAATAACGTCTGTCCAATTTTTTGTAAAAAATATTTATTTTGCACTTTTGAGTGTAACATAAGTCACGGAAATCGTTGAACGTTCACTAATACCAATGAAGATAGTACTTATCCTATTACCCACGTATATTCCTTGCTTGTAGTTGTTATTATTGAGATCTCAGAACATCGCTGCGGAAATACGCTTGAATATTTTAGTTGTTATCATTTTAACACAGATTTTACTCGAAAACCGTAACTTTAAGGGAAAAATGTTCATTATAAATGTTGCTACAAATAATTATGTCCTTCATTTACTGCCCACAGATTTTCAATTTTCGACAGAAATCGCCCTCTCCACATTGCACATTTGAGAATTTAACATGACTTTTGAAAAAAATTTCATTCTAAACGTTTCCGGATATTGTCCTATCTCTAAATTTGCATAAATATAGGATGTTCCATTTGGAATAACAAAGTTGTAAATTTCATTGCGATCGTTTGCAATTTCGAATTTCGAAAAAAATTCAACGGCATCGTGGTAAGTAGGATATGTCAATAAAGAAGTTCAGAATGTTTTTTTTAAGTTTATACACATAATGGTATGGGATAGGCATGATCGAATTAGTAGTTTCAAAAAAAACTTATAAGTAAAAAAATTCTTTGAAAATATCCGTTCAATAAATTTTCTCAAGAATGTTTTTAATTTATAGATATGATGTGTCAAATTTAGTTTGAGAATTTTTTTCCTAAAATTGATAGAGAAAATAATAGATATTAAAAACCGTTAAATTTACCTAGCTATAAGCCGTAGGGATTTTCTTTTTAATACCGTATAATTTTGGACTTTTAATTTTAATGACGTTAAGAGTACAATACTGCCCTTCATTGGTGCAGGGAATATTGAAGTAAGTGAACTTTATTTGGATTCATAAATCTGAAAACTCATAAAATTTATTCATATATAAACATTATTGTCACATTTACAGAGAATGATTCACTTCTAAAGTAACTGAACTATCAACATGCCATGCCTATTTTATAACCTAAATTTCAGATTTGTTGCGAAATTATCTTCTTATTTGACCACATCCAGAGCTGAGGAGAGTTTTCAATTATTCTAAGGAAGAGTGCTATGAGATAATTCTATATTCAACTTTTTAAAATCTAGCATGTTCCCTACAAAAACTTCCCTCTAGAGAGGAGAGGAGAGATATTGAGTTTTTTATAAGAAAAATATATCTAAACTTAATCAGGCAGAATTGAAGAAAACATAATTTTCAGTAATGTTTGATTATAATATTTGAAAATTCGAAGGATTTCAAGGAATATTTAAAAACCATTTTAAATTCACTTTAGGTAAATAAATATATTTTTGGACTTTGTATGTTTCATCGAACATTTTGAAAAAAAGGAAAATTAAAAAAAAATATTATTTCACATTAAACCTAATATCAATAGCTTTTCAACAAATTAGGATCGATTTTAGATGCATTGAAAAATCTGTCTAACCTTGATAAAGTGGTCAAGACTTTGTTATCTTTGTTTTTAAAACACACATTGTGTTCTTTTAGAATACAAACTTTGAAATATTGTGTTTATCAAAGGAAATGCAATTATGCAAGATATATCCATTACTGATTGACAGAAGTCAAATTTCAAAACTATTATGATTTCTACCAAACTGCCATGCTGTTTCTATTTAAATATTTGTCAGCAACTTTCCAGAATTTGGTTTTCTAATAGAGATAACCTTATTTTTAAGTAACTTCATAAAAAGATTCTGGAATTCTGGAACATAAAATACCATAGAACGTGTAAATCAATGTAGGTTATGCCACGAATTTCAAATTTGGTTTTCAAATATTTTACAATTTCCGCAATTTTCGATTTTGTACAGAGTAACAAGTAAAATGAGTACAAGAAACAAATTCATTGTGATCATGTTACCAATTACCGATTTAACATTGGCTCTGCTCTATTCTATAAACTAGTGATATTAAGCGTTGTTGATTACTTTTCTATAGGCTATTGCTAAATGCAGAAAGAATTCGCTCAAAAACTGGAAAGGAAAGGTGACAGTTAATAAATAACTTATCTATGCATAATTATATGCCATTTGTAAGGTAGTAACGTTTAGGATTTGTTACAATCAATTTCCATCAATGTCTTGTTACCAAAACTCTTCTGTTTACCTACAACTGCACCACTTCATAATTACCTGTACCAATAGAATCAATTTGGATTTAGTATTTTTTTTAATAAATATTTTGTATCTTTCACTGCATTATCTAATGAATACGCTCCTAGATTTTGTGAAAATGTTATTCTAAGTATTCTACTGCTATCAGATGTAGGTAACAATGTTTTGTAATCGAGTAAAAATTTCCTCAAGTGGCAATTATTTTCTAAAATGATCATTGTTTTTCAGAATACATAGCACAATTCTTCAAGAGCTATGTGAAAAGGTCTAACTAATAGAGTTTGCATTAAAGAGGGAGGGGGACATATTTCTACCGCGGCATTGTCAGTTTTACTAGATTAAATCTTCAAAGCTGTTTTCCGAAGGCTTGATAGTTTCCTGCTTAAATTTTCTCTGAATAAGGGCCTCTAAAAGGATCTAGAAAAGGCTTATGCTCAAAGAGAGGACGACTTAAAACGAAATCCCAATGAAATTTGTGGGTAGATTTGCGTAATTTCTAGTCGAACAATTCTGAACATTGTAAACTATTTCTCACAATAATCAAGTTAGCATTCTCAACTAAACACGGGATGACATAACATTATAACAACTCTATACATTAACAGGGGTATAGAGAATGAACACAAACACAATGAGGCCATTGTAATGGGCTGATAAAAATAATATTACCTCGACATGTGTTAAATCCGCACACAAAACACTGTCTGTATATATACTATCCGCAAATCCATCTGTTTTACATTAATAAATCATATTCTCACTATGTGTGTCAGATGCATGTCATGCATGCGATATAGAGGAGCTTAGTCTTCCGTGAAGAATATAATGATCCGCTTGACAAGCCGCACCATATTATCCTCCTTTCATTGGAAGCACCAGATAATATTCAAGTAAGTACAGTGTGTCCAAATTTTGATGTAACTGCGGATTCTCTCCGTTGTTATTACAGAATACAGGTATAGGGCGTTTGCACAATACTGGGTAACACAGAAATATTCTGCAGATGAATGTGTCCATATCGTAGTAGTACTAGTAATAGACGCAACGCCCGATCGTCCGATATTCCCTGGAAATTAAGAAAGATGCCAACAGTGAAAACACCTCTCTTATTTTCCCTCACATGGAAAGATTGGTACTATAATCTTACAAGCAAATAATTAAACCCAAAAAGAAATTCTTCGGGGTTAAGTTTTGAGAAATCCTTTTTTAATGGATCTTTACACCTTCTAAGTGACATATATTCCAAGTTTAAAATTTCTTATAAAATTGCAGAAATACCTTCCAAATTGGACAGAAAAAAATAAACTAAATTTCTGTGTTACAGTCCGTGTAAATTGATTATTGTGAAAACATTTAAGACATTGAACATGTTATATAAAAGTCTTAGGTGTTTTTTCTCTGTTGCCATAGTATCATCATCACCCAATAGGCATTAGAAAGGGTCATTACATGAGATACGAAATAATTCAATCAAACACTGTATTTCCGATACTACCAGTAATGGGTCACTTTTATTTTTCAAAAATAGCATACCTACTCTTAACTTTAATAGCAAAACCAAAACTCAGAAATTACATAGAAATTTGGACACACTATATATAACTACTACTTGTGTTTATGTGCTTTTGCTTTGCGTGAAGCCAAGCTTATTTCGTCAAAGCTTTTTCTTCACTCTATTGATGAGAGACGAGTACACGTCATCAATATTGATTTAGGAAGGCAGGTAGTTGATCGCAATGGTAAGCCATTAAAAATAACGCCGCACTGCCACAGGAAGTGAAGAGTTCTCTCACTCTTGCTACCACACCTAATTAATTAGTTCCGATCGTGAAGTTTCTTCGCTCAAGGTGCAGAAATTGGAATTTTCAAATTGATTGTTTTTAAAAAGTTATAAGGTTACTTCAATAAATGTTATTTTATTTTCAGATTATTATCGAACATATCGAAAAAAAAAATGTTTATTTCGAGCTAGACCGAATCTTGAAGTGTATGGAAATGCTGTTCAAATATAAAAATAATTTTATACTGATATCGGTCATTGTTCCTAAACCTGTTTCATGAGAACATAGCTTAGTGGTAAACATAGTATATATAGACTATATAGAATGATTAAATCACAAAAATATAAAATAGTGACTCACCAACTAACCTTTCAAAGCTTGTTCACATTACAATTTGATTTTCTTCAAACCAAAAGGGAATCAAACCAAAAGGGAATCGAACCAAAATCTAGCCTTGTTGCCTGGATTCCCACAATTTCACCACAGTGCATTTTTGAATAGGGGATAAATAACACATTATTAAGATAAGATAATAGTTAATTTATGCTATTTACATAGAAATGTTTGCATATGTCAAAAATAATACAAAAGAGATAAATACACTGAAATAGTATTCTGTCATAAGACTTATACCTACAGAATCAACATGAATTACTCAATCCTTTACAGAGATTTATCTTTTAGCGATTTCACAACTTCTCTGTTATTAGGCTGCAACATCTGAAGGGAAACCTCTTTGCTGAGGGAGCTACAATTTTCAAGTATTAGCAGTAGTAATAATTAGGATCACATGAGAAAATTTTCTTATGTATGTGGCGGGGGATCCGGTACAGGAGGAGAGGTCTTCAGCGGATATGCCACTGTGGTCCACTCCGAGGCATACAATAGCGGTCAAAATAACGCAGCAGTGATGCGACGGAAGTGCTCAGTTTTTGTAACGGCTAAAGATTGGCACAATCTAATTCCCTAATACTATTTAAAGTATTTACAATTTATTTATTCACATCTCATATAATTTTTGATTTCATCAATTTATTTTATATCTAAGTATCATTACTTGTATTGGATAGTGTGACTAAACATCTTATAGATGTGATTTATGTTTTCATACACTTTAATTCGACAATATATAATACTCTCGTCATACAAGAAGCCATATCTCTTTTAATATTTTTCACAATTCCACTTCATTCGTTTCTCTTTCGATACATATATGTTTTTTTACATTCCTTTTTTCTAGAATATAGATGCCAAATATCGAAATTGACGATTGGAAACAGGAGCCAAACTCTATCATATCAATTATATCTAATCAGTCCATTTGCAGGAGGTCTCGAAGTATTACATCAAAATTGCTTTACGAGATGCGGTGGCGCGTTTCCTCTTCGAATGCGGAAACGGTAAACTGCCGTTTTGACGATCCATTTTATTGCCGATAATTTAATTCCAGCAGCACCGAAGGGCGAGCAGGCCGCAAACGATATACTCTGGGGTTAAGCGGGAGTTAATGTTATTTGTTTATTTTGTGGACAGGATAAACCCGAATGGGCAGATAAGGCGCTATATTGCGCGACAAGGCGACATTCAACAATTCCAAGGCTATTAAAAGAGGCCATATTGAGTTTGAGTAATGCTTCCGGAATTGTTATAAATAGTTGCAAACATCTGCTATTCAACTTTAAAAAGTCATTGTTTGTTTCATGAAGGGAATATATCCTTCGATTAATTTCCTGTATCTCGATATATAGAATTAACAGGTATATAACACGAGGTAGAACTTAGCTAGCAGAATTAGGTTATCAGAAAAAATGAGATATTTGAGAGAATTAAAATCCCATTATGGAATTTCAACTATCAAAACTCACTATCAAGGGCAAAAATGTCAATTATATTTTGTATATTTGAAAATATATGGAAATGTTACAGAATTAATAGTATTGAAATGAAAAAGAGATGTAAGTAATATACTTTTTTTCCATAATAAAATTGACATGTTGACTATAACTCATTTGGCTTTAAATTTTCGTCCGAAATTATAAATGAAGAAGTACTTGCAAGTAGAGAAGGAGTTAGAAAAGCTTGGAAAGAGAGTCAGCTAAATATCTACTGTCATATTCATAATCAGCTGGTGCCCGCAACGTCGTACCCACAAATGACCAGTCGGCATTTCTGTTTCTAACTTCATACCGTCCAAATTTCCTGTTACTTTGTTCAGTAGGTGCACTGAATTGGTATCATAGGGGAGAAGCTGTCAGGTAATAAAATTGGCATCAATTCCGCCTTATTGAGATTATCTTTCTTTCGTTATTTTGACAAGCAGTTTGCATTTAGTGTGTTTTTTGATTTTTCCTGTGCTAATTCTAGTCTTAGTCCTCGGTGGTTTGCTAAACTAACCGAGAAGTCGTAGATTCGAGCCCAAATAGGTCATGGAATTTTTCCATACAAATAGTCTAAAAAAACTCCGAGGGTACTAGGATCGCTAGAAATGATTAAAACGATCGACATCACTTGTCCGCATTGAGGCAGCGTCGTAAGGTACGCCTCAAAAACCCTCTGATCTGGTTGAATGGTATGTCTCTTAGAGACATATCGCTGGTTCCGAGTTCACCTTAAGTTGTAGGTCCTCTTATCGGTTGCACTACTGTTGTTTTTTATTGTATATTATGAATAGATGGGTATATATGCGTATAAAGATTATACTGATAAAGGATTATTAAAATAATTTTAGAAAAAACTTATATTAGGAATCTTGGTATCTCTAGATCAATTGATTGGTGAGAGAAATTTAGTTTATTCAAAAGGATTTTCATTTCATGTTTAACGTATAGTGAGATATGATATGATTAAATCTTAGGAAGTAACAACCTTTTCTTTTTTATTGTACATTCATCTATATATGTGTGTATAGATACCTATATGTGTGTGTATATAGGTATATATGTATGTATATATGTGTGTATGTATGTATATGTGTATATATACCATTTATAGGCTCTTGTTAGAATTATGCGCGTCCTCCTTTTTGTGTTTTTGTTTTTTATCTTCTTCATGTATCATTTAAATATGTTTTTTTCTTCTGATTTTAATTAAGGACTAATTTTATACTATGTTTTTTCATGTATTCAGATACTGACGTACCTCATTCATGTATACATGACACAAAGGCCAATAAAGATTATTATTATTATTATTGTATTTCGTCGTTTGCTATTTCTAGATCACTATTTATAATATATCAAATAACATCAACTATGTTTACAATATTCTTACAGGCTGGTTTGTGAGAAAAATAAGCTTATTTTATTATTATTATTATTATTATTATTTTCATTTGAATGAATAGATTTTTTTTCAGGATATTTCATGTTGTGTAGCGTATTGTGAGAGAATACGATGAAGATGATATATCTTTATATTTTTCTATTAGGTACATATGCTATTTTCATAAATTTTTCAGGTTAATTTGTGAAATAAATTGGATTCTCAGAACTATTTTGTACTTCCACTAATCATTCAAAACTTTAATTTGGAATGCCGTTCGATGCCACTGTATGATTTAGCATAAGCTCATTTTGTAATCAGTGGCAAACCTACAATATATTTCATTATTTATAAGTTTCTGAAATAAACAGTTCTTTTTTTGTAATATTATTTAGATACATAGAAACTTCATTTAATTTACTGGCCATATTAGCACTTGTACCGAATACATGTCATAACATACATATATGTATCCATAGATCGAGAAGATTTTTTACAAAGAATTTAGCAAATCGTAAAACGTTCCTACAATATGATTTATTTTGTTGAAAATTTGCTGCTATTGACAAAACTGAATCATATATTACGGGTTTCCAAGAACGTATCTACTAGGTCTCTTCATCCAATTAAAATCATTATACAGTTTAATATGCCAATCACATTTATCGAGAGAAGCCGTAATAAGGAAAAATGCATTATTAATCTGTTTTCCGTGAATTTTTCATCTCAGAGCTCTGATCCCTTCTTCCATTAGTGAGTCTTAAGGACAAGCTGTATGAGGGTTATTCAATTCCATATAAGAAATTTAAATTTTAATTCCATCGAAAAAAATTTAAGCTCAAAAAAGGACACTCGCTGTAAGGAGGATTTATTAAATTTGAATGCGAATTCTTGAATCGAATAAAATTTTATGGATCCCACTTTTGTGGTTCTTATTTTATGAGAGTTGAATTTCTATAAAACTGTGATATTTCAATAGCGGCAGAGTTACAAGTTGGAATATGTAAAAAGTTCTTAATATATTTGGCTCTATTCTTAAGTAATGGATTTCAGGTCTCAGTTATTCCTTTTGCAACATGAAATGGACTTTTTTCTCAGGATAATTTAACTAATGTATGAAGAGATTCTGTAAATAGATAAAAAAGTGACATGTCAGATTTCCTTCACAAATCTACATTGCCAAAGTTGTAGCAAAATCATATTTTGTTTTATCATTTAAGTACATGTATTTTTTTAATTAACTTCATATGAACAAAGTTAATAACTGATTGTTTTAAATAACCAAGTCGTTAAAAATTATGTATACATATCTATATTTCGTAAAGAGTTCCTTTATTGAATGTTTATACCAGCTTTTTTTCAAAACAGAAGTTATAAAAGCTTCACTCTTCGACCACCTTTTTGAACGTGTTATAAGTTATCCTTGCTCTTCAAGATTTTAAGAGCTTTGTTGCAATCTCACAACAATAGATACCTAGTTCATAGCAAGAAAAGGCAAACAATATGTATTATTTACGATATAACATTTTTTTCACAGATTTTGCTCTGAAAGAAAGTAGTTCAACAAAATAATCAAATTCATATCGAAAACTTTTTATTTTAGGTAGGTACTATGTGTTTCTCCAATCATTCTCCGAAAAAATATAGATGACTTTCAACGTACAACGTGCCAACCAGAGTTGGCTGATGTTTTTTTTAACACGAGCTCTCTAACATCAAAAAAGCTTCTTTGTAATATTTGTGTATTATTTGATCTTATCTCATGCTATGAAAGAACATAACATTTCCGGAAATGTTAGATTTATCATATTCTTCTTGATAAATATTTAATGAACATGAAACAGAATGACCGCGAATATTATTTCCTTTTTAGTATTTAGCTCATCTCCTACAAATATGATTTGATTCCGTTTTAAATAATAGACGTTGACGCACTACAGCGTTTCAGCAGTGTCAGAAAGAATGATTAAGAGCCCTTATGAACAATAAAACCCTGTCAGCATGTATAAATCCTGACCACACGTGCTACATTTTTGACATTTGCCAACCTGTTTATGGCTTGCGGTAAATCTACGCCCCGAAATTCTCGACTAGGGGTGTCGAGTTTGACTTCGGGCGACGTATTACATGAGAACATTTAGGAAATTCTTACAAACGGAAAGAGTAAAAAAATTATGTTTATTTCGTATGTTACATTAAATTAAGTTCTATTTGTCTTTTGTATCTTTGAGATTATTTTACTTGCAAATGAAGTTCTTATACGATCTTTTGTGATGAATAATGAAAGATGCCATTGCTTTTAAGTCTTGAAGGATCAGATTAATGATATATAAATACCTAAACGGTAGAAAGTACGAGTTGTACTCGTTATTCAAGGTTTACGTACTTTATATAACCATTGGCCGATTTCATACATTTTGTGATATGTCTGGAAAAAGCTTAATTGGGAGTTATTAAATATTTTTAGAGTTATGTACATTCGAAGAAAAACGGAATACTTATAAGATCACTCAGGTTCCTGTTTGTAAGAATATATCTTTTCCGGTAATACTAAAGGAAACAAAAGTTTAAATTTTGTATTTATATAGATAGCCTTATCACGGTCGTATAACGTGATCCTACCTATTTTCGAAAGGGGTGGATTTTTTTTGGACAAATTAGAAATAAGAAACTTGCATATTATTTACAAACAGTTAATTTTTATTTAAAAATACGAATATAGTGAACGATATTTCAAATAATTTACTGCTCCTCCTTATCTTAAAACTACTAAACTTACAATGTTAGAAAAATGCACACTACCTATATGACTTTACTCATGGTCTTCAAAACAATTAAAAAACTCTTTTCATGTAAACCTAGCTAGCTCCTCGCTCTTGATTCATTCTTTAACAGTAACACTAATTCCACTGTTACAAAAGATGCATACTTCTAATTAATTGATCTGTTTGTCAAAAGGCGCATATTCACCAGAAATGCGAACAAGAGCAAGCGAGCATTTTGCATCAATCTTGTGAGTACGGACTAGCAAACGTCTATTTGTTCGCATTCAAAAATGATTGAGAGCAAGGCGGTACTTCAAATAAAATAATTGTTCACTCTTTTTTGTTGTGGACGGGATTTTACCCTTCAGAATTGCTCGTGGTTTAATCACTTGTGCTGCATGCTACTTTGCCGGGATGTATATAGTTTGATTCGAGGTTTTAATTAACTTATAACTTTACATATCTAACAAACTTCTAGTATTATTTTGGGTGTAACTGGCATAAATATCTTAAAAACATACATGAGAGAGCTATATGAGTAGGCCAATACGAGAAATTTCAAGATTACAGCAAATCTTTCTGCCGCAGGAATAGCTCTCTTGTAATTTGTATCATTTTTCATTATTTTTGTTTCAGCAAGGTCCAACATAGCTTTAGAGTCTTCAGGGGACATTCTGAAAACTTCTGGAATATTCCGTACTTATGTTCAGTTTTTAAATCACGCGACAGACTACTGCCACTATAAAAATATTTTTTTGAATACAGTTGCAATCTTTTTTCTTTCATTTTTCTCATTCAATAAACTCAAAAAAAGAAAGAAAAGAAAGCAGCACTACGTAACCATAACTTCTCATGGTGATCCATGCTTTTTACTCTAGCAAAAAATATATGGATCAACGACTGAGAACAGGAATATATTTACTCTGTTATGGACGAAATTTTAATATGTCGTGCGATCAGGAACATACATCAACAAAGGCAAATACGAGCCTTAAAACATCTTATAAATCTAGAGAGACTTGTTCTAGTTACCATGCGTCATAAACATAGGGTTAATGCTTTTGCAAGTATAGGGAACATTTTATATGTCGACTGTCGACAACCAACAATGGTTTTGAACGATATTGAGACTTATGAACAAAACTGTATCACGTTAATATGCAAGCACGAGTTTATCAAACATTTTTCATTGCAAGTAACATTTATGCCTGCAAGAGACGTATGGCTAAAAGGCCCTCACCGGTAGAAAAGGAAAATGGGACGGAAAAGGGGGTTCTAATCTGGTATACGGGTTTCGTGGTAGAAGATGGAGATCCAACCTGGGTATCTATGTGCCTTTGACAAGGATAAGCAGACCACTAAAGCTGTAGGTTCAGTATTTTGAACCGAAATAATTATTATTGCAACTATATCATACTTGAAAAGATATAAAAAGGAGCAAGCAGCAGTAATAGGCTGCTGAGAAGGTCGTTCTGCTAAGAAAAAGCTTGTGGAAGAATGCCACAAATGCTTGGAGCTTATTTGGGTTCAGGGTACTTCTATCTCCAAGGAAATGACCAAGCACACTTATAGGCCAAAAAAGGTGCAAGGGAACGACCAATAGATAAAGTTCCATTATGTGGATATTAAAGCAGAAACTAGAAAATGGAACAGGGTCAGAAGTCCTTACATTGAAACAACATCAAACAGTCTAAGTATCTACTAAACTGGCACCGCTACTGCTCTTACACGAAAGATCTAAGACAGCTGGTTGGGATCACCACAGGTCAAACGTAACGTATTTCTGTACTCCATCTCCTAGTAAAGTAAGAAACCCAGCAACTAAGATGGTCCAAAATACATTAATGTCGAGGAGCCGCAGGTACCTCATATTGTTCTACCCTATTTAAATAAATTTAAATTTAATTTTTTTGCCAAAAAAGGTGCAAGGGAACGACCAATAGATCCAGTTCCATTATGTGGATATTAAAACAGAAACTAGAAAATGGGAACAGGGTCAGAAGTCCTTATATTGAAACAACATCAAACAGTCTAAGTATCTACTAGACTGGCACCGCTACTGCTCTTACACGAAAGATCTAAGACAGCTGGTTGGGATCACCACAGGTCAAACGTATTTCGGTACTCCATCTCCTAGTAGAGTAAGAAACCCAGCAACTAAGATGGTCTAAACTACATTAATGTCGAGGAGCCGAGCAAATTGCTCATTCGCGCAGGAAAGTCTCTTCGTGTGACAATCGCTTAAGCTAGTGATAGCTCATAGGTACCTTCTGAATTTGTGTCTAACAATACGAATACTAGATACTGGATCGTAAAGGAAACTAGGTCGATCCACGTATAATGGGGTGAGGGGATTTTTTCCTCTCAACTGGAGTTGAGTGAGCCTAATGGGCTTTGGTTGTATCTAAGATTCCAGTCTCGTGGTCTAATTACTGAGGGGTAAGTGTGTATATATGGGTAAAGGTTAGAGAGGGGACGATATTTACTACCTGTGTGATAATGTTTTATTAGATCTCCTATCATACATTATGAGAGTGAAAAGTTTACCTTATTACTTTTGATGTAGAATCTTGAATTGGAACAGTAGTCGAGATGTCAAAAGTATTCGATTTTTGCTCGACATTGTGCTGTCGACCGACGCGAAGCGGAGAGATACCAAAAACCGAGAGCTGAAATCTAATATTATTTCCTTGTAAAATACACTATTTTTTCTGTGACGGGAGAAACGATGATTTAATATTGAAAAAATATTACAATATATTAAAGTCGGAAAGGCTGTTGTATTTATAGCGACAATTAGACATGCGTTGCTAAGCAATCTTTTAAAGAAATCAAATATCTATCCATTTAATTCTGTGATTTGATTTAAAAATTGCAAACTTAGTGGTTGTTTGTTTGTAAAAAATGTATAATTTCAAGTTTTCTCTGACTTAACCGGAGTAAAATCAGCAAAACTAGCGCCACAAAAATTATTGCCAGCTAATTTCATAATAGTGAAAAGTTAACCTTAGCTTAGAAATCTGTTTTATTCACATAATTCTTTAATTATGGTATTATTATTTTTCATAATAAACCTGTAAGATTGAAAAACTTTTACTTGTCCAGTACTCGAACTCGTAACGCTATGACCAACCTAGTGAGCTACTTCATCAGAAACGCTTCAATAACTACTAAATTATTATCATATAGATAAAAGGCTTTGACAGATCGATTTTTGATTGTGATTTTCTTATTTTATATGCAAACAGCATTATTTTATCGCTTCCACTTTCCAAGTTATGACGTCATCATTATTTTTTAAAAATGCCATAATTCTATATTATAAACAGAAAACTGGCAATTTTCTTTGTTCGAAAATACCAAATACATGGGTATTAACATGAAAAAAATATTAAATACAGGGTGCTAAAAACTAATATATTTTTATTTGCTGCTTTCAATTTTATACAAATTATGCATAAAACAAGTATGCGTTTGAATCGGAGTCATTAGCCACAATTAATAAGTTCCTAGCTACCACTGCATATTAATATTATTGTTATTATTGAAAATTGAAAGCAGCAAATGAAAATATATTAATTTATTAGCACCCTGTATTTCATATATTTTTACGTTAATACCCATGTATTTGGTATTTTTGACCTCAGAAAATTGCCAGTTCGCCGTTTATAATATAAAATTATGGACTTCCTATTTAAAAAAAATAATGATGACGTCATAATTTGGAAAGTGGAGGGGATACAATGATGCTGCTTGCATAAAAAAGTAGAAAATTTAAATTAAAAATCGACATGTCAAAGCTTTTTCTCTATATGTTAATATTTTAGAAGTTATTGAAGCGTTTCCATACTTTATGAACGCACTGTATTTGTTATATATATAGGGTGTCCCGATAGTGCGATCTCGGTTGATATTTTGATAACGGCTACTGAAAAAAACTCAAATATAAAAGTTGTGCAGCACCATTAGCTGCATAAACTTATATTATTTTCATTTATACAGGGTGCCTCAAAAATTTGTAAAGAATCAAAGTTATGTTTTTTCTTATGTATATTTCTTCTGTATATTTTTGAATATTTGGATTCTGCTGGTAATTCTAGGCATAGTTTATGTACAATGTTTCTCTGTTATCCACCATTTTGAAGAAAATATATGATTTTTTTCAAATGTCATGTCTCATTTGTGTTTTGATACAGGATTATGAATTTTGGCAGGAATATCACTGAAACTATGGCTTAACTTTTAGCGTCAAAAAAAGTTGTCTGCGTTGTACAGGATGTCCAGATAAGTGCCAGAAAAAAATCAAAACATATATCTCATTTTTTTTAAAATGGAATGTCTATTTTTTCTTATTTTATACTATTGGTGACTCAAAATGCTTCCTTTTGGTGTTAATATATCCTATACCTACCTATCTGTCATATTTTTCGAGATTTTTACATTTTTGTTTTTATTATTTAGTTTTGAATGGAATAAATTCAGTCCATCTTATTGTACTGAAAATCGCGACCTAAAGGATGAGAACATGTCTTGCAAAATTGCAAGACCAAGACCGAGACCAAGACCGTATATGCAAGACCAAGACCCAAGACCAAGACCAATACTGGGATGCAAGACCAATACCAAGACTAACCTGGTCTTGGTCTTGGTCTTGCTGCAAGACTTGCGAGACTTGCAAGACTCTTGCAGTTCCGTAACCAAACACCAAATTGTTAGGAAACATATTATTTTGCTCAATGATAAGTTAAGAAACGCTAATAAATAACCTAACCAATTTAATCTTTGAACTCCCTTATTATAGATCTTTATTTTAGAAATTCTAAAAATATTGAATTAAAAGTTGTTGGGTGAAAAGCGAGTTCATTTTACGCTTCTAGGCTTTCCGGATTTCAAAAAACTCTGAAATACCCTATACCTATACCGTACTTTCAATCCTTCTAGGATTTCCCTTACCGAGCTGTTTTCAAAGAATCCCGATAGTTCGTAGCCAGGGGAAGGTAAACTACACGGTTTTTTATTTTTATTATTTTTTCTATCGTGCAGAATGTTTTAAGCAAACGTTAAAAATCATCTATAAATCTGATATCTTTTTGATGTCATTTATCCAGTGGCCACTTTTGAAGATATTTGAAATTTTAGATTGCCCTTATTTTGAAACTATTTTTTCGATCATGCTCATTAACTAACTCAACTAAGATATTCACACGACTGACTTTTTAAACAGATACCTAGTTTTATAAATGCGCGTATTAACAAATCTCTACCTGTTTTTAATTTTCATTTTTTGGAAAAAGCTTTCTAAAAAAATTGAAGTTAGTTTTATAAACCAGAAATACTTTTGATCGCTTTCAGAGATTCTTTCTATTTTATTAAACAAAATGGTACAAAACCATTGTAGAATGAGCAAGAGAATGAGTTATGAAATAGAAGTATAAAGTAGAAGTATGTAGTAAAATGACTGCTCAGTTGGGACGGATGATACCAAGAAAACACAAGCAGACTAAGTCGCGCAAGTAAGATACGACTCTCATATGTGAATGGTGATTATTAATTTATAAACTTTATTAATTAATTGCGCATCTCACTTGCCCTAACTTAATTCTACAAGCCTAGTTTTATTCTCATTACTTATTCTACAATGGTTTGGTACCATTACAATACCAGGCGTGTTTGTTCTGGACAATGACAATTTTTTATACGGTCGATATTTATCCATTTCGAATGATAATATAATTACAGGCAATCTTATAAGATTATGAATTACATACTTCCCATATATATGCAGGGTTCTTCTTCATTTAAATTAAGCAATTACGGTTTAGAATCGCACAACTTTTCACACTTATAAAAAGATCAAAATTTTTGCAAGAGTCTTGCGAAGTCTTGCAAGTCTTGCAGCAAGACCAAGACCAATACCAAGACCGTATATGCAAGACCAAGACCCAAGACCAAGACTAAGGATTTGATGCAAGACCAAGACCAATACCAAGGGTGCAAGACCAAGACCAATACCAAGACCATGTCGGTCTTGGTCTTGGTCTTGCTTTGCGCATCACTAATGATCTGGTATCTGTTATAGACAATGATGAAACTCTAATAAATTATGCCGATGATAGCACACTATTTCTCAAGGCGTCAAGTTTCACAGAGCTATCCTACAAAGGAAGCACTGTAATGCGGGATGTGGAATATTGGTTTTCAAACAATGAATTAATTTTAAACCCCAACTAAACCAAATCAATGTTTTTTAAAACAAATCGAGGAACACATACTCCGGAATATATTATATTGAATCATCAACAAATTTTTTTCTCAGGTGAAATGAAATGCTTAGGTATCTTCCTTGATGAGACCTTAAGATTCTCTCACCATATCGAGTATCTCAGTGAACAGTTGAACCAATCCTGCTATGGTTTGAGAATTTTGATAAAAAACAACCAATAATTTAGCTTTTTTGATTGGTTTTTCGCGATATTGTGGGTGTTATTAGTTTCTTTTTCTATTGTGAATTTAATTTTGTTGTTATATGTTTGGAATAAACTCAAAATGTCATTTTCTTTATCTTTTGGTATGGCAGTTAGGCAATCGTCTACATATCTAAAGAAGAAAGGTATGTGGAAATCTGCTTTCGGTATTATTTCGTTTTCAAGATCTTCTAGTACTAATTGTGCGATACAACTTGATATACAAGCACCCATAGCACAACCGGAAATTTGCTCGTAGAATTTATTTTTGTAGATGAAATATGTTGAATTTAATGTCATTTCGACGGCTTTTTTAAACTCTAATTTTTTTTGGAATATCCGTGTATTCTTTGAGTAGATTCAATTTTTTATCAATTATTTTAATTATTTATTAAATTAAATTATTTAAAATAATTAAAATAACAGTCAAAGTTGTTGAAAATTGTGAGGCATTAATATGGAATAAGGGGCCGTTGATGTATATAAAAAAAATTTAAATGTATATGTTCTTGTTGTAGAATAAAAAGACGGTGACATTAGAGTAAAAAAATGTTTTTCATAAAATTAATAAAATTGGATTAAAATACATATAGACAGATAAGAGAGGACTGATAAATTATTATCTGTCTATATGTATTTTAATCCAATTTTATTAATTTAAAAAAAAACATTTTTTCACTCTAATGTCACCGTCTTTTTTAGTGATGCTGCGAGACTGGTCTTGGTCTTGCAGTCCTGGTCTTGGTCTTGCAATTTTGCAAGACCAAGACCGTCTATGCAAGACCAAGACCCAAGACCAAGACCAATACTGGGATGCAAGACCAATACCAAGACTAACCTGGTCTTGGTCTTGGTCTTGCTGCAAGACTTGCGAGACTTGCAAGACTTGCTATTCCGTAACCAAACACCAAATTGGTAGGAAACATATTATTTTACTCAATGATTAGATAAGAAACGCTAATAAATAACCTAATTAATTTAATCTTTGAACTCCCTTATGATCGATCTTTATTTTACAGATTCTAAAAATATTGAATTAAAAGTTGTTGGGTGAAAAACGAGTTCATTTTAGCCTTCTAGGATTTCCGGATGTCAAAAAATTCTTAAATACCCTATACCTATACCGTAATTTCAACCCTTCTAGGATTTCACTTACCAAGCTGTTTTCAAAGAATCTCGACAGTTCGTAGCCAGGGGAAGGTAAACTACACGGTTTTTTATTTTTATTATTTTATCTATCGCGCAGAATGTTTTAAGCAAACGTTAAAAATCATCTATAAATCTGATTTTTTTTGATGACATTTATCCAGTGGCCACTTTTGAAGATATTTGAAATTTTATATTGGCCTTATTTTGAAACTATTTTTTCGATCATGCTCATTAACTAACTCAACTGAGATATTCACACGACTGACTTTTTAAATAGATACCTAGTTTTATAAATGCGCGCATTAAATCTCTAACTGTTTTTAATTTTCATTTTTTGGAAAAAGCTTTCTACAAAAATAGAAGTTAGTTTTATCAGAAATACTTTTGATCGCTTTCAGAGATTCTTTCTATTTCATTAAAGAAAATGGTACAAAACCATTGTAGAATGAGCAAGAGAATGAGTTATGAAATAGAAGTATGAAGTAGAAGTATGTAGTAAAATGAGTGCTCAGTTGGGACGGATGATACCAAGAAATACCAAGAAAACACAAGCAGACTAAGGCGCGCTAGTAAGATACGATTCTCATTTGTGAATGGTGATTATTAATTTATAAACTTTTACGCATCTCACTTGCCCTAACTTAATTCTAGGCACCTAGTTTTATTCTCATTACTTATTCTACATTACTAGGCGTGTTTGTTCTGGACAATGACAATTTTTTTATACGGTCAATATTTATCTATTTCGAATGATAATATAATTATAGGCAATCTTATAAGATTATGAATTACATACTTCCCATACATATGCAGGGTTCTTCTTCATTTGGATTAAGCAATTACGGTTTAGAATCGCAACAACTTTTCACACTTATAAAAAGATCAAAATTTTTGCAAGAGTCTTGCAAAGTCTTGCAAGTCTTGCAGCAAGACCAAGACCAATACCAAGACCGTATATGCAAGACCAAGACCCAAGACCAAGACTAAAGATTTGATGCAAGACCAAGACCAATACCAAGGGTGCAAGACCAAGACCAATACCAAGACCATATCGGTCTTGGTCTTGGTCTTGCTTTGCGCATCACTATTCTTTTTATTCTACAACAAGAAAATATACATTTAATTTTTTTTTATATACATCAACTGCCCTTTATTCCATATTAATGCCTCACAATTTTTAACATCTTTGAAAACAACCAACCTCACCTAACACTATTTAAAATGTATTAAATAACATGGAAAATGTTTAAAATATTCTTACATGTTGATTTGTGAGAGAAATCAGCTTATCATTATTATTAGCTTCATTGAATGAATGAATGCTTTTCAGGATATTTTATATTGTGTATTTATCGTATTGTGAGAGAATACGATAAAGATGATATATGTTAATATTTCTCTATTAGATATATCTTATTTTAATAAATTTCTCAGGTTAATTTGTGAGAGAGATTGACTTGTTTTTTTTTTTTTTTTTTTTTTTATGTAATTGACGCTTTCCATTATTCATTTTAAAGTTATGTATGTCGTATTGTGAGAGAATATGATTATATATAATTAACAAATAATCTGAATGCCTAACAAAATAGTAAATAATATTATTGACATAATAAACTTGAATTTATACTGCAATACCTACGAATTCAGATAGTCTAGTCTGTGTACGGGTAGGTATATATTTATTTATATTATGTGTTTCTAAGTCTGTTATGAATATATTTTTTTTTATATATAATTGAATAATAACTTTTTCTTTTTACTAAACTTATATCTGCCTCAATATTTTTAAGTTTAATGTGTGACTTGTTAAAAAAGAGCTACAAACACAAAGATAACTCCTATTTGGATTTTTTCTAAGAAAACTTGAATCTAGACACTTTCAACTCTAGATATGCTGTTACCATGACATTTATAAATAACTAATGACATTTCTGATTGCTGAATATGAAATCTTTCC
The DNA here is from genome assembly GCA_958507055.1 of Crioceris asparagi. NCBI lineage: Eukaryota > Metazoa > Arthropoda > Insecta > Coleoptera > Chrysomelidae > Crioceris > Crioceris asparagi. The sequence goes on along the minus strand of OY293829.1, from coordinate 33,080,691 downwards.
TGTTTGTGGTTAATTTTATATAAATTCACGAATGTAAGTACTTTAATTAATAATCTATTATGTAGTTAAAACAAATTTGTAGCGATTTTTAGTTTGCCCCGACGAAGAGAATAAACATTCTCGAAAGCTTGGCATAATCCAAAGAATTTTATTTATTAAATGACTGCATCCCCAACAAAAATCTATTTTATATATATATATATATATATAATCTTTTCAACAAAAAGTTTTTTTGTACTTAATTATTAACATATAACACCATGCCGTTGAATTTTTTTCGAAATTCAAAAGTGCGAACGATCGCAATAGGTTAATTTCTATATGAAATTTACCTGAAAAACACGATGGCTGAGTGGGGTAAGGCGCTGGATCCGTGCTCAGGTATCTGTATGCCTCTTCAGGAAAATGTATTCCAGTAATTATAAAATAAATTTGAAAAAACTGTAACTGGAATTGGTTCTAATGGCAAAAAGATAAAAGTCATCGATTTAAATAAAACAATTGGTTGAGGTTGAGATATGTATAGTAATTTTGACATTAATTTGGCGAAGGTGTCACTCAAATAAGAGGGAGATGTAAGTACTTGCAGCTAAGCGAATGCATCATTCGTAGCCTTATAGCTATAGCGAAATCCATCTTTTCTTGAAAAGCCTAGGCATAATAAACCTTAATATAATGACGATGTCTGCCGCGGCTTCACGAAACACCTAAGACATATCGTCACATTGTGAAAAAATAATCTCTACACCATCTGCCTAATTTGAGAGGTCGGGTCTTGAGATTAGACGATGTTTATACTATCTGAGATCATACTTTGTTAATTCGATGTAAGTTGGAATCATGTCAGAAAAACGAAAAGGGAATTTTACGCGGATCGCTATAATTTATTCAACCAAAAAAAAACGAATAAAGGTACAACACTAAGCAGAAATTAGATAAGATATTGTAATTTTTCAGTTTAATAATGTAACGTTTAACCTGTGCTAAGCGTTGTGGGGTGAGTTCACTTGCGTAACACTCAAAAGTTCGCAGATTGCTTCCAATGGTTTATTTCCAAGCACTCTGTACACAACCTTCTGTTGTATTACAACTTTCACCACTTGTCACCTTGACAAACTATACTGTCACTGTCTTCACCGACAGAACTACTATTAACATCTGATTCCACAGACTGACTATTATCAACTGACTTTATAAGACTGACTGACTCCATAAGACTACCCTGTCCCGTGATCGTCACGGCTTTATATATCTGAATCATGATATGACATTCATCGAGTATGTTCTATGAATATCTAGATGCACATAATAATGTTCTAGAGCCTTGTCAAACTGACAATAGTATGACAAATTGTACCTCACATATAGTTCCTGGAAGGATCGAGAATAACTCTACTATAATTCTAGAACTACATAATGAAATATACACTATATATACATCATACATCCTGGCCCCGTTAACGTCCTTGCTCGTCGAGATGCTCCGCACTCTGACGAACCGCACACGCCTCCTCGGCCGAATGGAGTCGACACTATATCGCAATCTCGTTACATTATTATAAATTACATGTCCAGTATGTAAAATACCATTTCATTTACATGTTATGTTTATAAAAACCTTTAGGAATAACAGGATTGAAGGACAAAAACGGCTTTGCAGGAAATGCTGACTACTTAAAGTAGATTGTGTAGAGATTATTCTGTCACAATGTGACGGTAAGTATTAGGCGTTTCGTAAGAAGCCACGGCATAATAATATTTCATTACACTATAGATATGCCAGCATTTTATGAAATGGCTAGGCTTTTCACGAAAAGACAGATTTTGCTATAAAAGTACGACATATACATCGTTAGGATTTAAACCGCTATAATGAAACACACTGCTGTTATGGGCGTGCTACACCATTCACGTTTTTTCGCAGTTACTACCAAACATCGTTCACCACTGCCGCATTTATTCCAAGGCTCGGATAGGTTTGTTCGGGGTGCATATATAGACTGTAACTCTACAGCTGCAAAGTGTCAAATAGCCAATTCCGGTTATTTTCAATAAAATGTTTGCAATAAAAACTTAGATATCCATTGTTCATTGAATCAACTTTAGTTAACAAATTTTAATATTTTAAGTCGAAGCTGTTCAATCAGGCTGTAGTATCGATATTTCGCAATAATTACGTTTATAAAATACCCTTATCGGCATTTGTAATACTTACAAGTATTAACCTTTTTGTATATAACTTATATAAAACAAACGCTTCTGACAAATACATGTAGGTACGTTTAATATTGCTCCCAATTGAAACAAAATCCTATTTATTCAGCGTATTATCCTTTAACACGATCAAGATACCCTTATATGTATTATACAACCTCCTTTTTCCTTTCTATCTTCAATAACCTTACCCACCAGTTTACCAAGTGAAAATAACGACACTCCCGCATTCTATTCCAGTAATAGTAGCAGTCGTCGGTATTTTCCCCCTTCCTTTTCTGCGCTTACACTCTTCTGTTTGCACATAAAAAGTTCGACCCATATTCCATTAAGTATAAGAGAAAACATATAGTAAATCAATACGGTTTTATTGGAATTTTTATTTGACTGTTCAAGCGGGAGAACGTTCGTCCAATAAGAAGCGGCAAGAATGCTTTTCCCGCTGAAATGATGAAGCCTAGGTGAACCTTTCGGCAGTAAGCAGTAAGTTTCAATTTGGGCATTATCAGGACACCTTTACCCGGGGCAGGCGAGAGCGAGCAGAGCATTTCGCTATATAGAAGTAGCCGTTGTGAAAAGTTAGATTGTATTGCTGGTTCGTTAACTTCCTGCCGAGATTTCGCGACCAAGAAAATGTACATATATATATATATATATATATATATATAAAAGGAGACAATGTCCAGGCGTCGAGGCCTGCTTTTTGTTACGTGTAAAATGCCTTTTCAAGTACCAAATCAATTTAGCCCCATGGAAACGATATATTGTTTCTTTAAAGTCGATAGGTAGGTATAATCCTTTTTTGTTACATTGAATTTTGAGGATATTGAGACGACAGGTTAAGGCAAGCTATAAATAAGAGGAATTATTGAATATCACGGGAAAATTAGAATCAACAACAGAAGTCTTACAATATTTTTTATCGAGTGTCAAACTAGTCTAGGTTGCGATTAGTCTTATGTTTTTTTTGTCTTCTGATTAAACATTTAACAATTATGTAAGACATCTATACATTACAATATATTCTCCTATTGGAGAAAGGTATACGGTAAACATATAACTTGGTAGAGGGGACATAGCCCTTCTGTGTCCAAGCGTTTATCTTAAAAATAAAATAATAATTAAAAAATATACAAGTATATATAAAAATATACACTAAAGAAAATAAAGGATAAATAAGGAGGAAAAGAAGAGATAAATTAAGATTCTATTCTAAATATACATAATACAAAATAATTTTTCAACTATAGATGCTTAATATACGTTTTTTTTTTTTTCAACTTAATCTTGTTCAACACTGTTAATGATTTAGATTCAGTAGGTAATATATTGAAATAACTGATTGCTGTAAATACTCTATTTTTCGTGGATAGAATTTTTATGCAATTGTATCTCAATAGATTTATTTCTATTTATACTTTTAGATGAAGAGAACTAACTACTTGAAGCGTCATAATGATGAAATATACATTTAGCTCCATATAATTGTTCTATTTTTGAAATATTTTCAGAATTTGATAGTTTAGTAAATTTTTCTAGGAGTTTCATCAAATGCACCTCATATACACCTCCCCATATTATTATTCCATAATTTAAAATGCTATAAATATATCCATAATATATAGTTTCAAGTACCTACCTACTCTTTTATGGAGATAACATAATTTTTTACATATGTATAATGTATAAGTAATATTTACACTTATTAATAAAATTATCAATTAATATTATTAAAATTCATTGATAAAATTAATTAAATTTAATAAAAGCAGATGCAACTTCAATTTATAATATAGAAGTAAGTAAGCCCAAATAATTAATTTTCTCTTTTCTACAGATATTTGAGTTATTTATACGAATATTTATAGAATCAGGAACACTATTAAAATTACCAACCAAATGTTACTAATTCGGTTTTATTGATGGTTCTTTACATCCGATATAAGGACCTCTACAAGATCATTCTTGTTTCTTTCCCAATTACAGAAGAAAAGAAACAAAATAATCAGTTTGATCTTAATTTACAGGAAGATCTAAGGAAAAATCCTACATGAACCCGATATGCACATCACTATATTTTTTAATAAAAGTTTTTTTAATATTCAAAAGTTCAGTTATTTTTATTGAAAGAATTCTTGGCGAAAACGGCTTAGAGAAATCATTGGGGTCGCGATGGCTGAGTGGGCTAAAGCGCTGGAAGAGCGTTCGTAGCTTGCCACAGCTCATCGTGAGCGCGGGGTCGAATCCCGCCTGAGCCATGGTTGCTTGTAAACTGGACCCGTGCACAGGTATCCTGTATACCTCTTCGGGACTGTATTCCAGATATATAAGAAAAAATTTAAAAAAAACTTTCAGGGGTCTAGTTTTACCACTAGATGGCGTTATCCCCAATAATAAAATTGAAAACCATTTTTCTCTAGAATATGCCCAATTATAGTTGGTTTTGAATAAATAAACAAAAATAACGCTTAAATTTTGAAAAAAAAATTCCAATTTTTTTTCAAATAAAGGGAGCGGTATAGTGATGAATTGTTGAAGAAGTTTTTTGTTAGTCCGATATCAACGAAATTAGTTTCAAGCGAAAGAGAATATATCATTTATGATATAAAATAATTTGATTAAGATAAATTCGAATAAGCTACAATCATATGTCTATTAAATTTTAGAGGAAAATAGTTTTTCTTTAAGGGCTGCGCTATCTAGCATTAAAGTTAAGTTATTTCGAGCTAGTTCTTTTACCCGCAAAGTTAATTGCTCCCTGAAATATAGCCGGTGGATCGGCTTATTGCAATCCAAATAAGCTTATGGCAATTCATATAATGTCCTCTTTTGAATCAAATCACAGTAAATTCTCATTTAATACGCGAATGCTTCACTGCATGCGTACAAGTACATTGGGTACATTCCGGCAATCACAACTGTTTCAAAACCATTTATTAAAATTTAATATTTTTGATGTTAAGTATTACTTTTCTTGTAAACACCTATAATTCTATTTAGCCAATATCTAAATAAAATGTTTCTATTGGTCTAATTTTTAAAACCCGTAACACAAGCAATCTTAAGTTGCTGTGTATGAAACCGGCTATTGCTCACATTGGTTGCAAATTAGTGGTGTGGGTCTTAACTATTCCGGTTCGATTAATAGAGTATAATATAAAATACATCCAGGGTGTTTATTTTTTGAATCCTTGGGTAATTTGTAGAAGAAAAGTTAATATCAACATATGTCCTAAACCTATTAGTTTTTGAGTTACAGTGAGTCGAATTTTTAAGAAAAAAAAATCATTATTTTCTTATCATGCTTAATTATTTTTATGAAATTTTGTAGACACCATTTAATTATCAAGTAGCATTTCTTACATTTTTTTTTATTTTATTTTTACCAGTGCCGTCCGTACGGGGTTTGAACTGAATATTTATGAAGAAAAAATGGTATGCCACTGATTTTTCTATAAAACAAAATTATTTTTGCAATAAATACCAAAAAAATATTGTCTTCAGTTCATAGAAATTGCTTTTGATATTTTGTTTTTTTGGTAGGCATCCACCATGCGTGGAAACACTTTTTTTGGGATAAAAATTAAGGCATGCTATTTAATGTTTGGATAGAGAAAATTTTATTTTGAAGCGAAATGACAAGAGACGACAAACAAAATAAAAAATCCAAATTATTTACAGTAGTTGTTGGAAATGTCCTTCATCAACACGAATGCAAGCATCTAGGTACTCTTCTTCGCATAGTCTGACGCACAATTTCAAAGATTACTGTGGTATTTCTTATGGTTTGGCAGCATACTATTATACGATTTCGTATGTCTTCTTCGGGTTGAAACCGAAATGCGTACACTGAGCCTTTCAAATTCCCCAAAAAATACTCTAAACTATTATTAAGGTCGGGAGATCTAGGCGGCTATGACTGCGTTCCTCCGCGACCTATCAACCGATTGCGATTTTTCTGGTGCTAGTTTCGGGATTCTCTTCAATTTCATGTAAAATTTCTTCTTCAAGTACATAAGTATTTTAGATTTAACCATTTTACCACCGCTTAACTCGAAAACCGTAACTCTAAGGAGAAAATGTTCACTATAAACGTTGCTAAAAATAATTAGGTCTTTCATGTAGTACCCACAGATTATCAATTTTCGAAAGAAATCGCCCTCTCCATATAGCAAAATTATACATATTTGAGAATTTAACATGCCTCTATCTCGAAAACCGTAACTATTTCGAAAAAATCTTCAATATAAACGTTTTTGGATATTGACCTATCTTTAATTATACTACCTCAGATTTTCGATTCGGGCGCGGTTTTCGGAGGGAAGGAGATTTCGCATTTGTGTTTTTATGAATATGGGACCATTTCTCAAGCCTCCTCTTTCAAGGGAATCTTAAATCATCAAAATTAAAAATTAAAATTTTGTAAAACTAAAATTGGTTTTGAGTATAGCTTACAAAACTGTAATTCTTTGCCAATTTAAACTTTTTCGTACCCGCCATAGTATCTGAGATTCCTGTACTAAACATAAACTCACCCTATATATGAAATATATTTATAATGCTTTGATATTATTCAGTCTATATGCGTGATAAATTCCATATATTACCTGCACTTTCATAGAGAATTTAGATAACTATATTCAAAAGCTGTAATGCATAGGTATCAGTTAAATTGCTTGTCAATAGATGGCCAATTCGACATTCCTTTTGGTTCATGAGGTATCTAAAATATTTTTGCCAACAAAAATAGTAATTAGAAACATTTTCTTATTTTTCATCATTAGCTGGAAACTAATAATCAGTAATTTTCATGAAGAATTAAATGGAAAATTACAAGTGTGCGAATATCAAAAGGAATAATCTGGTAGTATACTACCTAATATGTACATATAACTATTAGGGGAGCGAAGGGTAATGACAAGCAGAGGATATTTGCGAACAGCTAAAATTTTTAGTCTACGCCATCTCTATGTGTATGCAATTATTATGAACTCGATAACTCATGTGCCCAGGTCTATAGGAAACTGTGTTTGTTCAGTTTCCACAGCAGTCCTGTGAACTACAGTTACATGTGTGTTTTGCCGTTTTGCCAGATGCTATTGTTGATCTGCGTAGGATACTTTTAGGGTATGTAACACGTATTCTTTTGATTTTTAATTCACAAATTCTGCAGATAAATGCAGTCGTTGTTTACATTCGGTTAATGGCAAACACCTGTTCGCCTCTCGCCGTTGCCGTTTGGGATTTCCCAGAACGTAGGTAACAGGTGACTTTAAATGAACCTGTTCTGAGCTGTTCCAAAAAACTTACTCCTGAACCGACTTTAAGCGAACCTATTCCAGACTGTTCCAAAATCCAAACGCCTGAACCGACTTCAAACGAAAATCCTACTAATCAGTCTTTCGAGGAAATTGTTTGACTTCCCAAGTAGCCTCGAAAGTGTTGTTCAAACTTGCGGAAAAGAAAAAAAGCAACAATCTGACATTTTGACTTCCGCTCCTTTAAAAGCGGACCTGGAGAAGCAATAATAGGGGAAGCGAGATAAAGAAGCAAAGCAAATCAGGGTGAAGCCCCTCAAAAAGCAAGGGTGGCAACAAAACGTCCTAAAATCGTCTTCTAGTAAAGAAGAAGAGGACTTCAATTTGTGTGATGATGACGAATTGGTTGATGTGGACGTTGGAAATTTGGAGAATGACATTAATGAAGGTAAAGTGTGCAGGATGTGTGTGATGAGTTTGAAAAAAATGAAGTTTGGTTCTATTGTGTAATCTGCAGGATTTGGGTACACAAATTTTGCTGCAGTTCTGATTGTCCCGAGAACTTCCGATGCAATTTTTTTAATTTTTCAAATAGTTAAACTGTTATTATCCGACACTTGTTCGGTATTACCCCCAAGTGTCGGGTAATCCTGAATTAGCAGAATATTGTTTTTGTGGTGTTTTTGCCTTAATCTTGAAATATATGTTTAGTTCCTTGTGTCCTACAAAAGGATAGATTCCTTACTATGTGACTATTACGTATATTCACAGAGAAAGTTGAAAAATTTATGAATTAAATATTATTCTCCTTAGGTGTTCGTCATTACCCTTCGCTCCCCTACTATTTGTTTTTTGGAATCTAAACCATTCTAAACAACGCAACGAAAACAAAAAGTTGGAGTAGATATACCTATATCATAATATTACGCCAGGGTATGCGATCTCAGATTGCCTAGAGTATGTTATTGATAGAGCTGGCGACATCCCCCAACTGCGTTATGAACTAGAGAAAAGCAAATATATCTTTTACACGAAACTGCATTTGAGCATGTCATGATCATTCACGGTTGTCCGTGTCAGTGATAATCCTCGAAGGTTAGTAAAAGGTTTACTAAATAAGAAGAAATTAATAGTTTTTAAGGAAAATTTAATGCTAACTCAATCTTACAAATGTCAGATTATGAGTAAAAGATCTGTATAAAAATAATGATTTTATCTCAATTCTTAGAAGTTATTTCAAAGTAATTATCTATTTAATACGAATATTTATGATCATGTAGAAATTATATGATTTTTTCCAGATATCGATTATCCCGTTCATTGACATTGATCGTCAAAGGGAATGGGTGAGAATGATTTCTTCAGAATTTTAAAATATGTACCTCAGAAACTATTATGTTTGTCAAATCTATTCTCATCCAGACTATATTGGTCCAGTAAAATTGAATAAGATCGCATTTCCGACATTACATTTGCCCTGTAAGTATTCTTCCTACTTTCAATATAGATTATTGGTGCTATGAATATTTCTCATTTTATATTCATATATATAATAATAATAATATAATAATTGGGATTGCAGATTACCAGCAGGGATCCCCTACTGATCATCTCGTAGAAACATCTCAGATTTCTAGAGGGTACACATTGCTAGAAAATCTAATTAGTGAGTAAATAAGTATGTGATACACTTTCATGTTTGAGCTCATCAGATTCTATTTCAGATTCAATAACCATTGTCAAAATGAAGGTTGTTCAAATTGTATAATACCGAAAATGAAGAGAATTCTATCGAGATCGAATCTCGTTGAAAACCATCTTAAATTGTTACTACCTCAATCAACCAATAACAATTACAAAGAACACACCAATATGGCACTTGAAAGTTGTATCATATTGTTTGTGAATTCTACTTGAAGTTAATTATTAGTAACTTATATGTAACTAAAATGGCATCAATTTATTTGTATCTACCTCACATAATGAAGTTTCTACTGTACCTGATATCCATATTAGAACGATTCTAAAAAAGTTTCTCCTTAAATCTAATCATGTTCTCAAAAAATATGCAGTGGTCCAGTAATTTTATTTGTAAGAAATTGATCGAATATTTTTGAAGATACAATTTCACATATTTATCTTTCTCATAACGACAAATCATTGCTGTAAATCATTCTGAAAATACATAATCATTTAATGTAATATTTTTATTAGTGATTTCACTTTTCACCCAAACTAAACTGATACCTTTTATATTAGCGGTCAGATATTATTTATTATTTGGTAATTGTATATATGTACATATATCTATTCTAAAATTTTGAATATATCAACATTTTTTTTAAAAATAGCTAAGTTGAATTACTTTTTTGTAAAGTTATATGGTCATTATAGCTGAACCATTTATTAAAATAAGGATATATTGTTAACCATAAGCATAGTGCTGATAGTGCAATATAATTATATATAAATAGGTCCCTGTAGAACGGTGAAAATCATTTATTTGACTCTCTCTATTAATCTGCTATCATTTAATAAAGTTATTTCTAAGATTTAACCAAGGAAAGGTATTTAACTGTAAACTTATCTCTGTATCTAATGACCATAATAAACTTTTCTATCACAAAATGAGATGTATATATTTGAATTTTTGTTCATTATTGCACATATAATTTGTTTTAAATAGAATTCAATAAATATATATGTATTAATATTTTTTTTATTTTTCCGGTATTCATCAATATTGGTAATTCTTATTTCATATTATTAACTCATCTCATAGATTTCTTTATAAAGCTAAACAATACAATTTTAGTATATGAGAAACCTACGAAATTAATTGAGAATATGATTTATGAAATAACGTAAGATGATTTCAAATTACGAGCTATTACATTTCGAATTTGCCGCCGGCCAAAAATTTCTCATTTAGTTCTTCGTGCAATGCAGAAATGGCAGTCAAGTACTTGAATTTGAGACAATTTTTACATCATAGAGTTGCTACTCTATATTCTATTTATTACTCTATGTATTACGCAACACATGTGGAAGATCCTACACAACGTTCTCGGTAAGTTTTCGATATTCAGTAGTGTAAATAGATGGATATAGATATGATAGATTGTGATTTTTCTTAATTTTGTCGATATCTGCTCTGCTTCTCCGCTCAATTGACAATGGTATGTCAATTATTTGTTATGTTATTGATTACATTGTAATTTTACGGTTTATGGTTAATATATTTAAAGGTAACGCTATTCATTTTCAAGACAATTTTGAAACATTTCAAAGAGCGTTCGCTTAAGCGGCTAAAAAAATAAATTTACTCTAGTAATTCTACTCAGGCGACATGCTAAAGCATAGTCAGATAAGATTTGCATTTAGGACATTTTATTTACATTTGAGATCTTTCTGAGAAAGGCTATCCAAATAGGTAATTTAAATGAACTAAAATTGGGGATTGGAGAACGTTAATAATCCACTTATTAAACAATACTTTAAAGTTATGGATAGTGATGTTCGGAAATAACAGGATGTTACTCTATCTATGGAAACACAAAAACACCCCCTTATATTTAGCGACCAGGTAAAGCATTCTTAAATATTTTTTTTCAAAATTGTATTTATGGCAGAGATTTGATAAATTCATGGTCTGCAAAATTATCTGACCTTGACCCAGGAGCTTACTAGCTAAGAAGTTATTTACAAGAAAGTCTTGTGTTTGGAGCATGGCTAAAAATGCTATAAAAATTAAACTACTCTATTAGGGAATCAATTGATGCTATTCAACCAGAAATGCTGAATAATCCTTTGGACAATATATAGGAACTGTTAATGATTGTATAGCTAGAGAACAGAGCATTTTCGAAATTCATTGTTGTACATAAGAGATCCCAAAATTAAAGTAATTATGTTTCTTTCATAACCTGCTGTGTCATATTTGTTGCTTTATACCTATTTAAATAAAGCCTTTTTCTTTCATAAAATCAGTTTTAGACATGTCGTGCAAAACACGTTCGAAATATAGAAAAATATTCCCCCATTTCACGTTTTTCTCATCCATAGTTTTTTTCTGTACTTCTAAGCCAAGCCATATAGACCTTTTTCGTATCGTTCAAATTACTCGAGAGACGGCTCTGCCATCGGCCACCATATGCTCATATTTGTATCTTGTATAGCAATACACACATGTTGCCGACATCTCTTTCCAGAGGATTTACCCTTCGAAGACACAGAAAACAACAATATTCTGGAATCTCGAAGTGGATTTGAAGTGGAACGATGTGGACCCTTTATGTTTCTTGTAGACACATTTTAGGATTATTTATTCGTGAATCTACGAACAGCGAATATACCCTCAGACAATGTCGATTTTTTATAGAATTTTCTCTTTCCTGACAAAGCGCAGAGAGTTGTTTCGAACGCCACTTTTCGAAGTGCTTTTATGAACGATTTACCCTGAATATACGCACGGAAAAGTTGTTGTTACTGCAAACTTTTCTGCCCGAGATATAAATATATTCGCAGGACGGCATAAATTTCCATTTTGAGCAGGTTATGAGATTTTTGGGGTCTGCTGAGCAATATATAATAGGGGGGTGTAGAGTAGAAATGACTACTAAACAAGCGTAACGATGTTTACGACAAATACGATATACATTTTGCAGGCAAATAACTCAATTTCTCATAAAGTTATCTCGGCTGTTGCGACATTGCGACAGACTTGTTTGGATTTAAGAAAAGGCATAAACGATAAAAGTTACAATGGCTCACTCTGTTATTAAATTTATCGATGAATGAAATTCTTATGGATATTGTTTATTGTTTGCTCTCCTAAATATGAGAAATACTCGTAACAATTTTTGATGAGGACAAGAAATAATTATAATGTTGAGTAAATGTATTTGACAAAAGTATCTCCCATTTTGTGTGCTCTAATTTTCGATCCCGTTATTTCTCAGTCCAGGGTCACAGAATTTGGAGCATATTTTGTGTGAACTAATAGCGACTTTCGACACCAATGAATACTCTTAGTCTTCAGCTTTATTCCCATATGTAGGTAAACATGAAAACCTGAAACTTATTGTCTGGCTCATTGAGCTCTATTGAGGTGGAATTAGTAATTTGGTGCCATACCCTATACAAGAGTCCTTGTATACGGACATACCAGCGTGAAAATGCCATGCAGGGGAAGCCAAGGAAACACCCACCGATACAGGGACAAGGGCTTCCAACCCCTAATAATACTTAGTCAATTTCAGTTAGGTCAAAAAAGGATGAAAGGGCTTAGACGAAGTTTTGATATTTTGTTCCTTTATGCTTTTGATTCACTGAATACGAAACACGAATATGAGGTTTGCTTTATCCGATTTTACCCGGAAACACATAAGGACACAACCTTTTTTGGTTCTTAGCCCTTACCTCGAAAACCAAACGAAAGAGAAATATAAAGTACATGGATTGACGTAAAAAGCACAGAGTGTTATTTTTATTATTATTGATATATACCATCTTCTTCTGTGAGTGCCGTACTCGTATTCGAGGCTTTGGCGGCTTCTCTGCCTTGAAAGTGTTACCACGGACAAGGGGACCTACAGTTTAACGTAGATTCCAAACCACCGATGTCTCAAGTTAAATCTTAAGGCACACCGTTCCAGAGAGCTGTACTAGGGAATATACTCTCGCTGGTTTTCCGTTGCCTTGCGAGAGGAGGAGAATGCAATGCGACAGAGATTGGAACGCGCGCCCGCATCAACAGTCACTTGTCCAAGCCGTTCCCATCGTATTGCGCTGGCTTGGCATAATCCAAAGAATTTTATTTATACTGTCAAACCCTACGTGGTAGACACTGTATAGATTATTACTTTCATGTATGATGTAGCTAGTGAGTCTTGTAGATTATTACTTTCATGTATGATGTAGCTAGTGAGTCTTGTAATCTAGCGAATTGATATGTCTATAATTATTATATTGCAGCTATTATATAAAAATATTTCCATCAACTTTTTTCTTGCATCTTTCCTATACCTATACTATAACTTGACTTGTACTAGAGATAAATTCCAGCATATTATTGCGGTTTTATCTTGAGCCGACTCTGCTTACGGTCAATGGATTTTTCCTTACCCATCTATTCCCAAATGTCCCAGCATCCACAAGAGGATACATTTTATTATCTTTTGCTGGTTGCTACTAGACAGACCAAAGCCAGAACTCGTGTTTTAGGACTGAGGAAGTATTAGTTGTTTAATAACTACCTATAGGACAGTGTTTTTGGAGATAAGGTGGAACGACTTTCGTATTAGGTACCTTGCCACGACAAGTTAGATAATGTTTAGCATTAAAGAGCTTAAAACTTATGTTGGAATTCGAAAGTATCTGTCATTCAAAATTCTTTTCCTTTTTCATTATAGTATAAATGATAAAATATTAAAGCATATTCAGATATATCCTGAAGTGTACATGGTGGTCCTGATAGCTTGTCAGTATGGGCTATCTCTGTAAGGATACTAGATTTAAAAAAAACACAAAAAGCATGTTATAGGCAACAATTTTTGACATGGGTATATGACTTATACCCACTCCATGACGATGTTCATTTATCCTTTCTCTTTTAATTTCCACCACATATGCGACTTTTCCATTTGAAAAAAATCCATGTTTTATATATCATAGGCTATATTAGGTAAATTGACCAAAAACGTAATTATTTCATATTGTAGATGAAAGTAGTAATGCCAATGTGGAAAAGAAGAAATCTTAATTTGGTAAAGGATCTAGTTACCATACTTATTCAAAGCTAGTGAATTTTCGATACATCTGGTTGATGTAGTGCACGTACCTTTAGCGGCTCTTTTCCATAAAACAGCCACCTGAAATTTTTTGACAATACGGCATAGAGATTAAATCTGGTTAAATTTGAATCAATATTGGTCAATGCATTTATTTTAAATGGAGAATGTGAAGAAAACATGTCTTTTTACTGTGAAACGGCCGCTAAACGTACATTATCCCAATGTATCAAGAATTCGCTAACTTTGCTTTAGTCTGACATTAAGAACCCTTTCTCAATTTCAAAATATTCTCTTTGGTAGGTACTTTACGGTATACCTAAGCGATGATCAATAAAATAACTAAATACATTTTTTATATCACTTTACATTAGAAAACGGCGTAAGAAGGAGAACCTCGAATGGAGACATTACATGCAAGTTATAGTATATTTATTTGTGTAACTCGCTTTTAGCATAAAGTATGTAGTTACCGTATAACTCTAATGGTGAATCAAAAAAACTATTTAAAATCTCACTTATTTATAATGTACCCCAAAATGGCATTTCCATAGAGAAATAAAAAAAATGTGATAATATTTGTATCCTCACTACTAAACTGAGGAATTCCTACAGAAAAACGATCGAAACAACTTCACTGCTGTAAACAAAACAAACATGTGAATACTTTTTAAGAATATCCTAACATCTTTTCGTATATGAAGGTGGATATTAATGCATATTTTTAATTTTATGATTTACTTTCAGCATATCATGTTTTTACATTTGCAACAATTAAAATAATATCCCTTTTTTAAATATTACGTATAATTTGTACCAGTTTTAACATTTTAATTTTGATGAAGACGAGGATTTCTCATCGAAAAGTCGGTGATCGAATGTGATAATATTTGCATTCTCACTCCTAAATTGAGTAATTTCTACAGAAAAACGATCAAAAATACTGCACTTATTTAAATAAAACAAACACGTGAATAATTTTAAAACATATCCTGATGACTTTTTGTATACGAAGGTGGATATTAATTCACATTTCTAATTTTGGAATTTACTTCCAGCATGTCATTCTTTTGCATTTGTAACAGTAAAATAATATTCCTTTTCTTAATTATTATGTATAATTTGTAGCTGTTTTAACACTTTAACTTTTTGAGTCTGATAGAGACGAGGATTCCTCATCGAAACGTCGAGAATTATATGGTTTCCAAAAAATACTGTACCTTATTGATCAGAAATTGTTCCAAAGAATCTAAATCTCCAAAAACAATAAACTGAAGATATACCATCAAAGTTCAAGAAACACCAATCATTCTGGTACTTTACTCAAGGTAGGTAATTAGTTATTATTAATTTTTGTTTGTTGGTCTCTTTGGCTGTCTCTGATCTAGAAATGTTATGATTATAAAGTTTTCTTTACTAGTTGATGCACTAAAGATACAAAATAATGCTAATTCTACTGGTGCTGGTAATTTTGTAGTGGTGCAGTAAAAGTAGATATTACGTCTTTTGGCACCAACCTCAACATTACCAGTAGGTACTAATAAAATCGGTCCTATTTTTTATTAAAAAAGTTTTCTTCTCATATTTGAGATCATTACTCACCAAATCGTTAAACGTTCACTTATATTCAGAGATTTCAAAACTTAGTAGTAACACAGTTAAATATTGGTATGTAACTCGGAAACCGTTTAAGTTATTGAAGAACGCCCAAGTTAAATGTTGCAGCATTCTTGTATTTAATTATACCGTCTCAAATTGTCGATTCTCGAAAAAATGCACCACCAACTTCTTTAGAGATAGTTTTTGGAACCTATAACTGCACAAATTCGAAATGACCAGCAGTACAATTTTTTTGACCGACGAACCCAAACGGAGTGTGTCTACCGTTTGGCAATTTTCATCGAAAATTGAAAATCTGAGGTGATATAATTAAAGACAGGACAATATCCGGAAACATTTAAATTGAACATTTTTTCAATAGAGTTACTGTTCTCAGCCAGTTTAAAATGTCAAATATATGTATTTTCGCTATGTGGAGGGGGACAATTTATTTCAAAAATTGATAATCTGAGGGAACTACATGAAAGACCAGATTATTTGTAGCAACATTTAAATTGAACATTTTTTCCTTAGAGTTATGGTTGTTGAGCGGTGGTAAAACGGTAAGATCTAAAATACTTATGCGTATTTCCGATCTCTAAATAATAACAAGTGCAAGCAAAGAATATACATGGGTAATAGGATAGGTGAACGTTCAACGATTTTCGTGACTAATGTTACACTCAGAAGTGTGAAATATTCTTTTTTACAAAAAATTGGACCGACGTTATTAGTTGGTGCACTGAAAATACAAAATAATATTAATTCTATTGATGCTGGTACTTGTGAAATTGGTTCCAAAAGTTATCAATCTAACTGCAACTGCACAACTTCAAAAGTAACAGCACCAATAGAATTCATATTATTTTGAATTTCTCAATAATAACGTCGGTCCAATTTTTTGCAAAAAAAATATTTCGCCTATTGTTGTGGGGAAAGAAATTTCTGATTTTATATTTGTTTAATAAGGGAACACTTTTCAGTTCTCCTTTCTCAATGGAAAAAAAGTCATAAAAATCGAACCATAGGTATTTACTATGCAAACCGGACAAAAAAGTATATAATCGAATTGTAGATATAAGAATAAGAAGGTACCTCCCCTGTTTGGGAAGTCGGTCAAAAATAGAAATTCGACTTGCTAACAACATGAAATGTAGTATTTATAACCAAGCCGGGTCATACGACTAATTTCTGGGTTGAATATGGTGTATATTTATAAGACATGTTTTCTATATGTCAGTAAAATAATCCTTTATATCGTGTTACAGAATTTTATAGCTCTATTAGTTTTCGAAATTATAGTGAAAACAGTTTATTTCCATTTTTGATTATATTTTCTTAATTCTTAAGATTAACCGCTGTAACTGCGGCCAACGACGCGAGTAGTGATAGTTTTCAAGGTACACAGCACGAGATGGAAAAATCGATAGGCGTGAAATCACATCATCTCAGCGACCAATTCACCGGTACGAAGCGTGAAGTTTAGGTACTGATAACAGAATTATTCTCGGGATAACGTTTCAGGGGTTTTGTTTAAAGCCGTTAATTAACCAACATTACTGGCGTCGTTTGCTTAATACCTATATTAGAAATACTAGAACACCTCATTGGAAAATAGGAAGTTGACAATGGACCATATAAAGCTATATCTACGGCCAATATTTGAAACAAATAATCTTTAGAAAATAAATGTCCAGAATGGATTCTTTGTATACGTGATAAAATACTTGTTTAATTACTTCCTATTCTATTAAAAGTACCTTCAAATGAATGAACCTGTACAAACATTAGTTTTCATCCCTAAAAATATATCCCGACGTTTTCTCATTTATTTATATGAAATAACTGTAAAATCTGTGGAATTTCATGGATTTAAACGAAGTAATTCATAGACTTGCTTCAGGTGCATGATTCATTGGCAAACTCTTGTCGCCTCAACTATATAGATAATATAAGTATATGCTTGCTAGCTCTATCTTTCACACACATTTACACCAACCAATGACAAAATCAATCGCTGCACAGTAGTTGTGTGTAAATATTTACTGAATGAGGACCTGTATGTGTGTATGTGTGAGCTGTGACGTCACAGACATCGATCTGGTTGGGTAGTCTCGTAACGGGGTCACACCAACATCACCACTGCTGACGACTTGGAGGGTTGCCTCATCCCCCCTCTCAATCTCTTTATTTCTTTTTCTTGGGGGAGAAGATATATATATATATATATATATATATATATATATATATATATATATATATATGTAGGTATACATATAACCCTAGCCTACCGCACAATAATTTCCGTGAGACGGTGTCAGGGCTTAAAATGCCGACGGCGCCTTCTTGAAAGAGAACCATGGTCGAACGACGACTCCTCTTGCCTCATTATGTGGCTCACGAATTACTTAGTTATTATTGGATAGGATTCGGATAACATAAAGAGAAGGCGGCAAGATTACAAGAAAATTGTGAAGATTACCATGGTGTTCCAACACGCCATTTCAATAGAGTGAAATTTTCTTTGATAATGGTATGGCTTATTTCACCGTTTTTTGGCGTCTATGGCATCACAAACATGTTAACTAAGTTATCAGACAGTACTAGATATCAGTGGCGAAAAAAATGTCTAGTCTATTGAAGTGAATATTCGTACTAGATCCCAAGTAGATTTGTATGCCAGAAATTGAACATGTTGTCAAGTCGTAACATTGGAACTGATTGAAATCAGCTGATTACCTACCTGTTTAAAAGGTTACAGCATATATATTCATCTACCAAAATATATGACGGAAATAAAAATAATATTACGATTTTGTACAGTGATGGTTTGATATTCAAAAGTAATATCGACGTTAAATACGAAACATAACCGACAAACATGACAAGGGGCATAACGCATACCTAGACTTGAAGAATCGATTTGACAACTTTGTAAGATTATACAATATATATATGTTCATTAAATTATATTCCCCTTAACTAACACTTAGTTAGATAAAATTGAATTACTTCGAGAATGCTATCTAATATAGTATCAAATATTTTTTATTAAAAGAAAGATAATTCTAATAGACTAGTGATTTGCTGACGCCACCACTCAAAAAAACACAATGATATGTTAAGATCACATATGACATTATATATATATATATATATTTGAACCAATCCAAAGTTACTTCAATTTCGTATGGATTGGTGACGTTAGCATTTAACTAGTCTATTGAAAATTTCGTAATCCAAGACGAAATAAGACATTCTATGTCTTGGTATTGGTCTCTGAGATCAAATAGAAATTCGTTAGGTGAATTGATTTGCCACAAGATGTACCTACTTGAAGAATAAGTTTGTTTCAATTTTCTAACTTGTCCAACAAAAACAACCACCAGAATTAGAATTCGTTTGCAATATTCTTCCACGAGTATCAAATTACCATAAGGTTTCTGTTATTATCGGAGGTACGAAGCTCTAAAATAAACAATTCTCTAAACAATCACAATAACACCGTTTTATATAACTTTTTTGGGTTCAGATCACTCTGGTGTCTGTTTGTCTGTCTATCAACGTGTCACTCAATGTTTTTAAAATCTACAAATGGAAAACAATAACAGAGCCAGATGATCGCAACAAGGATCTTTAGAGTAAATAAACGAATTCTGATACCAGAATTTAATTCTGGGAAGCAAATAAGAAAATTAGAATACTTTTTCTTCAAGCGAGTCATGTGAAAGGGATCATTATGATTAATATAAATATATTTTTTTCCAAAATTATGAAAGGGTCGGCTTAGAAGATATAGAGGAAAATATACGGAAATTGACAATTACTCCCTTTATCTCCGAAAGTACTAAGAGTAAAATCTGGAAAAAGAAGAATTGTATACGCTTTGACTCAAAGTTTATGAGATCCTGAATTCGGAAACCTCGTCATACGAGCGGGACTCACACTTGACCATTTTCTTAATATTTTTCAAAAAAGAAAATCAGTCAGGGACATCTAAGAGCTAAGCATTGTTCTAGTAAATAAACTCTGGACAATAATATGAAGGTCACAAATAACATATACTTACTTAGATTCTGCTGAAATCCATTATATTATTATATTGGTAACATAAAATTGAACTTAATGAATTTCATATTCAATATTTCTTGAAAAGTCTGAAAGCTGTATTTATAATTCTCTTTTACAATATACTCCGTTGTATACAAAAGAAAGCAGGCGTTTTGTTATTATTGATAGTTTGATAAATTATTAGTAGAAAAATTAAACCTTTCACAGCTTGTTGGAAATAGTAAGCCTGAAATAATAATGCAACAATTTTATTTCCATGAAGATGAGCTATAGAGAGATGCCTTTATGATGTGATCAATCTAATCCATATTTATTGTGAAGTTTGTGTAAGTAGTGATAAAAATACATGGTTTAGGGTTTTTCCACTTACACAAGTATAAAAAACTTCCTTCCAACTTGAGTCCGGATATGCTATTCAAGGCAGTTCCTGTTCTTCAAAGATAGCGTCTCAAAATTCTTTGGTCAGTTAACTACATCAAAATTACGACAATACCGAAATCCTTTAAAAGGCTAAAGTGGGATCAAAGTTACGATTTTTTTGTTTAATGGCCTGTCACTACCATATCCGTGTCGGAATTCGGTGAGGGTACCTATACAATGTTGTTTCTAGTAATTTTTTTTTTGGGTTAATTATCAGTTTTTTGTACAGTTATTATTCTATGATGTTTTTACGTGTCTTTAGATTGTCCTGTTAAACAAGAAGTTATGATTCATTTGCTGAAGTGAAAGGTGACATCCATCCTTGGAGATCATTACCAAAAGATCGCCATTCTCAAGTAATTCTGACAAGACTTCGACTTGGCCACACCAGAATAACTCATGAATATCTGCTGAAACAAACCGAAGCTCCCAGATGTGATGTCTGTGAAACGTTTTCTCATTGACTGTAAAAAATATACATTATCTAGAAATAAGTATAACTTGCCACAAGACCTTAAGACATTATTAGGGGAACATGTAATCTACTAAATCTTAAAAATTACTTGAAGGATATAGATTTATATCATGAGATATAAAATTGTTCAATTTTGATGTATCTTGTATCATTTTTGTGAATCTAAGTAAACTATTGTAATGTTGCTAATAACCGGAAGGTGGAGGCGAGTTTTTTCTTAAATAAAAAAAAATAATTTGCTGACCTTCACAGTTAACTAAGGTATTGTTAATATAAGACACTGTAAAATTAAAGCAATGTTTTATGAATTATCAAGCATCAAAAACAATAAGGATAGTTTACTGATTGAATACAAGGTTTGTGGTCTCCATTATTGTCGAAAATCAGTAAACCTTACCGTTCGTGATGCTGATACGATCTTTTATACGAACGTTATATGAATTTGTATAAATCAATCTTCTTGAGTAATATGTTATAGAGCAAATAACTTCGAATAAATACCTAAGGTAAAAGTCTAGTTTAGCGGCTTTTGCTACAAAAGCCCTAAAAAATCAAATGTTTGCAAAAATAGATGTGTGTTAGCACAACTTTCAATAAAATTGAGGCGTAAGACGATGTTTTTAATGGTTTGTTAATAAAAAAGAAAAAATTATTGTTCTTAGGACTTACGAGTTTAAGCTGGAATTTTCGATTTGGAAGTATCTTTTCAATACCAAATAGTGAATAATCATCCTTGAATTCTAATAAACGGTAACATCCTTCAAATTTAGCAAAAAAGGGTGAAGATACTAATCATAAGTCTGCGAAAAACTGAGGTTGAACGAATTAATGATTGACTTGTGTGTAAATCGAAAATTCCAGCTAAAAGTCGTAAGTCCTAAGAACACAATTGTCTCCTAAATCATTAAAAATAGCGTCTTCTGCCACAATTTTATTAAAAGTTATGCTAACATACAGCTATTTATGCAAAAAAAATGATTTTTAGGACTTTTATAGCAAAATCCGCTATACTAGACTGCTACCTTCCTAACAGTAGAGCAAATAAATAATAAACAACAAGAAAAAATGTCAAAGGCGTTTTCGATGTTTTATATAATTGACGAAGGAATACACAATTGCTTAGGCCAATTCTCTGATTGAACCATTCCAACTCTCAAATACTTACTTGTCATGATGTTAGATTTTTAAAAAAATCTGAGATAATATAAATTCACCATAAACATTGAAGAAATATATTCATATTCATAGATCGATATGAGATTAAATCAAAGTTACGGTGGAATAACAGTAAAGTGTTCGAATGCTGCTACATATTTAAAAGAAAAAAGAAGCAAGAAGCACACTGTAGGCATTGAAGCCAGCAGAAAAAGTAGTGACATCTACCTTGATTGTGAGGATTTATTTCCAGGTAAAGTATATTCCAGAGAAGTACAGGGTCTATTCCAGATTCAAACAGCGCCAGCCATCGGCAGAAGTCAGAACACAAAGAATGCAGAAATCCTTTCGAAGGCTAAGGTTGGCAGCAAGCCCTATTGATTCGATCGTCTACTTCAGCTACTCACCGCCAGATGTCAACTGTTATTCTAAGAGAATTCTAATATCCTAGCAAAAAGCCTTTAAGAAATCCCACAAAGCTTGAAAAAAGACCGTCTTCAAAAACGTCATTGGCTTGAGTCCTAGACAATTTTTTCCTGTTTGATAGATTGCGTTTGGTAAATAGTAAAATAATAGGGCTTTCTTTAGAAACATTGCTAATGTTTCCATTGCGCAATAATAATAATCGTATATTAAAAACTTCTTATGATAATTATTAATAAGTGAAAGAGCCCTTCTTTTTCTTATATCTCAAAATTCATGCTTATCGTAAAATGAGCATAATAAAGGAGGATTAAGAATGATAAAGAATAACAATGCTGCGTCATCTGAATGAAACCATTTTCCGACTGCTTAGCCGCACACGGGGAAATTCGCGCTCCAATACGCTGTCATAACAGAAACAAATATATGTAGGTACTTACCTTGGTTTACCTTTCGTTCCTCTGTTCGTGTTACGAGGAAATTAGATGATGGCCTTTTCTTTGCCTGCAAATAAAAAAAACGCAATTATACTACACGTAATCTGTAATTCTGTATAATTTTTTACATGGGTTTCCGTTTTCAGCTTTTCGGTGCTTTGCACGAACAGTTTTTTCATTTCCGTTAAATGCTGCAGTATTTAACATAGTTATTCTAAATTATGAAGAGGGGATCTCAATAACTAATACCTTCATCTGAAATTTAAAAATAGAGACAAGTACTGAAGGAAGGGCATTATCAATCTACAAAAAAGATAATTCGTATCTTTTCAGATACGGTAGGTAGTGGTGTATATGAGTTTATGTAAAAAATGTTTATCAATAAATTATCGAGACTTACATACACTATTCGTGCAACGACAGTCAATAGGATTACAAATCCTGGACTTAATAGGTGGTACTGCTTTCGAGTTAATTATAAGATTTATATTTACACATTTCTGGAAAGAGCAA
Source organism: Crioceris asparagi (assembly GCA_958507055.1). Taxonomy (NCBI): domain Eukaryota; kingdom Metazoa; phylum Arthropoda; class Insecta; order Coleoptera; family Chrysomelidae; genus Crioceris; species Crioceris asparagi. Next base: position 33,057,335 of record OY293829.1, on the reverse strand, counting down.
GAAAAGGTCTGCTGGATCATGAAATTTTCTATAAAATGAGATATTTTGAAAGCAATTCTATCATTTTCTTAATATACAGAGTGCAAAACAAACAACTCTCAGCAAAAAAGATCGATGCAACTTCTTATCTGAGAGCTAACAAAAATAAAAATGCTTTAATTTTTTGCAATATATGGCAGCAACAAAATAATGGAGAATTAATTCTGTTAAAATGTTGGTAACATAAATTTCAATTTTCTTGGAATCTCAAACTCTAAAACCTTACCCCTTACGTAACTTGCGAAATCCTAGACCTCTATTATTTGAATATTATTTTCCGCGGTCATATACTTATAAATTAAGTACTTCAAACCAAAAATATGACCGACTTCATCAGATTAGGTGAAGACTAAAAACTTACACAAATCTATATATTATTGTGGAGGGCACTATTCTGTTTAGGTATTTTGGACGATTTTGATCTTGCTAAATTTTTTATTTAAATGGGTAGTAGAATGAGAATGTTTACAAAAATAGAAAACACTAATGTATTTCACTTTGTTCATGAGTAATGTCCGTTTGAGTGATACGTCATTTTCAGAATATTTAAATAGAAATTGATTGGTCGAATTTGGACCAATGGCGATACTAGTAATATTTATTCTTTTTGTAACTACTGGATCTACAAACATAGAAATATGGCGTGAATGAATAATGTAATTATAGATAACGTGTTCGTATATCTTCAAAATTATTAGGGCTTGTACCTACCTGTTATTGATATTTTTTTAATCAATTATATTCTTAGCTTAGTCATTATTTGCGAAAATGGCTTCTGAAAATTTTGAATAATATCGGTTTATATAGAAAGTGTAAAAAATGAAGAAGCTGCGCTAAATTTATATTTGATTCTTTATATGGAAAGAGGGAAAACATTTAAGGCACAATCTAATGAAAATTGAGGAGGAACACTTATTTTATAAGTTGTTAATATAACTCAATATTTCCATCCTGATGATATACAAGGCGATTAGCATTGTCACTGGTTTATAGATAACCATTTCTTTCACAAAAAAGTTGTTCAGATTAATGTCGCATTACTAGTTGCGTTAGGACTTTCAATCGACATAATGAAATAGATTGTAATATAAGCAATCCCCAATTGGCACTAACTGTTTGTCATTAAGGACGTTTTCTAGTGAACATTCGTTTTTTTAATAATTTGGCTTATCACTGTATCATTTAAATGCAGATATCTGGACATCCACCAATCAAATACTTTCGATATAATTCATGATTATCCTTTCAACATGACGGTGCCCCGTCCTATAATGTTATTCGATTAAGGGATTATTTGGATACTCATTTTAAAAATGGTGGCCAGCACGATTTCAGGATCTAATACATCGAGATGTTTTCTCTGGGGTGTGTCGGAAAATAAAATTGACATGAAAGCCATCTTTGCTTGAGACCAAAGAATTCATGAAACTTTTGTAGAAATAGGATCGCTATATTATGTGTTGTTATTTCGTACTCTTTAGTGCTAGAAGCAAGTCGTTTCTAGTTATTTATTTTCTTCATCTGTTTATTTCGTTTCTTTCAAATACATAATTTATTAATACAGACTACAATATAATACTTATTTTATTCCCAATAATTTATAATATGACACATTTTCAGAACTAAAAATCAAATATTTCCTATAATGGAGATCCACCATCATGAATTCAGATAACATACACAAAATTCAGATCCAACATCAGGGTGCGCATTTTCCAGAGTCCATATCCTGGATCTTATCAATTAAATGTCGATATAAGTAGTGTATGATATCTTTTGCAACCAGAAAATCCGTATGACTCCACTTATCGAAATCTATCACATGATAACCACATCTTATGGACGGTTGAATTTCATTGTAGAGTTGTTCTGCATTCTGAAATATTGAAAATTGTATTTTTGTAAAATGTAGCAAGAGTTCTACTGAAAGGTTATACATATAACCTGATAGAGTCAATAGTTATTTGGTTTTAGCTTGGATATGTCGCAGCCAACTGGATTAACGAGACAGTTGAAATTCATGGACCATTCCTTTGTCAAATTTGTGACTAATTATTATATAATATAATAAATATTTTTTACAAAAAAATGGACCGATGTTATCAGTTGGTGCACTGAAAAATGCGAAATAATATTAATTCTATTGGTGCGGCTATAATACCAAAGAAGATAGAACTTATTACCACGTATATTCTTTGCTTGTACTTGTTTTTATGTAGAGATCTCAGAACATCGCTGCGGGAATACGCATAAGTATTTTAGATTAAACCATGTTAGTTCATTATTAATGTTGCTACAAATGTTAATGTCTTTCATGTGGTACTGAAAAGATGTTCAGTTTTCGAAAGAAATTGCCCCTTCCACATAGCGAAAATACCCATATGTGAGATTTTAACATGAATGTAGCTCAAAAGCCGTGCCTATCTTAAGAAAATGTTCAATTTGAACATTACCGGATATTGTCCTATCTTTAATTCTGGTGAATTGCATACCTCCTCTGATCGGGGTTCATCGGTCAAAAATGAGAACCAGCCAAATAATTGTTAGGATAGGGAATCAATAGGGCGATAAAGACAAATTATGATGATGATGATCTTTCTCCGTTAAGGTAGTATAGAGTTATTTTTTTAACTTGTATTCAATTCTCTGAAAGGATGAGACTCAGTTAACGAGCTGAATTTATATTGATATTTCAGAAATCCGAAATTCCAGAGGCAGATTGTGTGTTTTTATAAATTTTGGTATATTATATATACATGTTGTCAACGAACAACGCCTAAACAATAATATATTAGATTGAAAATCCATCTGACTAAGAACTCTCTCAATAAAAAACAAGTGGAAGATTTGAGAGCGACGATGCCGCAGACAGTTAAACCTATTACACATGTTAAACATAATTGAAATAAGCTAAAGAATATTCTCGAATAACTCACCTTTCACTTAGTCAAGTCAACTTTCTAATAAAAAATAAAAACCAAGTCAAAATCAATCCATCAGTTTGGAAGCTACGATGCCTTAGACATTCTCACGGATACACACCTCAACCTTATGCAACCCTCTGTTTGCTGCAACAGTTAATAAAATGAAGGATTCAACATACAACATTCTGAAATAAAGCTGTAATCAACTTAAGTCCGGAAATGCTTATTAAGGGAGCTACCCTATTTAACAATGGACTCCCGAATATGGCTTTTGTTCAATTAGTTTTGAACTAAGTTAAATTTAAGATGTAATTTCGATACAGGATTTACAAATTATAACGCATACTTTTTGTTTTCATCAGCCAGTGACGCATACCGTGTAGAATAGGAGCCGAGTCATTATATTTTTTTTGACTTTGATCCTTTAGGATGAATTATCTATTTTTGGGAACTAAACATTGGAACAACCATAGACATCTGAACACCTGGACCACGCATAGACTTTTTCAGAGCGATCCAACATCTCAAGACCATTATTCTTCTGGTTCATAAAGGTTCGTGTCCGACTGATACGATTAACATATTTGCCAAACTTCTTATGTTTCATGGCAACTTCTGATTTAAAGAGTAATAATCAAAGACATTCAGACGTAATTAAAAGGTGTTCGTTGAAATAGTTATTACTGATTATTCAGATACACCTGCAGGTTAAATTATGTACCAAATTTATATTTTACAACACAAAATAAAAATTTTCATTTGTGAAATAAGAGGATCATCAATCGATATCGATCGTTGGAGTTAAGTGCGGCAACAAAGGAAAATATAATTTAGGCGTCCGTATTGAGTTCGTCAGCTTTCGTCGCTAGTCAGAATATTGTTGTTCGTTATTCCATTCATAATTTGAGTGCTGCTACTATGCTTTACGCATTTATACGCTTCTACAGAGGTACACTGTTGCCAAAATTTCCTATTGGGAAATTTTGTCTCTCTCTTACATATGGAAAATACCAAAACAATTCTCTAACAATAACAGATCGCCTTTGGATACATGTTATGAATGAAATGCTTGGTCTAGGTGTTCAGATGTCTAGGGGAAAAACCAACCGTTTTGAAAAAAAAATATGTCTGAACATTTGTTTTTTCTTCGATATTCCAAAAATATTCGGACCGAATTTGATAGGAACTTTTTTTTTAAACTCTTGTATGTAGAACCTGGTGAATACTGCTTTCATTTTTAGGTGTTATTAGTGGATACCCTGTTTATTAAGAACATAGGGTGTTTATTCTTTCTTTCTGTTGACGATTTCTGAATATTACTATAGATTATTGACAGACTTCCCAAACGGAGGAGGTATACAATTCGACTGTATGTTGGCATGTTTTTTTTATATTTGTTCGAGACTTTTGCATAGTAAATGTGCTCCGATTTTGATATTTTTTTATTCAAGAGAGGATAATTGAGAAATGGTCCCATTGGATGTTTAAAAAAAAACAATATTAGACATGCCCTTCCCCTCAAAATCATCCCCCAAAGGGGGTGGTGGGGGCAATTTTCCCATTAAATTGAAAATCCGAGACGGCAGAATTAAAGAAAATTTCATATTCGGAATAGTTGTGCCGTTGTAGTTTGTTGTTGAAGGCACCAGATCCAAAATTACCAGCACCAATAGAATTAATATTATTTTGTATTTTTCAGTGCACCAACTAATAAAGTCGGTCCAATTTTTGGTAAAAATATTTATTTGATAGAAACATGAAGATATGGACATAACAATTTCTAAGAGATTTTTTTCAAGATTTAACTTAATGTTTTTTTAATTATGCAACTGCTCAACAAAATTCCTTTGAGGTTTTATAAGAAATTAAATGGTTTAGGACTTATTGAGAAAGAAGTTTTGTTGCCGAGCTATCTGCATTTCTAAAAGTATTTCATTGTCAGATTTTCAGTTTAAGTATTCAAACTGATGCAGAAAAATACAGCAGCAATTAAATGTTCGATTTAGGAAAATGTCTTCTTTAATCTAATCTAATCTAATATGTATATGCAATCTAGGAAAAAAAACAACAAATTTTATGTTCAGATAATGTAAATGCTCGTGCCTAAAGCCTCTGACTGATGATATCATTTTCATCTGAAACCCTCTTCTACCGATGCCATACAATGTTCAATGGATGGGCTCCGGTGTCCGTCCGTCTATCAGCGAGCTCTATCTTATGAACCGTAATAGGGTAGATAGCAAAAATTTTCAGAGAATGTGCATTTCAATTACCGCTATAACAACAAACACTAAGTCCATCCACCCGTCTGTCCTTCTGTCAGCCTTCTGTACCTCATGAGCAATAATAGGAAGTGAGTGAAATGTTTCTGTTACAATGGTTCGGAAACCTTCGTGTGCGAGTTCGACTCACACTTCTCCGCATTATTTTACATCAAATAAATCATTATATATTCAAATATACCATAAATAATCTAATAAAAGTAGCTGGGAGAAAAAAAATAAAGCTAGAGAAATCAACACAATCTAATTTACCGTTTGGGTTGCCAACCAATCATTTTTTCCAACAAACAATGCAAGCGGTACATTAATCTTTGACAAGTCATAGGCTGGAGGATTTTCCGAACCATAAATTTTCAAATTCTTATCGTATCCATGATCGTAGTTTTGGAAAACACCTGCTTCATAAATTTGTACATAGTGTGTCATTAGTTCAGCTCCTGTAGTATCGGTGAGTTGTAGAATAAATTGAGGATATGTTAGCTGCAAATTTGAAAATTGTGTGTTGAAAAGGAAATTCTGTTAATTGTTCCTTAAAACCATATATACTTGATTCATCTAATCTTCTTACCGGATCCATTTGATCATAATCATTTCCAAATAATTGATTGACAAAGTATTGCACTGTGTAAATGCCAGTAGTGAAACTCAACAAAGGTCTGAGGACAGTATTGTATCCAGGAATAACTTCACCGTGAAAAATTCGATAAATGATTGGCTGTAATCATCAAATTTTGTGTCATTGGAATAAAACAATTAATAAATTGGATAATTTATGTAATACAACTACTGCAAAAGTAATTGATATGATTTCAGAATTGCTTGGATCTCTTAAGGATTATCGATATAACAGAGGCTCAGATATTTTGTTTTGTCTTTATGTTTTTAATCCTTACCTGATTATGAAATTCTTATTTCGAAACCGGTAGAAAAAATAAAATGTTTTGTGGAATTTTCAGGTTTGCTTTAACCTTCAAGTTAAAAATATTATTTATTTGTTTACAAGAAATTCAATTTTATAAAAATATAGTTTGAATTCAATATTATGTTGAATCCAAACAAACCGTTTTTATAATTAAATCACAAGCTACTTGAATAAATTAATATTTATTTATAAAATTAGAGTTGAGGCGACGATTGTTTGCTGAGGTTCCATGAGTGATATACTTACTTTTTTCTATTATCTAATTTAACTGTGATTTATGTCTTAATTGATGATAATATTATTATTTATTTATATATAATATAAGAATATCTATGTCATTGAGATATATATAGAGAGTAGCCAATTAGTGCGACAAATTAGAATAACGTCTTTATTTTCAATTATTTTGAAATAAAAAAGTTGTAGGAAAACAAAAGCCCACATTTTAAAATTAGTTGGGACTATACAGGGTGTCCCAAAAACAATGAATCACCCTATATATTTAAACATTTTTGTACTAGACACAATAACAAGTACAATGGTGTATCACTTGTTAACTTTCAATTGGCGATTCATTAAAATAAACGCAACAGGGTGTCGTTCTGGTTTTTGGGGACACCCTATATATATACATATAAACGTAAACGTAATAAATAGATGAATTCCCAGCAACCCCTGACAATAACTTTAACAGTGATTTTGGCAAGCTTTTCCTTTAAAATGAGTAAATTTTTTTAGCTAGAAGCTGTTTGGTGCAAAATCCTATGCATATATAATTAAGATTTTCTGGTTGACATTAGAACTCAAACACTTATTGAAATATATATCATAGAGCTGAGTTTTCCTCTGCATTGATTTTCATGATTATTATTTTTTAAACATCGATATCTTACTTTCATGGTGGGCCATAATATAGGCGATAAATATTTGGCTGCAGATTTGATGTCTTTGTAGTTTATTACTGGTGCTAAGCCAATCACACCTTTGACTAGTTGTTGCGCTTCTTCCGGAAAAGTTGTCGAATAGATAAAAAATCCTGTGGTGCCCATCGAGTAGCCTATGTAAATTGGCTTCTGTTTTGTTAGTTTATTTACGTATTTCAAAGTTGTGCGTATATCGTAGATCCCCAATTCGTTGATACTTGAAAGAGAGATAATCTTGTTGGTTAGTTGAGACTCATCACCAGCACAGCCGACTAGACGCGATTGAGATTTGGAGTAAATTGGTGAAAACACATTTCATTTATATATATATCGAAACTGGAATCTTTAAAGAAACTTTTTTTAAACAGTCTTGTTATCTTTTTACATAATCTGATAAATACTGGTAAGAAAAAAAAGGGAGAAAGCTTTTGTGATGAAAAAATTGCTCCTATAAGATTGTTGGAATGTAAATTATTTTGAGTTGAGCCTCCATACGGTAGGTAGGTACATGAGAAACGAAGTTGGTCTCTATTGTCACTCACTTGACGACAAAAGTTAAATTTACATAAGTCTGGATTATACAGTAGGTATTTGTAATACCCATTTGGAATAACCTCACCCTTATTTATGATTCATCAGTCACATGACCCAAAAAATCACTAACAAAAATGAGCATCGATTACTAATTTGAGGTGACATCAAAAGTTTGATAGTTAATGTCAATAAATATGCATTAATACATTACATCCATCAATCAACTAAGGTAGGTATAAGCCCAACATAGTGAGTTATTTTCAAAATGATTTAGGATATCGATTTAAGAGCAATTCATAAATGTCCTGAAAATTTCGCAAAGCACATTACACAACCATGAAGATCAAAACAGAGCAGCGGATTTAGAATTTTGAAGGATTATGTCTGCAATGTTTTTCTAAAGTAAAACTCGAATACTCTGCATTGCTTAAGGGAAGTATGTCTGAAAGGAATTTAGTACTTTAATTTATCGGCAATTTATGGAGGAATCACCAGATATCAAGAGTTAAAAAAATAATTTTTAAGGCGTGGGAGGCAGAAAATAAATTTGACTTGTTAAATATCATACCATTGGTGATCTTGAAAGTATTTATCAAGAAGGTATTAGACTTAAAACTCTTAAAATCAATTTGTCATTTGTCAAAAGTTTCTTACCTAATTTTATTTTTGTTTAAGAAGCGATATGCGCTAAGTCACTGAATTCCATATACTTAGTTATTAAAGATACTATAAGTACATTCATTACTGCATCAAAATATAAATGTTTAGAATCTTATGTTACCATTGTGTGTTTGAGTGAGAAAAGAAGAACATGTTTTCCATTCATAAATTCAATACCTATTGCTTTCTCATTTCAGTGTATGTGAAGTAATAGTTTTTGGGTCTTCATCATTAGCTCTAAATTCTTGATAATGCCCGTTTTTTTTCCTTCAATCATTACCTTTCTAGTTCTGCATTTTTTTCAGTTATTAGAAGCCTAAAGTTCAACTTTCGAGCAATGATTATTGTGGCGAAATTACTCGATGTCCGCAATCTTGACGCTAACTTCCAATACATTTCTGGTTAAATTTATTATCCAGAACAATAATTTTCTCTAAGCAGTAGTGCAAAAAGAGAAAAACTTTACACACTCTCTGCAACGGTGTCAGACTTTGAACTAATGTAGACACTTTACGTCATTACTTTTTATGAAGATATACTGTCATATCAGAATATTCAAAAACAAACTTGTCATACGGATGGCATTTAATAATTTTAATTGTTATCACTCAATAAAATTATTGTATTATTAGATTTTATAATAATCAATAATTATATATAGGTACTATGCCAAACGTCAATACGTCAGTCAATTGAAAACAACTGATGATTATGAAGAAGCAAATTTCATACCATTTTCTTGAAATAGAAAATATTACCAGTTATATCTTTCTCTCAAATTGAACATCCAAAGCAGGTGTCGCAAAAAAATAACGTATCCCAAATTTGAGCAAAGGGGCAAAATTTACAAATCGTGTTACAACATTCGCTTCTTGGTATTCGTCAAAATCGCTTTTGTACTCGTGTGGTAGTCACAACTCTTGTTTGCTGACCATGGTATACTCAACTCGTCATTCTTTGAATTTGACATATACCTAGGATCAAGTTGCAGTATAATGATTGTTTGACATTCGCCTCTCTACACACTTTTAGCACAAACGTCTTATGCTAAAAGTGTGTAAAGGGGTAATATCTTAGAATCGTAGTAGTTCAACGTGATCCTCGATATATGCGAAATTTACTGATGGACGGAGGTGGTATAAGTCGCTACAGGCGAGAAGTGGCCAGCATAATAATCTGACAGCGAATTTAGAAGCGAATTTTATACCACGATTTTCATTTTCGCACCTTTACTCGCCCTAGGATAAATTTATTTTTGCGACACCTGCTTTGGGAGTTCCATTCAAGAACAGATAGAAGTGTTCATATTAAATGTTGCCTCGTTTTATCGTTGTACTGTAAATCAGCGTTCGTTATTTACATTTGATTGACTTTTGGCATGCCATAGTCCACTTGTCACAGTCGCGGAAAAGTGATTGAATATAACAAGTAGTTGTGATTATATCTACTAGTACCTATTATCAAAATTATTCTATTGTATCCATGGAATACGTAAGCTTTTAAATGTATGAGCTTTGAAAGTATAATTTGAATTTATATAAAGACATAAATTATCTACATTGGTTCTACGCCTGCATTCGTGTGAGAAAAGAGTGCATAAAATCATTAATTTTCCACACTAGTGTGATATAATGAAAAATTATCGTCAATGCTGTGGATACGTGACATTACAGAAATATTGAAATTATATTGAATAAACATCAGATTATTTCAAATAATTCCGATCGAAGCAAAATTATGTAACCTCACCATTACTTAAACTATAGTTAAAATATGAGTTATGTACCCAATATTTTCAATAGTTAGGTACTCTTTAACTTTATAATCCATGAAGAATGTTATACAGGCGACTAGTCGACTAGTGGGCTAAGAGCCTAATTGTTTATTCAAGTAATCATCATTTATATGATGAGTCTCATGTTAGAAGGATATTTCTAAAAGAATAATCATTAAATCAAATGATGTCTATCTACAGAAGTAGGTATCAAAGTTATTTACCTGTACTTCCAATACTCATTATCGTTTGTCGTCATTTTGATATGCTCCCTGCTATAACGTGTACCTCTGTAATTCAATAACCAAACATCGTATCCCAGGTTACCCAAAATGTAAGCTGCAAAATATTAATGAATATGTTTCCAGCAAAATTAAATTGCCAATATTTATATATTGACAAAATAAAAAATATTGCCTGGTAATTTATATAAAACAAAATTGAGAGAGAGGGAGAACAATTTAAGTTGCTCAAAATAAGATGGAAAGTCATCATGGATAGATAATCTCTCCAGCATAATGATATTGCCAATATTTCATATTCAACTACTGGAAAAGAACCATAATATGTATAATGCGTTCATGAGGTATGGACATGCTTTAATATCTAATTAAATATGAGCAAATGAAGAAAAAGCTTCGACAAAACAATTTTTGATTTTAGTTTTCAATCTTTTTATGCAAAGTATTATTTTGCCTCTCATCTTTACTTTGTTATAGACATCATCGTTATCTTTGTTGAAAAGCTGTTGATTCTCTGAGGTCAAAAATATAGAATACGATAGGGGCTAGGCTAAGATGAAGTATCAGACTAATTTAAACATTCTGGTATTAGATTCGGCAACATTGTTTAACATTTTGACTTAAGATTCAACACAACAATTTTGCTCAGTCTATTGTTTATAAAAAGAGGTGAAAAACTTATGAAGAAACGAAGATTTTGGGTGAACCCTCTATTAGCCGGAAGATCAAAAATGGCTGTAGCAATCCTTAAATTGGGATTCACGAGATCATTCAGGAAGATTCGTTCAATATGTCCGCATGTCCGCCAAGTCCTTCGACGAATTGTTGTCAATTTTAGAAGCAGATTAAAAATTCCAGAAAAAAAAATGAGAAAATGCATCACCCCTATGGATGATTGTTGAAATAGTGTGTTATTTAAAAATGTCACTTTTAAATTAATACATTATTTTAAATGAATAGGTACATATATTAATTTTTCAGCATCCAGTATTTGATATTTCATTGCCGTAATCCTTACATTACATTGACATTTCATTTAAAAAAATAACGATGTGCTATGAAGTCATTGATTGCGCAGTGGTTCAAAATAATACTGTTTGTATAAAATAGGATCAAATCAGGATCAAATATCGAAGAATATGGAAGTTTTTTATTCATTTGTTTATATTTTGAAAGAGTTTCCTTAACTTATATTTGCACTATAAGTAAACAGCAGCTTACGGATAAAACATGGTCCGAGAAATGAGTTCCCATACCTCAAGTTCGGTAGGGTGAGAATTTTTTTAAATGCTAACTGGCAATGTCAGCCCCCTGAGTATCTCAACTAGGAACCCGGTGGCGGATGCTGAATTGGTAATCCTCACCGGATTAAATGATACGATACGATATTTATCATCTTTGTTCTTACCAAGTGACTTTTCTCCTCTGTTAACGAATCCAAGAGCATTCATAACTATGCCATGTACAATAACTATGGGGGTTTCTTTCGTAATTGTGGAGTGTGCTCGCTCAAGAAGAATCTTATAACCATCGTCAGTAGTTAGATAATGTTCTTCGGCAGTGAACTTCCAACTCTTGATAATTTCAGTCTTGAATAAAAATGTAAAATATTTATTGAGATATTTAATAATTACTCTCCTAACTATACTCAGAATGGGAATTTTCAAAGGCTGTTTTAATTGAAATAAATATTTTTTGGCAAAAACATGCATAATCTTTACCTACAGTGTGCAACTCTATTGCCCTTCGTAACATTATTTTAAGATTTTGAATTTTTTTATACAAAAATTGATGGGTTTCATTTCGCCTTCTCAATGGCTCAACATATACCTACCTATTTATAAAGGCTCAGCCAAGCAACTCAGTAGGTAGGTAACTTATTAAATATATATATCATAAATATCTTTAAATATTTAGATTACACATAAAAGTTCAACCAAAGAAATATATCGAGGTGCTGCGCTTTTTGACCAACCCCCTAACGCAGGAGGTAAAGAGTTCCACTGTGTGCATTTTTATTTATTTTTTATGCTTGTACGCGTTGGGCAAATAGAAAGCGTACTTCGATTTGGATGTTTTTTATATGAAAGAAGAGAGTTGGGAAATGGTCCCATGTTAAACACATTTAAAATAGAGCATCTTATTCTCCGAAAAAGTCCTACAAAATTTGGAAATTAAAAAAATACGGTTTCCGAGTTACAGCAGTGGTAAAGTTTGAAATATGTGTATTTCCGCTTCGATGTCTTCAGATCTCTGAATAATAATAAGTAGGTATAAGCAAATAATATACGTGGGTAATAGGATAAGTACTATCTTCTTCGTTACAAGTGATCGTCCAACGGTTTTCACGACAAAATTGTGAGATACGTCTTTTTATAAAACCTAGGATCGACTATATAATTTAGTGCACTAAGAAATACAAAATAATATTAACTGCTGGTGCTGATACGTACTTTTGAAGATTGTAGCGAAAGTCTTCTCTACTGCACAACTTCAAAAGTATCAGCACCAGTGGAATTTATTTCATTTTGTATTTTTCAGTCCACCAACTAACAAAGTCGGTTCTAGTTTTTGTGAAAAAGTTTTTTTTTGTATTATGTGAAATACGGCATTTACAGGGGGGGCTTACGAGCCTTTGGTCATGACGTATAATAAACCTCACCAATTATCAACTAAATTCACACTTTACATGGATGATGGAGGAAAATGGATGGATATATTATGTCTGGATTAACATGAACGACAAACCTGAATGTCTCATTGTCGTTGAAGTTAAGATATACTATGATAAAGTTTATATTATGTTCCAAGTCAATAACGCCGTCTGTATGAATGTACCTCAACTTAGTACCTACCAAGCGATAAGCACTACAAACAGTATAAGTGGACGAAGTAACGGGTATCTTCTTGCTTTCAAATAAAATAATCAAATAACATAGACATATATTTTATTTTCAGTTTGCCATGAAACTCTGTATGTTTGTCTATTAGGTACACAAGTTTTTCTTAGAAGGAGATATCACGTGAATGACTTAAATTTTAAAAAAAATGTGAATGCCATTACCAGAATATAGATTTAAAAAAAAATATGGGGTGATGAGACCGCCTTAAAAAATATTTTTATAATATTGTGTGGGATATCAACGGAGAACTTTTTTTGAGGAAAAAAAATCAGAATTTCAGAATAAAACGGAATAGTGATTTCGAAATAGAAATTTGCACGGATTTATAAACAAAAAGTTGATGAGAAAAGACTATTATAATGCTGGAAGATGATTTAAAAACAGTATTTTAAGGAAATACATAGATATATCATTATTTCATTATTATAAGGCATCACAAAAATTAATAATGCAAGTTTAATTTGAATGACTACTAATTTGATAAGCATGAAACTAGTTCGAAAAACAAAGAAATAGCAGGAAAGGTAACAAGAATTTTTTGATCAGTCAATAACATTAAGTGTGCTAGGAAATTAATCAAAAAGGTAAAATATTTTTGAATATAGTAATACTTACAATATTCAGATCCACGGTTGGGTCATCATAGCAATTTTTGCTAAAGTAGGCCCATGAATAGTCCCAGAAATTGTTACAAACTTTAATAGCACCAACCGAACTCAGACTCCATAATGCCACCAAACATACAACACATAGGATCTTCAGCGACATTCTGATGATAATGTTGCTTTTTAACTTGTTAAATTGGTAACTATAATTTTTGTTGAGTCGCTGAGAGACGCGTAAACAGCGGCACCGGTATTGTTCGAAAAAAATATATGTGTATACAGGGGATTTGCTACAAAGTATGGAATACATTTGGAGATATAATTTTGAGACGGAAAAAAGCGTAATATTTATATTATTTTGATATCTTTTAGATGGACACTTATCTTGATCTCAATGTTTATAATTCTATGAATGTGGAAACAATTTTCAAGGATTCTATGTGCAAAATATCAAATATTTTATTTATTTATAATATTACAAATATAACATTTCTTATATTCAATTTATAATAAATAGTTTTTTTTAAGCTAGGACCGACTTTATTAGATGGTACACTGAAAAATACACAATAATATTAATTCCACTGGTGTTCGTATTTTTGAATTAGTGATTTTTGGTGGACCAACAAGAGGGATTGTAGAAAAAATATATCTAATTTCTTAGTGTATCATTAGTCATTGAAATTGTTGAGTTGTTCAAATTAAATGTTTCTGGATATGGTCTCTCTTACAGTCTCAAATTTTTTATTGAAATAATTTGCCCTCTCCACCCCCTTCGGGAAGTTCTTGAGATGAAGGAAATATTTGATTTTAAATTCTATTGATATGATAAACAAGTATCCATCACGATGGATGTGCAATCAATGTAGTTTGCTTAACTCAAGTCTCTGTAATAAGTTCTAAGTAATGCTTTTAAACGTTGCAAGGATGTTCTCAAATTTAGAATAATTCTTCCAATTCTGTTAAAAGTTTGTATATCAACATCGTTAAATTCTAAGTTTCAGTAGAATTTCTAGTGAGCGTTATCAACATGTGATAATAAAAATAATAACATTATCTACGTAAACCAAATACCCAATAATTTTTAAATCAAATTGAGTTTATGACTGAACTCTGTTTTTTTTCTCTAACATATTCACCAAGATTCCATATAATCTCCTGCTCCCAAAATTGTGATACCCTGTATATCTATTGAAAAGTTGATTATTGTAGCCCTCGAAGGTTGCCCCATATAAACAGTTTAAGATAATAAATTCAAACTGGCGAAAACTGTAAAAAAATTATGATAACAAAAAATCAAATATGGGTCTTGTTTTTTAGTTTGCCAATAGTGATCCACAAAAATTGCGTACCTACTATATGAGCCGCATTAGCTCATGTTGCAGCAAAACATAATTGTACGAAAGTATTAGGCATTATTTGGCATCATTTGGGATATAATACATTAAATATTGTCTAAGTCATGTTATCGACAACGCTATAATAATTCCAATGACATTGGCAATTGTTAGAAATGTCGTTAAACAAAAGAGTTAAAAATTATTCAAGTTCACGACATTAATATTAATATGGAATTAATACATTTTTTAATAAATGGTTATTTATATATGTTCTGATTCATTCTGATAATGCTTTGTATTTGTTATGTCAAATATTGCATGTGATCAAAGTATCAAATTCTATTTACCTTATTAATTGAACTAATATTTTTTTGTTGATTTTTTTCTATGAAAAAGGTAGAGCATTTTGAAAACCAGATCTTGTTTTAGCTATTTTTGTTTATTGCATATTATATAAATGTCAAGATGTGATTTTTTTCAATTCATATCAGTCGTAATGTATAATTTAAGAAGTTCATAACTACATACGTGTTCTTATAAGTCAAACACAAAATTTCTGTGAACAGTTTTCTGGTGATTAAATAGGTATATACACAAATTATAAAATTCATATTCTGTTCTTTCGTGACTGAAAATAAAAAGTATATAGATGAAAGTAAATTTCGCTAATGAACTTGATCAATAAAGTAGAAGTTTGAAAATGCTCTCGAAAGATGAAAAAATATGTATTAAAACCTTGAATAGCATTGAAAATATTTCTGATTGATTTATACAATGAAACATTTACATGAGAAATTCTATATGGCATTGACAAGAGCACTTAACATAAAATTTGAATTTCCGCTATTTTGTATTTGATATAACACAGAAGTATAGGGTATGGATTTTGGAAAGTCGATCCGAACTTGTACTTGCATTGAATATGACAGCCTAAATAAGTTTAGATATCTATAGCAAAGATTATGTTCCTAATCTTTGGCTATAGAATGGAATTTGAAAAAAAATATATCAGCAACAACCTCTAGTTTCTTCACTTTCCTCATTAAATTATAATTAAATATTCTATAATTATTGTTATGAAACAAAATAATATCAAGGAAAACAATCCATACTGGTGGTTGTACTTTTTTCAATGGTATTTTTCAAATAGGTATAACAAAATGATTCTACCGAACTAAATTTAACTACCTGCGATAAATATACTCACTAATTTTTTAGTATAGTAAGAGTAGGCGCTTAATAAAAATTCCAAACCTGTAAATATTTACTCAATAACTTATTATTTGCTCTTATTCTTAGAATTAGCAATTAATTAATTGAAAATGAACATCTATTTAATTAACCAAAATGGAAATAATCAAAAATCACCAATACACGTTTGTATAAAAACATAATCGCATTACAAATCTCCTTCACATACCACCTTCCATTACCAGAATGCTCTCCTAAATAAATAATTAACCTAGTTTTGTATGTATGGAATGTTATGAGCCTTTTAAACATATCAAGACAACATTTAGTCTTTCGCAAAAGGACCGTCTATTATTTTCCATTATATATGAAAAACAAAAACTTTTTAAAAACCATCATAAACTTGTATTAGAATTATTCTACCTATACACTTACCGGTACGTTTGTTCTTTAGCTCTATTTACTTTTATAATACGGAACTTGCCTATATTTTTTTATTTGAATAATATGTGTGTTTATCTATAAAAACACCCTATACCAAATATCAGCCCTTAAATCGCAGCGCT
Source organism: Crioceris asparagi (assembly GCA_958507055.1). Taxonomy (NCBI): domain Eukaryota; kingdom Metazoa; phylum Arthropoda; class Insecta; order Coleoptera; family Chrysomelidae; genus Crioceris; species Crioceris asparagi. The sequence goes on along the minus strand of OY293829.1, from coordinate 33,040,430 downwards.
TATTTTACAAGTTGAAATCCTCGCTAAGCTAATTCAAACGAGGTCAAACGCGCGGGAGCTGCTGTGACGTCACTCCTTGCATCGAGACGAGTCGATCCATTGCGGCCATACTATCTTCCATTTTGGTTTGTTTATTCCATTATAGTTATTTTTGTTTTGCATGAAATGGAAAATACTACATTGCGCCGCTGGGTTCAACTGTAAGCGTGAAAACCAGAAATATTTTTTTTATTCTCGTAGGTACCTGAAGATAAAAGTCGCCGATCGAAATGGCTAAGAGCATGCAAAAGAAATGTGGGGGATATTTCTCTAAAGAACACTGATATTTTTGTATGTGAAGATCATTTTAATGTAAGTATGTTATATCCAGAATTATTTAATTGAAAAATACTGTAAAACGTATTCTGTACATATATTCTTAACTGATGATTTTGGCATAAGTAAGGGTAAAATATTTTCTAAATCTTTACCAATTATTAGTAAACATGTAAGAAAATTTATTATAAGCCTCCAAATTTCTTTAAAAAAGTCAAATCTGACTTTTCGAGCTAGATATAGTAATGTCTTTTTGTATCAATGATTGCTTGGAAACAGGAACAGAAAAACCATCAGATGCACCAAAACATTCTTTAATATGATCAGAATATAAGAAGTGTAACACTCTTAAATACTTAATTTCTTATACTCCGGATGACAACATATTATAAATGACGCAGCCATAAACATATCAACTATAGGTAAACTATCTGATTGTCCTTTTGTAAAACCTGCATCAACTATTTTTATTCAAAGTTTTTTCCACACAAACATTTAAATAAATAATATAACATGAATAAATTGAGATCAAATCACTAAAATTAAATTACAACCACGTTTAAGAAGAGCACGTTTTAATATGGGCTTTTACCTGCTGTCCGTCGTTCGGCAAGCAAGGTCTGACGTCACAACCATTGGCAGCGCGTTTAAAACGGAGGTCAAAACAACTTTTGAAATATTTATATTATTTTTTACTTTCTTTCTTGACTATGGGGGTTATTGATGATAATAACTTACGATTTTGACTATTTTAACTTTTATTTTTTTGGCAAGATCCCTATTGTAACGTAGTGGCCCTTTGCTCTCATTTCATATAATTATTTTTCTAATAATTGATGTCTTAACAGCATCACTCACATTATTAACGCTTGTATTTTTTTATGATTCACTGATAGTAAAGGCCCAAATAAATAATGCATGATTTTACGCATTTATAGTTTTCCTTGGCTTAATGATATTTTCAATAACTATGATGCACATTGTTAAATAAAACTGAATCAAGACCAAGACAATCAAAGAGAATTTTTTTTATGATATTTAGCATAACCAGTACCTACTCAAATTTAAGCACACGCCAAATGACAGGGCTAATGTTATATGCGACTTACGTATCGAACATTTTACAATAAGGATGGTGAGATTTATAAATCCGTAGACCGGCTTCTAAAAAACAAATGCTATTCTGGAGACGCTCATTTAATATCTGTACCAAATATAGATAGTATTTATTATAACTTTATTTCCTGTGTTGTTACAGGAACTAGCCCAAAACGGTGAGACATGTTATTCAATTCCATGGCCATTGAGGAAGATTTTTGGACAGCATGATTTGTAAAAGCCTGATGCATCGCCGATCCAGCCACTATAGGCCGAATGTGCAGCCATTTATATCGCCAAACCAATATAATTTATCATACTGTACTTGGCCATAAACTATAGGAAAATTGAACTAACATTTATGGCATCCAGCATAGTTTGGTAACTTCAGTCTCAACGGAGGAACGATTAAGTAGGTAGGTAGATATGTAAATTGTTGCCGAATATACAGTGTGTCTCAAGTTATTATTTTAAAAATATTACAGTGTGTACCATGTAGAGTTTGAGCCGTTTTCGGGAAACCTCTCACGTAATTATTTTGAAAATATACTTTTGGGGGCTTCCTCACAATTTCCAATCGATCAAAAATGTTGACTTTGTTACAGTATTACCGATTTTACCAGAAGTCAATATCAAATCGATGATTTCTAATGCATCATTGATTCTGATGGTTTTCAGGATATTGAGACAAAAAAAACAAACAAACATTTCTCAATTTTTTATATTTTTCTTTTGGTTGGTACTATCATTCTCTCTACCGATTTAAAGATATTTGGATATTAGTGCTGAGATAACAATAATCACAAATTCTGGCTGCCCAGTTGGCTATGAAAATAAAATATTTGATTGTCCACCTGATGTCTTTATTTATTTTGGAACGTTATTGTCACTGCTATATAGTGATTTAGCCTGTCAAGTTTTAATATAAGCATGTGTTACTAACAATAATGGCCTCCGGTTAATTTACTCAATAACAACATAAAAACACTAACGGAAATAGATTGGGATCAATGTACAAATGTTTTTGAAAAAATCTCAATACTTATCCCGAAAATTATATATAAATAATGATCAAGTATGTTTATGAAACTTATCTTTAATGTATAGTAAAATAAAAAACGGAACAAAAAGTAGCATGTTCTATTTGAAATAAGCAAGTTAATGTCGATTTCTGGTAGAACCGAAGTCCAGTCACAACATCAATATTTTTGATGGAAAGAAATTGCAAGAATCTCTAAAACAACAATATAAGTGGTTTTCGGCTAATTCTAGCTGTACCTACGTGGTACTACGTGGTAAGTTTGTTCGCAATATAACAGGAAACCTCGAGTGGATATATCACGAGAAATACAGGGTGTCTTTGAAAGGTATCTACAAAATAATACCAGATATTCGTGAGCTTGAAATAAGTTGAGTTATGCTAATGTATTTTAGTACAAACTTGGGTATTTTGGGCATTATACGATCAGGAGATTAGATTCTTAGAATTGTTTTTTATCCACATAAAAGCCCTGAAGCTCAAACAATATCAAGAATGATATGGAATTGCCGCATGGCATAGACTGCCCTAGCCTGTATCTGTAACTAGCCAAGCAGGGAACGGAAAAGTATATGATAGAACCAGAACCTTCCTGTGGAATTCCAAATACTTACGTCACAATAAGTGGCCGGTTCAAGAACAAGTTGTGGAACTGGTGACAAGAAATTGCAGGGCCTTTTGACCAAAATATCATGGGATCTTCCAAGTTGAAAAACGACAAGGAAATTGGTGGACATACGGCTAGTTTAGGAAGCACTTGAACCATATTGGCAATACGACGACAGCCTTGGAAGGGCAGAGAGTAACTCTAAGGACTCGGTATATATATATATATATTATATATATATATATATATATATATATATATTTATATATATATATATATATATTATGCCTAATAAAAGGGATAAAACTAGATACTGTGCTTTAATCCAGTGTAGAACCACAATAGAACTTAACGGGTCGCTGTGGGTTGGGAAGTATAGTCACTTCAATATAATATAATCTCAACTAACTTGTTTATAACAAAATTATTTATTTTATCCTATTCCCAGTTCATTTTTCAAGAAACGGTACTCTTGATAAACTGTGTTTCTGAAAAGAAAATATTTAGGAATTTACTGTAGTTTTCATAAAAAAATAAATAATTAAGAACAATAACCTAAATTTTAGCATAGATTTTTAAGATCAAAATCAGACTTCATAATAATCATATTTTAAAGTTGTCGGTTTTTCCAAGGAATGTTTTCGTATGATTTTTGGGTCAACATTTTTTCAAGAAAACAGGAAAATATCTGCTTTGAAGGTACTACAAATTTATTAAAATAAGTTTCTTTTTTATCTACGACATATTTTTCAAATATGTGTTTATTCGCCCAATTTAAAAATGTTATCACCTCAGGAATATGTGGTAGTATTTTGTAAATACCTTTTAGAAACACCAACCACCATATACCAGATCTCACTAAGAGCCACATTATTGCCAACATGAATAGTATAGAACAATGGAGTACAGGAATATTAGTGCACCTCTTAATTCAACCACTAGGTATATCGTTAATATTATTTGCTTGCTTGTTATAAGATGAAGTTTGCAATAAGTTTGGATCTTTATTAGGTGGGTCTGTATATCAGATCAGGCATTGTTTAATTGTATTAACCATAGACAATTTAGATACCTACTGCAAAGATATTACACGGTGTGAATATGTAGTTCCAATTCTATAAACTATTGGTGTGCTCTTTTGTTTGGAATCGTTCTGCTATGCTTATTTTAATCCCTAGAATATTATTTTGTTGTTATTCCATTCCTAGAAGGAACAAAGGTTGCACTTAAAAAAATCGCAAGTATGAGAAACAATAATTTTAAAGCAAATATATTCAGATTTTTGGAAGATATTGTTGAAAATATTTTCATGTACCTACAATTACAATAATTATTTTCGTACGTCAAATATGTTTGTGTTCCGTGTGTCTAACTTCAATTAGAAATAAAATGTTATCTGTCAGGAAAGACTGTTACTGCGTAGATCTCCAAATTGTATAATATAAGTATAGCCGTTGCAATGAAATTTCCCTTGCACGTCATCAATGATTTAAATTGTTTATCAAGTTGAATAGATAAACCATTGCTGTTATTATTATGTATTTGTTGCTTTGCAATATTTTTTTTTTCTTTTTCTTATGTTTGTATGCTTCAACCACGCAGGGTTATTAGCAATGAACAGTTACAATAATAAGTAGATTATATTATATATATTTCAAAAGATGTGTTTTGAGAAGGAAATATATTAATTGTTCGTAATCACAAGATTCATTTAGAGTTTGTTTGAGCGTGGTGGGGATATTGTGTTGCTGTCCTTCTTGGCTGTATAACGGGCACTCCACTACTAAATGCTGCACTGTTAATGTTCGGTTACACATGTTACACACAGGGGCGGGTTCTCTCTTGAAGTGGTAGTCGTGAGTTATTCTGGTATGTCCTATTCGTAATCTTGTGATGACTACCTGGTCTCTTCTCTTAGTGGGCAGATTGTTCCATTTTTGTACTGATGGTTTTATTAATTTCAGCTTACTATTTGAAGCATCCCATTTGTTTTGCCAATTGCCCATAATTTTGTTCCTGAATAAAGATTTCAAATCAGAGAGAACTATGGTTGTTATCCTTGAGGTAATTGGGTTGGTTGGTATACGTAACGGACAGTTGCCAAATCAATATTTCTTTGCATAATTGAACTGTCAAACTGCCAACAGTATTATTTTTGTGTTTTAAAACAAATTTATTTTTTAATTCTTAAAATGCCTAAGCATTTAATAGCCGTGCGAAAGAATTAGTGGGGTCCCCAGTAAAATATTTAGAAGAAGAACGAGATAGTGGTAGTAGTATTACCAATGAATGCAGTCAGAGCGTGTAACAGCGGCGTTGAATTTGAATTTTTCGACAGTAAGCTCAATTTCCCAGACAATAAAAAATAACTGTATTAACGTGGCAACGTCTACTTTCATGAGTTTATGACTCGCATTGGAAATTTGATTGCAACGACTATATTTTATTAACAAGCGGGAATAATAAATATCAAGAAGGTAGGAAGTATTATCTATTTATATGTATAATACAGAGTAGGTTATTATTATTATTTATTGTTCAATAATCTTTATCTGTCTTTTAGACGCCTTCGTTTGATATTCATTTGACCTTGATTTCATGTACTGTTAGAACCTATTGAATAATAAATCGTTACCTGAAGTTGTTTTGCTGAGTACCTCCTGTTTTCCAACAAAATAAACATCAGATATTCCTGTGTGTGTGTTTATATAAACATGTGAATATGGAGTTCTCTTACCAGACAGAAAAGACTAGGTAGCTGGATCTCCTGTAAAAATGAATCTTAACTGGTATACCAACTCTGGGCTAAGAATCTGAATGTACAGGGTATAATAGAGTATTATAATTCCCTTAAGTCTAGGAAAGTATGCCAATGTTTTATCAGGCCAAGGTAATGATAATAGAATGCTGTACGGATTAGTCGTTAATGGGGCCTATACACAGTCGGACATGAAACTCAAGCTAGTCTAGTCCAGGTAAACGTTGAATCGTTTATGGAAATGTTAAAGCTACCAAAACAAAATTGATTGATGATTGAGAAGACCAAGAACACTTTTGAGACCTGTGGGTGGAGCCTAGGGTTTTGGAATCGTGTTGTTAAATTGTCACGAGAGCTACTGAGTCAAAGTCGGGAAACGAGGATTATAGTGGAGGCACTGAAGGTTAGAGAGCACATGCATAATATCGGTCGCAGATGACAGCCTCTGCAGGCACGACAAAGCTAAAGTCGTTAATTAAGAGACATAGTTAAATGTCACTGAAGAACATGGTGGCATTATCAAAGTGATTATTTTATCTTTATTGACTTAAACGTCTATAGTATGGGATTAACCATGTAAGATCCAATGAAAAATAATTTAGTCCCAAGAAAATAAAGATCTTAGAATGTAAGAGTCTGGCGAGGACAAGTGGAAAGCAAGACTATAGTCATCAAAAGAAAGAAGAGATAGTGATTGCGCACGTGATGCAACGATTAATTCAAAATTTCTAAGCTGCCAGGATTTGAAGAAGTAGAAACGGAGAAGAAGGGTTTTAGTTGGTAAAAATCCGACACTATTCCAATCGAACGATTTAAGAAAAATGTGTTCTTCTTTTGAAGATTTCCTACACCCGTCTCAAAAAAACCTCTAGAAAAGAAGGCAAACCATAGTGCCACATTATTTGTGAGTGTGAAATTCTGAGAGGAACAGTTTCACCTATTCGGGGAAGAAAAACCGATGGCAGAGAGCGTCGTGGAGGAGTCTGTAGGTAAACTAATAAACCTGATAAAAAGGAACACATTACGGTCTAATCTGATGTAATGTGCTCACACATGTACTGCCGTTTGTAGCCAATTTCTGGCTTATCGATCACGAGCAATGGAGAGCACTTTTTTAAATATTGAAAACGTTACTCCTATTCCATTGTATCGAGACCAAATTTGGTAGGTAGAAAAGGACTAAGTAAGTAAGTACATACTTTTAAAATGGCGGTAATCGAAATCAAAGAATCTGGTGTGTCCACTGACACGACTTTCCTACCGCTCGCATGCAAATTCCAACGAATGAAAAATTTTACACTATTACAATACTTTCCTTACATAGCGACGATAATTGCTGTAGTAAAGTAAAAATCCTCTGGTCAAATCGTGCTACCATTTATTTTTTTTAGCATTTCAAGACAAACAACAATGGATATGTAACATTTTTTCGCAAGATGAAGCGTTTAGCCAGAATCTGAAGAAACAAACTTTTTTGTGCTTTTTCTCAGAGATGGCGCTGTGTGTGGATGGTAAAGGTCTCTCAGAAGAATACTTTAGGCAAGTTTAATCAAAATCCTTATAGCCGTTTTCGCGCTTGAGTCTTGAGCAAATCACGTTTTTTGGCTATATCTCAACACCCAGTGTATACAGGATTCTCATTCAGTGCCACCAGCGATTGATATTGGTACTAAACAAAATAAAAAAGAAAGCAACAAAATACACCGATCCGTTCCCGAGATAATGCTGTCACAGACAGACGGACAGACAGACCAATGGCTGAAAATATGTTTATTAGACTTACAAAACTCTGAAACGTCAACATTTGTAAAAATCGACGATTATAATACTTTCCTTATACACCTACTATAGTAGCGTAGGAAAGTATAACTGATCTGAAGTTTCGATTATGTAAATTTCATTCAGTTTTTATTCATTCATAGAATGCCTGGCTACAAATTTATCAATTAAATAAATTGCAGTAGTTATAATGATATAATATAATAAAAATATTCAACACTTGGAAAATGATCCAGGAAATAAGTGAATATTATCGGTCCAAGGAAAACTAGCCTGTACCTAAATACATTTTTACCAATATAATTTTAAACATTACCACAATTTAATACTGTGACGCACGTATTCATATTAATGGAACAAAAAAAATATGTTATCTTCAAGGATAATGTTTTGTTTATAGTCTTGTATACTGATGCTATTGCATAGATGTACAGTAGCAATTAATGGAACCGGTTAGCAAACAGATTCCAATTTAACAAATCGAGATTATGCGAGTACACTCTCTGCAATATCTCAAGGAATACAAGATAAAATCCAGTTGAAAGTGCAATGATCTTCTTGAACAATGCAATTTTGTTCCCTTGAAGCTGTATTATTTCAAATTGCGTTTATAACTATATACCTGCAATATATAAATTTAATCATCTAAATCGCCACTAATATATATCGATAAGATTTAAAAACGAGTACATAGTTTCCTTAGAATCTTGCTCACAACATAACTTAATTATTATTAAATTTGAATTGGGTTCCTCAATTTGTTGAAGATATTCAAGGAATTTATGAATAAATGCCTTCCTAGGATTTTATACCTGAAAATAGGAGAATAGAATCACAAGACAAACAGGGGTTATAAGTTGAGCTTACAGGAAAAAGATCTCTCTAACCTTTCAATCTTTAGTAAAGAATAAGAACTCATCAACTTATATTCTTTTAAATATGTCCTAATGGCATAGAAAATATTATATATCTTAATGAATAGAACACTTGGTCAATGATTGATTATCAAAGTATGGCATTTTGATACCATCAAACAAGATACTTTTGGGGGTAGCGGTAGAGCGTTTTACTCACTACGAAGTCCAAATCCGAGCATCACGTTTTTATAAATCTTGGATATGAATTATTTTATAAAAAGAATAAATAAATATGAAGAAAAACAACCTTTTGTGGAAGATCGACTTTGTTTTTCCCAAATTTGCCTAAAAAAATAAATGATTTAATATGAATAATGAAAATATGATATAAAAAATAATAATTATTGTATTAATGATTTCTCCTATAAATATCATTTAAATGGACAGAAGTTGCTGTGTTTGAAATGATGTGTCAATCAATAATTTTGAAGAAGTACTATGGGACATCTGGCGTACCAACAAAAATTAGCTAAGTGTCAGTCGGACTCGCACATGAAGCGTTCCGTACCATCATCTAAGAACTATCTAACTACTACGGTTCAAAAGATGCAGCCATTATTAAAATCAAGCAAAACCATTTCATTTGTCTACCTATTAAGGTTCAAGAGATACAGCGATTGTTAATGTTGAAGAAAAAAAATGCCGAAAAAACACGTTTTTGTGTGGGTCTTTTTATTTTTGATAGAAATACACATTCTGCGAAAATTTCAACTGTCTACCCGTTAGCTACGGTCCATCAGATACAGCCCACTTACAGACGTACGGACCGAGGAACTGAGACCGGAGGCCACGTCATAGGGTCTAGTTGGCACTCTTTGGGTACGGGACCCTAAAAAACATCTTTGAGAAATAATATTTATGGTTTAATTGGTAAAACCAGTAGGTACCAAGTAATGTTCAATATTTTTGACCGGATTCCTGAACGAAGGAGGTATACAATAATTGATTGTTTGCCTGCTTTTGAAGTGATAACATTACAATAGGCCCGTTGGGCACTTTCTGGGAAGGGAGTCAAACGGCAAACTCGCGTCACGGTCACTGCGTACCATAAGAGCGACATAAGGCATAATCATTAGTGCATACCTATACGAGTATATAGGTATTCATAAGCGACGGCGACCGGTGGAGGCTCGAAGGAAGAACCGGCATATGTTGAATCATCCTTAACAAAGCATTCCAAGGGAGTGTGTGCCATTGTAGTTGTGTTTTGCGATCAATGTCTGTCCGTGCGTGTGCCTGAACCTATATCGAACTACATAATTCATGAGGAACTTTTTAAAAAGCGTTCCAAGGAAGTGTGCGACATAGTGTATATGAGTTTCTTCGTCTACTGTCATTCCGCTTGAGCGCTTAGATATATAATTTCAATATAATTTTTAGTTTTGACTTGATTTTGTTTGTTTATTGTTTGATTTTGGTATTTTTATTTTGCTTTGTCTACAAAATTTATATTTTTTCGACAATAAAGCATCTCTCTCTCTCTCTCTTTCTCTCTATCTCTCAAGATAATTAGTAGATAAACTAAATTTGAAAATGTCGAATGACAGAAATTTACAAGATTTTTGAAAAATTTTCAATCAAAAATTTTTGTTAGTTAGTTTACTTATCATAAGCCAATAGTATCTTTTGTAGCATTAACTGAAAATTACAATGATGAAACTCAATATAAATCCGAAACTACTACAGATAACATGCAAATTAATGATGAAACCAATAATGAAGATGATTTGTAATTTTTCATAATAAAAAATTTAGACAAATGTTAAAGTGATAATCAGATAATTACAATAGATTATGATAAGTAATTATTTCAAGGTTTGTCGATTGTGCTGTTATTTTCATCTAGGTTAGGTTAGGTTAGGTACACGTTTTTGAATAAAAAGAATATTTTGCTGTAATATTCAGTAACAATAATAATAAGATTATTAAGTTGTTAAATTTAATGGTATACTCCTTGCAAAGTTTTTTTGAAGCATGTCCCCCCGTATTGTTCAAACGATATTGGAAATACTGAACGACCATAGAAGTTATCACTTCCGACGTGTGGTCCTATTCGGGTCCTATGCACACCAGTTTCTTATTAAACGTGCACTGATCTTGAAGATTCTTGTTTCATTAAAATCCAGTAGCTCATTCTCCGCTAATTTTCTGTCAAGATTAAAAAATGATCATTTCTAAAAACTTTTAAATTGGGTATATTTTAAAATAATGAAGCGTTTCCGAGATACAACACTAAGACAGTAGGATATTGTTGCCGCTTTATTTTGATATCACTGAATACTCGTTTACTTAGGTGAATGTAAAAGAATTTGGATGACAAATGAAACATTCAAATATGTGAAATATTGGGGCACAGAAATATAAGTTTTCTCTATACCTCTATCTTTATAACATAAAATTTATTACCTGTACCAAAATAACTATTATTAATTTGTATTTTTCAGTGCACCAAGTAATCAAGATCTAATTTACTAATCAGCTTTAAAGTGCCTCTTCCTTCAAGCTTACAAATTCATTTTAATTGTTTTTTCCAATTTGAATGAGCAATGATCCGCAACAAACATTTCTAAAAGAAATTCACCCAATACCATTATAAGTCAATCAGCCTCATTTCCTGATCGTTTTCGACACCTAAATCGCTGCCCAATGAACTAAATAACAATACCAAGCCCTTACGCACAATTTTACGCGACCTACCCTCTCTGCCTGTATATGTATACAAATATACACCCTGTACCCCATTAAGGCCATCGTCGTTTGTAATTAACAATTAGGGCCTGTGCGTTCCACTCCACTAACTGTCACAACTTGGTATTGTAAGTAAAACAGACTACTTAATTTCCGTAATAGAAAGGTCGATTCGAATCCTAAATCCAAGGGGAACAACATCAACTTTGAAACACCGTAGGGCGGCCTAAAATTTGACCTTCTAATTAAAACAAAACAACGCACTGATATCGTAGAGCTGATGAAGTTTAAAGATTTAAATTGACTATTTTCAAATTTTATGCTCAATTATGAAGCTTCTCATTTAGTTATTACATTTACCTAGTGTCTCACTATTATGGTCTATGCAGTTTAATATGATCATATCTCATTACATAGGTACCCATTCTTCTGAAATGACATGTTCTAATCTTAAGGCATTAAATCCATCTTCTACAGTGACTGGACATTTGAATTTTCTATAAACAATCATATATTTATAATATATTCATTTCTTTGTAAAAAGTTATGAATACCTTGATTCTGGTTTCAAGAATTGACAGAAAATATTCAGGAATAATAAATGGAAATGTGGAACTGACAGAAGAGACAAAATGATTCAAAATAAGTGATATGATATTTTCTGAACTGAACTGTATTGAACTTGCAAAATTGCTCAAAAATACAGATATTCTAAACCTTGGAAAAATCTTGTAAATTATCCAATAAATCTTCCAGCTATCTATTTTCCTCGGAACTGATCATTTTTACTCAAATTTGTTTTTTATTTTTTGATGACATAAGTAGCTTTATAACGAAAGTGGTGTAACAGGGCATGTTTTTCGAAATACATCCTATTTTTAACAGATCGTTACACTTTAAGACTCCCAAAGAAGTCCAAAAGAAATATTTTCAGCCAATGAATGTTAATATCTGCATAGTAAACGAACCCCGATTTTGATGTTTTTTTTATTTGAAAGTGGAGTGATGACAAATGGTACCATATTAAAGGAATTTGAAATCTAACATTTCCTTGCTGTCCAAAACTGCCCCCAAAATGAGGTGAAAGGGGTAAAAATCTAAAATCTGAGACGCAAAATTAAAGAAGGAACAGGCAAAATTTAAGAAAAAAATAGGGGAGGGTGGGGCAGATTGTTACAGGGGCAAGTTGTTACATTGCAAATAATTTCTTTATTTCTTCTCTCAGCGCCCTCTCTTTGGCAGAGGTGATACGATTAGTGACGTTGGACAGTCCTATGAAGTTTGAAATAAATTGCTATCACAGAACCGACATTATTTCATATCATTGTTTCAACGCCTGTGAAGTGAATTTGCTACTTTTGTAATAATCGGTTTCAATTTGTTAAACGGTGAGTAATCATTTGATCTATTGGCATTGACTGATGACTATGAGTGTTTGTCTCACATTTCGTCCATATATTTTTTGTTAATAAGTCAACGATTCACAAAAACATTAACATAACCAGACTCATCATCTACGGGGCTGGTTGTTACAATCAACGTGGGGCATGCTGTTACATGTAACAACCTGCCCCCTTCAAAAGATGATTGATCCATTAGTTCTAAAGAACTTCTAGTTATTTCATTCCAGCCAAGATGGCGAGGAACTATAAAAAGAAGACGGATAGGGGAAATATACCCCTCGCTGTATTTGAACAGGCAGCTCATGAAATTGCGGAAAAATAAATATCTATTCGAAATGCGGCGAATAGATTTGGAATAAACTTTATGACTTTGTATCGATACGTAAAAATGAAGCGTGCATGTCCTGATGGCAACAAAATATCTATGGGCTACGCTGCATATTCCCAAGTTTTTTATGTACAACAAGAGATCGGACTATCAAACTACGCTGAACAAGCTGCAAAAGTGTATTATGGACTCTCCACAAGAGATATGCTTTCGATTTAGCTATTGCCTTGTTAAGGACAAGGAAGAGGAGTGAAATGGCATCGAAAGATTGGCTGTGTGGCTTCCTCAAAAGGAATCCCAATTTGTCGATTCGCACACCTGAAGCTACTAGCCTCTCTAGAGCTAATGCATTCAATCGCCATAATGTGGCTTTGTTTTTCGATAACCTTGCTTCTGTTTATGAAAGATACCAATTTAACATCAATGATGTTTACAATGTGGATGAGACTGGGCTCACCACAGTCCAAAAACCATCAAAAATTATTGCCAAGAAAGGAACAAAGCAAGTTGAGGCAATAACTTCAGGTGAACGGGGACAACTAGTAACCATGTGCTTGGCTATAAATGCAAGTGGGAATACTGTCCCACCAATGTTAATATTCCCAAGGAAAAACTTCAAGCAGTTTATGATTTCAAATGCACCTCCTGGTTGTGTAGGGGCGGCTTTATCATCTGGCTGGATGACATGCGAAATATTTTTGGAATTTATGAAACATTTTGCTGCATTCGCTCGCTGTTCTAGAGACAAGCCCATTTTACTTCTACTCGACAACCATGAGTCGTACCTGTCTATCAAAGTCCTAAATCATTGTAAGGACAATGGTATAGTGCTTCTGAGTTTTTACCCACATACTTCTTACCGGCTGCAACCTCTGGATAGGACTGTTTACGGTCCCCTCAAGAGATACTATAGTTCTTATGCTGATGGATGGCTCAAATCGCATCCAGGGATCCCAATGACTATCTACGATATTCCAACAGTTTTGAAAGAAGCACTGCCTCATGCAACTACACCAGCAAATAATCAAAGTGGCCATTCAATAGGGATATATTTAAAGAGGATGAATTTTTACCATCAGAAGTTACAAACAGAGAAGTAAATATTGGTAATGATGGAAATGAAAACAATGACCTATCAAGTGAAGATAAAATGAGTGAAGAAGTATCAGAAATTCGCCATTTAACACCATCACCTCAGCCTTGCTGTTCCATTGATTTAGTTCCTGCACAAAAATTCGATGTAACAGCTCAACAGTTGAAACCCTTTCCAGAAGCAGGTCAGAGAAAATCAAAAATAAATCGCCGGAAACGCAAATCTGCTATATTAACTGCTACACCAATAAAGGCTAAACTTGAAGCAGAAGCTACTGCACGTCAAGAAAAAAAAAAAGGTAAAACAATCTTGAGGAATATCACTAACATGAACAACAAGATGTTGGAAAATAAAAAAAAAGGTAAGAAAAGAGATCAGGCGTCATCAGATTCTGAAGAAGGTGATGAACTGTGCCTGGTCTGTTTGATGGCTTACTCCATATCCATTAATGAAGATTGGATTCAGTGTACCATTTGCAAGAGATGGGCACACTTGTCCTGAGGCAATGATAAAGTTTATTATATTTGTTTGAACTGTAAATCTGATAGTGAATGATTGTAAGATAAAAGGTATATAACTTTTTCCTTTTCTTAAGTAGGTATGGTCACGGGGGTTAATCTATTTTTTTAATGTCATGATTGAGTAGGCAAAAGAAAATGTTGAAATTGTAAGAACCTGCCCCACCCTCCCCTACGGTTTCCGAGTTTCGCAATAACATTCATAATTTACTATATGTTTTGAAATCTAAATGAACTTTCAATAGTTTTGATGATTATGAATAAACTAAAAAATTTGAAATATTTTTTTAAAACCCCCGATTTTGTTAGTTGTTACACTGAAAAGATCTAAATAATATCAATTTTACTGATGCTGGTACTTTTGAAGTTGTTGCGTTATTTACCGATATCTGCACAACTTCCAAATGACCTGTAAGACTAACAGGTATTGATCTATTTCTCAACTATTTCCTAATATGCTTTAAACTACTTCTATAGAAGCAATTATGTATTTCATCTTCTTCTGCCTACAAGTCTAGATTTTTTTTGGTACGAAAAAAGTGTTTGCCCACCATTTCATTCTGGACAGTGGCGGAATACAATCTTTGGGTTTAATATATACTTATACATATACACAAGCTGTCCCGGAAGTAACGGATAACCTTGAAATGTCTTGTTAGAGATTCTATGACAAATACAGAAACAAATAAAATAACAAATAGCGACCGAGATATGTCTATTAGATTGAAATTTTATGATATCCAATCTTATCGTACCATAATATCAATAATTATTATAGGTTATGACAATATGTCAAAGGTTCTTATGTTGCATATTGACATAGGGGCTTGGACTGCGCATTTTCCTAAAAATAAAACAACTGTTTTCGTTCTTTGTGAAAAAAGAGCTAGTCCGCGGACATAATCTACTTTTTCCATTTATTAGTGGTCGATGTTACTTTGTCAATGATGATGTACTCACTATTTACTGATCATTGACTGAAATAAATTATAAAAAAAATAGCTCCGAATTTATTCGATGATGCACTTAAGAGAGTGAAAAAACAATACATAATGTAAGGATCATAAAAATCTTGAAATTGGAGCCAAGAGATGACTATCGCTACTATAGATTATATGCCCCATCTTCAAAATTTTAATGATCCTTACATTTTATTACATTGTTATTTTATTGTTTTAGTGTATCCTCTAATGAATAATGAAATCAGTCTTAGTTTAAAAGTAACAGGTATTTGTAATCCAATTTTAGTTCGATACTAGCTAGTACCGTATTAAAATAAAAAACAAAACTCTATCCTACCATAACACTGACATAAGAGTTATGTCATAAACCTAATTTAAGGTTAGAACTCCGCACTTAATTTAGTACCGTACTAAAAGCTTCGATTATGAATACGCCTGTATATATTTACCTGCTTCAAAAGTATGAGTAAATAACATAAATTTTATTAGTCAAGAAAACGCCTATGAATATCAAGAAAAAATATTCACAATCAATAATTTGAATAATTCAAATAACAAATTATTATTTACTCAATAACTCTATTCTCCACAAGAAAGCAGGGTTTCAAGGTAATCTTGTTATTGGTTAGACTAGAACATGAAAAAAAGGCGTATTGGGATCGAGCCACATAAATAAGATTATTCTTAAGAGGGTCCGTTTTTTCATAGGATGTAGAAAACCCTTCAAAGCAATTTCTTTATTATGATTTTCTAATGATTCATCAAAAAACAATCTGAAAGTAAAATCGGAATGTTTATCTAGAGGAGCATTTAACGGGAAAATATCCATCCATAACGTTCTCACTTTGATCCTGAATGAAAATGACATGATCGATAATTTGTGCTCAAAGACTAATTACATTAAGTTTCCAGCGAAAAGATCAACTCAAAAACGGCACTCTAAACGTGAAACATAAAAAAAAGTATTATTACCTTTTACAACCTGCTCTCGCCCTACAAAAATAAAAAAAAAAGATCACTGCTGCTCAAACGATCCTTTATAAATCATCTGCCGATAAAGGTTCCATTACTAAAAAAGGTAATTCAGGTTGCCTAACGTCGATACATTTTGATTTACACCCCTTGGCGTTTTACATTTCCATCGAAAATGAGGTGTCCTAAAAAAAATAGAGAAACGGTAATAGGCTATCCGAATGAAATATTGGATCAGGTTGACGGAATTATATGGTGTAATGGAAAAAGGAGCATCTGCCTCATATAGCAATAGTTGTTGTCGCTCTATAGCTAAATGAGAATTGAGAGAGATTTTCGGTAAACGATAGATAGCCAATTTGACCTCATTTGAACTTCGATTGTGTTGGTAGTTGATAAATAAACCAATCATTTTGGAAAAACTTGAGAGGTTTCAAGCGCAATATCAATGAAGAAGGAAAATTCTGCCAGGTCAGTATATAATATCATTTATTTCAGTGAATATTTTTTTTATTAGAAAATATGAAAAGTCATACAATGCAGATAGCAGAAAACATGTTTTTGTATGACCCGACTATTTTCAATTGTTTACCACATATGATCTTATGACAGTAAATTAGATTTACCAGTTGCTATCCGGTTGCAAGCCAAATATTTCAAAAATTATTACTTAGTGCTTGGAGAACGCTAAGAAAATTTTGTTTATATCATATTCTTTCAATCTGTCAGATACGAATTATTTTATAGAAATGTCTCTGGTCAACATTAGATAAATAGGTAATACAATTACCGTGCTTACCAACGATGACAACAACTAACTACTCTAATAATCCTTCTCGCATTGGATTACACTTTCGTGGATAGGTGCAATATGATTGAATACAATTCAATACAAATATTGCAAACCTCTTATATTTAATTCGGCACATATTACAGTTGAGTCAAGTAGTTGTTGTCATCATTGGTAGGCACGATAATTGTATAGTCACCTTCCACTTAACGAGGCGGAATATGAATTTATCTACGACAAACTAATCTGTACTATGTTATTCGGATCCTGAAAAAAATAACGTCATAAGGACAGCCTTATTTTAAAAACGATATAACAGAACATCCGTGTTTGATGAATAAGAGAGACACGAACATAAAAATTCCAGACGCTACAAAAATGTGCTGGTTGTCAGAAAATTAGTTTTATTTAATATGTCCCTGCATCTTGAAATAATTTCATACATATTTTGATAGATCTGTTAGTTAATGTTAAAAATATGGTTATTCGTTGCCAATCTGTCATTAGGTGCTTCACAGTAAGTAATCTTTAAACTATTCTATTAAACCTTACAGAAAATCAGATGTTCCCAATGCGTCATACTAGTTATTACATTACATAATTGTTGGGAACCTCTGATGCTAGTGATTTGATTCGAAAATTGTCAACCGCCTCGTCAAGTGGAAGGCGACTATATCACCTATTTATCTACCGTTGAACAGCGTCATTCATATTTTAACATATTTCACAGTAGAAACCTTCACATCTTTCATTTTGAATTATTTTATACATATTTGGTCGTATAAAAATAGCATAAGCATCACGAACAGGAAGCTTAGTAGTTTTCAAATGTTGTCTTCAACCATTAAACCATCCTCACAATTCAAGATCTATTATCTGAAAAATGATAAGATAATGTGAGGAAATGATCTTCTAAACTGTTCACTATAGGGTAACGAAAACAACTATACCTATTTCAGTTAGGTACTCATAACGAGTTCCTTTAATGGATATGTTACATGATGCACTTGAAGAGAAGTTCACTTTCAAATTTCCACCGTAAAATCGACCCCCCGAATCAGGTTTCAAGAAAATAGCTTGTGACAGATGAAAAAAGCAAACGGGAAGACAGATACTAGATTGATCGTATTAGAGTCCCGTTTTGTTTTAGGGTTTACTTAGAAATTTAGTAACACCCGAATGATTTCTTAAGTTCATGTCTAAAGACAAAACATGTTACTATGACAAGGGAAAAACTAAAACGCATGCAATAGTATCATAACTTCCCAATAATTATTATACTTAATTAGAACAATTTATTAAGGTGGGTTATTTTGTATCGAAAATGATCGTGCTAGTGCTTCTAATAAAAATGAAAATTTATGTTTTCACACTACTTGCTCATAAAAACAAATCCTTTAGTGCCCTTTTGAAATTTATTTAAGCAAATGGTGCAAAATAACCCATTGGAAAATTGTATGCAAATCGTAATAATTCAAGAAGTTAATTCTGAAATAAAAGTTAATTGTACTAATTGATTACCAACAAGAATTAAATATGCAGAAATTTATAAATTAAAGAACGTGCTCCGCTTAAAGTTATGTTCAACAAAAATCACATACTAATAAATATTTGTCATTATTAATCACTTCCAAAATAATAACATGTAGGTAAGTACGAGTACCTACTAAGGTTCCATTCAGTATAGTAAACTCAAGGAGTTAATAGGCGAAAACTTATTTTCATCCTTATAATCTATTATTGTATTTTATCATATAATATTGAATGATTTTTTAAGGCAAAGTTTTGAAAAAGTTGAGCTACGGCGTTATTTGATGAAAACATGAAAACTTTACGTACTGTTGAAGACCATCTGACAAGGTATCGCCGGATACATTAACATAGACATTTTGAATAATTATACTTAATTAATTAATTCTTTTATTAGAAAGCTCTATTCATTTCTCTTGTAACCTAGACATAGAACTTTACCATCCCAGCTTTTCTTTGCTATTTTCGTAGATTATAAGGATGGGAAGCACAGATGAAAAAAAGAAATCTGTAAGAGTTCCTGTTTTCAACTTTCAGGTACAGAACCCTAAAAACCAAACAAAAAACTTATCCCGAATATGTAAACTTCTCTTAAGGTCTTTTTTGCATGTATCCCAATGATTTAATATATAAATGTATTTACACCTAACCTCGCTATTAAGCGAAGTAATTCAGCGTTTCAAGCCAGCACTGTCAAAGTTAACATTAAACGATCCCACAATAGCAAACTACTAATCGGAAATTGTTCTTAACTGGTAGCCAGCATCAGGAACTAGTTAAATGTTGGGACTATTCTCCCTTAGCGCGCATTCTGATGTCATTGCCGATTTCCAGTCACTACTACTGCCACCTCCAAACTATCTACTGTCTCATAGCCATCTGCTAACAGCCTCTTCTGAAACTTGCTTTGCAAGTTCACGCCTCGACGTCCCTTCTTCCCATACATACACTTTAAGCTAATTACAGGCATTCCGGATTAAGAAACTGCGAAGCGAAACACCCAGAACTCATTAGAACTTGTATGGGGCTTGTGTTGCTAGATACCGTGTGTGTGGCCCCTTAATGAGCCATCTATATTTCTCCGAGGAACACGCCGCGGATATGTGACTATTCCCTAGATCCGGGATATCCTTGCCAGTATTTATTAAGTCAGTTGAAATCAATATTGACACATCATAATATTAATAGACATTTCATATAAATGATCCTGATAATAATCATCACCATATTTCATGAATTCATGACCATGTTCTTCAATTCTTAATTATAGCGGATATCTGTTTAGTCGAAAATGATAATATGACATTAAAGAGACAACGTTTAATAAATCGTTATACATGGTATATTTCGTCCTCGGCCTTCTTGTAAGTACTTTGAGTTATCACTTATATCAGGTGAAGTTTCTGGGTTTTCCAATATCGAGATGTCTCCAAATTTTATCCACATTATTATTGCCATCTTATTATATTCTTCATAACCTTTATTGATATTATATTCCTGCACTGATATTTGGAGATGGTGAATGCATGTTTTCCGGATATCTTGAGTCCTGTTGACAACATTTGGTTGAGATGACTCGAATATACAAATATATATAAATATAAAGACAATACTTTTACAAACCAGATGAATGAAGCACTAGAAGGTAGAAAATTAGCGAGAACGAGAAGCATATGGTGAATTCATACCTAAAGCTGAATCCAGAGATCGCATAATTCATAAACTTCAAACCTATAATATTGAAGAGAGCTGCTTATCATTTATTGAGAATTCTCTAAGATACAGATCATTCAACGTCAAATCTAATGGATCATTTTGTAGAGAAAAAGCTAATAATAATGCAATACCGTAGAGCTCGTTTATAGGTCCTACCTCTTCATCAACGATATATTGGCTAACCCCAGGGTACCCCTGAAAGGACGCATCTAAGCACATGATCTCGTAATAACTGGCAGAATTCAAAACATGAACAACTTGTTTGCTATGACAGATAACATACTTTATGATATAGAACTATAGTCACTTAAATCCGGTTTACGAGTACCAAAACACGCTGAATACTATTCTCTAAGCGAAAAACCAATAACAAAATACCACTCAAATTAAACAATTAGTTCTTGAAATTTGAGATTATCCATATTCTTTTTTGGATGACTTTTGACTTAGCTTTAGAGTTTGACTGAAGAGACCACATTAAAAAACTGATCTCCTCGTGGTAACAAAGGCTCAACCTACTCAAAACCTTAGCAAACAAAGGGCTCGAACCGCCAAATACAGAGCGCTTATTTGATCAAAACTGCACAATGGCTCAAATGCAAATTAACTACTGAAGAAAATCGACAGAATACATAAAATGATTCTTCATAGCACTTGAAGCTTTTCCAACAGCAACACCCGAAGGTTACATTGTGAAGCCAGCGAAGCTTCCTTGGAAGATAGAAGAACATATCTGAGCTTAATATATGCTACAAACGTGAAGGCCCATCCAAAACATCCCACTTATCGAAAACTTTTTACGAGAGAATGTCTTCTCCATAAATTAAAGATTACCGTTTCAGAATGTTTTCCACAAATCTTACCTCCTCCTAATATTAATAATAACAAAAATATCTCATAATATTCACAATTATATGCCAAAGGGTTCCAGATAATCTGCTTGGAAATTTAACGTCAGAGATGTACATAAGTATTCGAAAATAAATATAGATTGTTTTTATAGAGAATTGTATCAGCTCCCGAGAACTAAAATCATCTTATTCTATGAAGATTTCAATTGTTCTAAGAAATTACCTATTAAAATAAAAGATAGTATTAGTTTGAATATGTCCAACAGAAAAATAACTCATCATACATTGTTGCTAATGTGAAATTTTAGGCTGTTTGGCTTCTCAGCAATATTATTGTTTAAGTATTAGACTATGCTAAATAAGGAGTGTTATTATTATTATTATTATCATTCATGTCAACTTTGATCTTAGGTAATAATTTGTGGTGTGAACCTATACTTAGTTAATCTTATTGTTTTATGTGCTTTTGGATTAAGTATTCTGCAACAGATGTCGCTACCAATATTATTCCTTCAATTTAGTTCTGAGATTTGTTATGAATATTATTTAACGCATATCTTCTCCGTGGTACAAATTATCATAGAATATAGTTAGGCAATATGAATAGTTTCAATTAATCCATCCATCTGAGTATCTGTCACGTATAACGCGAACATCGAGAAAACCGCCCACAGATTTATCATCATATGTATAGATATGAGTACCTGCCGTTCTACATTACTTAGTGAAAAGTTTAAATTCATAAAACAAGTGAACATTTCTCATTATTTTCTGTCGATAATTTTGAAATATCACCAGAAATCGTATAAATCGAAGATCTATGATAGTTTCAAAAAATTCAAACAGATACCAGTAATAAATTCAAATAAAATTCTCAGGGACATATCCAGGCTGTCATAGTAAGATAGAAAGTTAAAAACTATCGACCTAAAGCGTCATAACAGAATCAGAAAATATCTTTATTATGAGTGAAATAACCAATAAATTCAGTCTACGTATTTATAGGTGTTATCACGAGCAAGTTCTCGAAAACCACCCATATCTATAAAGTCGCATCAAGTTCGAATGATGGTATACGTAAATACATACTCCTGTGGCTACAGTGGTGAGTTATATGCAATCGACCAGACTCTCATTCACATAGGACAGGATACTATATTATATGAAAGCAGCAGTAGCAGATTATAATAGAATCCCTCAGTGCCATTTGCGCAATTCGAAGAATTTACTGCAGTAACCTGATAGCCAAAGAAATCAAAAGATAGCTACGATCACATACTGGTATAACTGGCAATAAAACTGCAGAACAAGCTGCAATCAGGGCAGTATCAAATAATATATCAGCTAAAGAGATCACCCAAACAGTAATATCAAGTTCAAAACCCACATTCAAAATGGCTTTACCAGTACTTGGGAAAAGAAATGAAGAGAGTGAAACAGCAAACTTGCAGATGTAAAATCATCTGTGAAACCCTGGGCAAACTCTCGAAACGATAGAAGATCGCAGGTAATACTGTCAAGGCTCAGAATTGGTCATACAAGAATTACTCATAGTCATCTTTTTGCCCGACATGATCCGCCTATCTGCGAGGAATATGGAACAACTTGCACTGTGAAACATATATAAGATATATATATACTCGAGTACACAAAATTCAACGTAGTTAGACAACTGTGAACCTTCCCTGTGAACTTAGAAGGACAACCCCACCTCAATCAAGAATGTGATAAACTACCCAAGAGATACAATATTTTTGACCGACTTCAAAAAAAGGAGAAGGTATACAACTTGGTTGTAAGATTGCTTTTTTTTGACAATAAAATTTGATAAGTTTTAAACTAAAATGTGAATTGATTTGCATTATTCTTAACCCTATTGCAGGGCTGGAGATCATTTTAATTGGAAAACGTTCAATTAAGGTGCTATCGTCGAGATCCGCAGTATCAACTTCCAATAGGTCCAAATTTAAACAAGTTATATTTGAATTCTAAGAGTCACTTAGTCTTGGAGAAAATTTGTTTCAAATTGCAGTATTTGTCTCATTCTAAATGCTGTTCTTACATACTGTAGTGGTAATATGCGACATATAGATTATTCACGCACTAATTAAGCAAGTTTTGAAAATACGCTGAAATAGAAAAATTAAATTTCGTTCAAATGCCCCTCTCTTTTCTCTCTCTTTTCTGATAATACACTGCGACCTTTCATATATAGTTTCCGTATCACTGAGACCTGTGACGCTGACTTATCAAAGCATTTGAAATGTATAATAAAATACTTGATATTGACTTGTTTTGCACAAGGTTTAAGTTAGGTTTTAAGCACTTAGGTATCTATTAGTTGGAAAAATAATGATTTTCAACATTTGTAGACTAGTACTTGCATAATAAACGTGCTCCGATGTTGTTGATTTTTCTTTCATTTGAGAGAGGAGTATATAAAAAATCAATATAGACATGCCTTTCACCTTAAAAACTTCTCACAAAAAGGGGAATGGGGGGGCAATTTTTCCCGAAAATTGAATATCCGAGACTGGGGAATTAAATAAAATTCCATATCTGGAAAAGTGTAAATTAGACATTTTTAAAAATAATCATAGGTTTCCGCGTTACAGTCTGAAATATGTGTTTCAGTTATGTGGAAGGGGTAATTTATTTCCGAAAATCGAATTCGCGATTAGGAAATTAGAAAGGGCGATATCCAGAAACATTTAAATTGAGCATTTTTTCAAAACAGTTAGGTACGGTTTTCGAGTTACAGCATGGGTGAAGTGTGAAATACCTAATTTTTTCGAAAATTGAAAATATGGGACGGCCAAATTAAAGATGAGATTATATGTAGGTAGCAACATTTAAATTGAACCTTTTTTCAAAAGAGTTACGTTTTCGAGTTAAAGCCTGAAATATCTGAGATCTCTGAATAATAACAAGTACATACAAGCTAAGTTTATACAGGGTAATAGAATAAGTAGAAGATATGCTTTGGTATTAGTGATCGCTCAAAAATTTTCATGACTAATTATGTTACACTCAAAAGTATGAAATAAATATTTTTTACAAAAAAATTGACCATTAGTTGGTGCGCTGAAAAAAAATTCTGTTGGTAATGGTACTTTTGGAGTTGTTGCCTACAACAATGAACTACAACGGTACAACTTAAAAAGTACCAGCACCAATAGAATTAATATTATTAACTATTTTTCAGCGCACCAACTATTAAAGTCGGTATAGTTTCCCGCTAAAAATATTTATGGAAGTTTCTAGTCCTGTTAAAAAGTTACAAATATTTTTCAAAGATTTCTTTTAATGAAACAATCTACCAACATGTATGTGTTGTCTGCAGCCCTTGAAAACTATGTAACATTTACAAAACACCCAACGCGTGGGACAAGAATGTATTTGCAAATCCAGTTATCTCACTACATGGGGTGGATATGCAATAGAAACACTGAATATAGAAACGAACATGGGGGGCAACAGCTGATTGCATGTATTCCATACGAGATGCTGGTTTCTTATTTATGTCTTATAATTTATCACAGTTCTAGAGAAATTGATTTCTTGCAACACCTAGGTTGGTACCTTGAAAGATCAATTTTTGAGCAACTAGTTTCGTGTCGAAAGAGCTCAACATCCACAGCCTTGACGGTAACGTTTCATGTTACCACAGAAGTAGGTAAGCAAGTAGCTAATTCTTTAGAAACATAAATTACTTTATGGAACTAGTGTTACGAACGAACTGACTGATATGTCATTCAAACATAGAATCAATAAATGACTTTACGCTGGCACTGACAGGTGTCATTCAGACAGACAGTTTACGATAACTTTACGTTATTACTTGTTCTTAACACTCGCGTTTCAGCGAATTCGACATATCCCTAGGCTTACGCTGCATTATCACGATTGCAAGATATTGGCCCCCTTTCACACTTGCAGCATAGACAACTATAGCAGCATAAATAACTTTTTTAGGATATTTTCATAGTTTCACAAGCTATTATTTTCAGAACATTTTTCTGGTCACACATTTCTCCTTTAGAGAGTTAATGACTTGATACTCTATATCTAGAACATGCTTCGTCTTCTGTTGTAATTAATTATTTCTAATTCTTTTTATTTTATAAATTAAAAGGTGAAAATGAGATCTTCTAAGCACACTGTTTTTCCAGAAAAGATCACCGAAAAATAGTTAGTTACGACGATCGATCGACTTCAGTGGGAAACGAAGGAACAAATATATGCTTAGCCAGACGCCTTTTATAACATTATCAAAAATCCAGCTCATGTCGCGGTCTCAGTTTTAAACGCTCTATAAACGGAGAGACCTAACATACCTACTTTCTATTTCTAACTGTGCATATAGAAATTAAAGCGCGTTCGAGCATCCATTCATATCCAACACAAACTGTCAGAATCATTACATTTTCAATTTTGATCTAGTAAAAAATAGAATGCGCAAAGCGTATGCTTACTAGATACCATAGAATATAGTTGGAAATAAGTTGAAACTATTCACCATTATAAAGATGGGTAAGTGGGGGAAATAAAAATCGAAAATGGCCGCCGTATAGATTGACGTCTGAATTTCAAAATACACGTGTTTTCTAATTAGAGATTTTCTTATGAAAAAAGGTTTGGAAAATGCCACCTCGTTTAAAGGTAACTAATAGGGGTAGACATTTATTTTTGGGCAACTGAAAAAGGTCGAAAATACAAGGTGACTGATATTTATTTCACTATATCACTTTTATTTTTGCCTAGCAGAACCATAAAAAGCATAGAAAATTGCTTGTTTATTGATTAGTTGAGCTTTGAAAGATCCAATATACCGGAAAAGCTCCATACAATCATGATCAGGTATAAATAATTTGATCTCAAGAGAACTGTACGTAGAATCAAATGGCGGAAAATTGCTATAAATACATTTCACTAACTCAACAGGTGATTTATGTAGATCAACACGTTTTTAAGTCAAAGCTGGCATTAATATTCTAAAAAAATAAAAAATATGAAAAAGTTTCATACACAGTAAAAAATATATTACAGAAGTACTTATAATGTTTCAGTTAATAATTCAGAACGTGGATCAAATAATAAACAGTATTCAGGTATGTGTAATCAAAAGAAATACTGCACTGTTCTTTATAAAAATATATACATATTATTTACAAATTAAAAATTATTCAATAATATATGGCACACTGATGCATTATTGAGATTTATTATTATGATCATTATGTGCCGAAATATGATTTATATTCTTTTGAGAGAATGCTGCTTCCAGTGATTAGTTCCAGTTACTTCAAGTCCTTCAAAATATTAAGACATTATTTTTATTATTGCATCAAATGCTATTGATGGCTTCATCGAACAAGAAGTCTGCAGTTGGAGTGAAATTTCGGACTTTCCTATGCCTCCTGCTCTTTACTGCCTTCTAATTAAATCAAAACTGATTTCATCTACATACCATCAAAAAGGTATTGTTTAAACAGGATGTAGAAGTACAAAATTAAATAAATAATAGCTACACGTGAAAAGCTCTTGAACATTTATCAACATATTTAAACCACAGATTAAATCTTTATTCTGTGTTTAAACAGCAAAACAACATTTTGTTACGTTAATAGTGAAATACATTGCTTGAAGTTATCACATTATCCAATTCATTTTCATTTTCAAAATATCAAACCATGTTTTTCGCATTTTCTGTGACCCGGAAATTGATGGAAGCTAAATCCTTCGCGCTCTTTTACATCTGCTATACGGAAGAACACAATTTTTATTTCCCTTGGCTTTAAATGTTAATTTGACAGTGACAAAAACCCTCTTTAGAGCAGTTCGCTGCCTTCCTTAGCAGACATGTTAATATTTCTTTGGGTTCCGATTGAGTTCGAGGGCTTGTGTGCTAATCGCTATACGCTAACTAGCAAGAACCAATCTTAAGTGAAAGAACTTGGTATAAATATAAAGGTAAACGATACACTCCCCAAGTCGCGCAAAGATGTCGTGTATTCCGTCCTCAAATTGAATACATGTTACACTTGACTTTTTCCATGGTCAAATGTGTGACTCTTATCAAGGCAATCCATATAATTAGTCAAATATTTTTTTTAACGTGTTAATACATCATTACGATAAGCTGCTCACCCTGTTGGTACATATATATCGTAAACATGACAAAATATGAAATTCATCAATATCATGTTTTTCAGAGCAATCAACTACCTACATGTATTTATTCAAATTATGTACGACCGCCGTTGTGGATTTCTATCGTAATCCATGCATGGTTTTTTATGGACCATACAATAGGCTTGAAATTTTATGATTATGTAAATGACGTTACTTAAATCTCATAACCATACATATACACCACAAATAGTAGCGCCTCGACAGCGTTTGCTCGTATAAATTCTGAGGGATTTGGAGAAAAATATCCATACTGCGAAAAAGGTAGCGGCAGAAGTACGTAGTTGTAGTAGTTACCATGAGCACCATAACACACCTACTTGAAAAACATTGGCGGGTTTGAAATTGTTTTCCGCTATCCAGAATGGGTAATGGCGTATACCTACACTTATCTACACTCTACATAGATATTCAAGCTTACCCTCAATTCTGATGGATCAGAATTTCAACTTTTTTTCTATTGTTTACCACATCTGTGTCTCCAAATTAGGTTGGGTTTACTATCACTCGTTAATAAGTAATTTATTCATCATTTGATATTCAGAGAACAGTTGAAAGCTAAATGAATAAATATTTTAAAAAAATACAAAATAATATTAATTGTATTGGTGCTGGTACTCTTGGAGTTGGTGCCTACAAATGCACAACTTCAAAATTTTGAGGTTGATGCAGAAAGTCTTTTATCTAACTACAATTGCACAACTTCAAAGTTTTGAAGTTATGCACATGTACTTATTTGGTGTAGGCACCAACTCCAAGAGTACCAGCATCTATAAAATTAATATTATTTTGTATTTTTCAGTGCATCAACTAATAATCGGTCCAATTTTTTGTGAAAAATATTTATTTCACACTTTTGAGTCATTAGTCATGAGAATCGTTTAATAATACCTGAGAAGACAGTACTTATAATATTACCCATGTATATTCTTAGTTTGTCTTGTTCTTATTCAGAGATTTTGAAACATCGCGTTGGAAATTCACATATTTTGGACTTACCTCTACTATTTATTACGCGAAAACAGTAGCTCCTTTGAAAATATATTCAATTTAAACATTTCTGGATATGGTCGCATCTTTAATTCTGCGTTATCAGATTTTCGATTTTAACGAAAACTTGCCAATCTCATTATTGGTTCTCTCTAGATGTAGACCTTTGACGGTTCTATTTAGACGTTGGTTCCAAGTCAGTGTCGAGTCTAATATTACCCCGAAATACTTCTCCATTAATCTGTATTATCTCTTATCAAAGTCTTAGGGTACTAAGTCTCTCTTTTTTTCGTGAATGCTACTATGGCTGATTCTTGGGCACTGATCTTGAGTAGTTCCTTGTCCGTCCATCTTGTTACCAAGTAAGAGCTTCTTGCATTCAATCTCTGGCAATGGTGTTATACTTCCCTTGTGTTAAGATGGCCAAGTCGTCAGCATATCCAACGGCTCTGTGACCTTTACTGTTCAGATCCATGAGGAACTCTTCCATTGCCAGATTCCACAGGAAAGTAGGTAGAACTCCGCCCTGTGGGCATCCTCTGGTTGCCCGAGCCTCTACTGAATCGCCCAATAAATTCGAGGATACCATCCTATTCTTCAACATGGAGTCTATCCAGGCCACACGCGTTTCCTCGACCTCTCTATGTCGGAGTGATGAAACAATTGAGTTTATTGAGGTATTGACAAAAGCTCCTTCTATATCTAGAAGGGTCGCTAATAGTACCTCTTTGTTTTCCAGCGCATTTTCAATTCTCACAACGAGTTGATGAAGTACTATTTCTGTAGAACAGCCGGTCGCATATGCATACTTATTTTGGTGTAATTAATGGTATTTCCACCATCACACCATCTCTTATATGTCTATCTACCAGCTTTTCTAGTGTCTTAAGCATAAATGACATAAGACTTATAGGTCTTAGGGATTTTGCCGTTTCCTGGCCAGTTTGTCCAGTTTATGATATAAATAAGACCCTGACCATGGTCTATTAATTGGGTATGTATTCGAGTGCCAAGCTAACTTTGAGTACATTGGTGGTTCTGTTCCCTGCTGCAGCAGTGCTGGATAAATCCCATCTGAGCCGGGTGATTTGTTGGGTTTTCATGGGTCACCACCTTTCTTGCCACAAACCAACCTTCTCTGGTTCCTCTGATAATAATAACCAATTTCTGGTTGTTCTCTGAGGCAGGTGTCTTCACTATTTAAGCTCACGGGAAGTGGACTCAGAACATTTCTTTCACTGTCTCCTCTTCCATGGATGTGTATTCTCCTCGTTCATTTCTAAGTGACCTCCTTCCGTGTTCTTATTACAAAGGTTGGTTTATTCCCTACGTTAGGTATGTCGAGGTCGTTCGCCATCACTAACTGTAGTAAGTGGTCACCTTTGTTGTTGGTATTGGTGCTACCCCAGGAGGTGTGATGCGCATTCGCATTACAGCCCATTATTAGCTGCAGTCCTTCATTCCTGCAGTCTCTCATAGTTCCTCCACAGCTTTGGTAGGTGGCGGTTCAGGATCGTGTGAGGGGAAGTAGGCTGATCCGAATACTAGTTCCTTTCCCCCGCCTGCCACATTGCTCTTGATTTTCACTGCCGTTAAATTTCTGGAGCAGAAATTGGTTAACGGCATTATTTTAATATTTTTACTGATTAGTATGCATGGTCTAGGGTTCTGTGCAGATTTGCAATATATCAGCTCTCTGCAGGATGCCCCCAGTACTCTTATTGTTCCATGTCTCACCTATGGTTCCTGTGTTAGGGCCACATTGATCATGTTGAATATATTTATATTTTTCGCAGCACATACTGTAAAGTAAGTGATATAATATTTATAAGATATGAAATGTTAATTTTCACCAAAAAACAATGTACAGGTGAATTTGGCTTCTTGAGTGCACCTGTTTAAATAAAAAAAACAGGTTTACTTATTAATAAGTTATGAGATCATTATTATGTTTTCTTCCAGTTGGACTGGCTTTCATATTTTTACAATTATGGATTCTTATGAAAATTCCAAACATATTAAGTATTGTCAATAATTTTTATAGGTCAACTACAATAATAACAAGAGCATATAAATATAAACATGAGCAATGTATTATTTAATTAACTGTTCAAATTGTACTAAATTTGGCACAGTTCAGATTTGTTGTGGGAATATCATAAAAGTGATCAAGTAAATCAAACATTCTTCATGTTTCTTGTTATTTTCTCTCGTTATTATTTTCAATGACGGATAAAAATTATAATAAGTAAAAAATGTCAATAACATCATAATTTTTTATTGAGTCCAAGATAAAAAATAAATCCTATGTATTATGAATTTTATTCCTTAGTTCCCGATCTGTCTGTAGATACAATATTAATTTATGTAATTTGTCATGTAATTGTCACATATAAATATTTTTTACACAATATTGGACCGACGTTATCAGTTCGTGGACAGAAAAGTACAAAATAATATTAATTTATGCTGGTGCTGGTGCTGGTACTTTTGGAGTTGTGCAGTTGTAGCTGGATTGAACAATTTTGGCACCAACTTCACAAGTACCAGCATCGATAGAATTAATATTATTTAATACTTTTCAGTGCACCAGCTGATAACGTCGGTCCATTTTTTTATAAAAAATATTAATTTCACACTTTTGAGTGTTACATTTATCACGAAAATCGTTGAACGTGCACCATTATTCATGTATACTTGGCTTGTATTTGTTACTATTCAGAAATATGAAAACATTCTCGAGAAAATACGCATATTTTAAACTTTACCACTGCTGTAACTCGAAAACCGTAACTCTATGGAAGAAATGTCCAATATAAGTGTTCGATTATGCGAGATTACTTAATTTCATTTCCACATCTAGCTGAATTAATATAGGCAACATGCACCTACCTGACGGTCAGCGTCTCCTCTCCTCAATCTGCAGCTGGAAGCAGTGGCTAATGGTGGTATAAGTAGATAGCAGTTGCACTCTAAGGACTAAGGTTGCCCTGTGGGTCTGGATACAAGCGGTATACGGATGTAAATGCAAAGCGGGGTTAAGGTAAAATCGATATTTGAGAGAACTCTCTTTGCTCTATCTAGAGCTCACTATATATAATATTATCCCCACTCTTAGCTGTATTCCTTCAGCTAATGCTGGGAATCGCGCGCAGGCGATAGAGGGTTGATGAAGGCACATGATCACCGAAGTCGGCACATGACACCCCGTTCAACCAGATGTGAAAACAGGCGTGAACAATAAGTATTGCTACAAATAATCTGGTCTTTAATTTTCTATTCTCAGATTCGAAAGAAATTACCTCTTCCACAGAGCGAAAACACAAATATTAAAAATTTTAAGATCGCTGAAACTCTGTAGCTCTTTTGAAAAAAAAAAAGAATTTAAACGTTCCGAATATTTTCTATCTTTAATTCGGATTCTGGAAATTCGTTAAAATTTGTCCCCTCCACCCCCTTCGGAGGCGGTTTTCGGAGGGAAGGAGATTTTGAATTTGAGCTCTTATGAGTATGGGACCATTTCTGAAGTCTCCTCTATCAAAAATCATCAAAATCCGAGTACGTTTACAATATACCGCACGCGCAGATACAAACAAAAACAGACAGTCGAATGTTTCTATACTTCCTCAGTTTGGGTTAATCGGTCAAAAATGTGGGTATTTATTTGTTCCCATAATTATATATGATGAAAGATTTATACAGTTTTAGAAAGGGCAT
This sequence comes from Crioceris asparagi, assembly GCA_958507055.1. Taxonomy (NCBI): domain Eukaryota; kingdom Metazoa; phylum Arthropoda; class Insecta; order Coleoptera; family Chrysomelidae; genus Crioceris; species Crioceris asparagi. The sequence continues at coordinate 33,008,167 of OY293829.1, read as the reverse complement.
GGAATATCGTCACATCAGAGTGGATTCCAGAAAAGTGAAATTACTAACCTTAAATAATATAGCGAAACTAATTTATAGTTGGAAAATAATTTTTTTTACATTTAGATACTTACATCACAGAGTAGATTAGTTAAGAATTGATTTAATGGATATCTGTAGAAAGATTGGATAATTCCAAGATCTCGAGATAAGATATACTAGGATATTTATAATTCAATTATCTTTAGGTCATCTTGCTGTTCTGTTTTATCGTCAATTTAACATTAGACAAAAGCAATGGATAAGAATAAACATATGGGTCATATTGTAGTATATATAGTATAGTTGCTCTGGGAGTTTCAACTTATTTTATTTTGCAGTTGTGAAAGGATGCATTCTTTCAGAGATGCAATAATAAGAGTGTTTGTTTCTTGTCAATATTACCAGGACAGAGACTGTGAAAACTCAGCAGGAGTTTATGCCATAAATGAAAAAGTATCAAATTAACTTTGAGTAGATATATAAACTCAAATTTAATAGATTCTTTATATTTTATTTACTTTATTAATATTAGAGGACATTGATATCTGATAACTATATGTCAATAGCTTACGAGGCAGTTTTTTAAATTAACAACTATAGTGCTTTTCAAACTGCGAATGCAGTATGGAGTCTATGGAACGCATAGTTGCTAGTGCGTTATTATGCCGGGCACAACAAAGTATTAGCAAAGTCTATCTAAGGATAGATTTTGCTATTAGGTCCGTTATCAGGCAAATTTCATCGCTTGGGTCTAAATTCTATCTCAACATTTTCTTGTTCAATTATTAATAATAATAAGCAATCAATTTCAAAATTAAGAAAAAAGTTATAACAGATAAAGATAAAGATCGGCAACACTGTGTGCTGTTTTCCTTTTAAAAATGCTTTGCCTCTACCCGGTCAAACTCCATTCTCAGTGTGGAACGCAGTACTACATTTGATCTGAGTTCCGGTTCCAGAACGGATACTTTAAAACATTCGAAATCATTACACTCACATAGTAGTTATATTATTCAAAGCAATTAAGGATGAGGTTCTATCAATCATATCTCATCGCCTCTGTTTAACTTTGATAGTGCCTTTGGGGGAGTGCCTTTGGGGGAGTGCGCATTATATTACCTCTCGGCTATGAAGGCATCTCTCGCGCGCTGCATGACTAATAAGAAAACACCATCCGAAATTTACTGAGATAATGGGTTAGATAAATAACATGAATGCTGCATTAGCTATTAGCCATTTTACATAAACACGCTATTATTACACAGATATATGTATATCCTTAGCAGGTGTACTTTGTGTTGAAATATTCAATGTGCAACTATGTGTTTGTTGAAATTATAGTGAAAAATATTGGAATATGGACTGAGACGAACGAATAATAATAATAATAATAATAATAATAATAATAATATTCCTTTATTTCAAATAAAATACATTTATATAGAAACTTAAATTTAAAGAAACATCACATAATAGCTATGATGTTTAAGAGCTTTACCTTCAAAATATTCCCTCAGATTATATGGTTCCAACACGATAAGAAGATGCTCGACTTTATTTCTAAAAAATGCTCTTATTTTAATGTTGACCTGGGAGCTGGATAGTTCATGTCCAAAGTTCTTTTGTTGTATGCATTTGAAACTTAACACTTTAACACCGTGAGAATATTCTTTACTCTAATTTTTCCCCTGCAAGATTTCCTGAAACCTAATCTGTAAATTAAACGAAATACTCTTTATGAATTGAAAATTTTGCTTCCAAGTTTTTGTTAGTTTCCCAATATTCTTGAGATAGACTGAGTTCTTAAATATTTCTTAAAAAGTATAGGACCGATTTTATTAGTAGTTGGTACACTGAAAAATTCAAAATGAGGTTGATAAATTGCACCAATTAATAAAGTCGGTCTTTTTTTGTGTGAAAAAAAATCACATCTCTTAGTCTTTTATTAACGATGGAAATTGCTGAACGTACAATTAGGTATATTCAGTTATTTGAAAATATTTCGGTAATAATCATGCACAATGTGGTAACTCGAAAATCTTTGATTTATTTGAATAATGTTCAATCTAAACGTTGCTGGAAAGGATCTTTTCTTTAATTCTGCCAATAAAAATGTTGCCACTTCCATTCCAATTGGGGAGACAATCTGATGTTTAATTCTAATTTGCTCTAGTGTGGTGAACCATCAGAACTAATGCAAGTTCACTATGCACGAAGTCGGTCAAAAATTTCGAGACCATTAGTTTTTTTTTAGTGTGCACGCATAAGCAAGTTCCATCAAATCTCATAGATTTAGATTCAATGTATGCTTTCCAGCTACTGCTCAGCAGCTATTACAAGCAAGTTAAATATCTTGTATATAATGGCTCGGTTCTCAAAGGAACAAAAAAAAGCAACAAAATTGTGCAGGTACGCAAAATTGGCTAACGATGTAATCCAATGTGGGTTGGAGTATTAGGTCACTGAGTAGTTGTTTTTATCGTTGGCTGGCATAGTAATAGCATAAGCTATTTATCTACTGTTGATATTTGAACATATTTCACAGTAGAAAAGAAATATTCACAACCTTCGTTTTGATAACGCGGACAGAATTCCAACTCTAGAAGCAGCACCCCATTAAGTTATTTTCTGGTTTCAACTTCCCAGCGATGCTTCGACTTCTTCAGACACATCCCGTCATATGTGTAGATAATGAATTCTAATAAAAACGAAATTTCAGCGATCCTGCACTTGATTCAACTGTGATGTGGTTCGAACGAAATAAAAGCATTAGGATTAGAAGTTTGATGCGATATTTGTATTGAATACGATTTCATATCGCACCTATTAACAATGATCTACTCCAATGCGGGCCGGAGAATTTGCTCACGCAGTAATTATTTTCATCTTTGGTAGGCACGGTAATATTATTTGCTTATTCATCTTCTGTTGATCAAAGACATTTATATTCAATTATAACCTCATTAATGTTCAAATAAATTTTATGACTTTTGATCGAATTTTGAACACTGGGCGATCACAAGTTATAGTTGAATATACGATTTGTGTAGGTACATTTATAACTTTCACCCCACCTCCCATGTGTATAAAGCCATTTTCTCCATATAACTTATACGAATTGGTGCTTTGTCAAGCTTTGTCAATTCCAGTAACATTTATATCGATTCTCGTCATAATCCATTACCTATCCAAATGCATATATCAGATTAATTTAGGTGTAGCCACCCCACCATCATCGATGTTTGACTGATATCTCTAATGGAGTATACCTAGCTGGACCTTTCACAGAGCCCGTTATTCTTAATCAGATTACTAGCACCCAGAGCCCATCGAATGCATCAGCATGATGGATGGATGGAGTACTGTCTGTCACATATGTGTATACGATTACGTCAATTTACACTGTTCCTCATACAACATATCGTTCATGTGACTTTTGAAACGATGATAAATTTGATATTCCGGTCTTGTTACCTAGTTTATTGTTGATATATTTGAGTAATAAAATTAAAATGAATAATAATATATTAGATTCAAAAACCTTTAACAAAAAACAAGCTCCCCCAGAAGTTTCATTTTAATTAAAAAATAAACTAAATTAAAATCTGTTCACGCGTATAACGGCTACGAAGTCTCGGAAACATAGATAGATACATATGTTAAACTTAATCAATAAGAAACTAAGAATATTCTCGATCATATCACCTTTCAAAGTAAGAATCAATATCAAAAATGTTTCATTCATTTGGGAGCTACGTTACCTCAAACATACAGACAGATACACTCGTTAAACTTAATCAGAAAAAAAAAGCTAAGAACACTCTGGATTATGTCACCAAACTAGATTAAAATCGGTTCAACCGTAGCATCGTAGCTCTCCTTCGATGCTACAGACAGATTTTTCTTTTAAAATTATTTAAAAATTGTGTATCTGCCCACACACGTTTGAAATAATTTTAAGAGAAAATTGAGAATAATACTCTTTATTAGCTCACCTTTCAAACAATGAAGACTGAGTCAAAATTGTAAATAAACAACAATAAAAAACTACCAAAGGGTTAGGCTGAAGAGCTAGTCTCATCAGACTCAGACCCCATCAATTCGATGGTGGAAGAAATGGACACCATCAACCAAAATAATCACGGCGGTCGGTAATTCTTCGACGTCAGTGCCAAGGTCTGTAAACCCTGAAAAAAACATACAATGGACAAAGGTTCATATTTATATCAAAACCAGGAAAAACTGGACACGAAACGGCAAAATCCCTAAGACCAATAAGTATTATGCCATTTATACTTAAGACTCTAGAAAAGCTGGCAGATATATATATATATATATATATATATATATTTATATATATATATATATATATATATATATATATATAGATGGTGTGATGGTGGAGAGACCATTACACCATGATCAATATGCATACAAGACCGGCTGTTCTACAAAATCAGCACTTCATCAACTCTTTGTGAAAATTGACATTGCGCTGGAAAAGAAAGAGGTACTATTAGTGGCCTTTCTCGATATAGACGTAGCTTTCGACAATAAATACCTCTATAAACTCAATTGTTTCATCACTGTGACATAGAGGGGTCCAGGAAAGTCGTGTGGCCTGGATAGATTCCCTGTTGAATGGTATCCTCGACTTTATTGGGCGAGACAGTAGAGGCTCGGGCAACCAGAGGGTGCCCACAGGGCGAAGTGCAATATCCTTTCCCTTGGAATCTGATAATGGACGATTTCTTCAAGGATCTGAACAAAAAAGGCCACAAGCCCTTGGATATGCTGACGACTTAGTCATCTTAACACAAGGGAAGTATAACATCATTGTCAGGGATCGCATGCAAGCAGCTCTTAACTTGGTAACAAGATGGACGGACAATGAACAACTCAATATCGGTGCCCACAAATGCGTCATAGTAGCAGACACTCGAAGTCGAAAAAAGAGGGAATCAGTCCCCTAAAACTACGAGAAGAAATAATACAGATTAGAGAAGACTTTAAGTATCTTGGAGTGATATTAGACTCGAAACTGACTTAGAACCAACCTCTAAATAGAACCGTCAAAAGGCGGAGACCTCCTTAATGGTGGCCGGACGCTCTTTTGGAAAAAAATGATAGACTGGCTTTATAACATGGTAGTAAAAACAACCATAACATATGCTTCTTTGGTGTCATGGAAGAAAACACAACAAAGAACAACTTTGCTAACTAAGCAAGGTAGAAAGACTTGCTGGTCGAGGCATCACGGGGGCTATGAAATCAACACTCACAGCGGCAATGGAAGCGCTTCTGGGACTGCCTCCATAGCATCTAGTAATGCAGGGTGAGACAAGACAGCTGTGACAGGGGATGTGCTAAACATGGAAACAGATCGCATTTCCAAAAGACAATTGTTTGAAAATACATTCAGGATAAATATACCAAGCAGGACTGATTGGTCTGATAATGAGCTGAGCATAATTTTTCAGGGTAAGGTCTGGTACACTGATGGATCCAAAACCGAAAAAGGTGCTGGTTTAGGCATTTTTTTCAACAATCCAAGTACTTGTGTTAGATTTACACTTGGAACCTACACTTTTGTATTTCAGGCAGAGGTATATGCAATTCTCGAATGTGCAAGAGAAAACAACAGGACAGCCGCTGCAAACAACCAAATCTGTATTATAACAGAAAGTCAGGAGGTGATGTCACAGCTGATATGGACTTGCAAGGAGGAACTGAAAGTTCTGGCGAATCGGAATCACTTAAAACTAATCTGGACGCCAGGATATAAGAGACGGCAGGCAATGAAAAAGCTGACGAACTTACGAGAGGAGAGACAGAGAACAACCAAAACCAAAGATTGATACTAGGAGTGCCTGAACGCACTCTACGAGTATCAGTCAAGCATTGGGTTTTGGAGAAACACAAACAAGATTGTAGCAACACACCAGGTAACAGACACGGGATATAATACATTCTGTGTCAAAAGAAAACAAGGGAAATGCTGATGCTAAACAGTAACCAGCTTGAAATTGTAACGGGGCTTATGACTGGCCATGCACAAGTCAATGTGCACCTCAACAAAATGGCATAGCACAACGGGGACTTAACATGCAGACAGACTAAGCAACCGGAAACAGTTCTCACATACTGTTCGATTGCGGATCCAAATACCATAAAAACATCATATATTTGTGTTACAAAAAGGTGACCCAGAATCTACGACGTCATACCCAGCAAAAGACTTGTACAGGTTTGTACAAGATACAGATACAGATACAAAAGTCTTGTATCTAACTACAATTGAGTAACTTCAAAAGTACCAGCATCAATAGAATTAAGGCTTATTCTCACATAAGCGGCAACGAGAGAAGCGGCGCTGCGCTTCAAAATTATGCTCACCATAATTTGCATTTTATTCATAGAAATATAATAAAGAAAAACTATTATTGTTGCTACTGTAAAAAAAACAAAAAAGTTTCATTTCAGCTACTACCAAATGCCGCTTCGCTCGATGCCGTTTAGGTGAGAATAGGCCCTTAAAATTATTTTGTATTTTTCAGTTCCCCAAATAATAAAGTCAAAAACAATATCGATCAAACCGTTTGGGAGCTAGAATGCCAAGTTGTTCTAGCGTGTACAGGGATAATAATGTAAGTAAACTATGTGTGAAATCGCTGGATGTATTTTTAAAATTTATCCCAGAAAATTTACCGTGACTCTGATACGATCTGATCTGATTGTCTCTGTATAAGTACTAAATTTGAGCAATTTTCGTTCAGCGATATCGGAGAAAATAGTTTGTGACATACGGACAAACAGCTAGGGAGACAGAAAGAACAAGAGTTGACTTTTTTCACAGGATATAATGTAGGTTCTCCAGAAATTGAGGGCATCGAAAATTTATTTTCTATGTTTTATTGAATGCCAGTGAATATATTTGAATCACATTCAGATACACGAACAATGATTTAGCCTCATTCATCATCTAGGACTTTATCTTGGCAGCAAGTTGACGTGGAAGAAACATATAACGAAAAGAAAGACATCTCTTACCGCTACCAAGCCGCATTGGGCAGCCTTGTAAGGTATGCCTCAATAACCCATTGATCTTACCAGAATGGTATGTCTTTAGAGGCATATCGTTGGTTCTGAGTTCACCTTCAACCTTTTCTTCTTCGGTATAGTTGGCTGTCAACGACTAGTTATACAGAGTGTCCCTTTATGAGAAAAAATCCCATATTCCCAAAATCCATCAAGATATTTCATGGCTTTTAAAGGTTTATATTTTCCAAAAGAAACCTTATTTTGAGCTTGAGCAAATTCTTCAAAATTATCTGTACCTAACAATAAAATTTATTATTATTCTGTATTTTTGAGTGCATCGGTAAAGCCGGTTTAGTGTTGATTATCTGACATTTTTTAATGAACTATTATTACATAACATAATATAAATCTTCAAACAAATCACTGTACGTGGCTTCAGAACACTTTTACTCTTTCATGGAAACCGTTAAAGTTTCTTAAATATGTAGGTATATTCAGATAAAAACAATCCAGAAAAGATTTTTATATCAATTTTGCCATATCAAATTATAGATTTCTGGAAAATATGTGCCTTTGCTCTTTGGGTGGTAATTTTGCAGCACCATTAATTTTGATCTCTAATTTTTCTTTTTTCTAAGCAGTACTCCTTCTAATAATGACAGAATATCCAAAATCAGGGTACGTTTATCAAGTAAAACGGGCATGGAAATAAACAAGCATACAATCCGATTCTATATCTTCCCGAATATGTTATAATTTAGTCTATCGAAGATCCATATGTATATATGTATATATGTATTTTGCTATTTCGATTAGACTGTTACCTAACCAGACAATGTGTCCAATTTCAATTTTTCCTTCGGCACTTCGTAATGTGCACACTTTTATCTACAAAATAATATAATTACATTCTTCTTATTATTTTTAGATCGGAGGTTATAAGCAAAAGGGAAATTCGTATTAAAAATTCTGCTTCGAGTTTCACTATGTAGTGAAATTTAAATCTACAATGAAGCCTTTTGGTATGAAAGTACTTATTTATATTTTAATCAATTAAACCTAGACGTATCTTTGTTATTGGCTGCATCAATTCCGCTAAATGTGCCCTTAGTCCATGTCAAATAATTGAGATATTATAAAAACATTATACAAAACTGTGTTGCTCCATTAAACTTTTTATTACTCAAGCAAGCCCCATCGAACAGTGATAGAGGTTTTGACGAATGGCTAGTTTATCATTATTGACAAATGGAATTTCTTTGATCATAAAACTTACACTATTTATTACCCCCACAAGAGTCTTCCGTGGTCTCTAGTCTGGCTATAATTATGATTTTACGACCGCTACAACTTCATTCGCGTAATAAGGCTGAGCTCATAGAAATAAAACTCCGTAATCGTTGATATTGCTTTTATAACAGAAAGAGGCATCACAACAGAGCTACTAGAGTTCACATAAAATTGAAAATAGTCTAGTATAAGAATTCGAAGAACGTTTATAGTTTTATGAAGTCGATAACTTTGAATTGTCATTCGACACATTAACTTTTATGTGTATACATTCTGAAAGTTTCTATGGTTTACCGCTGCAATATAATATGATACTCTAATGGGCAATTTGTTGTTATAAGCACAAGAAGAAACTTTGTGAAATACTAATAAAAGGATTGTTAGAAGCGATTGAATGTATTTATAAATAAATATTGATTTCTTATTTTAATTATTTAATTAGTAAAAAACTAACTTGAACTTGAAGACAAACGGTGGCGAATGAAAATGAGACCAGGACATCAATCTGTATAAAGTGTGTGCAAAATTGGTGATACTATAGGAGATAGAAATAATAAAATCATGATGGTTCGTAGCCAGCGGAAAGGTAAATTTTTTGTTATTTCAGGAATTTTTTTTTCAACAAAAGTTTAAAAGGGAGGATATAAACACCCGGCAATCGGAACTGATGACCAATGCATCGCTCATATTGGGCCCCACCGTCAGTGGTACGCTGAAGTTTGATACTTGATATTAGTTCTTCTTCTTCTTCTCTTCTTCTTCTTTTTTTTTAAATTTGAATAGCCTTTTGTCTTTAGACATCCGGCCAGAATAATTTTATCTATTGAACAGTGCGTCTTGGACCTATGTCCTCTGTTCGCTGATATTTTCAATTACAAATTTTGATTTTAAATGCACGTCTAAATATTAGACCAAAGGTACTGTTCTGTCAGATTATAACCCGCTATGTCATAACTATGAGATTGTCCTCGAGGTTCTCCTCTTACCACCGCTTGGCAACGCTACCACGTGTTTCTAGCCTAAAAGTCTATCGACATCTTCTTAAAAACCAGTCTGATAACCCACTTGTGCAACCCGGTAACAACTTCCTATCCACATAGGGGCTCCGCAACGTATAATACTCGTACAGAAACTTAAAATTTCCTTCCAACAAAATGTGTACTCGACCGAGGTTAAAAAGGAATACTTGTAGGAGTTCCAATTAAGGATTGATTATCAGACACAGTCCGACAGGCAAGAACCTTGAAATCCATTATATATGTCTGGGAGGCTGGTTTGTTTGGTAATCAATCTGATTCAGCTTTCATAGAGGTATTAAGCAATATACTGACAATGGTCCTAACAGTTCTTGCCACTATTCAACGGAGGAAGGAGAGTTTGTTCTCGCAGTAGTTGTCGGTACGATAAGACGTCCTAGCATAATCTAGCTACGAGAAACCGGCTGATTTCAATTAATCATCTTGATTATATATCAATTAGAATTCCTATTCCGAAATATCACAAACCTATATATCATTTTGGACTCCTTTATTGACACTATGCCCTTGAAATTTTTCGAAATTAGGAAGTGCGAACGACCGCATTACGTACATACATTTCTATATGAAATTTACGTCAAATGCTTGAGTGGGGATTATTATGTTCATAACTGAATGCCCGTTAATGAAAACTACTTGTGTTTATTGAATATTTTGAAAAACTAAAATCATGCTTTTTTGAAAAAGTCTGATAACTCTTTTGAAAGAGGATTCAAATCGGATTAGAGCAACATTTTACGAATACTACTTTTATATGCATAACTTTAAATTTCAACATTTTGTTGTCTAATATCGTCATAAACTTTGTTTTTTCATATGCCTCATAAAATTCGGTGAAAAAAGAATGTATGAAAATAAATATGAAAATACAGTTTTGTTAAATGAGGCAACGTGGGTTCGTAAAACAATAAAACGCAAGGATATCCTATAGGATTATTTGTAATATTTGATAACAAAATATCGCATAACGGATCTAGGGTTTTCATGTTCATCCAAATATTTCCATTCGGCCTCAAATAATTTAGTCTTAGCCTACGATGTAACCTATGTGTTTGTATATGTTCCATATTCGGACAAAATTGTAAAATATTGTAACGGGGATTTATATTAAAACTGGGTTCGATTTATTTTCACTTATTTATTTACACTAATAACTACACGACTATATACACTTTTATATTCACAGCATTAATTAGCGTGTGCTCTATGAACACACTCATTTCTCTAACTATGACTAACTGTCACTGACCGTGATCTATGACTAACTACCTAATTCCGTGGTCCGTGTCTTTTTATATCCACTTAACCTTCTATCTCGAAGCTTCTCGTCTTTTCTAATATATTGTTCTGGATGTATTTCCCAATATATTCCTTCGAGAATAGACCAAATCAGTATATTCTCTATGTTTCTGGATTCCCAGGATGTTTGTGATATTTGTGAGTGTGTGTTGGTGTATTCAGGTAAGTTTTCACGTTACAATATATTAGAATAAGAAAAATATTGTATTTATATTAGATTTTCATGTAATTGAAACAAAAAATTGTTGACAATAAGTTTGAATACCCATCGAATGGGGTTTCGTCATACCTTGTCTATCTCTTGCTTTAGTTTGTAAACTAGGTAAAATAAAATTTTAACGTCATAAACATATGTCTTCGATCAGATTGGCTGATTATTATTTTGACGTTTGTTCTTGTTTTCTTTGACGTTTAATGACAAGCATTTCTTTTTGAAAGTGATTTAGCCTCTTTATAAATATATCAGTGTCAATGTTTTGGGGTTAGGAATTAAAATTTAATTTAAATTAGTTACGACATGCGTACCCACTCGGTGGGTATTCAAACTGTACCCTATACGTCTTTTGATTTTAAATCAAATCTTTAAGTCTAACTTTGTTAATTCAAAAGATTTTACTGTCTTGTATCCAGAGTCTATTGTAGAAACAGAATCTGTATTTGAATCACTAATATTACACATTCATGATCTATTCAATATTTTCATCGGTCTAAAATCTGGAAGCAAATCAGTAGCTACTAAAGAATTATTCTAGAAATTGTCAAATTTATACAAAAATCATATTTTCTTATTTCTTCCATCCGCAAACATTTTTTAACTAATTGCTAACATCATTGAAAACTAACATAACTCTTTGCTTATTTCCATTCAAATCCAATATGGCATTCATATAATAAACAAATTTGATGGTGTTTATATATACAATCTTTTATTCATGAAAAGTTACTTCAACAATGTCTGAATTGATTTGAACATTTTTCAAAAATGAAGGAGTTATACGACTTTTTCCAAAAATATCCGATTTTAGTTTTGTTTTTAAATGCTCAATAATAATCTAGTAGTTAGTTATACACAATAGTTCCAGTCATTTTATTTAATTTAAAGATATTTCAACAGAAAAATTTAAATCTAAAAACTGAAAATAAATCAAAATAATTGTTCTATTACCGAAGTTAGCTATAATTTGATATGGCACATTACAAAAGTAACTCGATAAAAATTCTCCCAAAATTTAATTGAAGTTCAAGCACATTATTTCTTTTCTGTATTTTTATGGATTCAAGAGAAAAGTGAAGTATCTGAGAATATACTTAACAGAAAAATGGGCAAATAAAAACACGTTTTAATTTGATATGGCATATTACAAAAGTAATTTAATAAGGCATCTCCCAAGAACTCATTGAAGTTTATGAAAATTTCAGAAGAAACTACCTCATGTAAATTTATAAAATGAATCCAGAGATGTGCTAATCTTAAAGAGACTGTCCTTAAGCTGTGAAGTTAGCCACTTCTAGTTTTGAATCTATATTTTTATGGATACAAGAGGAAAGTAAAAACAGTCTCCAGGATTTGTTGAGAACATGCCTATCAGACAATGATCATGCTATTGCAACATGAGCTGAGCCAAATTTGCACACGAAATGGTTAAATAACAACTTATTTAATTATCAACAATTTCAGAGAATATTTGTTTAGTTTTATCTATCTTTCTTGTCTATTTGTTGTAATTACATTTGAAGACAATAAAGATTCTATTCTATTCTATTCTAATTATCAATAATTTGAGAAGACGGTATGTGTAGCACAATTTCATATAATATCTACCAATATAGGAAATATGTTATTATCTGATTTGAGTGTTGTTGTTGAATTTTGCAAGTGTGGATAAAAATCCTAAAATAATATCATCTTTTTATATAAGACGAGAAATCGTCTTTTCTCATCTATTGGATTTTTATAAATGAAACTGGTCTGTGACTTGTGAAAACTATTGAATAGAATTATTAATGACCGACTTCCAAACGGATGAGGTATACAATTCGACTGTTGGTTTGCTTTTTTCTAGTTTCATGTTGTTCCAATTGACCACATTTTAATGTGATACCAATCTCTCTCTTTAGCTCTAAAAATATTCGTTTACGTTTATGTTCTAACCACCATTTTCCATGAAATATAGTTGCTGATAAGATAGTGGATAAAGTTTGCTTGCGAACCGTTGCCCCTACAATATTTATTTGTATTGATCAAAATGAATGTGTATTCTACGTGCTAAATAGTAAGTACGTGTTGCCAAAGGTACACGGAATAACGATATTGATAATTGATAAGAATAGCTTTGAAATGGTTATATTTTGTGACATTAGTGTTTGGGGCCAAGGTATAGAAAAGGTTTGATTTATTAAGTACACCAACGACGAATTTGACAATATGAAGCACGTATGAACGTAAAGAAGTGTCTAGAAGATAAATAGAAATCCAATAAACACCGTGCTGAAAGTTGCATATAATATGATTTTACTTCATATTAAAATAATGCTGGTATCAATTATTATCCAGATTAATACCCAGCAGCAATTAGCAGAATACGTAAGATAGTCAATGTATTGCTTGAAATTCACTAAAATTCATTAAAGTTCGGTAATGCTAGCATAGTAACTAACAAACAAAATAAACTAGTGATACTGATGCCTGTTTGGTTTGGTCGTAATATAAATATGTTTATCTTTAATGAAAAATACAACATAATATTAATTCTGTTGGTACTGGCAATTTTCCAGCTGTGCATTTACAGGTAGATAAAAGACTTTTGGCACCATTCGCAAAAGTAGCAGAAACTATAGAATTAATATTAATTAATATTATGTGTCTTTCAAGTACCAACTAATAAAAGTTGGTCTTAATTTTGGTTAAAAATATTTATTTCACTTTTTTTGAGGTCCCTTCGTTATTCAGATTTTTGAAGGATCACTTATATTCAGCGATCTCCCAATATAGCGGCAGTAATATTGCACATTCATAGAGCTGTAATTCGGAAACCCTTTCTAGTTTTTTGGAAAATGAGCACGGGTTAGCAAAGCAGATATTAAAAAATCACTCGATTATGAACTGATGAAGTTGTCTGAATCTTTTGCGATGCAAGATAGATAATGTAGAATAAAAAACGTCTTTCTATGTCATTAAACTTCGGGATTTAAAATATACACTATTTGCGCTGAATGTGAATGTGGTGAATGCTAAAATAGTAGACCTAGTATTTTGATGAGTCGAATGCGTTTCAATTCATATATAATCAAAGAGAGAGAAATTGTCAAAATTTGCAATGCTGAATTCAAATCATTATATGGAAAAGCAATTCTTGTCATCGCAGGGATATTGATAATATTGTCTTCGAAAAGATACTCGACAATATCTAGTATTTTATTCACCGTTCGCTACGTATCAAGATTAGAAATAGATAAAAGTTTCCTAAAACGGAATAACCCCGGCAAGGATTTCAAGTAGGTATTTAACTGAAATCATTATCCCCTCCAATTTGAAAATTGAATAAGACCAATTTGAATAACTAGCGAGATGCTTAACAGAAGCAAAGCTTCTACGCATTATTCAGAGGAAAAACATAAGCCAAATTTTTTTATGAGATAAGATTGTAGTACCTTGATACGTAGTTTTGTATATCAACATCTCAACGTCGCGATTTTTAGTACACAATAAATATAGTACAATTATATTACCTATATCCTGCCCCTACTCTGTGTTATGTTTACAAAAAAATACGTGAAATAGAAAGGTTGAAGTTAAGATAATAAAATAAATTTAATAATAATAATAAAAAATAATAAAATGATAGTTACAGTGTTGTAGAGAATTTCGTTTTGTTCATGATGATGACATAAAAATCGTTTTTGGTCAAGATAACATTTCGATAAATATGGATTTTCTGAATTTAGATTATGTATTCTAAGCTAGTTTTATTAGAGACATCTGGCGAGCTCACAGAAAATTTAAAATTATTCAATTTTGTCCACTGTAAAGTAGTAGAGCATGGGGGTACCATCCATAAAAAAGCTTTTATATTTAATGCAGTAGGAAAGTCGTATTTGTAGATTTACCAGATTTCTTAGTAAGGAGTATGTATCTTATAAAAAGAAAAGAACTTCAGGAAGGTGTGTCCTGTGGTATCCCTATATAGATGCTCTATTAGTCACTCAAATACAGTACATCAAAGAGAGTAACTCCAACTGAGATCCATTATCTAAATGTATTGAAATATTAGTACCTGAAAGTGACGCATTTTTAGGAGTTTTCGGCGTTGGGATGAAACGCGTCGAATTTGATTCACTGCACCGGCATCTAGCAGTGAGTTTCATCTAAGTAAAGACTAAAAATCTTCTCAATGCTCCAAAACATAAGTATGCCAACTATCATGGCGATCGGTGAAACGTTATTGAAGTTGATGCAATTTAGTGCCATTTAGCGGTGAGTTAAATCAACATGAAAAGCGTTCGAATAATTTCAATGCTCAAACACCTAAGTATATTAACTTTCATGGCCATCGGTGAAAAAGTTGATGCACTTTTGTGCCATTTAGAGGCAAGTTATGACAAAGTAGATAGTATAAAAGTCTTCTCCTTAAAGAATTAATGTGTCGATTTACATGGAAATCGGTTGGAGAACACTGATCACAAGTATGCTAATATCCATTTTTATATAGGAACATGGTGTTCCTATATATCATGTACATACTCAAGGTAGTTCTATAGCTTATTTTATTAATTATAGACATAGATCTACAAACGATTCTTTACCGATCTACAGAGGGTTGAATGTTTAAGGTTTCTTCTTTTATTATAGTTCCTACTAAGCAAGTTCAGATACAACTTACTATTTCACATCCAACGTGCCAAAATTAATAACAACTATCCACTATTTCAAAAGCTTTTAATTTTATCTAGCAAATTACATAAAATAGATTTTTAATTATTTTTTTCACAGAGACAAAAGGGTACGACCCAATTTAACAAAGTGGCAAAATATTTAGGGAAGACAATAGCCTTCTATTCACTAAGTGGGTTCTTTAGATCTAAATTAATCAAGAGAAAAACTAAGATTAGTTTGTATAAGACAATAATACGGCCTGATCTAGCGTATGGTAGCCAGACATGGTTCCTAAATTTCCGTGGAATCAATAGACTAATAGTTTTTGAAAGAGAAATATTATGAACCAAATTTGGCCCATGTAGGGATCTATCTAAAAACGAATTAGAAAATCTAACGGTAGTGAAAGTATAGTTCCTAAGGTGGATCAAGTCCAATCGACTGAGATGGGCGGGGAATGTGGGAAAATTGATGACCAGTGACTTATGAGCATCATTATTCATTAAAGGCCAGAAGGAAGAAAATATCCTGGACGGCCTAGAAGAAGATGGGGGGATTCAATTTGAGAAGATCTGAGAAAGATGTGTATAATACACAGGGAAGTAGTAGTACTAGAAGATAGACAGAGCTGGAGGGCAATAGTGAACGTGAATAGTGCCAGAGAAGAAAAAGAAGAAGAAAGTACAAGATACCAAAAGATTAGAAAAAAATCCCGATGGACTGTAGTCAGCGGAAAGGTAAATTTTTCAAAATTCATTGAATTGAAATTTGAACAACCTTTTCATTGGTATACCTACATGTTATTACATAAAATTGTCGTATGTGTCATAGCCTTGCGGTTAGAGGTTTTTGTTTTGGCTGTTGAATATAAAGCAGACAGGGTTCGAGTTCCACTTCAAGGCAGAATTTTTTTTCGCCAATTTCTTTTCACTAAATAAACTATATGTATATGAAAATGTACAATTATATGAAATTTATATTGACTGTTCATGTTTTATCAATATTTGTAATTTTTCTTTATTAATTTTTATTTTGTTACCTGTGTATTTTATGAAAAATTGCTTTTAACAAAAGTTGTAGGTACTAATTATATCTATAACCTAAAATTATTTTTGATGATATTTACACTACGGCTCCTTTTTGTTAATTTTTTTTAATGTTTGAATGGTCGCCATTTTGAAACTACTTACCCGATATTGTCCAATAATATAATAATAATAATAATAATTTTTGTAGCAAATTTGATATATATATTTATATATATATATATATATATATATATATATATATATATATATATATACACATATTACATATATATAAACTTTTGAATCAAATGTTTTTTTGGACTAACTTATAGACATATAACAACATTTCGTTGAAATTTTTTCGAAATTCAAAAGTGTGAACGATCGCAATAGGTACATTTCTATAAGAAATTTACCTAAAACTGAAAATTTATACTGTATCTAAAATCTACCATCGGCATATCGCAAAAAGTGTTCAGGGGGTGAAAATGGGGCATGAGCCCTAAAAAAGATCTCATTCATTAACTCCGTTTTATTGTCTAACAGGTTGATTTTTGAAATTCCACAAAATGGGAGTTTGTTTATTTGTTGAATTTTGAAAAATGCTTCCTTATTCCATGTATACCACATAAAGAAAAAAAATACATTTCATCACTCTAGATCCAATCGTTTGGGTTGGGTGTTGATGAGTCATTGAGTGAATCAAGACTTTTCTTTATATACCTATATGAGATAAATACCAACTTCAACAATAGATGCTAATAAAATAAGATATGACCAAGCGCATATACAATGATGTCAGTCCATGACAATACGTCAGAGACAGTCATGAAATACATATTTCAAACGATAATCTCATTTTTTGCTCGCTTTAAATTGGAGTTTTTCTATTCTTAATACATAATTAGTTTAGGATATTTGTGGTTTCTGCAATATAATGCCATACATGAGGCAATAATAATGAACCAAGATCTAGTAAAATATAAGTTTAATTTGCCAGAATATGTCAATATTTATGTTCGATTCTACCGTTTTATCACAGACTGACATCATGCCCACAGCCGTCTAAAACGCGTTAACCAACTGAGCATATCTTGTCTGTCCTAGTATCATTTGGTTATAACAAGCAATTGATTCAAGATTAAGTGTTCAGGATGTTCAAGATATTAGTTTTTCAGCAAAACTCACCACAAATGAACCATTCAGGTAATGCGAGAAGACGAGTATTATTGAGCAAAAAGCGCTTCTCTATTCTTGATCGTGTAAAGGATGCTGTCAGTTGCTGTGGGCCATTTCGACCGCCGTGCACTATCGCTTAAATTGCCATTCGCATTTCGTGTCGTTGCTATTAAGATGGACGTAAGTGATAACGTGCACATTACCGGGTTAGTTAACACCCCTCGTCACAGACAGTTAGAACCGCACGTGAGATACTCTGGTAGTAGGTAGATATGTTATGTAAATGATCTGGAAGCGCAAACATTCGAGGAGAAAAATTTTCAAACTACCTACGATGAATGTCTGGCCACACGCTACTGCTTGCTGCATTTACCTCTCGAAGCTTTGTAAATAAAGAGACCCTTTGATCAGCTAATGGAATGACGTTGGCGGCGCTGCATGATTGAAAATGACGTGGTTTTCTGAGGTAGATTTCTGTGTAGAAACGATATTTACCGTTCAGATAAAGTCAAATTACTTTAATGTGTGTACGAAATTGTAATTTATTTCGTTACCGGTTTTGATGAAAACTTGTTCTATTATTTACTTCTTATGCTAGCTTTGAAAACAAAGACAATTTGTGAGTTTAAAAGATTTAGAATTTATATTTCTGTAGATCCAAATATTATCGTTATTATATTTCATAACCCTTTTTCTTTTTTTCTATAAATTCTGTTCAAAACCCAGTTTGGCTATCGTCAAAGATTTTTTTTACTTGAGTTTACTTCACAGTATGAGAATGATATGAATAAGATACATGGATAACTTTCTGTGAGTAAATAAATAACATAGAATTAATGAGACCCATATTTAATAATTATCAATTTTTCCTTTATGATACTATATATCGTAAAGTCCATTTATCAATATTAGGTATCATGGACGATTCTGATCCTGCGTGATTGCTCAATATTCTTCATGTTTTTTAAGTACCCACTCGATTATATTGAGTTCCAGCTATATATATAAAAGCGAAAACTGACTGCCTGATCATCAACGCAGCGCCAAAACTGTAGACGCTATTGATTCAAAATGTTCACGTAACCTTCCTTTTCGGATCTAGAGGTTTATACTTATTTAAAGTTTAGTATTACTTTCGGTGAAGGTGATAAAGTGTTTCTGCAGTCATTTCTCCGACCCCATAAGGGCTAGAAGCTTGAAATTTCGTATTCATAATTATAATGTGGAAGGAACAGTTATGGCTTCGGTCACCAGAACTACGCATGGGCCTAGTTACCTTGACTAGTAAGCTCTAATCTACTTGATAAAGACATATCTTCATAAACATATTATACATACAGGCAAGTATTGTGCAGCACTCACTGTATGTGGAAATGGAGCATATTTCTTGTTAGTGCCTGTCTTTGTTTCATAATCGTCTTAAGAGCAATTTTATTTTGAAAAATTATGAACACGAATACTAATTGTCAGCCACACCTATCAATCATCTATCACGCCTTCATATACCTTGCCTATGTTATATAATATCTCCATGTAGATCTGTTGATTCGTTATCAAGCATAGACATAATAATACACTAGAGACAGAATATAATAGACAACACTACCCTTGATAAATCTTCTGTTTCTAGACTATTAAATTTTTCTTATGGCATTCCTATTCTACCTACTCTATCAACTCTAACTCAAGTTAACTAATATATAAATCGTTAGTAATATTCTTTGAGTATGTACTTGTGCATATTCCATAAATAAACAGTAATTGGTAATCGAAGGGAATGTACAGGGTGGGCAAACTTATTTGCTTTTGTAGATTAACATGGTAACTATTAGAAACAGAAAAAATGAATCAATCTCGATTTTTTTAGATAAACTACGTTGTTTTTGAGTTATAACCTCAAATTCAATTGTTTGCGTATTTGATACATTTCTATATCTTATTTATTTGTGAAGTCATTGAAAATTTACTTTAATATTCTTGAGACGCTTTTTTGAAAATAATCCACTGGCGTAGATGGATTTAAAATGTTCTTGTTAAATTTCAAGTATTGATATAAAGCATAAAAGCATCGAAATTCACCCACCCTGTACCCATAGTTTTCTCGTATCACGCCCAATCTTTTAGGTCAGCCATCAAATAAGATATATCTACGTCCACCAAAAAGTACGATATCGCACTACAAAAAAATATTCTTTGAATATCGTACGACAAAAAATATCGAATGAAAACATAGCACAACAAAAATATCGCACCACACGAGATGAGATATAGCAGGATCCAAAATATCGTACAACATAAAATATAGTACCTACGACATTAAATAGACAAAATTAATTTCTTAGTAATATTATCTAGTTTCTAAGTTACTCGACTATTGCAATACGGTCTAGATAAATTTATTATATAAAAAAATATCGCCAGGCATAAAATTTCGCTCAATAAAAATATCGTACAACACAAAGTATAGAATGATATAATTTATCGCACAATGTCAAATATCGCTATATCACACGACCCCAAATATCGTACCACTCAATATTCGAAGCAGTTGGACGCTTTTTCTTCAATAACTTAAATTCCTTGCAAAATCTATTTTTGATTTTTTTATCTTATAAATTTCACTTGTTTCAAATAAAAACTTGAAATGTTTTATCAACAAGTAAATTAGGCTTACCTTATTCAAATGACAGTAATATTTTAGTATATTCAGTACATAGATATCTGAACACCTAGACCACGCATAGCCTCTTTCAGAGCGATCCAACATCTCAAGACCATTATTCTTCTGGTCCATAATGGTTCGTGTACGACTGATACGATTAACATATTTGCCAAACTTCTTATTTTTCATGGCAACTTCTGATTTATAGAATAATAATCAAAGACATTCAGACGTAATTGAAAGGTGGTCGTTGAAATAGTTATTATTGATTATTCAGAAACACCTGCAGATTAAATTATGTACCAAATTTATATTTTAAAACACCAAATAAAATTTTTCATTTGTGAAATAAGGGGATCATCAGTCGTTATCGATCGATTGAGTTAAGTGCGGCAACACAGGAAAATATAATTTAGGCGTCCGTATGAATTCGTCAGCTTTCGTCGCTAGTCGGAATATTGTTGTTCGTTGTTCCATTCATAATTTGAGTGTTGCTACTACGTTTTACGAATTTATACGCTTCTACACAGGTACACTGTTGCCAAAATTTCCTATGCGAAAATTTTGTCTCTCTCTTACACATGGAAAATACCAAAACAATTCTCTAGCAATAACAGATCGCTTTTGGATACATGTTATGAATGAAATGCTTCGTCTAGGTGTTCAGATGTCTATGATCCAGTATAACAAAAGTGACGTCATACTTTATCATACAAGTGAATTTGGTCATTTCAAAGGGAACCCCTCTAGGTATATGATAGTATCCCATACCCTTCCCCTATATAAATGTTTAAAAATTTCTAAAAAAAACATAAAATCATTGAAAAACGCCATTCCTGCTATATGTGAAAAATAAATTAACAAAAATATATATTGAGTAAAAGTTTGTAAAAATAACTATGAAATAAAAATATGAAAAAAAAATCATAAAAAAATTCAAAACAGATATAAAAAAACATTATAAAACATTTTTCTGAAAAACAATGGCGTGTTTATATTTATGAAGTTATCTAGATCTAGAATAAAGAATTAATATTTGTAAAGCTATCTAGATCTAGAATCGCGAGTTCATATTTGTAAAATTATGTAGGTCTAGAATCTATACAGTAATAAAAGAAACAAAAAGCCACGCGCGCCATTGTTTTTCAGAAAAATGTTTTATAATGCTATTTATATCTGTTTTGAATTTTCTTATGAATTTTTTCATATTTTTATTTCATAGTTATTTTTACAAACTTTTACTCAATATATATTTTTGTAAATTTATTTTTCACATATAGCAGGAATGGCGTTTTTCAATGATTTTATGTTTTTCTTAGAAATTTTTAAACATTTATATAGGGGAAAGGTATGGCGCTCTTTTTTTACAGAGAATCTGTTTTTGTGGGATTTCACTACATTTTGTATTTTTAGGAGATATAGATAATGTATAAAATAAAACGTATAGTCAAAGAAGACAGATACTACATAGAAGTGTACATCGTATAGTAAATTTGAGGCGAAAACCGAGTGAGTTTCGTTAACCAAGTGACGAGGGCGCTACCATCGAAAATGAGTATATTGTAGTACTTATGTGTTCTAGTGGGCAGTGGCCTACCTATATCCATTTCTGGTCGCCTGATAGCCGAATGTTGAATTATTCTACAAAATACTCATTTTCGACGATAGCGCCCTCGTCACTTGGTTAACGAAGCTCACTCGGTTTTCGCCTCAAATTTACTTACTAAACGATGTACACTTCTATGTAGTATCTACTCGAGTATCTATCATCTTTGGTATAGTAGGTAAGTGCTATGTTAAGTAGACTTCGACATACTCATCTGAATTATTACAATGAGCTCTACACTTTTCGTTTCGGGTCTAGGATTAGATAAGCAAATATTGAATATCCATTGGACCGGGAATTGAACCGATTCTAAATGCGACTGTTGATCTACAACTATAACAATAAATTTCTTACAAGTGTTGTCGTAATAAAGCTACTTCGTACCTGACATCATCCCCGAAAGCTAGAGAAACAGCAAATGCAATCGCAAAAACACCGCAATCATTCAAATTTTGTTGTTGTTGCATATCAGGAAATATTACTGGATTTTCTTCAAAAGAGTAATAAGGATAAAGCAACTGCAATAATTTCTTGAAGTGAACATCGAGAACTTTGTTATTCAGAGAATCGAAAATGTAAATATTATTCTTGTCATAATAACTACATACCTAATGACCTCCTGACATTTCACTAGCGTTACAATCATTTTCCATTCTATGTAGTAATTAAATATGATTTTTTATTGTTTTGGATAGGATCAACACATTCGGGTAGTATTTGCATATTTGCATCCAACTTTCACGAAAGTCATACCCAAATTTGATTGCCAATAGTTGAGAAAAGACGCCAATGTTCATCAGTTCAGCCATTCATTGGTTCTTTGTAAAAATGTTCATCCACTTGTGATATTCTTAACGTACGAAAGATAAAATTCTCTGCAAAATAAAGATAATATGGTAGGTATTATACTTGTCTAAAAAATATCATATAATGGAAATATATTAAAGATGAAAAGTGCTTACCAAATTTCAAAGAAATACACAAGTAAACAAAATGCTCTAAACATATTTAGGTATTAAATAAGTTTGTATAACTGAGAGATTTTTGACGTCACATATTTTCTCAGGCATACAAAACTAATAGAGGTGTCATTGTGTCAGCTACGATATAAGTAGTACCAGAGATCATAGAGATTGATATTAACAGAGATTATAGAGATAACTACCTATTAATATTGCAGTTTTCGAATCTGAATCTCAATTATTAAGTCGGAAGTCGATAATATAAATGTAGATACATATGGTTGAATATAATAGGAACTTTGCATCCATATATTAACATATATAAATTAATAAGTTCCCGCGGAGACGACTGTCGCCGAACCGAGCCGGAATTAGTGTGACTTCCATATATATAGATATACAGGAGTGGTTTAAGATTGAAATCGACAACTTTTTGGGGCTAGGGGCGTCGCTTACCATTGCTACGGAAATATATTTGTTAATATATAATTATTAACTTTAATTTTGGTCTCAATTGATAGATCATTGATGGTTTATATATCGTAACTAAGCACATTTTTGGTTAAAGTCTTATATTATTTGCGATATATCGATGCTAATATTGGGACGCAAGGGGGAGAGTATATTTCCTGTAAAGAGAAGGTAGTGCCCGCTAAATTATATTATATTATGATCTGCGCTATACCTATGTTGGATGCATGAAACTAGAATTGTGCATGGCTAGTTGGATGTAGGGAAAGGAATGGCGCGAGACACTACCGTGTCTCTTGATTATTCACTCACATAAAGGCCGCCTTATATCTTATTCGCAGAATTTTCCTAGCGCGAGCTCTTGGTCTATTCTCATTTTGTCCAAGATAAGGTTGGGACAACATTAGAACCTCGATAACGGTAATAGATAAGAAGTCAGCTGAATTGAAATAAAGTTGAGTAATTTGAAGTACATTTATAAGGTTTCAAATTCAATAACTCTCTGATTTTAGAGATTATAGAGGCAAAAAACTGATGCAATATTCAACTTTATTTTATTCTGAAGTTCTCAGAGAAGCGCCTTTCTAAGCTCATAAATAGCATTCAAAATCACAAGCACACCCTTATTGGACACAAGTCTCCATTGGCAAATCAAGAATCTATTACTTGAAATCAATGTTAATGATATTTTCGCTAAAAGCGATCTTTTTTTATTCTCCATGTGCTTCGAAATCTTAGATTTTCCAAAAAAATGTACCTATTGCTTCAGAACTATAAAAATTTAAATTATAGGACGAAATTGAACATATATGAAGACATTTTGCAAATGTATATGTATAGATTGCATTGAAATGAAAATTCGAATAAAATTTCAGTTCCGAATAATCTCCCACTAGACTCACAATACTTACTGCAAAGACACGGAACACAAACAGACGAAGAAGAAGAAAAAACCGACCAGCAGCGTCCAGGATATACTCTGAATATTCTCCGCATCTTGTCATTGTGAATGTGTGTGGTATATATACGCTGGCACACTTTGAGCCGCGTCCTCAATGCTTTTGTGCTTGAGACTGTGTGGAATATATAATATATCTATATATATACACTGGAGTTGGTTGTCTGAGGGTTAGCCTGCGGGCACGTCACTTAAAATTCCCAACTTACGATCCCCATCCACAACATATCCCCTGTACGGAGCCCGACGAGCTGCACAAAGAGGCATAGCCAAAAAAAACATGCATACACAGACAACATCGTTTATTTCTAATACGTCGAAGATATAAAAAGGCAGATTGCGATATTTATATTATAATAATGTATTGCAATGCAACAGACTGGAACCGCCAAATGCGATATGAATAATTCGTGAATTTGTTTTTTTGAATGGATTGAATTTTGGAGATCGACAGTGTGATTTTATTTATTCTACTTTTACTGAAGACATTTATAAAGATTAATGGAATTCTTTTTCAGGTTTTAGGCCCTTTTCACCGAGCTTGTCTTTGCAATGCTCTATTTTCCAGGACATATATAAATTTATAAAATACCACACAATACAACGACACCATAATTTTTTATTTTGGGCTAGGTGTTCTCTGATTTGTCCAAAAAATAATTCTTTTCTCTGCTTCCTATTCTGTCAATATTTATGTATAGTCTCACTCATAAGAATTTAATTTCCTCAGTGTCATAATATTACTACTATTTCTTTGTTGTATTAGTTCAGCTCATTTTTGTGTCTTTCACCTTATCATTTTCATGATTCTCATACAATTTTTCAGCAAATAAGAATGAGCGAGGGAAGAGGGTAAAGACAGACGTTATCAGGTGATGAAAGATAGGTAGATTCAAAGAATCTTCTATTTTCCCATAAATGATACTTTATTTCTTACAAAACATAAGAATTACTTGTAGCTACCAACATTATATTTTATTCTCAGTAGGAACATCATCTAAAAAAGTTGGTCCTGTTTTTTTTAAAGTTATTTTGAATTGCTCTGTCTGAGGAGAATTAAGAAACGCAAGAAATTCAACGCAGTAGAGGCGTTCTTCCAAAAATATCCGCTCCAAAAAGCCCTGTGTGAAAACTACTGTCTTAAGTTTTGGAGCCAAGGGCCCCATCTTCGATAAATCTTGCCGTGTAGGATAATTTCTAGCAAGTTGTATCTATGTTCGTTCCTTGTAATATGACCTAGGTATTCCAGTTAACTTTGTTTTTTTCTGGAAGATAGTACGCGTTTTTTGACTAGTTTTTCTAGAACGTCAGCATTAGATTTATGGTCCACCGAGGATATTCTCAGTATTCTCCTATAGCACCACATTTCGAAACCTTCTAGACTTTTCATTAAAGCTTCAGTTAGTGTCCAGAATTCAACAACGTAACAAGCGTATTTTGATTGCTATCTATAAGCCATAGCTTTTAAAGATAAAGCTATAAAGATATTTGCCATGTTGCTGAAAGATGCTCAGATGCTCTGACTTTCTCTATGGTCTGTTCTATTTCTATTGAGTGGTCCCAGTGTTCGTTTAAATTAGAGGATACCTAGATAGACATAATTGCTAACTCCTGTTATTGGCTGTTATTTCACCACCAATTGTCCAAGGGAACTCGGTTTTTGTTGATTACCATATATTTTGTCTGTTTGGTATTGAAGTCAAGACCATATCACTGGCTCATTTCTACTATACTCGCAAGATAAGAGTTTGCAGACTTTCCAAGTTGTCCGCGAAGGTGACTGTACCATCCGCATGTCTCAAATTGTTTTCCGTTAATTAGAATCCCTTCCCTTTCGTCTTTCAAGACCTGTCTTACGATTTCTTAAATAAAATATAAATATATATATAAATATTAAAATGTAAAGGAGACAGCACGCACCCCTACGTCTCTCCTCATTGAATTTCTATTTTTTCCGTGAGATTGTTTCCGATGCTGATGTTATCTGTTTGATAATAGGGGTTGTTGATGGTTCGCAGATCTTTATTATCTAGACCAATTGCCCCAAGTATTCACACCACCGTGTCAGGTTTCACTCTGTCAAAGGCCTCACTATAGTCTCTAAAGAATATATATACGGGGCAGTTCGCATTTCTACAGCGCTGGAATAAAACCTGACGATTCTGGTCTTATATGAAAATCTTGGTGAATCTTTGGAATGAAGGACACGTTATATTGAAATGATGTTAAATCATAGAATAATTCAAGGATATATATTTTGGAGCACCCTGTACCTGTAAAGGCTCGTTAAAACATCAACAAATAAAAATAGAATGAATCTGGAAAACCAATCAAAAGATATATGAACAAAGTTCTCTATTCAATAACTTTGTTTATGAGCTCTATAATATTAAAGTTTCATGTCTGCAATGAAAAAAAATGCTGGCGTGTCTACACACACGACTTTTCTACAGCGCTCAAACAATTTCCATCAAATAAAAAACTCCTCTGAAAAAAATGTGTGGCCATTATTTTTTTCAGGATATGAAGTCATATTTACTTTTGACGTAGGAGAAACCGTTTAGGCAGAATAAGATTGAAAAGATTAAACATTACACTGTACATTTGAGCATAAGTTTTTTATTGCCCTTTCTCAGAGATACGCATTATTAAGTTGATGAAGGACTAACCATGAGAGCCATTTTCGCACCACAGTCTTGAGCGAAACACGTATTTTAGGAATTGCCTAGCAATCAGTGCAGGAAGGATGTTCAACCTGAGTCAACGGCGAGCGGAATTTTAGTGGTACTCCACAAGCAAAAAAGAAAGCAACAAAATCGGTCAAACTATTCTCGAGATAATCTTGGCACATACAGACAGACCAATGTCTGAAAATATGTTTTCTGTACTTCGGACTTCTGGAAAAATCGGTCTTCTAAAACTTTATACGATTACAGTACTTTTCTTTTTAGGCTACTTTGACTAGATTTTGGAAAGTAAAAAAGAATGAATTAACGAAAATTTTATGAATTGAGGTGTCTATAAGTGCTATATTTGTTCTTGTGTGGTATGTAAGGACAGTACGTAGCTATTCTAATTTGCCTAAAACATTTTTTACTCAAGACTGTATCAAGAAAACGGCTCTAGATTGAAGGAGTTCTACACATATGGAATTGTATATGTTTACAACAGTATTGGCAGAGATATTGTATCTACCAAATATTATTATAATAAAACGATAACACATAAACAGTTAAGAAAGAATTGTATCAACTCGGTGCTGTGGGAAAATGTCAACAATTTTTAATATAAATCGAGGCTCTAAGGCAAACGCAATGATTTAATATTATGGCATGGACCTAATTTTCCGGAAAAGGGCCTTCGGGAGAATATAAGGCTTTTTCATGTTAATTAAAGCATCAACCATAATTAACAAAGTAAACTTTAGTGTTCCCTTTATGTATTTCTAGTACCTACGTTCACACAGCCACACTTTCTAACTCTCTATCTAATAGCCAGCTATGTTATAGCAGTAGGTATCACAAAATAATTGTTAATTATATTGGAGTGGTTATGAGTACATTATTAGGTAAATTTCTTATAGAAATATACCTATTGCGATCGTTCACACTTTTGAATTTCGAAAAAATTTCAACGGCATGTTGTTATATGTCTATAAGTTAGTCCAAAAAAACATTTGGTTCAAAAGTTTATATATATATATTACGAAATTTGTTAACACGATAGAGGTCGCAGTTTTGAAGGTATCAAGTTCAAATTTGCTACAAAAATCAATCTCTCAAATATCTCGGTCGAGTTCGTTATTGGGCAATATCGGGCAAGTAGTTTCAAAATGGCGACCATTCAAACATTTAAAAAAATTATCAAAAAAGAGCAGTAGTGTAAATATTATTAAAAATAATTTTAGGTTATAGATATAATCAGTACCTACAACTTTTGTTCAAAGCAATTTTTCATAAAATACACAGGTAAAAAATAAAGAAAAAAAATCCCGATGGCCTGTAGTCAGCGGAAAGGTAAATTTTTCAAAATTTATTGAATTGAAATTTGAACAACCTTTTCATTGGTATACCTACATGTTATTACATAAAATTGTCATAGCCTTGCGGTTAGAGGTTTTTGTTTTGGCTGTTGAATATAAAGCAGACAGGGTTCGAGTCCACTTCAAGGCAGATTTTTTTTTCGTCTATTTCTTTTCAATAAATATACTATATATTTTTTTAATCAGGGTCTATATTAAGACCTCCAGAAAATGTACAATTACATCAAATTTATATTGAGTGTTCATGTTTTATCAATATTTGTTATTTTTCTTTATTAATTTTTATTTTTTTACCTGTGTATTTTATGAAAAATTGCTTTGAACAAAAGTTGTAGGTACTGATTATATCTATAACCTAAAATTATTTTTAATAATATTTACACTACGGCTCTTTTTTGATAATTTTTTTAAATGTTTGAATGGTCGCCATTTTGAAACTACTTACCCGATATTGCCCAATAACGAACTCGACCGAGATATTTGAGAGATTGATTTTTGTAGCAAATTTGAACTTGATACCTTCAAAACTGCGACCTCTATCGTGTTAACAAATTTCGTAATATCCCATATATATATATATATATATATATATATATATATATATATATATATATAAACTTTTGAACCAAATGTTTTTTTGGACTAACTTATAGACATATAACAACATGCCGTTGAAATTTTTTCGAAATTCAAAAGTGTGAACGATCGCAATAGGTATATTTCTATAAGAAATTTACCTAATAACAAATATTGATAAAACATGAACACTCAATATAAATTTTATGTAATTGTACATTTTCTGGAGATCTTAATATAGACCCTGATTAAAAAAATATATAGTATATTTATTGAAAAGAAATAGACGAAAAAAAAATCTGCCTTGAAGTGGACTCGAACCCTGTCTGCTTTATATTCAACAGCCAAAACAAAAACCTCTAACCACAAGGCTATGACTATTTTATTTAATAACATGTAGGTATACCAATGAAAAGGTTGTTAAAATTTCAATTCAATGAATTTTGAAAAATTTACCTTTCCGCTGACTCCAGGCCATCGGGATTTTGTTTTTTATTTCAGTTTAGTTTTGCTGCGTAAAAGGTTCTGCTAATACAAATGACAAAAATAAATTGGTTATCAACCCAAAGATTAGGTTGGGTAATTGGGTAAGAAAGGGCCTTCCTGTCATTGCATGAAATATAAATTATTACATCCATTATTACGTGTTCTAAGTAACACACAGGTGAATGACGAAGTACATCACGAAATAATTCCATTCAATATCTTATTTGTTCAGCATTTTGTTTATATTTTTTTATTTAATAAGAAGTTCAAGTTCAATTGCAAGATCTTGAGGAGTAACTTTCTGGAAATTAATGAAACAAATTATTTACAGGGTGAGTTTTTAGTGTGTTCACTGTCGAAAACTTCGTTATTACAGAGGCTATCGAAAATAATTATGTATATACAAAAATGTAGACACTGTTAATATTCGTATTTTTTAAATAACTCTAAAGTTACAGCATGTTCCCCAACATAATGACAGATCAACCTATATTTCATTTTAAATTAAGACTTATACTTATTAAAAATATATGACTGATTTTATCAGAAAATTAAATTTTCTCCTTGTTCAGTTATCTAAAGATCTACTGATGAACTATTTCTATAATTATTGCGTAAATTTTGTACAGGGTGATAAGTCAAAACTCAAAAAAATATTTTCTCGGTTTTTTTTCAAATGAATCACCCTATATTTTATGTCATGGATCAAAAACACTGTCATTTTAGTTTAATTTTTTCTAAATGATCTCTATACCTGACACGATATTTGGATATTTGGATTATCTATCCTAAAAAGGTTACATTTAAACAATACTGCAGAGGATATTTTGAAGATCAAAATTTACTATTCCAGCATTACAGTTTGAATACCCATCGAATGGGGTTTCGTCACGATTCCTGACGTCATATGCCATTTTACGCATGTCGTAAATAGTAATTCAATTTTAAGACCTAACCCCAAAACACTGATAATACTAATATTTGTTAAGGGGCTAAATCACTTTCGAAAAGAAATGTTTGACATTAAACGTCAAAGAGAACAATAACAAACGTCAAAATAACAATGAGCCGATCTGATCGAAGACTTATGGTTATGACGTTAAAATTTTATTTCACCTAATTTACAAACAAAAAATAATAGATAGATAAGGTATGACGAAACCCCATTCGATGGGTATTCAAACTATACACATAAATGAGTCCATCAATTTCGTATTTCATTAATAGACGCTTTGAACCATACCGGTCTGTCCTTAACTATGGCTCTAGAAATGCAACTTGACCAACCACCGCCTTTAATGTATGAAGAAGGGAACTCTTTATTCATGTATTAAACGCTGGAATGTATTTTCTAGGATTATCAAAATGACTGACAAAAAAATATCTCAAGGTTATATAATAACCTTAAATATATCAATTTTTGTAATTTGTGACTGGCTTGCGCATTTCTTTGTATGATTATTAAGAAAGAGATTATTATTATTATTAATACTTCGATTCTGAAAAATAAAAACGTTATTGTTGAGATTAGTATTTGTTAGCCATGTCTGCTCACAAACTAGCAGCAATAGTGAATAATAAATTAATTATAACAGCTGCTTCTTTACAATTCAACATTGCTGTAGCCAATTTTCAAATGACCTACCCACATTTCTAGAAATTGAAATACCTACATATGTATAGAAAAGCAATTATAGCTTATAGTTGCAGTTGGGAACGAAGAAAAAATCATGATCAAATACTTTTTTTTTGTTAAGTTCAATATAAAAAAGACAGATTTTTGTTGGGGATGCTGTCATTTAATATATAAAATTCTTTGGATTAATCCGGTTTTGAGAATGTTTATTCTCTTCTTCAGTGAAAATATTTGAATTTAGAAGAAATTAACTACAAGCGCGAAATATTTAAATCCCATGTATCACAAAATCAATCTGTCCTGTTTGTAGTTAATTTCTCTTAGATTCAAGAACTTTGCCCTGACGGAGAGAATAAACATTCTCAAAAGCTCGGCTTAATTCAATTGCTTTCTAATCTCCAAAGAATAAAAAGAAATATTATATAGGTCGCATTTGCTTATTGATAACAAACTCGACTAGGTTTATTCTGTAAATCTATTACCTAGCTTGGAAGCAAAACACTTATCAGATTTTTTTACATGAATTACACGAATAAAATGAAAAAATATATAGGTATATATTTCCAGCTTGCGAGGAATATTCTCATTGGAATTGTTAGATAAAATAAAATAAAGTACTCAGTAACTTCTGTGAAACAGAAATGTCGTAAAAGTAAGCCCTTAGGCCTTTTGGTAATATAAAGTTTCGAATTGCGGTAAGCTTATAACCATTCATTTTATAAGTTATAAAAGTGACCCATTCCTTAAGTGTTCAATAAAATTCAATAAAAATTCTGCTTCTTAGGAGTAGTCGACAGTGAAACAGATTTGGATCCTTGAAAAAGTTTCACAGTATGAATATAACTTGTCAAGAAAATTATTCTTAAAGGAGCTGAGATAATATGAAAGAAACTAGAAAAATGAGAATGATTTGAGTATGACGCTAGCAGCCCAGTATAATAAATATTATACCTATTCGAAATGACCAAATTTATTGACGAATAGTGCCGTGGAATATGGGAATAAATCTTTATTTGAATCATAAGAAATTGTATAAAATTTAATCATTACTTTATTTTTGGTGCAGAAATATTTTATTGATCAACAATAAAGAAATGTACACACCTCAACTAATGCGATGCTCATAAAAAATAACATGTCTACATGTCCATTCAAATATTTTGGATTTTCTCTTTGCATACCTTCACAACTTTTGGAAATGATTGAAGTGAACTTATAATTTACTGTATATACATTAAATTTCATCAAGTTACAGTTCGTTTGTACCATTTGAAAATTGTTAACAAATATTCTGTAATATCAATTGAATCAGAGTTTGAATTCTTAACAGTTTATTGCCTAAATGTTTCAATTATTAAATTAAAAATAATATTAAATTAAAGCAAGTAATTTATTATTTGGCTTTCCAGGCGAATAGGCTTTGAAATATTTAAAAAATCGTTTTAAAATTGTTAGATTTAGCTAGGAATTGAATTTAAAACAACTTTACAGCAGAGCAACAATTAGAGTTTGCACAATATCTCACAATGTGCCGCAGATATTGAGATTATGAAAAAATTGCAATTATTCTCAATTTAAGAATTCATATGGTGCAGGTATCTCTTTTCATGTTGAATTTGTATGAAATTTATATATCAAATACTTATGCTTCTAAGATACACAAATTATAACAATTCGTGTGCTATTCCAATCGCCCAATCTCACTTCTCCTTTTTTTACGCAAATCAATTTTGACTACCTTTGTATTAATTTATATTATCTGAACCGCATATATTATCCATTGTCTAGTGGAAAAAGCTTTAGCCTTCAGTAGGTATATATGTGTATAGATTCGTTCAATAACGTCACGTAAAATGCAAATAAAGGCATTGTGAAACTTGCCTGAAAAATTTAAATTTTTCCCCCGGAATAGTCATTTTCTTTCTAACTTTAGTGCTTTACATGCAATGACGTTGCAGTTTTCTGTCACAGTGTGGCTGTCTGTGAGTTTATCAAAAAAAAAATACAAAATATTATCAGAATGTACACGACGTTTTGTACTAAGTTTTTGTTCAACCAATTGAACTGAAAATGTTATTGGGAAGTTGCAAAGGTAAGGGTATCTAGAGGTGTAATCAACATTATAATACTCACATGTTTATGGTAGAGGCAGAATTCTGAAATTGGCAGTCTATATTCTGTGCAATAATAAATGTTGGAATTTCTTTTCTTAATTTCCTCGATTTTTAACATCCTTCTCATTTAATTGATTCAAATAAATACATAGATTGTTTTCTAAATTCTTATACACATTAGATACATACCTATCTTTATTCGTTATTTTTACGGTTCCGTACGTCCGAATAAAATGACGGAACCCTTATAGAATTAGTCATGTGTCTGTCTGTTCATCCACCACAATTAATTTTCTCCTTTGACCCAAACGCAGAGGTATGACCTGAGTAGACGAGATCTGAATATGGGGGTCACTTTTGGGGGGACAATATAAAAAAATACAAATTGCATCGTGTAACATATCAAATGAAAGGGCTTGTTGTGAGGATCTCAAATATATTGTTTGTAATTTTTAAATAAATTTCCAAGTTATTCTAGAGAATAGACGAAAATTCGCATTTCTTCCTTCATCTCTGTAACTGCTAAGCCAAAATTAAAAAAAATAATTTCTAATTATAGATTACGGGAAAACCTATAAGCAGTCCATGATCTTAAAATAACATAGTAAATCATTCAATATTGTACGTATCAAAAAACATAACCCTCTTCAAACGAGTTCAACTCGCATTTGTCAGCTTTTTTGGAAAAATATAGTGTGTATAAGTTATATTTTTTACCTGCCTAGTAGAGTTTGATTCAGCCGTCTCTCTAATACCATTCAACTTATTATTTTAAAAATATTCCGAGGTTTCCCGCAATTTCTAATCGGAAAAAAATATTGACGTTATCACATTAACTCGTTTATTTCAAATAACTAATGTTACTTTTTGACAAATTTTTTAATTCTTCTATGAAATTAAAATTAAGAAAAAATACAAAAATATAGGTGGGTACATTTATCCCGGTCTATCTCCCTTGGTTTTTGATATGGATAGTTAAAATATTAAAGGAGAAAGTCCACAATCTATTCTAATATTTGGATTATGAGAAAACCCTTGCGCAGGATAAAACAAAGTCAAGAAATTCAATTTATATTGCTACCCTGAAATACTCTCCAAATGGGGTAGAGCGGATTTTTTTTCAGTAATAATATGGCAAAATTGAAAACGAGATAATTTTTGGAAACATTTTAATATACACTTCTCAAAAACGGTTTCTGAGTTAGAACACTTGAAAAGAGGAGATTTCAAAAATCTTGTAAATGATTACAGTTTTCATCTGAAAATATTTTTAGATTAGGCCAAGGAATAGTCCCTTGAATTTTTGCTGCAAGTTTATCTAATACCCTGCATATACAGATTACAGCTGCTTTCCCATTCGCAATCGCCAGCCATCTATGTCATAGGCCATATTATCTTCTTCCATACTCCGGTTAGTCATAGCTTGTCGCATACCGTCGTTTTTGTTTTTATTCCAGCGGGGAACATAATACACGTTCTGGCCATCTTGTCCTCCATACTCATTAGATGCCCAAACCAGCTCAAACCTCTTATCTATATTCGCTATTCTATGGTTTTCTTTGTAATTTCGTCAATACCACTTTCGCGTAAGTAATCCATTTCTGCAGCTAATTTCTCTACGTTTATATTCTTCTCTTAGGGCCTATCTCTCACTCCCATAGCATAAGACCGTTTCCCTCATCGTTTGCCCAAAATGTTTTTTGTTCTTAACAGTTATGTTTTTTCCACCAGAGCAAGTTGAGGCCTCTATTACTCTTCTTGCTTTATTTATTCTCTGTTGTATCTCTGTCTGTTCCATCTTTAAACACTTTAGCTCTTAAATGTATCTCTTGTTGTATTTGCGAGTTATATTCAGTCAAGAGGTCAGATTTTGTGTCTGAATTAAGTACCGTTCTGTTTTATCTTAATAAACTTTAAGTCACAATTTCTGGTATTCCATATATAGTCTCCTGAGTATAAACTCTACGTCTAAGGAATCTTGGGCCAATACCACATGATCGTCTGCAGGGCTAAATGTCAAAAGATATTCCTCCTCAATTGGAATACCCATTCCCTGACAGGACCCCTTCCACTCCCTAAGAGCTATTTCCAAGTAAATATTCAATAAGAGTGGGGCCACGTAACAACCTTGTCTCAGGCCTTTCGTTGTACATATGGGCTCAGAGAGTATTGTTCCTTGTTTTATATAACTCATGTTATCGGCATGCAGTTCTTTGAGTTTTCTATAAAATACTGAGTTACTCCAATTGATTCTAATGTCATCCATAATTTATTTCTAGGTACTTTATCTTATGCTTTCTTGATGTTAACTAATGTAATATGTATTTATGCATTTTTCCTTATCTTTCAACTTTCAGCTAGTTGTTGTATGACAAACAGATTGTCGCTACATGATCGACCTGGAGTAAAGTCTGTCTGAAGTTTTTTTTATAGATTCTCCAACACGTGTTAATTTTTGTACTTATAATTCGTCCCCAGAGTTTAGAAAAAGTAGCCGTGACACATAACCTGTAGTTATTTGGATCACTTCTGTTTTCAGCCAATACAGTTATATCTTTAAAAGAAGCTGCAACCAACTTCTATTTCCTTATTATGTAGAGATAAAATATATCCCGTTTTTCATTCCCCTGTTGTCTTTTCTGTTATAAACAATTAATAAATAGAACTTTAATTCTTCTTCTCTATATTTTTTGGTGATAATATAATTTATTATTATCTTTTGGTTGAGAGATTGCCTTTCCCACGTGAAACGATGAATGTCTTTATGAGCGAAATATTTGTTCGTCAGTTTAAGTGGATGTTCGCTGCTATATTTCTCCGTTGTCATTTTTCTATACTCTCTGTATATTTTCCAACCGTTTCATTATTTTCTCGGGTATTGACTCTTGTTTTCATATCTCCTGCTACGATAATATCATAACTTGTTGGAATACTTGATAACACGTGATTAAGATCATCATAAAATTTGTCATTATTATTTTCTGACGAATCGTGAAGAGCATACACACCAACTAGAATAATATTATGTGAGTTTTTTTATTAATATACATAACAAGTTTACATAGCAGATACATGCATATACATTTGTTTATTGTGTAAATTAACTGTTCATTTCTACATAAGCTGATTTAAATGGTCCGCTTATACATTTTAATTTCTACTGTTATTATCCTTTCTGATATACATTGGAAAGTTCCATGTGACTTTTATGACAATCAGAAATGTCCAAGAAAACTTCTTTTTTGAAAACTAGGATCAACTTTATTAGTTGGTGAACTGAAAAATACAAAATAATATTAATTTTATTGCTACTGGTAATTTTTAAGTTGTGCTTCTAAAGGTATATAGAAGACTTTTGGAACCCACTTCAATGTACCAAATAATAAAGTCCTAGTTTTTGTAAAAAACACAAAATCGTTGAATGTGCATTTGTATTCATAGATTTCAAACTATTTTTTGGAAAATTTTCACATTAAACTTGGCCGAGTATGATTTCTTGTTTAAATTTGCTGCCTCAGATTGTTGATTTTCGAATATATTTGACCCCTCCCCCTCCAGGGCATTTTTCGAGTAAAGAAAATGTTACAATTAAAATCTTTAATATTCGACCATTTCGCAACACTCCTCTTTTAAATGAAAAATAAACATGAAACCGCACAAACGAACATAAAAAATCCCGGCGGCCTGTAGCCAGCGGAAAGGTAAATTTCTCAAAATTCAGAGAACTGAAATTTCAACATCTTATCTTTTCTAATATTTAATTTTCTTTATTAATTTTTTTTCTGTGAATTTTATGAAACATTGCTTCGAATTAACGTTGTAGGTATAATCTAGAATCCAAAATTAGTTTTGATAATATTTAGACTACGGCCCATTTTTTATACTTTTTTAAAATGTTACAATGGCAGCCGTTAACGAACACACCCGATATATTTAAGAGATTGATTTTTGTAGCAAATTTGAACTGCGACGTCTATCGTGTGAATATATGTACTATGAATATATGAAAATATTCTATATGAATTCTGAGTCAACAGCAGAGAATAGGTAATACTATTACCGTGCCTACAAACGATGACAACTACTGGATGAGCTAATACTCCATCCAGCATTGGATTACATCATCGTTGATAGGTGCAATATGATTGAATACTATTCAATAAAATATATTGCAAACTTCTAACCCTTTTGGTTTAATTTCATTCGAAACACATCACAGTTGAGTCAAGGGTATGATCGCCGATTTCGTTTTCATTAGAACTCATCAGATACGCATATGACACGAGGATGTGTCCGAGGAATTCAAAGGGGTAGCACTAATAGCGCCACCTAAGAGTTAGAAGTTGAAACGTGATACACGTTGTTGTAAATCAATATAACCATCAATAATACCTATATACATATGAACTTTTGAATTAAAAGTTTTTTTGGACCTACTCATACCTAGACATATAAAAATATGCCAGTGAAATTTTCTCGAAATTCAGAAGTGTGAACGATCGCAATAGGTACACTTCTATAAGAAATTTACCTAAAAGCAGATAGTCGAATTGTAGCTATACCTCCCCTGTTTGGAAAGTCGACCAATATTTTTGTTCTTATTAGAACATAGTCAGTTTCCTGCGGCTACCCTAAGTACAGCTTACCATGGTAAACTGTGCCCTAAGTAGCTATGTAGGTGAGTAAATATTTTTAATCGTGTAAAAATTTCAGTTTCCAACTGATGTGTACGTTTCAGATGTCCCAGAGACCAGTAATCATATATTCAGCCATTGGTCTGCCGAGATTATCTCGGGAATTGATGACCGATTTTGTTGTTTTGGTTTATTTTTTATAGGGTATCGATGTTGCTCGTCTGTGACATAAGATGGGCACTATATTTGCATCAGTTCCTGCCCATTAGCTTAAAGACATATTTTGTTCAAAAATGTAATGGCGAAAACGTCCATAGCGATTTTGATGTAACTTGGCTAAGCCATTATACTAGAAGTCCTTAATCATCTGAAATAATTAATAATAAAATAGGAAAAATAAGTATTCAAAATATACTGACTATTTACTCAGATGCTTGCTTAATGGGTCCACATATATCAAAGCAGAATAAGACCACTGCTGTTTGTTTTGGCAGCTTGAAACAAATGAATGGCCACATGACCTGATCTTTTATATTCGATGTATCAATTATAAAAATATAATTTTGTATTTTTCCGTGTAAAAAAATATTTCAAATTGTTTGCTGTATTAATAGTCGAGCAATAGTGAATAGTGATTACAAAATGATTTTGTAATAATATTACAATATATGTAGTTTCTGAACTATCTCCAGAAAAGTGGATAGGGTGGACTTGAGTAGCGGAGTCATATTGTCAGTTTTATTTTAGTTTGTTAAAAGCACCGAGTTGGGTATATAAAGTATAAATATTGTTTACAAAAAATTGTACCGACGTTATCAGTTGTTGCACTGAAAAGTATAAAATGTTGAAATTAGATTGAAAACTTTTGGCACCAACTTCACAAGTAGGTAGCAGCACCAACAGAATTAATATTATTTTGTACTTTTCAGTGTACCAACTGATAACATAAAAAAATATTACCATTATCCATTTATCTAAGAAAATCTAAGAACATCGTCGCAGAAATACGCATATTATAAACTTTACAACTGTTGTAAACTCGAAAACCGTAACTCTATGGGAAAAATGTTCAAATGTTGCTACAAATAATTTGGTCATCAGTTTTCCATTCTATGATTTTCAATTTTCGAAAGAAATTGCCTCTTCCACATAACGAAAGTATACATATTTCAAGTTGTACATCGCGTTAACTAAAAAACCTTCGCTCTTTTGAAAAAAATGCTCATTTTAAACGTTTCCAGATATTTTGGTATCTTTAATTCTGCCATCTAGGATTGTCGAGAGAATTTGCCCCCACTACCCCCTTCGAGAGCGATTTTCGGAGGGAAGGAGATTTGGGATTTGCGTCTTTTTGAACATAGGACCATTTCTCAAGTCACCTCTTTCAAGTGAATCAAAAATCATCTAAATCGGAATACGTTTACTATATAAAAGGCGCGCGCACAAACGAGAAAAAAAAAAGCAGACAGTCGAATTGTATACCTCCTCCATTCGGGGTTTGTCGATCAAAAATATCAAGATTGTTCAATTAAAATATTCTGCCAGCGCTATCAGAAGTTCTAGTCGATTTTCTGATATTAAATTGTGAAATTCCAATTTTTTCTAGTAATGCGCAAAGCTTATAGAAAAAATATAAAACAAAATTAGTTCAAAGGACCATTATTTTTTGTGCATGAAGACAATCAACCTTAATAGTATTTTTGAATTGTGCTGTAGGTACGGTATGCATGTGTATATTGCATTATGTAATTTCATTTGCACCTAACTTTTTCCAAAATGTATGGTCAAGAGCTTGTTCCTAAGAGAATATTTCACTCATTCTCAGGGTTATTATGGCAGTACATACAATGGCTACTGCCCAGGCACTTTTTCAAGTTATGGGGGCTCGGTATTCTACAGATAAAAACCATCTGACACACAGAACAATGTCTGCCAATCCATTTTTTATGATCAGGAGTCTCTATAACGTAAGGATAACGAAAATTTTACCCGATAACAATTAATATTTTTAATGTTTGCAGGTAGCAGTAGAAAAGGTGATTAATATTTATGATTTAAATATTGCGACTTAAGGTGAGTTTATACAGTAAATAAAATAAAATAAGAAACAAATTAAGATAAAATAAGAAAGTTGAACATGCTCATTTCCATGGGAGCGTTTATACACGAAATAAGCTAAATTAAGAAATAAGAATAAGAACTAAAGATGGCCAACTTTCATCTTTATTTCTTATTTTATTTTATTTTGTTTGGAAACTGATAATGCGCATGATCAACCACCAGAGAACACTCAACTTGCATACAACACAAAAGTTTTTGTCAAAAAAGCTGTGATTTGATTGGTTCATTCTTATTTCTTATTTTATTTTCGTCATCTGTATAAACCAATCTTTTTTGAGATTATTCTTATTTCAATTTTAATTTGTTTCTTAATTTATTTTATTTACTGTATAAACTCACCTTTAAATAATCTGCAAAATAGATACATTTTGTAAAAAAGCTTTATTATTACTTTGGATGATCGCTAACGATTCAACCGTATTCTCATAATATAACAATTTTAGATGAAAATTTATTGGCTATTCAAGGTACACTGCTGCACCAACGTTATGTAAGGTCTCTCATACAAATCGATCTAATTTGTTCTAACCGACCATTATATATACGCTGCCAGTGTAGGAGACTACCTATTCCCAAATACGCTCCATTTCATAATATTGAAATTGATGGTCCCGCAGCATCAATACATTTTCATTCGTGTGCACAGTTAGCCGAGCAGCATAACTGTGCACCTGCAAGAATTTCCTAAAACCTACAATAGTATAAAATATATGATCTATAGAGCATTATCATTATTGGATTTCTTTTTAAAAAGTCATGACATAGCTAAAATACCTATGTACTTGGTAACTGCAATCAGAAATTTAACCTATCTCAAACAATGTCAGAGGCAAATCATTCTTTCGTTTATATAATACCTTGAAATATGTTACTAAGGTACTATAAAGATTTTTGAATTAGTATGCGACACAGACAATCATTTCACGAATTATCAAACATAGCCTGACAAGCGTTCAAAAAAATTATTGAATAACTAATAAGTACTTAAATTTAAAAATGAATATCGATTTCTTAATGTGATAATAGAATTTCCGATTGAATATCGGAAAGCATGGTGCTACATTCCAAATTGTGAATCAGTGAGAAAAAGTGTAATGGTATTAGCTATAATATCTAATTTTTTCCTATTAGCACTATGATTTTTTGTCCATTGTAGCAGCAAAACTTAACTTGGTATACACCGCCCCATTCCCAAGTTGGTATTTTTTGGGCTTAGCATAAACCGTTCAGTCCCCTTCTTATTGAACTTAAAGCAAAAATATTTTTTTTGTTATTGGAAGATAAGAATAATGGCTGAAAATATATTGTTTCGACTCAGGGAACCCTAAAACATTGCATAGCTAAGAATGAAAAAAGAAAATCTGATGTAATTATCTACTCATACAAATTTTCTTCTGCTCTGAAACGGTCGGATCAAGTTGTGCGAACAATCATTTTGTCGTGTCAAGACAAACAACAATGATCACGTTGAATTTCGACGAAGGATGATCCGTTTATAACTTGACCGAAGAAAATTTGGCAGTTATTTCGAGCATTGCTTTTTTCCTACCGTCTCACACAGATGGTGGTAAAAGGCTTCAAGGAGAATTTTCTAGATACTTTCAATCATCTGAGACGTTTGCACATTACAGTCGAGATTAAAACATGTTTTTCGAATATTGTCTTGCAACTAGTGCGAGCTGGGACGCACTTTCTGTGTCACAGACGATCGGTAACGTTACCCAACAAAACAAAAAAGTAATTAAAAAAATCGGTCAAATCTTTTCCGAGATAATCTTGGCAAAAACGATTAACAGGCAGACTGAAATAGAGGCCAAATGCATTTTTTTATGCTCAGGGGACCCTAAAATATAGCTACTAGTCTGCAGTGTAGACTAAATTCTTGTCAGGAGCTTCGTCTCGACGAGACACCCAAATTTGTTTTTTGGCGAAAATTTTCGAACGTGGCTCTAATAAAAAAACAGACATAGCACAAATTGGACGATTGATTAAATTTTATCATTGATAATGAGTTTTTTAGTTAAATCTTGAGAAAATGATTACTAACCAATAATTTCTTTAAAAGTTGTCTGTTAAATCTTTGAAAAATTGAATAGCCAAATTATCCTACAAAACCGATGGTTCCATTAAGCAGTCTCCGTTCAAGAAATGTCAGTTCTACGGTAACACTTGTCTCATTACTAAGTGTAGGACAAAGATGAAAACATGATGTACCTAATTAGTGCATTGTCTGTCCACATATTATAAAGTCCTAGGAAAAATCTTCTAAATGACAAATTATGAAGTTTTCATAATGTCGGCAATCGGACATAAATAATACCTATCGACATATACTGCATAGTCTGTCAAATAAAATTTATGTTTTACTACATTTTACTAGATCGTTCACTATTATCTCATGATGTATATCATCATATTGCAGTAGCCACAAACACCACAAACTAATTATGTATTAGATACAGAAAAACCCTAATTGAAAGCGTGTTGATGGCTCCGTTGCTTGTGTTGGCTTCACACGATGCTGGCCATCGTGTATGTAAAATGACAGTACAGAGAAATATGACTGTGACAAATGATACAAAATGAACATTCTAATCAAGCTCTATTTCTAATCATTGTTACAACAAAGAAAATGTCCCAAAAATCAAAAATAACATGTTATCATGTGCAAATATCTTTTGAGTACGACTCGACTAGTTCCGAGTGCTCCAATAAGGCACGATGCTTGAAAACAGTCACCGAAAATAGCACCGGTTCTATCATCAAATCATGCACGAGTTCAAGCAAACAACCGTGCAAGCGATGTCATATTCTTACACGGAAGCATGCACAGCACCATGCTTAGCTCCCGTCAAGGAAACATGCAGCAAAACATACTCCGTCTGCAGCGGACTTTACTCTCTGTCGCTAGCGCCTTTTCCGTGCATGAGCTTGGCATGGCAATACCTATTTTGTATGGAGATAGTGATATAGTTCAACTTTTGAAACATGTTTTTTATGTTTGTCCGCGAGGTCTTGATGACGTCATCATCTCCTAGTATCATGCTACAATATAATTAATAATCAAGCACGAGCGCTGTATTGGATGAGTGGGCACAGCATAGTACAGGACTATCACTCAATAAATCCGTGTCCTGACACCAATAGGATTAACCCAATAACGGCCAAATTGAATGCAGCTTTTAGAGTTCTGTTCCAAATTGGTCAAAACGGGATCCTATTACTGAGACTACGCTATTCGTCCGTGCGTCCTTCTGCTAGCCGGCTCCATCTCCATGAGCCGTATAAGGTAGAGAGTTGGAATTTTCGTCCGTGGCAATGGTGCGGAAACCGTCGTGC
Source organism: Crioceris asparagi (assembly GCA_958507055.1). Classification (NCBI taxonomy): domain Eukaryota; kingdom Metazoa; phylum Arthropoda; class Insecta; order Coleoptera; family Chrysomelidae; genus Crioceris; species Crioceris asparagi. Next base: position 32,964,792 of record OY293829.1, on the reverse strand, counting down.
ACGAGTTCGACTCACACTTGGCCGTTTTTCTGAAATATGTTTCAGACATTTTTTTTCCAGAAAATCAACAACACATAAAATATACCTAAGGGTGCGTATTGTGGGGTGGAGATGAATTTTACATTTTCCACATAAATATATTGTACGACTTTTGCAATTCTTTCAGGCACATCGTGATATTTATGGGTTAGTATCATAAGGTAGAAGTTGTCACGTGATAAAAGTGGCACTGGTTCTGTCATATTGATACGACCTTTCTGTCGCGATGAAAAGCAGTTTGCGTTGAGTGCATTTTTTTCAAGATTTTTTATTTTTGACCGACTTCAAATTGGTCCCATATTAAGAGAAACGTAAATCCGAAATCTTCTTTCCTAAAAAAACCGAGTGCAATTTTCCTCTAAAATCGAAAGTCTGAGACGGCAGAATTAAAGATGCCAAGATACCACACTTTGGATCCGATGTATCGTTCCAAAATCATGCCTGGACTATCACTATAATTTATTCTTTCAATTTTGAATACAATTGGTCTGCACCTGAAAATGATACGAGGTCAATGTGGTTCTCTGTCGAGAGACAATCAAGAAGAAGACGTGAGCTACTGATGTCCGATTATAATTTGAGTAATAACTGCGTCAAGCAATCTAATTCATTTTCGGCTATAATTAGAGTTAACACACGTCGTTTTTAAAAGGCTAAACCGGTTACGGTCGGCCGACCGTAGAAGAATCTTCAGGAGAACAGATCTAAACTATCCTATTTAGAGCAAAAAAGGGGTAAGTAAGTGGCATTGTCAAGTGTTTGATTTAGATGGTAAATTGACAAGACAAGTTAAACAAAAATACAGTCCATTGTATTAATCCAACAAAGTCTGGTGACGACACAGAGATTATAAGTTATAAATATTTTTTTCAAAAAATTGGACCGACGTTATTGGTTGGTGCACAGAAAAATACGAAATAATATTAAGTCTATTGGTGTTGTTACTTCTGAAGTTGTGCAGTTGCAGTTAGATTGATAACTTTTGGCACCAATAGATTTAATATTATTTTCTATTTTCAGTGCACCAACTAATAACGTAGGTCAAATTTTTTTTTAAATATTTATTTCACACTTTTGTTTGTAACATAGTCACGAAAATCGTTGAACGTTCTATAATACTAATGAAGATAGTACTTATCATACTATCCACGTATATCCTTTGATTGTAGTTGTTATTATTATTTTACCACCGCTGTAACTCGAAAACCGTAACTCTAAGGAAAAAATGTTCATTATAAATTTTGCTACAAATAATTAGGTCTCTCATGTAATACCTACAGATTTTCAATTTTCGAAAGAAATTGCCCTCTCCACATAGTAAAAATACTCATATTTGATAATTTAACATGCCTATATCTCGAAAGCCGTTACTCTTTTGAAAAAAATGTTCTCTTTAAACGTTTCCGTACATTGTCCTATCTTTAATTATACCACCTCAGATTTTCGATTTTCGAGAAAATTTGCCCACTCCACCCTCTTCGAGAGCGGTTTTTGGATTTGAGTTTTTGTTAATATGGGATCGTTTCTCAAGTCTCCTCTTTCAAATGAATTAATAATCATAAAAATCGGAATATGCTTACTATATACAACGCGCGCACAAGCCCACAAACCAAAAAAAAATAAACAAAAAATCTGGTGTGTCCACTCACACGACTTTCCTACCGCTCGTAGGCAAATTCCTTACAAGTAAAAATCCTCTGGTCAAATCGTGCTACCACTAATTTTTTTCAGCATGTCAAGACAAACAACTATGGTTATGTAACAATTTTTGGCAAGATGAAACGTTTAGCCAGAATCTGAAGAAACATGTGGAAAATATGGAATTTTATTCAAGCATAACTTTTTTGTGCTTTTTCTCAGAGATGGCGCTATATGTGGGTGGTAAAGGGCTCTCAGAAGAATATTTTAGGCAAGTTTAATTAAAATCGTTAGAGCCGTTTTCGCGCTATAGTCTTGAGCAAATGACGTTTTTTGGCTCTAGCTCAACACCCAGTGTATACTGGATTCTCATTCAGTACCAACGGCGAGTCATATTGGTACCAAACAAAATAAAAAAAGAGAGCAACAAAATACACCGATCCGTTCCCGAGATAATGCTGTCACAGTCAGACGGACAGACAGACAGACATACCAATAGCTGAGAATATGTTTATTAGACTTAAAAAACTCTGAAGCGTTAACATTTGTAAAAATCTCGATACCGAAAATTTCACACGATTATAATACTTTACTTATACAGCTACTATAGTAGCGTAGGAAAGTAAAAAATCTGGTGTGTCCACTCACACGACTTTCCTACCACTCGCAGGCAAATTCCAGTGAATGAAAAATTTTACACTATTACCTACAATACTTTTCTTACATAGCAACGATAATAGCGGTAGGAAAGTAAAAATCATCTGGTCAAATCGTGCGACCACTCATTTTTTTCAGCATGTCGAGACAAACAACAATGGTCATTTAGCATTTTTCCTTAAGATGAAACGTTTAGCCAGAATCAGAAGAAACATGTGGAAAATATGAAATTTTATTCAAGCATAACTTTTCTTGTGCTTTTTCGCAGAGATGGCGCTGTATATGGGTGGTAGAGGGCTCTCAGAAAAATACTTTACGCGAGTTTAATCAAAATCCTTAGAGCCGTTTTCGCACTATAGTCTTTTCACACGATTACAATACTTTCCTCATACAGCTACTACAGTATCGTAGGAAAGTAAAAAGCACAGTCCAATTGTATGCCTCCTTCGTTCGGGGTGCGTCGGTCAAAAATGTTCTAATGTCCTCGCTTTTCTCCAAAAATAAGGTTTTCTACATATCAAACTGCTTAAGAAGCACTCCAATTACTTTCTTGTATAAATAGATGACTTTAATTTTATAAACTTTACACTTAAAAATATAAGAATTACAGAGAGTGTCAAAGAATTTGAGAGTATCCATTATTAGACATTATCACCCAATTTCTATAGCAACAGAGCACTATTCTGTAGGACATTATTGAATTTATGTTCCACACTTTATTCTCAAGAGAAACAGCAGAAAATTAGGTTGTTAATACTGAGAAAAATGTTACCGTAAAAATGCCATTAATTTCGCTGAGAAAAGCAAAATCGGAATGGAATTTACAAATATTTATCAGACAGTAGCCAGAAAAACAGTTGGTTAGTTATTATATTTTTACTAACATCGATATTCTGTTGGGAGCGACGAACGGTTCGGTAACACCATCGATTTTGTAGGACAAACAGTTGTTCCTTTTCATTCTTTTATTATCTCAAAATTTAAATAAGAAACTAATTCTTAATTATAAAATTTTACCAATTGTCCAATTGACATGTTCCACGCCAACTTAGTTTATTAGTGACTACTTTCGAGAATTTTTGCAGATGAAAAAGTTGGGCATTTCATCGAAATGAAGCTCCTGACAAAAAGTTTGCGTGTTGGTAATTATTAAAATATACGGGCAATGTACTGCAGACTATATTTGGATTAGTTACCAATATCAAGTAACTGGATGGAGATTTCGAAGTCATAGTAAAGAAAGAAATATCATTAAAATATGTAAAGGCAACAAAACTGAGAAAGTCAGCGGTTTGCTCTAAACGCACGATAAATGAAATACTCAAGGCTTAAATGCAAGTAGTTTTGATAGAATTCATAAATGAGGCTCTGGTAAGCATCCATATATAATGGAGAAAATATGGCAAGGCTTATCATTTATTTTCTTGTAAATGTATGAAACCTTTTCATTGTTCACTCAAACATTAATAGTTAATAGCCCCTACTTTAGAAACCTGGAATTTAGATATTCCAATTATCGGTGAACACAGTCCCCACTTTGTCTCATATTTTATAGAGGATCATCCCCTTCTAGACAATAACAGCAATATAGGGTGATAAGCTATTACTTAACTTTATTGGTTATGTTCCTATTACGTTCTCCCCACCATTCCTGCAAAACGTTGCATGGCAAATGAGTTGCGAATAGAGAGGGAAACGACGTTATTTATTTTTCACACATTTATGAGGTGATAATACTCCATAATATGAGATATATCATTTGTTACACATATTTGAGTAAATTTTCTTAGACGTTCTGTGAATTCAAAGAAAAAGAGTACTGACGGAAATATTGCATATTTCATTTTGAAAATTGAAAAATTAAATAAAATACCTTAATATCGTTTGAGCCGGGGATGATATTTCAAGCATTGTCTATGAGATTTGGGCCAGGACTCACTAGTGAATCAACCGGAATGATGTCAAGATACTTGATTTTGGAGCCCAATGAAGTCCACATACGCTAGAATATGCTTCGTAAGCATGTTAAGAATGTCAACCACTATTCTAGAATTCTCTCTAACCAGTTAAGGGCAATTTTACCAACTAATAAAAATCAGTGATGCGTGCAAGATTGCATTCTATAAAAAGTTCTCCAAACTTCCTGTAAACTGTTGACCATGTCCATTTGGCTTCATAATTGTTGCCTTATTTTATGAGTGTGTACTCCGATTGTGTGAGTTGGAAAAGATTGGATTCTTAAAAATTTATATATCTATTTCATCCCAGACTAGTTCATCTTTCAAGGGTTCCCCCTAGTCTCCGGAGAAACTAAAGTGAAGTCTGTGAAAAAAATGGGGTTGTGTATCTAGTTTGACGTCTAGGCTGCACGAAAAATATATGTATGCATTCTATATATATACAATAAAATTGTAATAGGCTCATGTCTGTACATTAAATATATTTTAGAATAAATGGTATGGCCAGGTCTTTATAAGATCAACAGAGGCTAAGACCACTGTTCTTAGAATTTTTGTCTGTCTGTATGTTTGTACACGCCTCAAGCAAAGACTAGTACATGGAATTGAATACAATTTGCTCCGATTTATTGCTAGAAGTTTAACTTAGAATATAGGTTCCATTTTACCGCGTCTGTCTGTCTGTCTTTATGTTTGTACACGCATCACGCAAAAACTACTAAATGGAATTGAACGCAATTTTCACAGATGTATTTCTGAGGTCTAATTTGAAATATAAGTTTCATTTTATCGCGTCTGTCTGTATGTTTTTACACAAATCACGCAAAAACTACCGCATGGAATAGAATGCAGTTTTCCACCCGCACAAAGTCGCGGGCAAAAGCTAGTTTTTTTTATAACTTTAATGACCTTAATATGAGATAATATAGTGGCAAAAATAAAGTAGAATCCTGAAGTTAACTTCTCTATTCAAGGAAGTATATTTATATACCTCTAATATATCTTCTACGGTTATTATGTTCAGAGATAAGGGAAAGAAACAATTTTCGTATATTTTTATTAATATCTTTTAAATTGTTCATTTAGTACATTCTAAGAAAATTGGATATGACAGACAATAATCGGATGAACGGAATCCTAAACTGACTAAGATACTAAAAATAAATGATACTTTAGCGCCATGTAGCGGCGAAATGCAACAATGTTAATAGCTTTTCTCAACTCTCAAATATCTCCGTATGCTAATTTCCATGGCGATGCATTGAACGGAGTAAAACTTAATGCGCCATCTAGCAGCGAGTTAAGACAAAGTGCGTAACGTTGGAATATTCTCAATGCTTACACACCTACATATACCACTGTATTTATGGTGATAGGATAAACCTGGTAGATGTTGATGCTCCGCGGTGCCGTCTAGTGGCGAATTATGCTTAACATTGATAGAATAAGAACTTAAAAGCCTAGAAATTAAATACCTACATGCTTTGACTTCCATGGTAATCGGACCAACGATTATGTATTGTACCTATGATCTCGTATAAACCAACATCCATTTTTATATCTATCTGACATGACTACTCTTATGATTAAATCCAATTTTATCAAAAATACTATAGGCAGCCGTGGAAATTAAAAACCACTTAGTTTAAAGCGTCATAGTATAGGTTGCTGTCATGAGATTTGTTTCAAATGTCAAATAAAGTGCACTTTATTTCCATGACAAAAGTAAAGCATCATTTCCGAAATCTTTTTTTTAATTCAATTAATAGCAAAACATTACAAAAGTAGGACTGTGTGGGACTGAGGTAATTAAATTTCCTATAGCGATATTGATTATAATATTTCAAACTTAGTAAGTAATATGTAGATTGCTTAAGACTTATCTACGAAAACTAACTGAGACATAATTAGTAAAATGAAAAAGGTGGAATGTTTTTCCAATTACTTGGTGAAAACCACCAGCAGCATGAAAGTAACGAGTCATGAATTCTTTGTCTGAACTAATTGTTGATGTCAGTTCTTCTGGCAATGATGCTGGGAGTTTTCCGAATTTTTAGTAGGTCCGCAGCATCGAAAATGGAGGGGTGGCTAAAACAAATAGAATAGCGGACAACCCATCACAGTTTTCACCCTAACCATGCTGCTAACTAATATGCATGTTAAACGGTGCATTTGCATTATTTAACGAAAATCTTCGAATGCCTGTAAGCTACCGGATTTATGAGTTGAGGGTTGGACGTTGAACCATAGAGAAAAAAAGGACGGGAGAAAGTTTGGAAGTACTAGCCAGAGGCGTCGGTATGGCGGATTTATTAATGCCAAATTATAAACTAGAATCGTATTAAATAGTTTAATGAATTTACACTCATCATAAATTCGAGCAGAAATTATTTTGAAAACTAAAAGCTAAATGAAAATGTAGAAAATAAGTATTGGCTACAAATAGATTTACCTAAGTGCCTAGCAACGTTCTTTAATTTTTTTATTTTTTTTATAAGCTTTAGGTTGAAACTCAACCAAGGGTCAACCGTGACTTTCTGTATTATAAACCTTCAACCCATGGTTGAAATGAAAGCAACTGACAGTTTTTGACCGATGAACCCCGAACGGAGGAGGTATACAATTCGACTGTCTGCTTCTTTGATGATTTTTGATTCATTTGAAAGAGGCGGCTTGAAATGTAGTTCCATATTCACAAAAACGAAGATCCGAAATCTCCTTTCCTCCAAAAACCGCCTCCGAAGGGGGTGGAGGGGGCAAATTTTCTTGAAAATCGAAAATCTGAGTTGGTATAATTACAGATAGGACAATATCCGGAATAAATTGAACATTTTTTCAAAACAGTTACGGTTTTCGAGTAAGAGGCATGTAAAATTCTGAAATATGTGTAATTTTACTATGTGGAGAGGGACATTTCTTTCGAAAATTGAAAATCTATGGGTACTACATGAGTCATCATTATTTGTAGCAACATTTATAATGAACATTTTTTCCTTATAGTTACGGTTTTCGAGTACCTACAGTAGTGGTAAAATGGTAACATCTAAACATTTATGCGTATTTCCGCGGCGATCTTTTGAGATCTCAATAATAACCACAAGCAAAGAATATACGAGGATAATAGGATAAGTACTACCTGCATTGCTATAAGAGAACGTTCAACAATTTTCATGACTAATGTTAAACTCAAAAGTGAGAAATAAATATTTTTTACAAAAAAATTGGACCGACGTTATTAGTTGGAGCACTGAAAACTATGAAATAATGTTAATTCTATTAGTGCTGGTACTTGTGAAGTTGGTGCCAAAAGTAATCAATCTAACTGCAACTGCTCAGCTTCAAAAGTAACAGCACCAATAGTATTAATATTATTTCGTGTACTTTTCAGTGCACCAACTCATAACGTCTGTCCAATTTTTTGTAAAAAAGATTTATCTTAAACATTTCAACCGTAGATTTTGCTTCAACCATCGGTTGACCAACCGACTGTTGAAATGTCCTTTATAAAACCGGCCCTTAGAGATTTTTATAGGATAATAGTGATGTATAGTCATTCTAATGAAGTCATTACTAACTACTATTATTCAAAGGTGATATTTTCTTCACAAACTTGGACATTATTTTACTCAAGCAAGAAGTGAATAATTCAATATTTATCCTGTTGAAGTATATATATAATATAATATTGTTTTAAAATAATTAATCATAATTTGGTGATAGTGCCTCTAATCAGTATGTCGCAGTTCAAGTAGTTATATTTGAAAACCAATCTTTAATTGAACTCATAATAGTATTAGAAATGATTAATAAGATTCTCTAAAAGACGGAAAAGCTGCATGTACATACCAATTGCCAGCGGAATTAATGAACACCATACAAAGAACAGGAATAATCCCGAATGAATGGTTGATCAACTTTTATAACCATCCCAAAAAATAAAATTCCAGGAATTGCTCTGACTACCGTAAAACAAGCCTGATGGTTCCCACTCTGAAAATCTTGTTAAAGGTGGTCCATAGAAGAATATTCAGGAAACTGGATGTAGACATCAGCGATACACAATTTCGATTTCGCAAAGGGCTAGAAACAAGGGAAGCACTGTTTGCACTCAATGTCCTATCACGAAGATGCCTAGATTTGAATCAAGACATATACCTTTGCCTTATAGACTACAATAAAGCTTCCGATAAAGTTTAACATGGCTTACCTACTACCTAAAAAGAAGGATATACAAACGAATAATCTCAATCATATACTATGACCAAAGCAGCAATAAGAATAGAAGGCATGACATCAGAAGAAATAGAAATACAGAGAGGGTGTAAACTATCACCAATCCTCCTTAACCTATACTCGGGGGACATATTAAATAGAGCACCTAATGATCAGGACATGGGCATCAAAATTAACGACATGACAATAAATAATCTTAGGTAAGCTGACGATACGGTTATTTTAGCTGGAACACATGAAGACATACAGATGCTAATTAATAGAATGGTCACAGTAAGCGAAGAGTACGGACTATCACTGAACATAAGCAAAATAGAATATATGCTCATAACAAAAACTATTCAGGGAATTTGTAGAATATATGTAAAGACTCAACCTATTGAAAGAGTAAGACAGTACAAATACCTAGGCAAAACCATTAATGAAAATAATGACAGCTCCCAAGAAATACGAATCAGAATCGAAAAGGCCAGAAGCACATTTACAAGAATGAAGAGACTTTCCTGCTGCCGATATCTAAATTTTGTATTAAAAATACGACTGATGAGATGTTATATGCTGTCTATACTATATTATGGGATGGAGTCCCGGAAACTGCTGTATATAGGACATGCCATGAGGGGAAATATATAGATCATTATGTAGGGGAAAATCCGAGGAAAGAGATCTACAGAAAGGAGATGGAACTCATGACTGAAGAACCTCAGGTAGTGGATTTAATAACAATGAATTATTTAGAGCTGCGGTCTCAGAAATAGGAATCGCCCTTCGTAACGGAGACGGTACCAATAAAAGAATAAGAATCTCAAACGTGATTATATCAAAAACTGGCTATATTCAAAATCAATACCTATAGGTACTTAATAAACATATATTTAGAGAGAATATTTAGAAAGTATATTTTCTCGCAGATAACTTCTTGTATCAAACTTTGCTATATCGCTGATGGTTGAGACTTGAACAAGCTACTAGAAGCGTTTGATATAGGTATATCTGGCTTCTGAAAAAAGTTGACATTGGCAGTGTCCAGTGTCCACTGCAAACAACAACTATCAGAAAATTTGGCTGCAATAGCTGATAGCTAGCGACAACTCAATTTTATCATAACCTATCTTTTCAAGACATCAGAATTCAGCGATAACAACATTCATGCTATTTACTGTGAAATATATTATATTATATGCTAATAACAAAAATAATGGACTCTAATACTAAGATAATAATTGTTTTTGTAGATAAATGATTTTACAAATTGTGGCTTACAACTTTAATAGTGTATAAAATATTTTTATTTTGGGTGTCAATAACTAATGTCAGTTTGAGGTAGCGCTAACCAAAATGGTGCCTAACGATAACTTCGGCATGACTTGGCATGACTGTGCTGTGGACATAATTTATTCTTCAAATTTATGATTTTAGTGAGATTGAATACTTTATTTCTAATAATTTTTCTGATTTAGATATATATAGATGTAGTATTACCAAGTAATAGATTATTACTACGATTTTGATTATTGATATTCGACATTGGCACCTTGTTCTCCGGTATTCAATCGGAAATTCCATTATTTCTATAACAAGTAAGGTAATCCAAGTTTACTAAATTTTGCAATAGGTCATAGTTGTTACTTGTTCGCGACCTTGGTTGAGTTTGATAGTTCGTGAAATGATCGCATTTATAGCATACAAATTCAAAAGTCTCAATAGCATCTGAAAATTGGCTTAAGCTTATATTCAAATCATCACCTTAGAACGAGCGTCAGTGAAAATACGGAAGTTCCTCATATTACCGATAGACCAGATGATTTAGGGTAGGTATATTTAACTATGCGTCGTCTGCGACCTCTTATAATACCTCTAAAAGTTTTACTTGCTAAAAGTTGCCGAGCACTTTTAATTTGGACTTTCAACACACAGTGTCTTAAGCTGCTTTCAGCTTTTGCCCGCGAATGAGAAGAAACTTCTCACCTCGCGTGATGAAATATTAAATGATGTTATTTGAGTCACGACCACAATTTATTGCAGTTTAATGAGATTTTCAGCTTTGAAAACTATATTTCAGTGTTCATATTCAGCAATAAATTGTGGTAGGAAGAAAATGAGAAAGAAGTCTACCTGATTTGAATAGAAGACATTCATAATATAACAGATTTGCTTAAACTTACCAGGAATATGCAGCTGAATCAATAACCTTAAAAAAAAATAAAACAGTTAGTTTCTATTTGAGAAGCTCAAATACCCAATAGATATTGAATATTGAGTTGTTGTTAAGAATTGGCCATGAAAAGCAATAATCTAATTCAATTCATATTTATTTTCATATAATTTTGACTTCTTTAAGTAAAAAATGAGGTGTATTTCACAGTTGCTAGATTTTGAACTCATACTGAAGCAAATAACTCTATTTCATTTTCTAGAATGAACATAGCTTAAAATAAATAATATCAAAAAAATCCTGTGCCATAAAGAATATCGAGGAGTATTATCGATAATGTATATTTCCCGACAGCAATTTCTATTCCGACTAACTTTATGCCTTATAAATATGGGCAATTTCTTCCACATATTTTATCAAAGAGTCCATAGGAAGGATTTTGCTGCTACCTCAAAGGTTCAAATTTATTTTCATAAGAATATTATTTCCCGAAGAAAATCCCGATTGATCATTCCTCCTAAAGAATATTGCTATGTTATGGCCGTATAAATTCAATAACAACGCCTTAGAACGTAGAGAACGGTACTCATACCGGAATTGCTTCGACTGTCCGAAAAAGGGCTTTCTATGACGTTGAACTTGGTAGATTGTAGAAGGGAGGCGACACAATTGAATAGAATATATATATATATATATATATATATATATATATAGTGGGGATGTCTTCTTGAAGGAGATGCCCTTTCGGTATTTGATTAAGGGCACATAGGGCACGTAAGTTGACGAGGACAAGTTGATAAGAGTTTATCCGTTCTTCGAATAAGGCCGGTTTCTAATAATGTACTAATGTAACTATTTGGCTATTAAATACATTAGAAAGATTTATACTGACAATTCACATGAGTCAGAGGTTTTGCCATTGTTTCCAGCCAATATAAAGTATTGAATTGATTTTGAAAAGCTAAGTGAGAGACTGAACAGCGAATTCCTCTTTAATCATCACAGTATTAATAGTCAATATTTATAAAAAAAAATTAGTTTGTTTGAGGTAATAACTCCAGAACTAGTGGTCCGACTCGATTTTATTGATGAATAGCTTCATCACCATCAAGTACTTTTGGCCATCAATTATAATCGGTTATTAAGGTTTTTTTCGAGCAATTCGGTAAAAAATACCGATATAGATATATATGTATTGATCTTATAAAAATGACCATATACCTACAAACTGTACTTTCAAGTTATTGAGTTATTATTTCAAATTTACTTTGAATTTTAATAACACTTTGAAGGGGTTCTGGTAAAGTTTGATATAATTGTATAATTCAGTATGTTTGTCTAAGATCACGGGTTTCCAAGGGAAATAGCTATGAGCCTTTTTCTATGAAGTTAGCACCCTAACCCATGATTTATTTAGATGCTTATGTTCGATAAATGACATGATTGAAAGCGTTCTCAATCAACAGTTTTTTAATTAATTTTGTCGTGGCATTGAAGCTTCAAAACCAATTTGAATATAGTTTTTTTTGTTTGAATGTGACTCAATGGAGAGGGTTCTGAGTAAGTTTTCCTTTGAATAAGTTTAACGAGTGTAGGTATCTGTCTATCAGCTGACAATTAGTTCTTTTAATTAAGTTAATTGTGTATATGGGTCATCGTAGCTCTCAAACGGATGAACCGATTTCGATTCAGCTTTTCTATTGAAAGGTGACTCAATTGAGTGTGTTCATATCTAGCTTTCTTGTCGGGAATTGCCCAATCTAATATATTATTACTACATGATAGTAATGTGCTTTATTCTTATGTGGATAGAAATTCACATACACACACAATATTAATAAAGTCTTTTTATTTAATATAACGAGAATTCACAACTGAACACAGGTATTATAATAATGTATATTCACTCACTAACTAACTATTTACAATTTATGTCACAATATTTATTTCATCGGTTGGCAACTTCAAATCTGACTGACTTGCCGCGTTCTCGTTGCCGAATTTAAATCCATCAATAAGACGCCCGAGAAGCTGCTCGAACCCTACCGACGCATACCGACAGCGCTCGATGCTACTGGAGGTATTTGATGTGGCATCGAGGTTTTTCCATAACCAACAGTGTGCCAGAGACGTCGCATCTCGCAGTGGCGTGGGTCTGGGAACATTACAATAGGTTGTATATTAGGGTAAATACAAATATCATGATTGTTTAGCAAATGAAAATTTGAAGACAAATAATTATTTTTTTTATTCCTCAAATTATGCCAGAGAGAGAGAACCAAGAATATATTGCTTAAATGGTTCTGGGCTTTTGAAATACGAATGAGTAAAGTTCAAATTACAATCAGCAGTAACTTAATGTGACTTATTTTAGAAATATAATGGTGAAAAAATCCTCAAATAAAGTAGAATTCCTATTTCTCTTAACATATACATATCTCCTTATCAAATCTGATCAGATTTAAGTCAGCTTATAGTTTATCTAAATCATAGAATTTCTTATATTATGATCTGACCTAAGAATCTTATTCTACACAAGTAAATAATTAAATAAACGAAAAATTATTATTGAATTGGCTTGACTTGCTCGTTAATAAACATACAAGAATGAAAGTTGAACTAAAATATTACTTTATTTATTAAAATATTCACATAATCTTTTGTACGTTCCATGCTCATTTCATCCGGACAATAGAATCACAAACTACATATCCCATGGTAAACTGCGCTCATTGAGTAAACTGCATAGTACTTGTTAAACCTCATCAGCATCTCGAAACTGGTTACTTGTAAGTAGGCAAGGAGCCAACAGCTTCTCTATAATTTTAAATAAAATGTGGCAATCACAATTAGAAGTTATACGTAGTTATACGCGTTCCGTATATTTATATAACGGTAAGGCAAAGTAAATTCAATGATTTTTTAATGAACAAGCATCATCTATTACATAACATAAATATAAATATAATATAAGGTACCTAAATAAATATATTCTCATCAATAAAAAAGTGAACCTCAGGAATCTGTTTATTTTTTATATATACGTTAGTTAAATCAATTCCATTAAAAGAAGGAACTCTTGCTGTTGAAGTGAGGAAGCTCAAATCAGGAGGCTTTTATGGTGATGAAAAAAGTAGAAAAGCGCAAATACCAAGAAGAAATTTATAATTACTTTCGTTTCCATTGGCAGCGAGATTTTCGCAGCAGAACCGGATTACTGAATTGATAATGAAGCAACAAAATATGACAGAGTTTTTCGTGATGTTTCAAAAGTTTGAAGTTCGTGCTGGATAAAAACAGCAGCGAAAGAAATTCTATCAGCGATTGTCCAAGGAAGTAGAAGAATTAAGTCGATTTCGCAAGACAAGGTGATGATTTTTAAAGATGTCTGGTATGTTTCGGAAATAAGCTTTGGCAGCACATGACGACGGTAGAAAGTAATTGCAAGTGCAAGTACACGCTCAAATAGTGGTAAAAGGAATCCGAATAGTTGATGGATCATTCTTCTAGCCGTAGTTACAAGTTCGTCGTTCCATATTTACCATGCAAGATAGGGACATCAGGATTAGAGGTCGGTCAAGGTGATACTAGTTGCGCATGTTGCTGCATATTATTTGAGGGTTTACTTATTAAACCTTTTTGGGAACAGTTAATGATGTAAAGTGTGCAATCTTTCAAGCGGTTTGCAGGGCACTCCATCTGCTTGAAGGAATCCAACACTGGGAGGATACCTGTGTCAGCAATTGCCTCAAACGATTGCGTCATTTGTTTGCCGTGATGTTGGTGTCTGTAGTATTTCATATCATTTGGGTTTATGGCAATAGTACAGACCATATCTATTCAAATAGGCCTCAGGGACTTCTTACGCCTCCGACAGCGTAATTTAGACCAGCAAGTTGATCTGATTGATGAAAAAGCCAAAACGGTGAGATCAGATGATCAAGTTAAATTAACTTAGAAGTAGCTTCTTCAGTAATCGTAGCTACATTATTTACTGGTGAAAAAAACAGTCCACAAGATGTTGAGAATCCCAAACGATTATATACAATCTGAATCACTACCAAGATTGCTGTCAAATCATTTAAAATGAATTTTCAATGGCAAACAACACAGCGGTGGAAGCTTTGGACACAATACCTACTACGGGACATTCGACGTGATACTCTCCTCTGGGGATTCGGCAAACTCATCCCGTTGTATGTCGAGGAACTAAAACCGAAGAAATCAATGCTTCACTAAAGCTATCTTACCTATGCCTCCAATAGAAAAGAAACTGCAATTAACAGGTAACATCTCAGCACAGCTGGATTGATATTCACTTAAATTTTTTGTTAAATGTTGAAAAAGACACCCTTCCTGAGGAACATGGTCGAATAGACGCTTCCAGATATACCCGGCAGAGTCATTTCCTCGGAGGAGGAGCTCATAAATTCGGTATTCAGAGATCTTATGAGCATATCAAGAGAATGTTTGGCCATGGGAACGCGTCATAGTCTCTCCAAGAAATTACCGAGCAGCACCAATCGATCTAAAATTTCAAACGAAGTTATTGGACATGAATTCGTTTACAAATCATATAACAGCGTCTTTAATAAGGATGACGCCACAAATTACCCAGATAAATTCATTCCTTTACGCTTTAAGTCGACGTTCTAATACTGTTTCTGTTGTCTATAGATAAATAAATTATTTCATGTCAAATCGAACATTAGGAAAATAGTTAGTTTCATTTATGGATATTAAGATAAAACTAAATTCCACGCAGACGAAGACGCTGGCAACAGTTACTTAACTTATTATTTAAATTATTATATAACAGAATATCGTGTCTCGCAAACAAAGTGATATGTCGATGTATGTAGGTATCAGATTTTGCACAATTGATAAAAAAAATGGAAATTACGAGTTTTTTGTTTAAAATATTGCAGGAACAATTGATGAATGTTCATCAAAGTTGTTGTAAAAGAGTTCTTATGGCAATCTTATCCAATTGCTGATTTCAGAAAATAAATTTTTGAAATTTGAGTATGAGGTTGTGCAAAGAATTTATAAGAGATTCTCCGATTTTAGAGAGTCTCTGTCTCTGAATGAGGCAGTAATAAAACTTTTTAGATGTTCCAAGGTTTTACAAGAAATTCTTTAGCTCCTGCATCATATGACACAGATTCAGCATAGATGAGACACAACATGTTCATTAAATGGATTATCGTGCATTGTACTACGATATAATGCTCTCGTAATAGTGTTTCCGATAACACTTTGATGGAAAGATAGAACCTTGTTAAGTAATTCATTGCGATTGTCAATGACCCAAATAGCTAACTATTAAGCTTCTGCTGACTCAACTTTGTTATATAAAATAATTTTATTAGATTTTTGACAACTCGTTCTTACATCTCAACCATAAAAAAACAATATTTTTTTCAATATTCTAGCACCGTGTACAAATCTTGTGAAAATCTGCTTCATTTGCAGCCTGTATATGAGTGTGGAACAAAATGTGGGCGATTCTGTTTATTAGCAAAGATATAGTTTTATTTTTGTTCGTGAAATCGCATGGGGAATCTGCTGGTGTTGGATTCGAGAAGAAAATTGAGTTCGTTCTGGAAAAGGAAAAGACCTTCGTCGACAAAATACTGCTGTCTCTACCGTAATCCTTGGTAAAAACACCTCTTCGACTTCCTCTGGGATTTGACCAATAATAATTTTTCTAGAAATTTATCGGCTTTACCGACCAGGCTAGCACATAATGTTTTTGGCTCTTCGATATCCTTTTTTGGATTAGATGAGGAATTACCATGATAAAATTCACACTTACATTTCGTGTGACATATTAGAAGCTTAATGTGAACTTAGTTTTTCATTTTCGTACTAGCTGTGTTGTTGCTCAGGTATGAATTCGATTGTATATTATATTCGTATTTGATATATGATATATGAGGTCATGAAGTAGCGAAAAGTTTAATAAAGTTTAATAAAAACTACATATATATATATATATATATATATATATATATATATATATACTATGATAGTAAAAAAAATGCTTGAACCTGTAGATATTTATATTGCTTTCAGAGTTTCTTGGCAGAGTGTGTCAAGTAAGACTTATAAGACTTATATCAGTGATTTTGTTTAAATATCAAACCGCATTTTTTGTTACAGACCTACAAGTGTATATTTATTAGTCGGATTTATGTTTTCTAATTTTGCTGGTCCAATCACATATAATTTATTTTCAACTAATCTCACAAGAAGAAATCAAAAGTCTTAAATGGAAAGATTTTACAATAAAGAATGTGAGTTTGATGACATAATGTCTTTTTTGATCTTACATAGAATAACTCAAAAATATGAATATATTTTTTTTGTTTATACTACCCTTATAATTATTATTTAATTTATCATCTACTGATCGAATTCATTGTATACTTACATATAATAAATCTGTTGTTTTGTTTCTGATGTTCAAATGCTACGGCAAAAATAATTCATATATTTTGTTGAAACTGCTCATAATGATAGCTTATATCTCTCTAAAATAAAAAATCTAGGAGCGTATGCTCAGTTGATTATCTAGAATGCCTAAATTAAAAAACTCCTGAAATTTAGGTAATCATTTGATTAGTAGTGAGAACTGCTCCAGATCGTACATATTTGTGTTGCGGCTTTTAATACACGACTAACCATATAGTAAAATAGCAATTGATTATAAGGTTGATCGGATTTGAAATCGTATAAATAATCCATTAGACGATGCTACAGTAAAACAGATGATTCTTAAAAATCTAACAGATTTTTGCTGAAGACTAGGTAATCATGGATTGTGTACAAAAATAAACCGTTTATTCCTTTAGTAATGGCAAAGACAACCTTGTATTTAGAATTTGGGCACAAACATCGTTCTCCAAATCGCGAAGAGAGATGCGTAATGGCTGAAGTGCGCAATGTATAAAACTTATCTACTTTAGTTATTTTAGTTATTTCTGCCACTGCTGCCTATAGCTTAACATACAGAGTTACTCGTCCTGTCTGATTATGTTCTTGGGTCACACCATCAATTATTAACCAAGTTTATATTTCATATGGATTAGTACGATAACATTGACAGAATAAATTTGTACGCGTGGACGAAGCCTCGGGCATCTTTTAGTCTATCCCTCTCCATACCAGCGGTTCTATGGTGAAACCACCTTTATAACATTTTTTATTTTGTGTCTCAGTGGTTTCACCAGATAACCGCTTGTATAATGTGTTGCATACGTCATTCCTGTAGATGAGAAAACAAATAGTTGGCAGCCTGAATCATTATACCTGTCATTATATTGTTTGGGTCATTGGTATTCGTGCTGTTGTGAGTGACAGGTGATTAGTGTGCTATAATTAATTCGTTGTGAAACCTTATTTTGAAAATAAGGGCTGGTAAGCTGTTAGCTCGCGAAATGTTAGCTTAAGAATATATATAGGTAGATACAATTTGAATAAAAAATAATTAAAATTTTTAGGGTTAATGTACGTGGTTTCGTGATGAAACCTGTGGGACTTATAATACCATTTTATTTTAGAGAACAGGCTGGCTTATTTGGAGTTTGAGAGGATGACTGAATTTCAAGACTATTTCGACAGTATTCCTTCTGATGCTGAATAGGTCGTGTCCAAAAATGGAGAAGACAGCTCTGATGATGAGGACGCACAAGAAAATGGTAGAACCGTTATCGCAGAAGTTAAATAAAGAGAACGAGATGAATTCAGCAGTGAAGATGATTTGCCTTTATCTAGATTTTCTAATACTATTTGGAGGAAACATTTTTTCAATGATGCCTTATGAACTTATTTCTCTGCCTATTCCCTAACGATTTATGGGATACAATAACACTTCAAACAAATTTATATTCAACATAAAATAGTGCTGGAGTAACGGATTTCTCACCACTTACAAAAGAGGAGCTCAAGATTTTTCTGGGAATAAACATTTTGATGGGTATAAAAAGGATGCCTTTTTGAAAGACTACTGGTCCAGCAATGAAGAGATTCGAGACATAAAATGTCTCGAAATAGATTTATGATGATTTTGGCATGATTACACCTGGCAGATAACATAGTGCAATCGAAAAATGGGGAGCCTGGTTACGATAAATTATTTAAAATCAGGCCATTACTGAATTGACTACTTGAAAATTTCAAAGAGTACTATAATTTCGACGAGATTTTGACTGGAGAGCCAATAATAAAAATATTACGACAATGAAATGGAAAAATAAGAAAGGAATATATGTTATTTCCTCGACCCTCAAGATCTAACTTCTGTCAATAGAAGACAAAATAAGGACGGTATGTTGAAGAAAATCAGGTGTCCTCAATTAGTAAAGGATTATTACACCCACATGGGATACCTATGTAGATAAAGCTGATATGTTGAAATCATGATATGGAATTGATAGATAGTAAATGCATACATCATATTTTGTAAAAGGAGTGGAAGACCTCTAATGGAACTGAAGGAGTTTAGATTGGCAGTATCGCGAGGCCTGATTGGAGTCGAAAATCCTAGAAAGAGTGTTGAACCAGTAGTGAGTAAGTTCAAGCGATATGTTTCGATAGAAACTAGTACACTGGCATATATGCACATATGCCTCAACATGAACCTCACGCCATTGTGTGTTATGGAGCACAAAAAGGAACAACATAGAAGTAGACGGCAATGTTCGATATGTGATGTTGGACTATGTCTAAAGGACTAAAAGGAATTGTTTTATGCTCTACCACAAGATGTGATGACCGAGTGATATCGCGCTGAACCCCCATTTTTTTTCAAAATCTTGTTTCTTTGAAATATTTTTATTTATATTATTCGTTAATAATTGTTTCCATTCTAAATAAAGGTTATCATGAATTATATTTTTTTCTTTCTTTGGGACTCAATGGGCTATACTTATAAATAGAATAAAGTGTCGGTGTCGGTTCTGAAATACTGAGCCGTCGTTTCTCAAGTCTTTTATTGTCTAGTTTGTAGGGAAGTAATAAAGAGGTAGTGACATTATTGAATAGGGCAAATAAAACCCTAATCCAAGATATGAAAAATATCCATTTATCGACGTAGAAAATTTGAACAAAAATTCTAAATATAAATTTTCTACTCCAATGGCTAGAGGGGAATTTAAGTACACAATTATAATTAGGCAGTTTATTTACCATAAATAAGATGTCCTTGATAAGACTCGATTCTTTGAAGATTATAAAAAATAATCTTTAATATATCAGATATACTTCAGATCAAAATGATACTTCCTACTCATCATAATTGTTTGTTATGCCACTTTACCAACAACATTTTTTGTAATTTTTGTTCGCTAATTTTTGCTAATCAAGAAATGCTTTGCTTTAAAGGTGATGAAAAAAAATATGTGCATGTTAGTATAATTGCAGATATCAAAAAGAGCAGCAGTTACACGATCAAGAAAAAAGTTAAAATTAAATTATTAGAAAACAAAAAGCTTATTGTTAATAGATTTCATTTTCATCAAGATCAATATTTAACGATCTCTTCTGCCACCAATTTATTACAAAACTTTCAATATTTTTCTACATCAGTGCCATGTGTCATTTACATAATTTATTAAGAGACAAGGATTTATTGTCCATGTAAGTAGGTTTTTGATTCTTTCTGGAGTGTTAAGTGTCATATATATTTCTATATTCTCTCAGAACTTATTTTCCTAGTCTTATTTTTTCTTTCATATGATACAGTTAATTATTTCATAATAACTAGGTTATGTCTATTGTATCCATAGTATGGTGGTGGTGTATATTCCGGGGGCCTCGCTACCAGCTGATCGTTTTGATGATTTTTTTTTTGTTAAGGTCCCCGAGGTGAAGTATGAAGGTTTATCCATATGGTATAATAGCCGACAACCCTTATTAAGTGTATTACAGGTAGTTTTAATGGAGAGTAGCGGGTACAGCAATAGTTAGCTGAAAAATGTATATCCATTATAACTCTTTTCGTTTTAGAAAGAGAGTGTTTTTTTCAAGGAACAAATATGCCTGGAATCCACTGTAAAATCGCTGATCAAATTTTTTTTCGACTTTTAGAATTCTTATTTTTCCTATGTGATACGCGATTCTCCATACCCTTCTCAGTAAGCATACAAAATTTTAACTTGATAGGATAATTATTTTAAGAGAATGGAATGGAACTACAATATCACTGGGTAGCGAGCCCCCTTAATGCTGGATAGGTATAAATTTATATTCGGAAACTTTTGGAGGTTAAGTGTAGAATAGCAAATATGCAAAACTTCGCTTGTATTTAATTTTGAAATATCATCTGATTAACCAAATAAAGACGATTATTAATATATTATTATAAGGTGTTTGCTTATTTCTTTTCTTATATGAAATTGTATAATTTTTTTCAGATTTTCTTCAATTTTACTGAGTAATACATATATCGAAAATGTAATATATGCATATGTAAATTTTCGTGAAACCTGATCTAATGTAGTGAGTAGTGATCATGAAAAAAGTTCAATCTGTCTTGACGTCCTTAGAATTATTTTTGAACTTCACTTCACTTCTTAATAACATTTGCAAATGAGTGAAAGGAATTGACACTGTTCATAAATTCTCAATTTTAGATCTCGTTTTAAAAGCTATTAAGAAGAGCTGATCTACTACTGATGTAAGCAAATCTTCTCTAAATATTCTGTAACTTACGTGAATTTTATTTGAGTTGGTGGTGGTATTTCCATCATCCATTCACCCCCACGTAAGTTTAGGTACTATTATTTAAGGCTAACTACAATTAACAATTGTTCAAAAACAAACGTAAATGAATCTTTCAATCAGTGGAATGATACTATACCTACAAAAATATTTCATGTTGTACCGAGTTAGGTATACAATTATTTGAAATTTTTAATAATTATAATTTCTTAGCGTTGGATGCCTCCACACCTCGAGACATCCTATCTAACTGAGGGAACCGTATAACATGAATTTTAGATTTTTAATTTGGTCGATATTAAGCATTTGGAATCTCCCCATGATTCGTCACAGAAAAAAAAACAAGAAACGTTTTATTAGATTTCACACGAGCAAGCAAATAGACATTTTATCTATGAATATTTAAGCTCTTTGTACTTAACTATAAATTCTTGTTAAGTCTTATAAATTCTTTAGAAAAACTTATGTTACCTGACTACTAGAAATATCTCACAGCATGTCGCGTAAAATGACACAAAAAAGAGAGAACTTAATCTACCTTCAAGAATATTTCCCATAAAGCTTCAAGGACATATGAAGCCGTCACTCTGTTGAAATACCGCAGGAAAAACACTATGTGGGGAGGAATTCCTTGAGGATTGCTTCTCACGTTCTCAAGTTGGACGTAGACCTTTATCTCTAAATTGTCTTGAAGGAATGACATTTAAAATTCCCAGACACGATCTGTATTGTCCTAGATGATTAAGACTAGCGATTATGGTACTGTCGTGGAAGAATATAGGACAGGGAAATTTTGTTTAAAAAAATATCTTTATAGTGACCCTCAAATAATAGTTTGATTTCCATAAACGCATGTATTTTTAACTTTCAAACTGTTTTATAAATTAAAGTAGTTTTTATCACTTAGCAAAGAAGACAATTCAATAATTCATAATATCATTAATATAACACTCATCTTTCTCTCTCTCTATCGCTCTCTGTGTAGCATTATAATCAAGGGGTGGATCTTCGCTGTCACTATAATATGTCTCCACTTACAGCGGTCCATCATTAGTTCCTATACTTGTTCAATACTTAGGCCAGAAATCCGATGCAATACTATCTCTCCACCGCATCCTTGGTGTTTCTAGTTGCCGCTGTCTTTCTGGGGTATCTTCCCACCTTCGTCTACATCATATTTTCTCAGAATGAATGTAGATGTTAAACTTCTTGAGGTATATATGAAATTAGGGATAGAAGTTCTGGTGATGTGAATAAGACAAAGAAGAAGCACAGCTTCCCTTCCCGTCCTCACTCTTAATAACATAATTCTTGTGCGTATATAGTCATTGTAATTGCTGCAATTTTCCATATATATATATATATATATATATATATATATATATATATATATATATATATATATATATATATATATATTTATTACACACATCAAGGACAGTGAGGATGTATTGGTTGAAGCTCTGTTTGTAGTCTGAGTGCAGCGAAGTCTCCAATATTGTCTGAAACAGTAAACCCTTACCGTTCGTGATGATTACTAATATTATTTTCTATTCGACCAATATAAGTATAAAACAACTCGTATAAATTACTCTTTTTGAATATCGCATTATTGGAATCAATAACTTCGAATAAATATTTAATTTGTATTTGATAACTCCATGACCGATGGGAAACAATATTCGTATATCGAAATGTATGAATTCAATAAGTAATACTTACCCACGTGTTTAATTACCTACCAGGTAACAACTGATAAACCTACAAAAAACAAATAACAAACAGTATTTATCAATCTACGTCACGAAATTTTTGTTAAGTGGATAAATGACATACGAATTTATTACTTTAAAATATGTTTATTTGTCTTCTTCTATTTTGAAATATTGTTCTACTAGAAATATCATAGTGGGGACCTAACTGGTCGCGTCTATACTTCTTTTTTGTGAATATCGTAAGGCGACCATTTTTCTGGAATGAGTGAGGATTTTTTAAGAATCTTCGCAGATATTTAGGGATAATAATGATATAAAAAATATGTGTATGTGTATCGTGGGGATAATGTTATCTTATGGTAAGAGTGGTTCAAATTGAAAACTTTTGACAGGAAACACCTATTTCTAGGAGAGCTAGAAAAAAGTAACCTGCATGTTACAAGTTCAATTTTTGTGAGAAACTTAATACCGAAAACTGCATGTCGATATCTTGACTTATTGGAAGGATACAAGGTGCTTTATAATTTTGTGCATTTTTCACCGAATCTCGTAACTTTTTTATTTATGAATAGTTTCTATTCTATTTTGTAGAAGCTTCTTTTTTAAAGGAATTTAATAGTGTCCCTATTTTTTTAGTTAACAAAATGGTTTTCAAGCTACGAAATAATTTTTATTTATTTACTTTATTTGTATTTCTTTCCAAATATACATAATACTTACATTTCTTCCATTTTAGTAGATTGAAACAAAACCTAATTGATTATGTTGTAGAAACAACAAACAAAACACAAAGAATTGTGTAATGAATGTTAATTATTACAAAGATGCAATACTTATTATATTAAAAGAGAAGTAGCAAGTGTTATACCTATATATTTGGAAAGAAAATTTTATTTGGAAAATGAATATCCAAAAATATACAGGGTGGTCCACAAGATAAAATACAAGTTTATATCATAGCTTGATAACCATTTCTTTAGCTTAAAAATTAGGAAAACCATTAGACTTCCTTCAAAAAATTGCCTGAAGAATGTTTTTACAGAAACAACAAACAAACAAATATGCATAAATAAAGAAGTTAAGAGGATCGGTCAAAAATGCACAAAATTGAAAGACACCTTGAATCTTTTGAACAAGTCAAGATATCGATCTGCAGTTTTCGGCATTACCTAACTTTCTCACAAAAATTCTAAAAATAGAAAAGTATCCGATTTGGACCACTCTGTACAGCTTTCTGAATTTACTATCTCAGTATAACTATAATCAGTTTTAATCATTACAAGCTAATTTAATTTTTCCACAAATAATTCATTTCATTGAAATAAGGTACCTATTAAATAGAAAATTTCTGATAAAATGATAATTACTTTTTTCTTTCATAAGCTAGTATGAATTGCCAAATAAATAATAATAAAAAGTTGATCTCTTAATTGTCTGTAACGAATTGTCAAACAATATCTATCTATATTCCGATTTCATTTGTATTTAATTATGCTTATACCTGCTGTTTCAAACAACTTTACAAAAGACAAGAAATACATTATATAAACAGAATGGGAATGCTGATCAATGTTGGCATATTTATACCTCTCACCTTGAGAGCCTCCATGTTCTCTCGATATACAGACTTTACGCACATGTATACGCTAAGATGAAGGGTATTTGTACGTTGAATTCACCCTAATTTCTCTGCGTATGGTAGTCAGCTTCTACGTAACTACGTATCTATAATATAATGAAGCCCTAAAAGCGCCATAATGAAGGTAAGTCAACGTCAAGTCTTGATGACATTGAATAATTACCAAGATGTCTGAAGATATTGTACGAATAAGACAAACATCAATGGATTGGAGCTTTGGGGCACTGAAAAATACAAAATGATATTAATTCTGTTGGTAATTTTGAAGTTGTGTAGTTGTCGTTAGTTAGAAGAGTTTTGGCACCAACTTCAGAAGTACCAGCACCAGTAGAATTAATATTATTCTGTATTTTTCAGTGCCCCAACTAATAAAGCCTGTTCAATTTTTATTAAAAATTATTTATTTCACATATTCGAATGTAACATTAGTCATGAAAATCATTGAACGTTCACTAATACCAAAGAAGATACTTACTTGTTATTATTCAGAGATCGAACAAGATATGTCTCTGTATTTCAGACAGGAATGTATAAAAAAAATAAACTTGTGACAATTATGTAAGTATTGGATCTAATGAAGAAAATACCTTTCTGAGTTACTTCGAGTTTCATTCAGTCATTTCTATTACTCTATTTTTTTACCGTCTCATTTATTAAAATTGAAATGTTCTGTCCGCCCTTCCATCTTTTGTACCTTATACTTGAGAGAATAGCCAGAAAATAACCAGGCTCGTTTAAGTACTCTTGGTCTTTGTTTATCTTCCACAGTTATGAGAAGTGTATATTAACTCTTGGATAAATTTAGGCGATGCATTTTTATGAAGAAAAAATCTGTCTCTCTCTCTCTCTCACACATGTACTTACACTGATCATTCAACCTTTTCATGAGAAACTGGTACCTAACCTCATGTAATTCAGTTTTCAAATCTATGTAAATGTCATGTGTCCCTTATTTAACTTGAGAAAATCGTGTACGTCTTTATGAGTCGAGACAAACAACAGTATTTCGTCGAAGGACAAACTGTTTAGTCAAAATAGCGGGATTTATCAGCAAATAATTTACTCTCCTCATCCTTTTCCCAGAGTTCCCCTCAAATAGATGGAAAATGTCTACTAGAAAATACTTCAGGCGATTAGGTATCACCTAGATCGCTGGAGCCATTTTGGCGCTATATATACAGCAAAATATATTTTTCGGTTATTACGCAGAAGCCATTGCTGGTCAGGTGCCGTTGGGTCACAAGCGTATGGAATCGGTTAAGGAAGAAACACAGAAGAAACTACCAGAAATAGTAGGGACCTAGACACTTCGCCCAAATGATATATTGACCAATTTGCCCAAAAATTTCGTACTGAAAACAGTTTCCAGAGCCACTTCACCCAATGTAATTAAAAGTCCACAAAGCCCAAAATGGCCACTTCGCACAAATTATTTATTTATTTTGATCGAACTCTATTCGAGATCTTAGTAATAAGTTAATATTATAACATAACAAAATTATATTATTTAATACATAATACAGTTCCCAAACATGACTTAGTTAGGATCTATAAATTTATATATTGATTATTTGGAGCTCATACATTACTGAAGATATTATTTAAAACAGTAATATAATGAACATTTCACTACCTTGAATTTGAAAATTTAAACAACTATAATATTAACTTATTACTAAGGTCCCGGACAGAATTCTATCAAAATAAATGATTAATTTGTGCGGAGTGACCATTTTGGACGACGTGTCCACCAACGAGTTTTGGCGAAGTACCCATTTTGGGCTTTGTGGACTTTTAATTATATTGCATAAAGGGGCTCTGAAAACTGTTTTCAGTACGAAATTTTTAGTAGTAGTACATCGATAACAATGGAACTTCTACCTGAGGGGTACCTATCCGTAATATCGACTATAGTATAAACGTAATCTGACGGCTAGCAGAAAGTTGTGTTAGGTAGGTACCTACCTATTCAATATATTGAACTCATAAATTTGGATTTTTTAAATTAAAAAAGATCTTCCACAAATAATGTAGCTTGCAATTCAATGAATCAATTTACATTGACTTTTCTAAATTTCGTAGGCCGTCATTTTAAAATTACAAAGTCAATCATACTGATTATATTTATATTGGTTAAAATAGTACAAAATATAGTTTTTAAAATGTCATTTTTGTAGGTACTAATAAAAAGCTGCTGTTGATGTTTTGGCTAGCAACTAATCAGCTTATTGCTGTAAAAGTATGTAGGTATCCATTAAAGGTAACACCATATCGCTATCATTTCTCGTTCTCGATACTCTGCAGTAGAAAAATTACATCGTATACTGTACATAACTTCACTCAAGAACGGATACAATGAAATTATCATAGAGACCATTTTATATGACTCTGGGTAGGTACTTTGATACATGGAGATTTGTCAAAATTAAGATTTCGGAACATCGGACCCATAAATAAAACCAACAATAATCAGTTCTCTAGTTAGTCTTATCAAAGAAAAACAGGCCAATTGCTGGAGATACTTTTTTGTGGATTCTATATCGCTTTTCAAACTGAGAATGCAGTGTGGTGTCATATATGGAGCATCTCGTTTCCATCGCGTTGTTATGCCGGACTCGAAAAAGCATCAGGTTCTGTCTTAGGAAAATTTCACCTCATGCGTTCAAATTTTATCTGAACATAGGTACTAATAACAATGATAAACAATGAATTTTAAAATTACAGAAGAAAATATCAAAGATACATTTAAAGAACGGCAACACTGTGTGCATTTAAAATACATAGCCTACTATAACCCGGTCACACTGAATTCTCAGTGAGAAACACTGTAATGTACATTTTTCGGGTAAAGTAGCGATAGTAGAGTAGAAATAAGACTAAAGTAAATATCGTATAACCTCCTGATCAAGGTCTGTTTTGTAAGATTTTTCAGGTCCCATTAGTGCCTCTGACCAAGACCTAGCAACTACTTATGTATTAATGTGGCCGGCCGGGACCAACGGCAACGGGCCTATTGGTTTCAGATTATAGACCATGGTAAGTCCGTGACAAAATGGGAGAACATTATTTTTCACTACTTTTACTAGATCGCTGTTCATTATTCTCTCATGATGTATGGCATTATATTGCAGAAGCCACAAATATCATAAACTAATTATGTATCAAGTACATAAAAAACCAAATTGCATTAACCCAAATTGCGCGTGAGCACGAAATATGAGACTATTATTTGAAGCATGGGTTTTATGCTTGTCCCTGTCGTTTTTCGTCAATGGAGATGCTCATGATCATATAACTTCATTTCATATTATAATGGGTGGTAGGCCAGTACCAAAGAGTTTCAGATAGTTTCAGAGTTTATTCAGAAATTTGGTAGAGTACATTTCGCTTATATATATAAATAGATTTATAGAAAATTATCTCCTTGGATATGAATGAAAGCGACCTAGACACGGAGTTATAAAATGTGAACGCCACAGCGATTTGGAAAAAAACGATAGGCATTTCAGGAGGAGGACGAGGTTGATAAATGTATAATTCGTATAACCAATTAAAACATTGCGAATGAGCGTGGATTATCGTTCATGAAATATTTAAAAGCTGATTTGAATTTTTTTAAATTTTGTGTATTCTTTAGAGATGGTGGTAGCTGGTTGTATAATTTCGGGCCAAGAAACCACAGAAATCTTTGAGTATGGCTCTTTTTATATAAAGGAGTTTGAAGTAAATCATTTTCATTGGATCTGGTTATCTTAGTCCTTTCTACACTGAATTTATCATTATTCAAGTAGATCCATAGTAACGAACGATAAGTATATAGTTGTCTAACATTGAATAATTCCATTTCGTCATAAAGTGTCTCTGTTGAAAACAGTTTGCTCTTTCTCAATATTATTTTTAAAATTGTATTTTGTGCAGTTTGTAAGTTGTATATGTGTTTGTTTTAAGTTGCTCCACATGTTATTATACAGTAATTTATAATTGACTCAACTAACGAATTTTATATAATCATTAGATTTTTTCTTGAAAGAATGTCTCTGAGAACGTAAAACTTATGCATTAGTAATCGCAGTGTTTTGGTGACGTAGGAGATATGTTCAGTCCATCTCAAGTATTGGTCAAAAAAGACTCCTAGATATTTAATTGAGTTTACTTTTTCATTTGTAGAGCAATTAGAATTATTTTCATTCTGACAACTGGGTTTGTGAATTTTAATTTTTGTTGAATTTGGTTAGTCACTCACTGTGACCTTTAAATAATATAGCTGTAATTATAGGTAAAAGTCCATTATCTCAAAGTGGAGCGAAGTAGTATGTTGAAAGAAATAAACTCTAAGTCTTCTCCACAATATATTGATAATTACATGAGAGTTAACAGAGACATGTTTCATGTTATTTCAACATTTTCCTGTCACTAATTTATCCAAATTTGTTACAGAACCTGTTTCTAAGATTGATAATGAGACTATATAGTCTCGAAATAGGTCTCTGTTAACTGTAAAGTAATCATCAATATATTGTGGAGAAAACTTAGAGTTTCTTTCTTTCAACATAATATAGCTGTGTCATCGGCGTAGCATATTAAATGTCCTTTATTTGGAATATACTGTTGATATATACAAGAAAGAGTATTGGTCCCAAAACTGTTTCCTGCGGTACTCCAACAGTAATATGTGCACTGGAGCTTTTTGTTTCCCCTATTTTAACACTTTGCTTTCTGTATGACAGATAGTTTTTTAATAAATTCAATGCCATTCCTCTTATGCCACATCTGTATAGTTTGTTTAATAGGGTATTATGATGCACAGTATCAAATGCCTTAGCGAGATCTAAGAAGAAGCCAAGGCATTTTTTGAATTATTTGCTATTTGTTCCCCATTCACATGTATAATTTTGGTGTTTTCTATCTGATTTTTTTTGTTCATTCGTGATAATATCATTTATTATTTGCCATGCATTTTTGTAATTGCCTTTTACCTCATTGAGTTTCTCTTTATAGTATTCGTTTTTTTGTTTCTTTTATTAGTTTGTTTAGTCGGTTGTTTCGAATCTTTGACACTACTCTACACTCTCAGTCATGACTAATCACGATTAAAATTTGACATCGAACAGATATAAGTTGCTTCAGGTGCAAGGCAAATAATTCTCGAAGCAACCCCTACACCTTTCCTATCACATTCAAGTCTACAGTAACATAAAAGCCAAATATTCATACATAAAAACCAAAAAGTTCATAAAGGAAGATTCCATACCATTGTGTAGGTATATCCAATACCACTCCCGTTCACTAAGCGATTATCGTAATTTCCACTACTTTCTTGCCGAATGCGATATCGTAAAAAAGTTTTTTTTCGATAAAATCAAGCTTATTTTTTTACGATCTATGTGCGTTGATAATACCTACACCGAAAAACTCATCTGATCACGCTTGCAAATTTATGCGAAATGATTTTTGAGCCAAGGGACACGCCTTCATTAATCACAAAATCGAAACTTCGATTTACATTTTTTCGTGGAAGAAAATTCTGAATCTGGGTTGGATTCATTGAATCGGTGCCATAAATGACATGGTAGATTATTAAATTGATAGGCAGATTCAGCAACTGTAACACAAATAATTCATTCTGTACTTACAATATCTATTTGCATTATGAATAATTGGAGACTTCGTAGAATTAAATTCCACCAAATAATAAATGATTCTGCAATACTGTGTACGTAAACAAAATTGATTTGGAAAATGCTGACGGAATACAACTGACAAAACTCAGTTATACAGTGTGTACAAGAAGTAACGTAACTTGCATATGTTTCGATTCCTGATGGGTTAACAAAACAATGTTAGAAGTAAAAGTTTTACAAAACAGATCAAGCTATCGACATGAATAATTTAAAAATATACAAAATATAATATTTCCAGAATAATTAAAAGATATATTTTGTTAAATAGCACACCTTCGGTTTCTCGTGCTCTATTGAATTTGAAATGTTAAGCTGTTAAAAAATCATAGATCTAAGTTTATTATTTAAAAAGTTATAATAATTGAATGATAGTAAATTAACGAAACATTTCTATAATATACAAGATGTTCAAAATGCCTTTCTTGTTACATTTCAAAAAATTGTATGTAACGTACGCACCAATAGATGAGCAGGTTACCTGGCTATCTATCTTAATATCAATCTCATCAAACCTCACATGAGTTTGTAAAATCAGCGATATTTCATTTTTAAATATCAAGTATTGGTGAAGTTTGCTCTACTCAATGAAAAATGGGAGATGGCCAAGTTTTGGTAGTGGTGTAGATCTCGCGCAATCTTTTGCGCATTCTTATGTGGGAGATAATTTAGAATTTAGGTATGGTTCTTCAGAACTCAGTAAAATTTACCACAAATGTCTTGACTGGTGATTTTATTATAGATTTTGATAAAGAAGTTATGAAAGAATAATACAAAGGGAAAACTGACTTCCCCATTCTATCCGGAGTAAAAATTTATTCAAAATGCCATAGGAGGTACATGCAGGAAAATGTTTGAAAAAATCCTAAACATGGAACACGCAAGCCCGGTTCACACTTGATCTACCTATTTTTATGTAGTCAAATATTATATATTTAAAATTCTCCTACCTTCTGAAATTCTACGAAAAAAATTACTGAAATTTTCAATATGAATAAGGTTGTACATTTTTTTCTTCAGAACATCCATTTCAGATAGTACCTATACATCGACAACCGAAGAGGATAGAGTAGAATTTCTTTGTTAAGAAAAAAACATTCCCAGGCGTATTCATAAACAAATCGTACTTCCATACTTGTCTAGTTTGATACTAAAACGTATGATATTATCGCTACCATTGTAACTAACAACAAAGCTAAACGTGCATCGATCTAAGTTTGCTTATGAAAACGGCTCTTTAATTTCAATATCAAAGTAACGAAAATCCGTTTTCATTTGTTTCGATAATTTTATTGCTTGTCTATTTCAATTTGTATGTATAAATGATTTATAAATCGTCATTGTTTTTAAAGCATCAATGAAAAATTTTACTCAAGCAAGCTGTGATTTTTTAATTGATGTAAATTTTAGTAGTCTCGGTAAAAATAAATTATGATGTAGAGAAGTCTTGTGTGCCATTATTGTTGCCTCTCTGACTAAAACAAACGCAAAACTTTTAAGTTGACCTCATCAAAGCACTTCAGAGCACCCACTGAAAACACAAGTTGAGTCCCGTAGCCACACTCACAGAAATAAATGACATTTACTAGCGTCGACTTTTTCGAGAGGAGCCTCACCGCCGATTTGTTTATGTAAATGAAAGTTTTTTATTCTAGCAAATATAGTGTGGAACAGTGAAAACGGACAAATTTAATATTTAAATTATTTTGCATGTTTGTAAGAAATCCTGAGACGGCATTTTTTGACATCCTGCCACAAAAAAAATCATTCCTACATTAAATCGCCTTCCAGTGTCAGTTAACTTTTATATTTATTTTTTGAATAGGAAGATGGACTTGATATTCCTAAATCACTGTATTGGGAGGTAAGGCTTGAAATAATAGGCACAGCTTATACACTATAAGCTGTGTAATAGCCATCACGGTCACCTGACATTACGCTATTTTACTTCTTATGGATATGTGTGAAAATTATTATACACATTAAAAACCACTTAAATCAGCTTACTAGGGAAGAGCAATTACACTTGTAATTAGATCTATCACACATCTTTTATTAAATATCGCTGGACGATATTTTTATTTAAGATTAGAATGCAGCTGAGGGCAAGCCTTTATATTAGTTCATCTCCTACATTGAACTAATGTTCTTCTCACATTATCATAAACTAAACCGTATTGATCATTAAGTTTTTAGTTTGTTTTATCGAATTTGATCTATCGCAATGAAAGATTCGTATAGAAAAGTCAAAACATTTTTGGTTGCGGAATGACATTTTATGATTTAACATGACTGCGTCTCAAAAGAGATTGTCCAGTGGTCGAAATTCTAGTCATTAAATTTAAATTTAAGTTTGAAAAGTATTCCTCTATAAATATAGGATTTAGTTTTTAAATTTTTTATAAAAAAGTTGTGGCTAAATAAAACCCGGGTCGACAGTATGAATAGCAAGTACTTTACCACTACAACACCCAGAGCATTTATTCACATGATCCTATACATCCACAAATAATATAAACGGCGTCATTTTATTATAAACTCACCGACAAAAAAACGGCAACTTAATTTCTTTAATAACTTCAATGTGGCACAATTTTTTTTATTTTTGACTTTGTTGCAATGATTTTTCCGTAGGCGATAGATCTATGGTGCAGTTTGTTCTGATGTAATTTTGATTGCTTGAACGTTTATATACTAGGTTCAGTCAAAATCATGTTTCAAGTCGTAAGTTTAAAACAACCTGTGAAAAAAAAACTCCAGAGAACTTTGTTTAAACATGATTTACAATATAGCTGGATGTATACCTGCTGTATGCTGTATCTAAGCATTTAATTGAAACGCTGCATTTTTTCCATGTCAATAAAAATAATCAGCGTAAAATAATCAACTTACCTAGTGGTTACTTTGTTAGATTACTTTATCTGTGACATTATCAATATTAAGATCGTAATTAAAATAGTATTAACCACTGCAGACGAGGGCAAAAAAAATTAATAGAAGATGGTCGAAAAAAAAGTTACGTTGCAGTACTTTACGAATTGGGTGATTTACGGTACAAGATACTTGGAATAGGTATCTCGAGATGGGAAATCATAACAGAAGACCAGGATATAGAAGAAAAAAATTAACCAACTTAACCGACAATCGTTTCATATTGATAAAATCATTAAGGGATCGAGATACTACAGGAAGCTGTCATTCCATTTGCCCCTTTCATTGGAGAACAGTTTATTTATACTCATGCAACCAAAATTACATCAGAGCAAACTGCAGCGTAATTCTAATGGATACATCTATCGCCCATTGCAATAAAGTAAAAATAAAAAAGCTATGTCATATTGAAATTATAAAATTTAGTACTTATATTAAATTTATTGTATTTGTAACACAAATTATTAATATATTTATAACATTTTTCCGTCCCACACTGCATAGTTGCATAGCTACAACAGAAAAAGACATAAATAAGAAAGAAAAAAGAGACAACCCTAAACTATGAGCAGCACCTATCATTTTAAAGAAGTTTTAAAACTTCAGCAATGTTTGTTGTTTAGTTTAGTTCCAAAGCAATTGTTCCCCAACTTATATTATCTAATCCAATTGAGGATGATGAGACAGACGACCATCGGAATACAAATTTGTGGTTGCTCAAAGTTTTTTGTGCATTCTTTTGTTGTCAGTAATTTGTTGCCGGCTGTACATTTATGGAGTTGTGCCAAAATTGGATAGGAATGAATCTTGTTGAAAGTAAATGGGATTCCACATTCAGTAAATTCTATATTATATAGTCGACTTATACTTTTGAATTTATGAGTTACCTGGAGGGATAATCCTCAACATATTTCTGGTTTTTCTGTGCATAAAATCTAATCAGCATGAAATGCATGAATTTGGGCAAGTTTTCTCATGACATTTCTACAGAACGTTCTACTGAGTATAAAATAAATATATTTGGTTGTCCCGTTAAATCTTGTTCCAGTACCTTATGGCACGTCGTTTTGCTATTCAATAGCAAGGATTGCATTAAGTAGAAATAAAAATAAGCTATCTATTTAACATTCAAAAAAGAAATGACTCTTAATAAAAATAATTATTATTATGTCTTATCATAAAATGTATTCCGAGTCTATAGGAGCAGATGGGAAAAAACTCAAATTATTATAATTACATAGACTCAACATTTATCATTTTCTCTATACTTACGGTATGGTTTCATGATATTTTTATATCATGTCAAAATAATAACTCAATTGATTTATATTTCGATACGTTACAATATAAACAATATAATATTCTAAGATAATAATTATCACGCTACAATGGAACAAAAAATATTTGTTTATTGAATTTGCCCAATTAATTTCAAGCCTGTTTAACATTTGAAAATTGTGTGTATTATTATGGTACTATATTCATATTATTATTGAATATTCAATCAAATCGTTGAATTATAATAATTATTGTAACATGTAATGTTTTACTTACAGAAATAAATTATTATTGTCTCAGATAATAATTTCAAATTAGAGTATTTATTATACTTTCGTATTTAAAATAATATACTCTATTAATTGAGTAAATAATATTTTAATTCATAAACTATTTTCAAGTACCTACATAATAATAATTTTTTTAATTTTCCTCCCTGAATTAAAATTTTCTGCATAATTTTTATTCTCAAATTGAAATGATGTAGGTACATAATACCTATATTAATTCCAATCTAATCATTCCTGAATTAAAATTATTGATACAATTTTCATTCGTGAATTTTAATTCGGAAACTTTGTTTTTAGCCGTCGGTATAATAGGTCCCGGCTTACTGGTGTATATATATAACTAATGAGTACTATCGCTCTACCAAAACTAGATGGCCACACAAGTTTCTCAATTTATATTTTTGAATTTCTCTTGAAAAAACTATTTTGTGAACGATTATGAGATGATTTTTTGCTTTGTACCTCAACAGTTGAAAATAGACCACAAACTGGTACTGTACACAAATATAGTAATGGATTCGTTTTATACTCTCTATTTTTAGGAAAATTGTAGGGTTAGGCAAATATCTACCTATATTTACAATGTCACTGTCTGTACTCATTACTAATTCTTCTAACAATTGATAAACTTAAACATAAAAAAATTAATAAAGCTGAAAACTCGTGGGAATATTCACGAACAACAATAGGTACGTTATTCAACCCACATTTTTTTAGTACCTGATTACATTTATTTTATTTCTGTTAAAAAGTAGCTAACTCAACTAGTAGTAGCAAGTATTTATTCGCAGTGTTGCCGTATTTTCATTATGTATATCTTGAATTAAAATTATGTACTTACTTTTAATTCAAGAATAAAAGTTCACGTTTTTGACTTAAATGCATAATTTTAATGTATACTATTCAAATATAAGAATAGAAATTTAAGGATTAAGATTATGTAGATAATTTTAATTCAAGCATAAAACTACGGAGATTAATATTGTATACAGGATTTTAATTCAAAAATAGACATATACCTTATGTCTTACGAATTAAATGTTAATATTCTTTACTTGTTAGGAAAAGTAGTCGACCAAACTACCATTAAAAAAAGTAATGGGCCAAGGAATTGGAACAAGATTTAAGGGGCACCAAATACATTTATTTTCTACTCAGTAAATAAATAAGTTTGTAGAATGATTTCAGGCTTTTGCTTTATTGTAGTTACTGCACAAAAAATGTTACGTAGAAAAATCATAAATATTTTTTTAAGAAGACCGACTTTATTAGATGGTGCTCAGAAAATACAAAATTATATTATTTCTATTGGTAGGTACTGGTCATTTTGAAGTTGTGCTCTTATAGGTAGACAGAAGATTTTCGGTAATAATGGCGGTCCTATTTTTTTGTAAAAAAAATATATTACAATTTTGAGTTTTTTTGGCGGAAGGACATCTTGAATGTCATGTTTTTTCAATGGGAACAGGTTTAAAAAATAATCTTTAAAAAGGCTCTTACAGACGTTAAATAACAGACCAACAGTCGAATTTTATTCTTCCACCGTTTGGGAACTCGGCCAAAAATGTATACAAATGACAGGCATCCCATGATTTTCCTTATGACTGCTGTGAAAATTAACATTTTAATGCTTTACTAAGTAAAGCGTTCCAATCTCTTCACTTAATCAGATAATTATTCAATCACAAATCAAGAGAAAAAAATATTACATAATTTAAGGAAAATTTAATATTTTTAGAATATTTATTTGAAAATTCCTTAATGTAAATAACATAGCTACTGCGAGATACTTGGAGAAAAAAGTCCATATTCTATAAATAAACAATTGTCAGAAATATTTTAGTATATTCAGTTTATTTAACCATAAGCACATAGTTTATAGATAGCATATTAATATTTTGGAAGCTGCAACTTGCAAACATTTGCATATATTTCAATTCAAAACAGACAAAGGTTCCATTGAAGAAAGATTTCCCCAGAATCAGCTAGTTGCTCATTGCATAAAATCGACGACTGATTACCAATTTAAATTCCAATTTCATTTATATATTCAATCGTTGACGTTGCTGTCATAGGTATGTCTCAAGTGCCCTCAATTTATGATACAAAATTCTTTACGTTTCTAAACTTCAAGTAGAAATAGTTAAGAATTGAGACCATAAATAGCATATAGTTCTCATACATATACCTATCTCTTAAAGTTTATTCCAAAGAAAAAGGTTAAGGCTAGGAGAAAATAAGCTTGGAGAAAGTGTATTTCACTAATTTTGAATTTGAAATAATGGAATGCGCCATTGTGATGTAGTTTAATGTCTGAAAGTAGTTTTTTCCAATTGTATAAAACTGAAATTTGAAAATTTGGACCAATCTATCCTAACTAATTTATCTCATATAGTATTCTTGATATTGCCCTTATGTCTTAATCATTACGATGATGATCTCAGCAGATTGATATTATTGATTTAGATTTAGAATAATCACCACATATGTATCTACCTAGTATCTACTCATCCTTGTAAGTTAATATTTAGTTTGTTTTAAATTGAAATTTTAGTAATTTATTTATTCTGTCCAATATTGATTTAGATTTAGAATAATCACCAAATATCTATCTCCTGATCCTAGTAAATATCAACGAGTTTGTTTTGAATTGAAATTTTAGTCGTTTATTTATTCTGTCCAACTAGAGAAAAATAAGATTGCCAGTTATGTACGACACTAGACATAGAACAGATACATACATTGAAAAAACTTGTTCGAGTAGATATAGTAAGACTATATTTTTTAGAGGTCTGGAAGTACACAATAACTTACCAGAAGATATAAAATATTGTAATAATCTTAATACGTTTAAACATCTCCTAAAAAAACACATAGGCAATAAAGCATAGGCACAATAATGAATTGTCAAATGAAATGTAAAATACTGTAAAACAACAAATTCCTAAATCAACTTTATTACTATTATAAT
Source organism: Crioceris asparagi (assembly GCA_958507055.1). Taxonomy (NCBI): domain Eukaryota; kingdom Metazoa; phylum Arthropoda; class Insecta; order Coleoptera; family Chrysomelidae; genus Crioceris; species Crioceris asparagi. The sequence goes on along the minus strand of OY293829.1, from coordinate 32,926,885 downwards.
TATTATTAAAGAAACCATTTCTCAACATATTTGTGACCCTCAATTAGGTATACACTATTAGTCGACAAAATAATGTATTAAAATTTAACTACTTGTCGAAAATTTTGAAGCCCCAGTTAATTTTTATTATTACACACATATCAAACTTCATTACAAAACTTGGATTACCTAAACCCAATATAAATAGAAACATCTGTTAACAAGCATGTTATCGATTTAACAAAAGCATAAATCAATCAACTTCCCTACTTGCTGAAAATTTATTCCTTCCCTCTGTTGAAAATTCAAATGGCATACGCTGCGCGTCTACTGTCATCATTTTTTCTGCTTATACGCCAGTATCTTCAGGAAAAAACGCTACTCCATCCCAGTATCCTTGTGTTGTCTTTTTTCCACCTTCAATAACGAGATATACCCATCCAACAAAACTGCGTACGTCAGTTCATGTTTGCGATATATATATATATATTGTCTCTATACAAGCGCATTGGGGAACGCTTGTTCCCAAACACGCTGTTTTTTTATTTCGTTTTCGTTTTTTGTTTTTTCTCGGGTTCTATCATCTTGTTTCCAGGTCGGGTAAGAATGCATTCAAGCGAAGAATTGCCGAACATCATCGGCTATTGTCCATTTCCGGCTGTGAAGGGCTGCTTGGTCTTCAGGCAGACATACTCCCTAACGATTATTGAGCCACACCGACAACATTCAGATGATTGCTTTTCCTCTTTTTAGCACATACACTTACTGTCCAAAAACAACGACGATTATCAGATTCTTATCAAAACAGGATAAGGTTTATCATATCTTCGATCATATTTTTTATACTATGTAGGTACTAGCTTTTGCTCGCGACTTCGTGCGCGTGGAAAACTGCAATTCAATTCCATGCGGTAGTTTTAGCGTGATTTGTGTATAAACATACAAACAGACATACGCGGTAAAAAGAACCTGAATTTTAAATTAGACCTCTAGTAATTAGTAATACATCGGTGAAAACTGCATTCAATTCCATGCAGTAGTTCTTGCGTGATGCGCGTACAAACATACAGACAAACAGACAAAATTTGTTTTGGCTTCTGTTGCTCTAATAAAAACTCCCATATTATTTTTTCCTAAATAATTTAATGTACAGACATTAGCTTATTACATTTTTTTTATATAAGTATAGAAGTATAGATGTAGGTACCTACCTATAGATAATCAAATGTTATGTTTGTTCCTAGCTGTTCAATAGCTTAATGCATGCAAATACATAATGGGTTATTCAATAATAAATATGAGACCTCGCCACAAGAATACTGTCTAATTTCTAGATAATATAAAACAATTTTTTAACTTTCCGTAAATGATTTGCGAATCTTGATCCTTGGGTTGTCTCAGAATACATGCAACACTCACTTATCTATGGGGTTGTCATAGATAATATAGGCATCGTTTCAAGTCCCATCAAAAACGGTTTCTTACATTCAGGATTCTGCGTGGCCCAAAAGCGCGTTCCAACCCAAGAGTCTGACGATTCTGTCCCAACTCGACTTTCTACAAACTACCAGAACGATTTGCGGATTTTTGTTTGAATGCTCGTGAGCGAAATGCGCAGTCTAGAGGACACGTTTTTCGGACAGATTTATTTATTTTATAGACAAATAAAGAATTTATATGTATCTAACCCTACATAGTGGTTGAATATTTGTCTATTTGTGTTTGTGGTTATTTGGTGATAGTTTAATCATGTTATGAGATAATTGTAACTTGGCATAATTAAATTGAAAAGTCAATTTTATTTCTAGTTATCAAAAGTTGAGTGACAAGATCTAATGGTCCTTCTTATTGTGGTGAGTTATGCATGTATGCTTTAGTCTATTTAATGATTAAAGAAGAGTGAATCGACTATTTTTTTCGGAAGCACGTAACATTCGCTTGATTTCAAAGTGCCTCCATGCTTCTCTTAATAAAACTATATATAAGGTGACATAAAAATTCAAATTCTACTCAGCTGTTCAGTGAAGTCAAGATTTGTCAGATGGGCTATGGACAATTATTACCGACATACAGTAGTGGCGATTTCCAATCTGTTGGAACAAGGTTATGGAGTAAAGTTATGCAACGCAATAGACAGCTTCAGTATAAATGTGTGGTATGCATATTTGAGCTGCCGAAAAATACAAAATAATACCTACAACAACAAACTACAACGGCACAATTTCAAAAGTACCAGCACCAATTGAATTATTATTATTTTTCAGTTCGTCAACTAATAAAGTCGGTCCAATTTTTTTGTAAAAAATATTCAATTCAAACTTTTGCTTGTAACATTACTCACGATATTTGTTGAACGTTCTCTAATACAAAGAATGTACTAAGTAGTTATTATAAAACATCGTGGCGCAGATATACATATTTCAGACTTTACTGCTGTAACTCGAAAACCCTATCTCTTTCAAAAATATTTAATCAATTTAAATATTGCTATCTGCATATAATTTCTTCTTTAATTTGGCCGTCTCATATTTTCATATATCGAAAAAAATTGCCCCTTCGACATAGTGGAAATACACATATCACATATTTCAGACTTTACCATTGATGTAACTCGAAAACCTTTTCTAATTTTCCAATCTCGAATTTTCGATTCTCGGAAAAAATTGCATCTTCATATCACACATATTTCAAACTACAACGCGGAAACCTATGATTATTTTAAAAAATGTTCATTTTAAACGTTTTCGGATTTGGAATTTTCTTTGATTCGGCCGTCTCGGATTTTATTTTTTTTCGAAAGATTACCACCCTCTTTGGGTTCAGCTTTTGAGGGAAAGGGCATGGCCTATATTGATTTTTTTTAAGGGACCAATTTTCGATACTCCTTTTTCAAATAAAAAAAACATCAAAATCGGAGCATTTTTACTATGCGAAAAACTTTAATATCCATAAAAAATGCCAGGTACAGTCGGTAAAAAAACATAACACTACATAATGTGGGAATTATTAGATTTTTGAAGATGAGATGAAGATTCCTACATTACCTATAAGTATATAGGTAAATATATTTTACAAAAAATTGGAACGACATTATTAGTTGGTGCACTGAAAAATACAAGATAATATTAATTCTATCGGTAATCGTACTTTTCAAGTTACGCAGATGCAGTTAGATTGAAAACTTTTGTCACCAATTTCACAAATACCAACACCAATAGACTTAATATTATCTTGTATTTTTCAGAGCACCAACTGATAACGCCTGTCCAATTTTTTGTAAGAAATATTTGTATCACACTTTTGAGTGTAATATAAGTAACGGAAATCGTTGAACGTTCTCTTATACCGTTACCCTTGTATACTTTCCTTGTATTTGTTATTATTCAGAAATATAAAAATGTTGTCGAGGAAATACGCATATTTTAGACTTTACCACTGCTAAAACTCGAGAACCGTAAGTTTGGAAGAATTGTTCAATAAAAATGTTGCTACAAATAATCTGGTCCATAAATTGCCACAGCGAAAATACACATATTTAAAATTTTAACATCGCTGAAACTCGAAAGCCGTAGCTCTTTTTAAAATATGTTCAATTTAAAGGTTTCCGTATATTTTCTTATATTTATTTCTGCCGTCTCGGATTTTGGATTTTAGAGAAAATTTTCCTCGTCAACATCTTCGGAGCCGGTTTTCGAAAGCAAGGAGATTTCGGATTTGAGTTTTCTTGAATATGGGACCATTTCTCAAGGCTCCTCTAACAAATATATCTATCATAAATCATCAAAATCCAAGTAGTTTAAAATAAACAGTGCGCGCACAAACCAAAAAAAAAACAGACAGTTGAAATGTATACCTCCTCCGTTTGGGCTCGTCTGTCAAAATAGTTCTTAGTTCATAAAATAGACATATTTTTTTCAGAGTAGAGTATACGAAATTTGTTGGATCAACAGTGATAAAACTTGAGAGAGCCAGTTATTCTCTACTCAAATTACCGACTTGAGAAATAGGTGGTTCGACCATTGAGCCGTTACGAAGACAGGAGAACTGTGCGGAAAATTTAATGGGTGCCGAAACGTTATCGGAACAAAAGGCACATTGTTCCCGTGTGCGGTCGAACTGCCCTCACTGTCGCTGTCGATAACTGCTAACGAGGACATCCCGATCCACCGTTATCCTGGAGCCAAGTAAGGAGTGCCGGAATGTCATTGTTGGCTTTTGACTGATAAAGATATTCTTTACGATGCGGTTCAAGGTGAGCTTTGTTCCAGGAGGTGCTCGTTAGTCACGAGCTCTAATTACATTGCGGTTGTACTCGCTGAGCGTATTCCTTATTTTCTAGGGTCCTTATGACACACGTGTAACACACCCACGAGATTTGTGCCAAGGATATCTTTTTGCATTCTGGGATTAGTTCACTTGCAAGGGACTGGGAGATTATACTTCTTAATCTACCAAAATGTGGATGCGCAATTTTCTTCTTCTGGGTTTATTAGCGGTCTGATTAAGATATGAGTATTTCATCATTACGTACAACACTACTACATAATTTCTGCATTGACATTTCTATTGAGTGAAAGTGTTCCAAAAAGATGTTCTTCAAAAAAAACTTTGTTATCGTACATCTGAAGATACTACAAAGGGAAGATGCAGCTATGATGTCAGGTACATTTAGTGACAAAAATATCACTGGAACAATACATAAGCAATTATATAACATACACAAATTTATAAAGTCGAAAAATGATTGACAAATACCTACCACTTAAAAGTAGCCATCTGCTGAGATAAATTCCAATTATTCTCTCCATTTGAAAAAGGGACTAGATAACAATTAGACTTGCGATGGACAGCAACTTAATGTTCTAGGTATTGTAGGTAAATGTCAACAATAATATGGAGTTGAATTGCTTATCTTGATCAAAATATACCTATAGTTTATTAATTAGATTTTCTTTTTTCTGCTCCATTTTTTCAAAGCTTCGATTTTCTATATTTCCATATCTTAGATAAAAATTTTTTCACTTCACTCTTTATCACCACCATATCCATAGACAATGTAGGTTTATCAGTTGCGTATATCTGATTATACATAATGATAGCTCCTTTAGCAAATATTCGAGTCATAAATAAGTTTTATTGCATTTTTATTACGCAAACCACTCCAATTCTATCTTAATTTGAATAAAATACTGAAATATATCATAGCTGAAAGTGTCATGAAAGGTTTTATTACCAAAGGCAGCTTTCATATCTACAGAAAAGATTCCGCCAAATGCTTTTGTTTTAGTTGGTAGATATGTATAGACTTAGATGGGACTGTATGGTACTTACAAAGACCGAATTCAGATACTGACCGAAATGTTTACCCAGAAAGCGACGTGGACAAAATACCCAAGTCGTGTTCTGGGTATTTTTATTCGGTATCTGTTCGGAATAAAATACCCAGATCGTGTTGTGAACAAACATAGCTTCTAAATAACCGATGTGATCTTCCACTTCGGTTTAAACGCCAATGCAAAATACCCACAACGCAATTTTGGCCTATCCACTTGCCCACAACCTGTTGTAGGTGTTTAGCTATTGTGCAAACGCCAAAGAAATCTATTTTTACCAAATAATACTGAACTAACGTAAAGAATATGAATCTAAGAAATGCAACTCTAATTAGATAAACTAATGAATTAAATCAATTATTTATTAATGTGCACAAATTTTCCCTAAATGTACGAACACACTGAGTGAATCTATTTAGTAACCGGACTAGAACTGAAACGGTGCGACAGTATACCTACCTATGCACCAAATTTATGTATTAGATTAGGTAATAATAATATTTTAAAGAGCAAAAAAGGAATATGAATCATGGATATCGTATTATTTTTTTCAGACAAAATGCGAGTAGAATCTCCAAAATGCTTGAAGCAACTAAACGGCAACTAAAAATTATTCTTTTAGTCAAGGTTATTATTCAAAATCTCCAGAAACAAAATCAACCTGCCCAAAGTCTGTATTTATATCATTTTGGCATATCGATGTAATTTCTAATACCTAAAATAAGATAACTCAGTATCTTATCACAGAAAGTATTTACAGTTGTAGCTTTAAAATAACTGTCTTGAAAGAAGATTTCCCTTTTCCCTGGATTTCAAATCTTTATTTTCTATTTGCACAATTATAATTTCTATTTATTATAAGTTTATCTAGAAGTCACTGAAAGTCTTCCCTTTTATAATTGGAGAAATTTACTCTACGTTGTTTTATAATTAGAACAGCAATTTATGATGACAGCAGAGCGGATTGTTGTAATCTTGAATTATAATTTATAGCCACTGTGTTATTATCAGAAACGGAAACAAGAGTCATGCTATAAGGAAATGAAACCAATTTGTATGGATATGAGAATAAAATTTTAAATTACAAAGAATACACAATGTCAAGTATATATTTAAGAAATAGAAACACAGGCAATCATATATAAAAAAAAAACTTGTAGAATAATAATCTACGTGCATGAGGAAAAAATCCTCGTTCAGTCCCATCAGATCACTCAACCATCTTAAAATCATTTGCAATTAAAAGAAACTCTCTGTTCTTTAGAGTTAAAATATAACTTTTTATTTCAGAAACTACTTTAGATAACAATTGAATGTAAAAAATCACTATCCAGGGTTCTTATTCGATGGGAAGACATTAGCAGGAAACTCCTTTAATATTCGTCCGAATTCTCATTCCTTATCTTCATAGATAGCAAAGTTTAAGAAAATAAGAAATATAATGGTACAGTTTAATATCTAGGATAATTGGGCCTACATTATAAGCACTTCCATAGTTGCTGACATAGTTATTATTTGCAGCAAAGATAGAGTGTTGTTGTGCTCATAATTTTTTGAACCTGGGTTCAGACGACTCAAGTAAGTGATGCTATTCCTCCCATCAATTCATTATTATAATTAGTTTTATATGAATGAATATTAGTGCATGTTTTTTTCTTGATTCCTTCAATGGGTTTTTCAAAGTTTTGTATTGGGTAAAATAACGGAAAAATAGTTTACTTTTCTTATGCCCATCTTGTCAAAAAATCACATCAATATGAATAGGCTATTTATTTATTTGAATCTAATAGTAATTATGATTACGTATGTGTTAAAGTAGAATGAAATTTATATATTTATATATATATATATATATATTTATATATATATATATATATATATATATATATATATATATATATATAATTAAAGAAATCTATTAGTTCATTGATGAATGAGATATAAAATATAAAAATAAGGATGAAGCTCTACACCTTTATGCTTTTATTTAGTCGGATACAACCCACTAGAAGCGGATCATGTGATTTCAAGCTTGTTAGCTTTCATCAGCGCCACATAAGTGGAAGCTGTATCCAACTAAACAAAAGCAACTGGAAGTAGTCAAAAACTTTGAGACATTATCTACCAGTGGGACACAATTCGCGCCACCTAGGTATTGAGAGCACAATTACGTTTAACGTAAGTACTTCCAGTTGCTTTTGTTTAGTTGGATACAGCTTCCACTTATGTGGCGCTGATGAAAGCTAACAAGCTTGAAATCACGTGATCCGCTTCTAGTGGGTGGTTGTATCCGACTAAATAAAAGCATAAAGGTGTAGAGCTTCATCCTTATTTTTATATATATATATATATATATATATATATATATATCAATCAATCAATCAATTTATTAACATATATATATATATATATATATATATATATATATATATATATATATATATATATATATAAAATTACAATTTCTTTTCCTAGTATTAATAAGGTTAATAAATACAGGCTTCCCAAAAAAGGTTTCCCTTGAGCACGGGCGTAAACATTTACATTATTTTAAATTACTATACATAAGATTAAAGAAGAAGAAGAAGATTAAGAATAAAAATTAGAAATAGTACCCAAAAAAAATAATTAACATATAAATACGCATGTACACATACATAACACATAAACGTCTAAATTTAAGCACTTATGTCTGAAAACGTACATACCTATAGGAAAGTTATATTGACTATATGTATTTCATTTCAAGTTTCTCCTATCAATTGCACGATGTATTCCATCTCTTGGGTACGTACATAGCCAGTGTTCAAGTCTTTTTCTTAAAAAGTCGAGCGAATTAATTCTTCGTAAATCATCAGGTATATCAGCATATAAGACGGGGCAGAGGTAACCGAATGATCTTGGGCATTTTTGTGTATGTACTCTCGGAATAGATGTTGTTTTATCTTTAAAGCGTGTTTCATGTCTATGTTGTATGCGCTCGTATTTGTGTTTGTTTTTATGATGGTGGAGAACTAGAGATAGGAAGTACAGTTGTCGGGCATCTAGAGCTTTTGCTTCCGTAAATAACCTTGTAGTTGGGTATCTATATTTTTTAATGTGTATGATTTTCAAAATCCATTTTTGGGGTGTCTCTAAAGGTTTTAAATAGACGTCTGCGATGCCGCCTCACGTCTTTATCCCTTATGTTATGTGTGTCTGAATTATCGTGTTATATAAAATTGTCATATATTTCACACCAAGTATTTTTTTGTAGATTTTGAACTTGTAGGCCATGCTCTTTATTTTTTTTTTGATATATAATCTGAATGGCAGTTCCATCTTAGGTGGCAGTCTATTATAATTCCTAAATATTTAATGTGAGAGACTGAAGGGATTTTTATGAGGCCTTTATTAAATTCCAGTTGATTGTATGTAACTCGTAAATGGTAGAAAAAAGGTTTTTTGAAAATTAATAGTGAGTAGGCGGTTTGGAAAGAAGTTCATGACGTTTGTGAAGTCTTCTTCAACTTTATTTTTTAGGGTTTGCCAGGAAGAGTCTTCATAGAAAATCGCAGTATCATCAGCAAAACTCATGATGCTGCCTTGTGTTGTTTCAAATAATTCATTTATATATACATTTAATAGAATAGGCCCCAACACAGTACCTTGTGGTACACCGTATACCAGAACTCTTTCTGAACTTATAATGCCATCAATATTGACTATTTGCTTTCTATCACTAAGATAGCTTTCCATTAGTTTTAGTGACTTTCCCCGGAAACCAACAGTTTCGAGTGTTTGAAGAAGTTCTTGATGGCTGAATGTGTGGAATGCTTTGGTCAAGTCGACAAAGATGCATAGACATGGTTTACTTTTGTCCATGGAGTTATATATTTTTCCAATCAGGTCCAACATTGCATCTTCAGTTGATTTTGTCTCCTTGAAACCGAACTGTTTGTCAGACATAATGTTATGTTTCGTAAAGAAGCTATCGAATCTTGTCTTCAAAAACCTTTCAAATACTTTTGCAACGCTGCTTATTAAAGAAATTGGCCTATAGTTTATTACATGTTTCTTGTTTCCTGCTTTATATATAGGTTTGATTGATGCGTTTTTTAAAATACTTGGAAATGTGCTAATATCGATCATCTTATTTATTATATAGGTTAGAGGAACTGAATTGAGATCTGAATGTTCCTTCAACATCTCAGACTTTATGTTATCAAGTCCGGGAGCTTTTCCAGTTTTGAGCGATTGGATAATTTTTTGTATTTCATCAACGGTTGCGGGTTTTATGAATATTGAGTTAGATATTCGAGTTGGTTGGGCCTTCTTTGATGAATCTAGGGTAATTTTTTCTGCGAGTTTTTTCCGACTGTAGCATAGTACTCAGCAAAATGTTCCACGATATACTTTTTGTCTGTTAGATGAACACTGTCTTCTGTTGTGATAGATTTCAATTCATTATAGGTTTGTTTACCATTGATGATTTTCAGACTTTTCCATAGACCATTTGTATTATTAATATTTTGATTAATTTTTCTTTCAAAAAATTAAATCTTTGATGTTTGTATTAATTGATTCAGTTTGTTTCTGTATTTCTTGAATTTTAACCTAATGATTTCATTATGAGGCTCAGCTTGTAATTTTCTATATAGGTCATTTTTTATGTTAATTGACTTAACCAGCCCTTCCGTAATCCATTCTTTCCGTTTGATGTTTTTTCTTTTTATTTTAATTTTACTGGTGGCCTAATTACTTTTTTGTTTTAGAGTCTGGATGAAATTATTTGTCATTATATCAACGTTTTCCTCTAGGTATATGTTATTCCATGTTTCATTTTTCTGTTCATCCCTTAGCTTTGTTTTGTTGATGTAAAATTTATATTTTCCCTTTCACCAAAACATTTGATTTGCAGAAATACGGGAAAGTGGTCGTTGATACAAGATTTAACTAAAAATGATTTGAGCCAATCATGAGGAAATTTCGTCTTCACAAATATATGGTCAAGACAAGACCCTGATTTGCCTACGATCCTAGTATAATTGTTTATAGTTGGAATATAGCCCCATTCACACAGAATATTGAGGTATTCCTCGGTTATGTCACTGGTATCCAGAATGTTGATGTTTATGTCTCCTATTGTTATTTTGAAATCGGATTTATTGTTTTCTCTTGTTTCTACTCATTCTCGTATTCATATAGGGTCACTTTAAGTTAATTTAAATTTTTGACGATGCTACGGATGTTTGTGTGGAATATTCGAAGGTTTTTTATATGTTGGTTTTTTGTTAGTAAGTTATATTCGAATGCATTTTGTACTGTCTCAGTTTCAATTTTTGTTAATTTGAAATTATCAATATATGGATCCATGATTAATAATTATATTTTGTACATTAATTACGGATAGAGAACAGTAGGAAAGAACAGGCTTACAAAAAGTGTTTGTGTGTGATAGAGGTTACTAAAATTTAAAGTATGATAATTTATTTTGATTAGCTTATTTGGCGGTTTTCTGGGCATTTCTTGTTTGAATTTCTTTTGCTGAGTTTTTCCTTTCTCTGGTCTCCGGTCTTCTTTGAATTGAACTGCGCTAATAGTTTTTGGGATATCAGCTATTATATATATATATATATATATATATATATATATATATATATATATATATATATATATATATATATAATTAATTAAATAAATGAGGAGCTATCCGTACCAGATGACCATATTAGAATATGAATAATTTACCAGCTAGGCGTGAAATTATTATTTATATATATATCTATATATATATATATATATATATATATATATATATATATATATATATATATATATATATATATGTATATATATATATATATTGATTTTGAATTCTTGACTGGTTCCATATTAAATAAAAAGATGTTCTTGGGGATGCAGTCATGTATTAAATAAAATGCTTTGATTAAAGCCGAGCTTTCGAGAATGTTTATTCTCTTCTTTAGGGCAAAAGTCGTAAACTTGCAATAAATTAGCTGGAAAGATTTCATAGCCATCAATCACAAATGATTTGTAAGGTCTTTTCTATGAAGTTGCCTACACTGCTTTTTTGTAGAGATGTCTTGTTGCTTCGACTAGGTTAGGAGTCATAAGCTTTCTTCAAATCGATGAAGGCTAAATGAACTGGCCTATTTTAAGCTATTTTTATCAATAACTGTAGGGTGTATATACATATGATCAAGACAGAATTTTCCTGTTATGAACCCAATTTGGTCGTCCCCCATTTTACCTTGGATATTCTCTTCCAGTCTTCCTTTAATGATTTTGCCGTACATCCTGCCTCTAAACGAAATGACACATACCCCTATAGTTCTCACATTTTTTCCTATCTCTTTTCTTAAGAATGGATCTAAGGTGGACAGAAGTCCACTCTCTTGGTAGTTCGTCTCCATTTATCGCCCTTTCAAGTATGTGCCTTAATATTCGTAGTATTGTGGGACCATATATAACTAATTCTTTTAACCAAAAAATTTCTCAGAAATATAAAACTAATTACAAAATTTTGATAGATTTCAGTTTCACGTACACTGCAGGTAATCTTAAGACCTATACTTGACCCAGCACGTTCCGCTTCGAATTCTTTAATTTTTAATAAACGCGCACCTCGCGGATCACATCCTTCTTCTTTCCAGAAGACTCGACAACTCCATCCAGTTCTCGTGCGGATTCATCTTTTTCAAGCTTCCTCTTTGAAACCGACTCCTCTTGCGTGAAGTATCACACTCCGAAGGATACAAACGATGCACAGGCCGTAACAGCTTACCTCGTGAAGTTTTTACACGCACTTATCTCGTGCGACAGTCTTTGTCTGGAATGATCTCTATTACACGAACCAAAGGCCATTCTAAATGTTTTGTAGAATCATATCTTATTAGAACGATTTGGTCTAATTTAACGGACTCACTCTGTTTGTTGTCGAATAGAAGTTTAAGCTGTCCAAGATATTCTACCCGAAATTTTTGAGGTATATGTTCTCGGAGTCTCTGTCTATGACAATAAATTCGTTTTTTCGAGTCAGTCAATATCCGGTACACTCGCGTCAGCTTTTTCGCTTAAAAACATAGTAGGTGTAAACGGCTATAAGTCTAACGGATCTGTCGAAATATAGGTCAGAGGTCTATTATTAACGACGGATTCACACATCACAAATCATAGTCATTAGATTTTGCAAAACCCCTTTATCGAAAATTTTGCGCAACTGGGTTGTTACTAATTCGATAATTCTTTCAAAGAAACCTCCCCATCACGACGTCGTCGTGTGGTTGAACTTCCAAGTAATTCGCTGCACCGACCGAAGATCGTGCCATTATCACAGTATATCACCTTTGGCCTACCATGCATTGCGATAAATCAACGTAACACTTGCAGGAAACCGTTTGTAGATAACGACGAAGTCAGTTCAAGGTGTACACATCGATAAACTGCATACGTAAATAAACGCACCCTGCCTTCTCTCCTGATTTCAAAAATAGGGGTAATTGCATCACGAACTCTATCTGCTGGTACCGGTGGTGGTTCGACTACAAAAGGTTAAGCTCAAATACCGTCTGAGCTATGCTGAGTAGCTTTCTTTTCGTCACCACTAGATCTTCTAGTTCAGTCTTTATCAGGTCAGAATTCAATGTTAACACATCCTTACCAGGGAACCATCTTAGTCCCCACTGCCACGCTTTCTTCTTCACTATATTTTCCAGAATACTCCCAACGTCTGAGTACCATTTGTCCTTCCGCCATTACTTCCACTGATTCTTTGATTCAGTTTGTTCAGAGTCTTTTTATCTGGCACACTAGCAAAACAGCTATCGACAAAAAGCTCGTAGAGAATCTCTCAATGATTTCCTAGATTATGCACAGCTATTTATTGAGCACCTTGTGTAACATTCTAAAAGATGATGCTCTACCGTTGCTTCGAGCAAGAAACTGATACAATTTAATCCGAAAACGACTCTGTTGTGTTGGTCCAGGGGATCTGTTGTTCTTCAGGTTTTTGGCAATTTTTATGATTTCTTTCAGCTCTACTTTAATTATTTGTATTTGATTTTGTTGGCTCTCGCTCACTACTCTGGTTGTAATGAAGGTAGGTCGATCTTTGGTAAATAGCTATTCCAATCAAATAATAGATTAATAATAGGTATTGAGCTAGATACAGTAGTTATTTACATCTCATCAGGTCAAAACTTTGAGAATATCACTTATTATATCCAAATTACATGTTCTACAATATACAGAAGATGCATTCACACGAAATTCCACTTATATTGTCTGGAGACTTCAATATAAACTTCACAGATGAGAAATCCGAGTCTATAAAAAATATTTTGGAGAAATTCAATTTAAAAATGGTCATAGGCCACAACTAATTTTGGGCCTATCAATGATGCACTTTTCTTTCGATTTATAGATAAAAAAGAAATATAAATATATGCATGTTATTTCATTCAACACAAACCAATAATTTATATGATTCAATATGACCGATGAACGTATTAAATCATCTTCACAAAAGAAGGAGGTAGGTACACAATTATTCAACTGTATGATTGTTTGTTTTTTTGTATGTAACTTCTCTAAAAATCTAAGCGTTTTGTAGTTAGGATTCTGAGAAGGTCGAAAAGGTATTTCACCCATTTCAGAAGCTGCTACTAATAATTCAGAATATATATTTTATAATAAAGCTTTTTATCAATATATACGCTATTAATGTGAGCTAATTGCATTCCCATTATTATTCGCTTTTCGGAGATAGTGTACTTTTATACAATTGAGAAAAATGCATTATTTTATACTCAAGTAAGGCATTGATTCTACTTTATCATATAACCTCTATGATTGAGTAATAAAGCTGCCCGTTTCAAATACGCAGGGTTGTAGGTTCGAAACTAACTACCTATATTGATTTAAATAAATCACCTATCTTTCTTATATTAGAATTAATAAAAAATAATAATACTCGAATTTTCACACGATGTCTTAATATATATTTGCATTTTATTTCGTTATTTACCATGGTCACTCAAAAACACAAAACTTAAAAAATAGGATTGACTTCATTAGATGCACAAAAAATAATAAAATAACAATACATAATTTAAGAATCATAAAAAAATTCGTTGGTGTCAACAGTCTTCTATAGCTATATATTGGTACCATTTTCAAATTTTGTATGATTCTTTCCTAATTTATTGTTAGTTTATTCTTTTTAGTGCATCATCTAATGATGGCGGGCTATTTTTAGACCGACTTCACAAAAAGGAGAAGGTATACAATTCGGCTGTAAGATTGCTTTCTTTTTATTATTTTTATGGCTGTTCGCGTGTTTTGCAAACGTACTCCGTTTAGACGATTTTTGTTTCATTTGAAAGAAGAGAGTTGAGAAATGGTCCCATATTGAGATAGATCGAATCCAAAATCTCCTTCCCCCCAAAAACCGCCCACGAAAGGGGTAGAATGGCAATTTTTCTCGAAAATTGAACATCTGAGACAACAGAATTAATGATAATTCTATATAAAGAAATGTTTAAATTAAACATTTTTTCAAAAGAGTTACGGTTTCCGAGTTTCGCATTGGTAAAGTTTGAAATATGTGATATGCATATTTCCGCTATGTGGAAGAGCAATTTTTTTTCGAAAATTGAAAGTATAACACGGTCAAATTAAAGAAAAGATTATATGTAGCAACCTTTAAATTGAGTTACGGTTTTCGAGTTACAGCAGTAAAGTCTGAAATATGTATATTTGCGACGCGATTTTTTGAGATCTCTGAATAATAAATAACAAGTACAGGTAAGCCTACCCATAACTTTTTGGGTATTAGTGAACGTTCAATAATTTTCATGACTAATGTTACACTCAAAAATGTGGAATAAAATTTTTTTCCAAAGAATTGGACCGACTTTATCAGTTGTTGCACTGAAAAATACAAAATAATATTAATTCTATTGGTGCTGGTAATTCTGAAGTTGTGCCGTTGTAGTTTGTTGTTGTAGGCACCAACTCCAAACGAAGGGCATACAGTTCGCACTCTAAGCATTACCTTTCACAAACACTGTTTTGATTCACACCATCAAAATATTGACAAAGTCACTCAAATATTAATCTGATCTGACAACTTTTGTTTGCCATCGCGCATCGGAATTTTGGAATCGGGATTGACTTAGGTACCATTTCCATAACAATCCTGACGATATCGCCCAAAATTCTGCAGCGCAGGGATGAATTCGCAATTGCTGATATTTAAAATAAAATTGGTACGTATTTTATAGTACCTATTCCGTTATTAACATATTAAAGACAAAGGCTATATCCCTGAATTTTTAACTATATTGAAAATAAATTTTTGTCCTTTTATATACGTAACGATACCTAATCATATCCTATCTTTATTTAATTCAAAGCTTTCTCAATCCCAGTAAATTTGATTATTGAATTATTTTTCAGCAGTCCCCCACCCAGAATCGATGATAATGATGATGCACATGAACCTTAAAATGTAACACAAGACAAATTTTCCGTTAGAATTTAATTTAATTTTGTTTTGTGTAGAATTATGTATATCTTATTCGGGTTATTATTTTTTTGGGGTAATTATGTACCTAATGTGATGGTAATTTTGAATTTATTTTATTTTATTTTATTTTATAATTCTGACTTGTTACATTTGGGTTCCTATGATGTTTCTACTACCATAACCTAATAGATTGAAAATTGGATTTACCAATCCCGAAACATGTATCATTTAAGAATTTTTATGATTATAATACTGCGGAGATGACACATTGTTTTATTTAAATTCATCACTACTCCACTTTGAGAATGGACTTCTTCTTGAAATAATATTCTTTATACAATCAAAAATAAATAAATGAAGCTCTTCTATCCAAAGTTTAGTAGTCTTATTGATTCAGTCTTAGAACGCCGGTGCTGAAATATCCACAGTAGGTACTTATATTGTTTTTCACGGTACTCCTATTGTGGTATAACTTCATACGCATTCTTTTATGAAATCTACATAGTCATTTATCATCACTGTGAGAAAGCTACTAGAAGTTTCAAGAGCTCATTTTCAGCTCCCATTATTTTCAATATCTACCACGCAACACGCAAATTTATCCCGGTAGCGCCTGTCTTATTTCGCATTTATGCATTTTTCTGAGTTGATTCACTCACCTTTTCGTGTTATAGGCTTGGCTCACAGATACTTTCGTCAGTCTCACATACTCACAACCCAATATCTGGATATGGATGGGCTCAGTTTCCTACTCGTTGATTTCAGCGAATAAGACTGGGAGTTTTGTCGAATATGTTAAAAATATTTCATGTGTTCCATTCGAGTCTGAGGTATGATCGTCTTGTGGACTTGAGCATCTAGAAATACTGTTAGTGCACGAAAATAAACCTGATAGAGAGATGTTATCAGCAATATAACATCTTGATAACTACATATATATATTTTTATTGCTTTGTATTTTTGGGGGAGTGGTGATTAAACTGTTTTTATGTATAAAACACCCATTATATTTGTATTTTTTCTGGGGTATACAAAGTAGTGGGATATTTCAGGAACATTGAAGAAAACAATACTTACATCAATCAGAGAGAACATGCAAGTCGGTTCTTTTGTACACAAGTGAGCGCTACAAACCGTATGCATGAACAGTGTCAGGGGCAACCTCTGGTATATAAATATGATGAAAGTTATGAAATACTGATATAGAAAATAAATATCAAAATACAATCTTTATTAATAAACATGTACGTACTCCTTTCATTATACCTATTGTTTATAATATGATTTTGATAATTTTTAAACATGTTTTTATATTCTATATATTTATAAAAATCACTTTTTAGTTACATAAAAACGATTCCGTCAAAATCTTTTTTTAAAACAACCGCAATGAGTACCTATACCTCAATCAAAAATTTACCTTAAATTTTTAATTTTTTTTATTTTTAATATCTGGAATACAATCCCGAAGAGGTATACAGGATACCTGTGCACGGGTCCAGTTTACAAACAACCATGGCTCTGGCTCTTAAATGAGCTCAATAAATGCACAGGAGATACAAGATTATAAACAAAATAAACCTAAAGACAAAAGCTTGAGAACAAAAAATTGAGAACAAAACACGCCATCATCATCATCATCATAACCTTTATTCTTAAGTCATATCATGCGAGATTATAGCAACCTTCAAAAGATAATAAGTTAAACTTATTCCGTCGATAATAGAGCAGCGAGATGCTGCCGTTGTCCCCGAGGCCTATGCTCGTCTCCTTGGTCCTCGTTAGGCGCCTCTCACAGCTTCCAGCCATATCATCTTAGTTAGCTTGATTTGGCCTTACGCGTTTGTGCGTTAAATTCACCCTCTCGCTCACAAATTTCCACACCAACACCAACCACCACTAGTACTGCCATCGCTGACAACAATAACAATTTTCTCGGTTTTGTTCTTTCTCTCTCCCGTGTGTTCGTCGCTCTCCTCCCTATCTTTTACTTCTCATAATAATAGCACCCAGCGACTTCACGTAATTGGAGTTAGTTAGCGCAAGTTTATTTTCAGGTCTTTTTCATAAGCAGTGCGAAGAATTAGGTCCCATCGTCTCTCGGTGGGAAAGGGATTTTGCGTCAATCACATCCGCACGACATGAATCTTAAATACGAGTTATTTGCGTGTAGGTATACTGTTTATATACAAAGGAAAAAAAGTGTTTCTTCCAAAAGGTATAACTTAGAAATGAGAGTATTTTAAATTTATAAACATTGGCTCGACCCAAAATTTAGTTTCCAATAATAACTAGTATAGTATATAGGTATAATGAAACAATAATACAAAACAAATATTTTTATTACGAACACAAAATTATTGTGAACAAATATTTTAATATTTGTTCAAGCAGTTGAAAAAGTAGAATTTCTGATAATATATGAACAGAATACCAAATAAATAATTTCCCTGAGGTCCTACCGTAATCTAGTTATTTAACCTAAACGGCTGATGTTATATAATCATCTTGATTATGTAGCAATTGAATTCATATGCCTGCCGTTCATTTCTTTTATAAAAGTGCGAACTAGTGCAATAGGTAAATACGGAAAAATCTGTTAAAAAACAAACATACAGTTGAATTATATACCACAAGGTTTTTTGAAATCGTAGGATACTGAGAATAGAACTTATATTTTAACTTCGGCATTAGAAAAATCATGATCTCAATAAGAGACAATGGATTATCTGAAATGCTTTTCAACCTGGGCTCCAATTTATTAGCATTATTGGATTGGTGATTATGTAAATTACTTCCTTGTATAGCACCCTTTCGAAAGTGTGAATTCTTGATAAGAATGTATGAATCAAGATACTGCGGCAGTTTTTATAAGATGGTTATTTAAATTCAAAAAACGCAGGGATATATATTTTAAATCACGATCGTTCTTCTACAAATACCTCCACGAGTGATGCCGTTACAATGTTTGTTTTTTATAGTCCATACATAATCCATAGATTAGAATTCCCGGCACAAGAGTGGTCGAGAGCCGTCCTTGAATTTATTGTAGGTATACAATACTTGGGTGGAGATTCCTGTGTGCCCTTCTGGCCTTCTCGGAAATAGGACTGTGAGGCTTATCCTGATTTGGAGACCCTACGTGCTGGACGGACGATTGGGGAATATGGGGATTATTTTTTGCTCAGGTTTTTTGTCTGTTATATCGATCAGATTTCGTTTTTTATCATGAAAATAGTTCTCGATCAATTTCACGATTAATTAGGGACTAATGGAAAGAAGATGATTGTGAAATATATCAACCATGTGGTGAACTAGAGAAAAAAACACCAACTAAAATTTTCTACAAATTCATGATGCAATAATACGTTGGATAAACTTATTTGAGAGAAATATATTTGATACAGTTAATAAATACTATTTCATTTTACTAAAAAATACAACCAATTTAATTTTGTCTTGCACGTAGGTACATCTTCCTGAGAGCGCTGTATTTCGATACTAGGGACAAAATGGTTTACCTGTATAATTATTTGATTTTCGACTGATAGCTTACATCTTATGATTTAGTTAAAATCTGTTATTTTGAAACCACAAACATACACTTTATACAATTTTCTTTATTTGCATTTTTTCAGAAATAGAAACAGCTTAAGTTATTACTCATAACATTATTATATTAGTAAAAAATTATAAATTGTTCTATATATTTTTTTAAAATTTCATTCGTATAACAAACAAAAGTGAGTATCTGCTCAATTGTTGAGTTTGAATTCGACATATTCTCGGGTGCACCTTCCACTGAATCTCGTTTTGTATCTACCGTCATTATCCACATGTTTGTAAAACACGAAACTGACTGACTGACTTTGGGTTTTGAGAACTCCACTCTCAAAGGGCTGGAATAAAGATTATTGAAATGTTCAAGGAACACCCTCAGGACGGTGTTGGGTAAAAGGCTGTTGAAGCGAATGTTAAAAGGAAATGTGTTAACACAAAAAATGGTATAATGTTTCTATAAGCTGATTAAAATTCGGTTAGTTTTTGTCGATACAATGGCGTGTGTAGGTACTTTTACGCTGGATATACGGTTGAATTATATCTAAACAGAAAGCTATTTTCATAATGAATTTCCATTTCTGTAAATTCCATATTTTATTTGAATTGAATGTCATGCAAAAATGTTCGATTGATATTTGATAAAATGATAGAAACTGATGTAGAAAAAATATTCCAATTCGTGCAAGGACTACCAATCGTGCTGATGGCAGGCAGTAGATACAAATTTTCCCTCCCGCTCGTCTGTCGAAATTCGAGGATTTCAAATCGTCGTTTTTCTTTACGTTGGTACGCAATTCCAAGATCGCTACTCCATATGAAAATATACATATCAATTTTTCCATTTTTCTTGACGAATCTAGATGGGTGGTGGTAGAAGATTCGGTGGGTGTTAAATCGAGTTGGAGTTCTCATGAGATTTTTCGCTCTCTGGAAACATGCAGAGTAATGTTGTCACAACAGATAGTATGCTGTAGAGGGTGGGCAAATTTGATCCAGCTGCTAACATTGAAAAAATACAGGTATAACTACACCAATTTACCTAATGAATTTAATTATAAAATTGGATTTGAATTTGGTTTATTTGAATCAGCAATGTGATTACGCAACATCTACGGTCTATTTAATGTTTTTTATTGAACTTTTATTTGATATTGCCGTATTCAACATTCTATTTTCACAAAAGCAATTTTATCTTTAAAAGAACTTCTGAAAATGTTCAAATTCATTTAGTATATTATATCGCATCTTAATAAAATCGCTTTTAAGAGAAATACTATATCGTAACGTTGCTTTATGAGAAGAAGGCGATAAACAATTAAAGTCATACTTTTGAATTTTTATTTTTGACTGAATCTAGGGTTCACATGACTCGTCCTTACAATATAAATATTGATTTTTAGGCACTTATCTACCTTCCTAAAGTTATGAGTTTGGGGATGTCATCTGAGGATATTATGCAAGAAATATTCTTTATATTCGATTTATTTTATCAGGTAATATTAAAGTCAGCTTAACTTTCCCGATATTAGTGATATAATAAATAAAAATATATGTAGGTAAATGAGAGCTTTCCTACTAGTATAGGTACACAAATTATTAAGAGCAATTGTTGAAAAACATTTATATACTAAAATGAAACTATAACTCCAGTTATAATATATATTATAATATGAGCTAACGAAACGAAATGGTGATTCGTAGTTAATATCCCCGATATGGACGCTAAAAATGCAAATATACTTTTGATACGTCCCTATGGCGTAATACCGTGATCACAACAACACATGAATTAACTGAAACTGAAATATTGTGCTGGTCACTTCCTAGCATTTGTAGATATTCATCGTCTTCATATAACGAGAAAGAGTCGTTGATAATTCTATTACTGTTTGCTGCTAAACGTTTTCAATCTAACTACAAATGCACAACTTCAAAATTACCGGTACTAATGGAATCTATATATTTATTAATACGTGATTGTAGACGATTTTTAAGGCATAAAACGGGCACAGAAGAGTATGAGATTTGGCATAGTGAAAGTTTATATGGTAAAGTAGTGCACACATTAAAAATTTTAATGTATAATATAATATGCGTTCATATTTTAAATTCAATTAAATGAAAAAAATTATGCTGTATTCGTGAATGTCAACCCTGGTCTGAGTTTAATGCGTTTTTAAATATTTGTCTTACATTCTATAAGAATCTATCACTTGCGGCATTTGGCTAAGATTAAAGTGTATTTATATAAAAAAGTGTGTAAGATATCATTTAAACTATGTTTCATTTGAAATCTTAGTTTCCGTAATTTCATTAATTTTAAGAAATACACATTGATGAAGTTGAAAAATTTTAAATGGTCGTTATGCCGGATCAACTGAAACTGTATGGCGCATCTATGATTTACCAATGCATTTTCAATCGCATGTCACTGTCAGACATTCATTTAACGCATAGACAAAATGTTTACTTTCGAGAAGGGCAATCAATTCAAAATCTAGGAAAAAAATTATTAGCATTCTTTGAATTGAATGGATCAGATCAATCAGCGCATTAATAAATACGAGTAGGTATATTGAATTTGTTTTTGCATTATATGTGGGTAGATTCACGAAAAAAGTATAAGAAAAAGCGTGGGGGTGATAAAATCATTACACGCATGTATGTAGTATCACCAAAAGATATCGAGCTAGCTATCGTTTTCTTTTCAATTCTTACAACATTAAATTTTAAATTTCATATGTATCGTACGGAATTAGGCATAAGACACAGGCTAATGCAACTGAAATAGTATAATAAAATTCCAAAAAATTATAGGCAATTATTATATCTTTGACAAGAAAAAATCAATAACGTTTATATTTAAAAATATTTTTTACAAAAAATTGGACCGACGTTATTAGTTGGTGCACTGAAAAGTATAAAATAATATTAATTCTATTGGTGCTGTTACTTTTGAAGTTGTGCAGTTGCAGGTAGATTGATAACTTTTGGCACCAACTTCACAAGTACCACCACCAATAGAATTAATATTAATTTATACTTTTCAGTGCACCAACTAATAACGTCGGTCCAATTTTTTGTAAAAAATATTTATTTCACACTTTTGAGTGTAACATTAGTCCCGAAAATCGTTGAACGTTCACTATACCATATCAATGAAGATAGTACTTATCCTATTACCCACGTATATTCCTTGCTTGTAGTTGTTATTATAGAGATCTCAGAACATCGCTGCGGAAATACGCTTGAATATTCTAGTTGTTACCATTTTAACACCGATTTAACTCGAAAACCGTAACTCTAAGGAAAAAATGTTCATTATAAATGTTGCTACAAATAATTATATCTTTCATGTAGTATCGAAAAATTTTCAATTTTCGAAAGAAATTGTCCTCTCCACATTGCAAAAATACATATTTAACATGCGTCTATCTCGAAAACCGTAACACTTTTGAAAAAATGTTCAATTTAAACGTTTCCGGATATTGTCCTATCTTTAATTATACCAACTCAGATTTTCGATATTCGAGAAAATTCTCCCCCACCACCCCTTCGGGGACGGTTTTCGGAGGGAAGGAGATTTCGGATTTGCGTTTTTATGAATATGGGACCATTTCTCAATCCCCTTCTTTCAAATGAGTCCAAAATCATCAGAATCGGAGCTCGTTTACTATATAAAAGGCGCGCACGAACCAAAAAAAAAAAAATCCCGATGGCCTGTAGTCAGCGGAAAGGTAAATTTTTCAAAATTCATTGAATTGAAATTTTAACAACCTTTTCATTGGTATACCTACATGTTACTAAATAAAATTGTCATAGCCTTGCGGTTAGAGGTTTTTGTTTTGGCTGTTGAATATAAAGCAGACAGGGTTCGAGTCCACTTCAAGGCAGACTTTTTTTTCGTCTATTTCTTTTCAATAAATATACTATATATTTTTTTAATCTGGGTCTATATTAAGATCTCCAGAAAATGTACAATTACATCAAATTTATATTGAGTGTTCATGTTTTATCAATATTTGTTATTTCTCTTTATTATTTTTTATTTTTTTACCTGTGTATTTTTTGAAAAAATACTTTGAACAAAAGTTGTAGGTACTGATTATATCTATAACATAAAATTATTTTTAATAATATTTACACTACGGCTATTTTTTGATAATTTTTTTAAATGTTTGAATGGTCGCCATTTTGAAACTACTTACCCGATATTGCCCAATAACGAACTTGACCGAGATATTTGAGAGGTTGATTTTTGTAGCAAATTTGAACTTGATAACTTCAAAACTGCGACCTCTATCGTGTTAACAAATTTCGTAATATCCCATATATATATATATATATATATATATATATATATATATATATATATATATATATATATATATATATATAAACTTTTGAACCAAATGTTTTTTTGGACTAACTTATAGACATACAACAACATGCCGTTGAAATTTTTTCGAAATTCAAAAGTGTGAACGATCGCAATAGGTACATTTCTATAAGAAATTTACCTAATAAAGCAGACAGTCGAATTGTATACCTCCTCCGTTCGGGGTTCGTCGGTCAAAAAATAATGAATTACGATCGAATTTCGACCGCTGAGCGACCTCTAGTTGATATTATTTTTTGTTTTTCAGTGCACCAAATAATAAAGTCGGCCCAATTTTTTGTAAAAAAGGAGATTAGAAACAATCTATAACTTTGACTTTAGTGTATTTATAAATATGTGTGTCTCTTGTCATGTTTGACGATTATGTTCTCTATTTTCTTTTGATGTTACTTGTCAATACAAACGAATCCAGTTAGTGATGATATTTTTATTATGATATTTTGAAAGCAGGTGACAGTATGTTTAAATAAAATAAGAATCAGTTAATTTCAATCAGTTAGGAGATTTTAAATTTGCCTATGTGCAAGTAATAAAGGTACCTAAGTACAGATTTGGAGACGTCTTTTTCATCCGATTGTAGGTACACAAGCGCTTAAACAGCCAATTTAAACTTCTTACTAAATTAATTTTATAATATTTAAATAAAATCTTAGTCAAATTAGACTATGAATAAATATGAATAAAGTTATAATATAAAGTTATAATATAATACGGACTCTTTAAGTCCCTTTGGTATTAGATGCATGTTTATGACATTCTATATAAGTACGTACGATATGCCAGGAACAAAAATCTAGCTACGACACAAAATTAGTGTTTATACCGGGTGGTGGTGTTACAAACAGCTGATTTAAAAATAATGAAATTTGCAGTGATGCAACGGGACGTTGGGGGCACCATTTGGAAGCATCAGTGATTTGGTAACTCTCACCACATTTTAAAAATTGAATAGAAAGGTGTAGTTTTCTTTTCAGACTCGTAATCTCCAGAAAAAACTACGTTTCAATCAAAACATAATTTAAAGTCATTGTCATTATGTTAACAACAAATTAATAAAGTTATGTAATAGTATAACAGTAAGCGGTGGTATACAAGCCGTTGTCATGGTAATACACGGCTGAGATATTTTGACATCTGTAACAATTTCCTTATATTATCACCGCATTTCGAGAGTTATTTTAGTGTGTTCATTTTAATTTGTTATTATCATATTGACATTTATATTAAATTATGTTTTGATTTAAACGTAGTTATTTCTAGAAATGACGAGAAGAAAACAACACCATTCCATTTAATTTTTAAAAGTTACCCCCACCCCTAAAAATTGGTCAGAGTTACAAACTCACTGATGCTTTCAAATGGTGCCCCCACGTTCCGTTGCATCACTCCAATTTTTTTTATCGGCAGTTTTCTTGATATTATATTAACCACCCGGTATAAAAGAAACCGCAAGGAAGCTCTTTTGAAAATTTTAAAATACTGAACCCATATATGAATATTTCAGCGCACTTTTGCAGGTTTCATATTAAAATCCATGTGGATATGGACCTTCAACTAAAAAAAAATGCAAAGTTATCACGAAACTCTCACATGAGTCTCTCCAGTTCTCTCACCTGTGAAATATATGTTTAAAGAACAGCAGCAGACGACACAGACATCGACGTCGATCTTACATCTCACGTATCACCAGATGCACTTGGAAATGTGCCTTCGCCTCATGCTCGAAGGAAATTTCCATTTAAAAAGCACTTTGCCAGCAGCTCGGAAAGTATCACCGAACGAGCGACGGCTGAACAAAAGAATTTCTATATTGGTCAGATGTGGCCCATAAAATATCTATCGGAGAGAGAAATGATACCCATGAACTTGATGGATATGGGCCGTAAAATGTATCTTTATTGAGAGGACGATTGTAAGTAGGATAAACATCGTTAGTAGTTAGGTATCGGTTATATAGTCGCAGATATAAAGGAGCCGGCTTATCTGGATGTGGGATATAGCAATGGTTCTTTTTTATAGCTAAATTGAGTGAATGAAAGTTGTTATATACTCCGTAACCCCATAACGCAACAAAAACTACAAGGAAATTATGATTTTCACTTCACAGCCACCTAACTATGAGGAATAATTCCTTTTTCGTATAGTTGGATCAACAGAATTATTCTGTTGATCCAACTATACGAAATCTGAGGGCTTATAAATGTTTATTCTATACTCTATATCTAGTCTATGTAAGTAACCCGGGCAGGTAGGATGGCATGCTGAAAATTTGTCAAATCATAAATTCGGAATTGATTCTATTTACTTGTCATAGTTATTTCTTTATATCTCTTTTCTCACATCCATCCTTCAAAATATTTGATATGTATAAAAGTTTCTGGTATTGTGATTGGTTTGGAATATAATAACAGATAATATTAAAATAAACTACAACTGTGAGAAAAGGCAAAATATTTTAATAATGAATAGGTAATTCTGTAGAACTTTATTAGTTAAACATATAAATTACAAAATAGATTTTTTACTCATTCTCAAATATGTTTAAGGTCAATGTGGTTGAAAACTCAATTAAATGGTTAATGAAAATTCCCTATGTGAGGTAGGCCCATTCCAATAGACTCTATCAATATTATTAATTAGATTTCAACCAATTTTAATAAAACTTTGAAAAAAAAATTTAAAGCTATGAAGATACGCCACAAAATAATGTCTCTCCAAAAATAATTGTCAACAACTTTTCTTTAAAGTCTCTATTTCATGACTTAATTTATGCCTCATAGTTCGAGAGACACAGTTTTATAAAAAGTTGCAAAATTATCCTTGTAGAATCCATATACGACGATTCAACTTATGCATCATATTTTCTGCGTCAGTTATAACATTCATGTGTATATAAAACAGCATAGCTGAAATTTAAGCATTCAAAATAAAACTTCAACTCGTAAAAACGACTTTCTCTCCACTCTCAAGCTTATTACTCCGATCAAATAGTGCGATCATTTAGTTTTTTCAGCTTCCCAAAACTAACAAGTGAAATTTTTGAAAAAAAATTAAAAATAGTTTTTATTGGGCATTTAAGATTTAAACCGTACCGATGAGTACCTACTATTGCTATCCTTTTCTCGATTTTAACTATACTTATGTATATGTGTTTGCCAGCAACAGCAATTCCATAACAAATTACTGTTTGTCTATCACAACACAAAATTAAACTTTAAATTAACGTCTGTCGTCTGACAATTGCGATATAACCATAGACGATCTTCCAAAAAGTACCTATATACCAGAGAACGAGACGTACATGTACGCTCCATGCTCGTGCGTAATTCCAGTGACGGATCCCATTGTCGTTCCATGTCGACAAAATAATGATCTTGGTTGAATGAGATTGAATGAGATAATTATAATTACCAATATTGGATCACACTTGGAGCTTAACAGGCGGCGAGATGTCTGCGATCTAAGTACGAATTCGAAATTTGAAGTCTCTAGACCGTATGGGGCCTGAGAAATCGCTGCGGAGTCCATTGATACAAGAACCGAAAGTAACAAAAACTATTTCAAAATAATGATGATTAGAAAATATGTCATGAATGTCATCAATATCGTGAGAACATTCTTGAGCAATACAATTTTTTCTGCAATTGCCTAACAACTATTTAGTGCTAGGAGTTTGACAATTCTATAAAACAAAAAAATAACAGAATCTGTCTCTCCGTTCTCGAATTAACCTTGGCACAAAACGACAGATGGACATTAAGACTGACCAATGGCTGAAGATAGGTTTTTTAGAATCAGGAGAATTACATATGTGCTCTGGCGACCATAAAACGTACCTACATACATAGCTACTGGGAAAACCGGTAGAAAAGTAAAAGTTTACTCAATAGTCGTGTTTTTGTGAACCCTACAAAATATTCCCAAAGACAAATTATATTTTAACGTAAACTGTAATTAATTTCTAAGAGAGAATATTCAGTCATTTACTTTTTGTCCAAACGATTCCATTTACATGACTCAACTCTTTATAACACTGGCCCTGGTGAGCATCTGGTTCAATGACACCAAAGACATAGGAGCCTCTTCTCAACCCTAATATAAATTAATGTTTTCGTTGTCTTGAGAGGAAAAACAAAAAAACCTTCCCCATGAAGGAGAAGGATGTTTGGATATGGAGCACTTGTTCTTTATTAACTGAAAAGAAGTAGTGGATGGACTCTTTAAATTTGTTTAAACAAACCCAATTGAAAAGTAGATTTCATCACTTATTCTTTTTAATTTGTAATAAATTAAATGAATACTTGCTAATCAGAAACATAGAACTTAGATAATGTTTAGTTGTGCTATGACATACAGTGTGAGTTTATAGTATGTCAACGGTCAATAACTCCATTATTACAGGGAAAATCCAAAAATATATACGATTTTTTACTAAATTGTCGATACAACCACCCATGTTTCATAGACGTATCTAAATTAGATTGGAATCGTGAGTCAAAAAAACACCGTGGACGGACTCTCAAAAAAAAATTATAAATCCGAAACCATGTAAGATAACTATACCAACCTATTGTTTGTTGATCCTTTAACCTAAGCACATTTTGTGAGATATAATTAAACCTACTACAATTATTAAAATAAGGCAAAATGCTAATGTCAATTACTCAATTTTTTCAAATGAATCACCCTGTATTTTACTGCAGCATTGCATAGTATTTTTAAATAGCTTTCTGTTCTATATAGTGTTTGTTGGGTCTACTTTGTGAAATTTCCGAGATATCTTACAAAATATAATTGCGATGGTTTGTTGGAAATAAAATCGAATAGACCGTCCTCCTAAAAAATGACACATCCGCATACATTTAATAATGTATTTCTCTCGCGAAGAATAAGTGAATATGGTTAACTGTTGGAGAACCTGCAAGAAATTCCTATAGCAAATAAAATCTACCATTAAAAATATCCATAAGCAAAAAGTCCACGGGCTTCTTCATTCCAAAGACTGGTTGGACTCAGTGTAACATACCAAAAATAGTTAGTGGTCAATTCATTGTGGAAAATGAGTTGCTAGTTTTTCGGATAGGTATTAAAAGAGAATAATCATTCAAGCACTAAGGAAATAGCAGCGAATTCAAATATTTCGCAAAGTGGTCTCCTATCATCTGAACGTATAAGCAGTAGTAGAGTTGCGTTTTGTGTTCAAATAATATTTGAGCAGTCTCGCTCAAGTTGATTTTTTTTAATGATGCAATAAAATACAGGCTATTCTATTTTATCTTAAAAAAGGCGCTAAGGTTTAAAGGAATTGTCTGATTTAGTTATCTTGAATGGTTCCTGCATTATAAGTTTTCTGTGGATCTATGCACAGCGCTTTTTGACACTTAAATTGACATAAGTCAGAAACTATTACAGATAAATCCATGAAACTGTAATACTGGGTGCATTACATCCACAATTTAGTGACAAATATAAAAGTGTACCAGAAATGGGGGACTGTCATTTAAAAAAACAGAATTTATATGCATATCTCACTTTAGACCATCAAGTATATAGATAAAAATATTTCAAGTAGAAATATTAATTCGATATCTTGAATAGAAAGAAAGTTATGGAGCTTGCACCCACCCCTGGGTCACCCTGTATGCTACGTTCAAAGACTGAATTTGGAAACTGACCGAAATTTTTAACCAGAACGCGTCGTGGACAAATCAAATAACCCACATTGTGTTCTTACGACATGAGTGTTAGGAAACTGTTCCAAAAATGATCTACTTCTATCAATGCTTGCCTAATGTTTACGATTACTTTCAACAATTATATTAACATTATATATCTAGCTAGGAAACAGTTGAGATCCTATGTTTACCATCGGTACTGTAAATACATATTGGTTGGTTGCAATACCTAGATTCCTTTAATTGATTGTTAGGAGATTTTTATACAGTTTGTTATTTTCACAAATTGAATGTATTCCTACCTAACATTCATTCACTTTCGTTATAAACTTTCCAGTCTCTCTCATTTGAAGTAGCAGGAGATAATCTGCCATACGAATGAAATGTCTATCCTGAGGAAAAATCCAAATGCTCATGACCAGATTGACGCATTCCATACACAATGTTTTATTGTATCTTTGGAAATAAAGGATATTATTATTATTATTATTATTATTATTACCAGGGGATAGCTGAATATAATTTTGAGTAGATTTTATCGAGAGCTGTTTTACAACTTTTACCTAGAAATCACATGAATTAGTATGAAATTATCCAGTGAATAGAAAAATATTGTTTAATTTGCTCGAACGATTTTGTTGAAAACCCAATCAGTTTCTAATCGATATTATTATTGGCTTTCCGTATTTATGGCAAAAAACTAGCTACAAACATTCATACGTAATGTAATGCAAAGATAACTGTTTTTTTCAATCTTAGAAAAATTTCAGCAAGTTTGGATAAGACTTCGAAAACTTGCAATAAAACAATAGGTACTAACAATATATAAAGGGGTCACGATGGCTGAGTGGGCTAAGGCTCTGGAAATGCGTTCGTAGCTTGCGACAGCTCATCGTGAGCACGGGTTCGAATCCCGCCAGAGCCATGGTTGTTTGTACTGGACCCGTGTACAGGTATCCTGTATAACCTCTTCGGGAAATTGTATTCCAGTTATTAAATAAAAAAAATGGAAACGCTTCAATATTTTCTGAAATAATCACAAATGAAGAAAAAGCACAGAGACGTCGCTGTTTGATTTTAATTTATACTTTTTCATGTGATCATTATACCCTCTCCAGAACAGATTTTAAATACCCGCTATTTCATATTCCCAAACCCAAGCCTCCTTTATCTTATAATTCTGTATTTACAAAATTAACTTTTCATTTATTATATAGAATTATGGCCTTTTTACTTCATAAAAATAGTAATATGAATTCATAGTTTGAAGAGACTGTGATAATATTGATGGCATAAAAAATATAAAATGACGTGTCCAAGCCTTTTCTCCACATGTTAATAGTTTAAAACATAATGAAGAGTTTCTATTCCTTATAAACGCACTGTGTATAGCAATTAAGTTTATTTTTCTGCCAACTAAGTAATACTCAAAAAGTTTAACAAACAACATCAGAGATTCTTCCAGAGAAATACTTGGACGTGACATGGATAATTTTATGACCTTTCCTACAGTTCCATTTGAGCAAATTGCTTGCTCGCATTATTGATTTTTAGCCTTATTGGGCCAGCAGGCGTTGACTATATTGCACAATTGTGTAATTAAATAATCTTTGTTGAATAAATCTTTTGGATAGCGCTCGTTTTCCAGACATCGTAAACATAAAATTTACTATAAATCTGTCTTCCAATAACAACAAAGCACTATACTAGTTCTAATCAGACTACCTATGATCACTAATTTAGTCAGGTTTTTAGTCAGACCAGTTGTTCTACAAAGAAATTTATCTTTTCTTTAAAATATATCTCAAGTACGAGTACAACTCATCCTCAGAGGGCTCCTTCCATTGATATTAAAGTAAAGCTTTGTAGGTATATACAAGAGGAATCATCTCTCCATAGTATAAAATAATGTTGATGTACGTGTCTGTCTGTCCTCATTTCTGTTTCCTCGGTTCTATCTCGTAATGGATATTGATATACCATATTCACTATCATCTAGAGCTCATTTTCCTATTTTACGCGTGATTTATATGTACAATAATACATTCATACAGTGGGCTTCAGTCGTCCATATAAGTGCTGGCTGAACCTTGAAAATACATCAAAATATTTTACTGATGGATTGTAGTTCTTCAAAAATTTAAAAGAAAAATCCACGATGATATATTCTTTTCTCCTCAGGATAACCGACAGTACATTTGTTTTCCTATCTTATATGTTGGAATATATTGCATTTATATAATGCTTCGGTTTCTTCCTTCTTTGTTAAAATTTCGTAGAGATATCTAGATATACCAAACGAATCAGTTTGATATTCACAATTTTGAATTTTTTTCTTAAAGGAATGGAGTAAGCCATACGTATATTCATTTGCTCACTAAACTCTATTAAATGCAGTCATCTAATTATACCTACGATGACATGTCAAAACTGCCATACTCAACTTATTCTTTTTCAATAACATACATAACATAATTTGCTTTATAGACCTCTCTTATCTATATTCACCAATGTGAAAATAATGTTCAGTTTTTGAAATTAAAAATATAAAGAGTAATTAAATTTGATAGAATCGTTATTATTCACACATCGAGAAAAAAAAAACAATTATACAAGATAAAATCTAGTTTGGAATATGACCAACGCAATTTTGATATATTATGTTATCGTAGAGATAATTTCTTGACTGCTTTCATTAGAGTTTGGCGAACAATTAAAAATATGTAATAAATTTACTACACTATTTATATCAAAAGTTACTAGCGTGTGAACATTAAAGGTAATCACCAGGTATACGCGACTTTACGACTCCTCAGACGATAACCATCTGATTTATCGCAGCTGCAGTAGCGGAAAAAAGCTAGTGAGGTATAAAGAAATAAATAAAGCATTTCTATAAATCTAGAGAGATTACTCAATTTACTCACTAAGAAAATTAGAGAATTGTGACTGGAACCTTCCAAAAAAACAAATGATATAGATAGTTGCACCTGCAGACAACTACGAATAGTTGAATGCAGTATCTCTGTCCATCACTAACTTATGTACGCAACATATTCTATTTCTACTTTAAAGCTATATGCAAATAGGAAATTTCTTCAACTGCTGTGACAAAAACGATAAATTGTATTAAAAGCTTGAATAAAATTATTCTCTCAATGCACCACAGTCCGGCACTGAAACATAAACTCTCTTTTTCTTTTATTTACTGAGACTTCTTTCTCGACTTCTTGGCAATAATCAGATGAACTGTGTGCTTAGTCACGGACCAAAATAAAATGAAGTTTAATTCATTTGTTGGAAAAATTATATTTCTCTTGTGTAGAGCTTTGTAATTTCCAAGAAGTAGTTAGCCGTTTCCTAATTGCACATCTCATCCCAGAGAACTTAATAAAAGAAAAATGCTGTATAGCAGAAGCAGCAGCCATGCAAGACAAAATCCTTGCTACTGTATAGGTATATAGTGTTATTGTTTATCTTCTGCCTTTTATCTCTCCCATGATAATTAAAAGTTTTGTTAACAGAGACTCTCAGATAGAAATCTTTTTATTTTTTGCGATAATAAGTGGTAAAACTGCAGAGCTTGATTTCTACAAAGTAGTTTCTGCATTCTTGGATTAATTTTTACATGGCAAAAATCTAATATTATTTCCTTCGACAAAACTCTTATCACGATCTTAAGTCGTTTGGCAGACCTTCAAATAATATTTTGCTCCTAGTGAGCGGAAATTGAGCTCATACAGTATATATCTAGAAATGAGCTATCGTTCATTTGACAATAATGATTCTTGTCTCAAAAGCATGAGAATTTCGAGCTACAGAAATAATTTTAAAATAACATAAACTCCTGAAAATGGAGCCAGTAGCAGGACCCAATAAATTTCAAAATGGGAAAACATCAACAAGATAAGATCTGATTTGACTACGAGTACCCAAATACGTGGTAATATGGTGCAGAAAATTCCCTTAGAAAATAGTAGATCCAATATAAGCTAGAGAAAGCCATAATGGAGCAATATTTCTCGAGAAAATACAGTAACACTGTCGTCGACTTTTCAACAAAGTTTCTTTGCGAACTTACACATATGCGCTAGACGGATATTTACACTCAAGTAAGTTATAGGTACAATGTTTCATAGCTCTAGAAAAAGAAGTGTGAAAAAGGAAGGATACAAATAAAGACATAAATTGTATAAAAAAGCAGCAGTGTACAATGCTAAGATGATTTGTTTAGCGATTGACTGCTTTGAAAAATAATAAATTTTACTTCAACCAAATAATTTGATGGGCTTGGCTTATTCAAGTGATGATATTTATCCAATCTACAGTCAAATAATCATTAAATCATGTATCGACCCTTCCAATATACCAACATTAAAACCATTGGTTAAATATTTTATATTCAAATGATATTCATTATTATTATAGAGTATGACTCGTTTAAAATCCAACTTTAAAAAACTCATATGGGAGTTTCAATGTAGAATAGACATTATAATGATGATTGAATATGGACATTAAAATGAATACTTGATGTTTTATGATGTCAAAATTTCAATGCAATTAAATATAATGGCCGCAATCCAGACATACAAACGGGCTGAATGTCAAATAAGCTTATAAAAAAACACGCCAGACACAGATTCTATCTATAAATAATCAAGTTTACAAACATTATGGACTATCTTCACTGCCTTATAAATATCTGATTAGGTACAATTATATTGATTAGATTAATTACAGTTTCAATCTTAGGGCCAAATTCATAGTCGTCACTCTTTCTCCACTCACCCTCAAATTCCACTCAAATCAACCCTACACTCAGACTTGGGATTCAAGAACGAAACTACACTCAAAAGGCCCCTTAAATGATTCTCAATATTGAGTATAAATTAAGGTGTCGAATTTTGGCACTCAATTCAATTTAACGTCACTTTTTGAGCTTGTCATAATTTCGTAAAATATTCTGGTTTTGTTCATTGCGTTTAATATTAATTTATATATTCAAAATAAATAAATGTGTATAGTATATTCAGTCAATAATGAATAATTTCAATGAATCTATAGATTTCATTGATTATGTGGAAGATAATATTTAATTAGCTATTCCATGGTAAGACAGTATTTGTGAGTTATATTTTGAAATCATAAATGAGAATTTTAGACAATTTTGAGAGATTACAACAATCCTCTTGAGGAATTTAGTAATATTGAACGTTTTATAAGATATATTTTTGATAGAGTGGCTCATCTGTTTTTACAATTTATAACCACAGAATAAAGTTGTTTAATTTGTGCTATATTTGCTGAATAGCGGACGCATAGTTTCTTTAAATAAGCATTTCTCATTTGCTGACATATCTTTTTTCTGGTTCTGCGCCATATCAAATATAAAGTTCGTATTTTTATTCAAATTCAATTTGACAATGACAGAATGGCAGCAAATTGAGTGTAGTAGATATTGAGTTTGAGTGACGTCTATGAATTCCACCTTTAGTTTTGTTTAGTCAAATTTATCATAATATTAGTCAAAACGTGAAGGTATATACATAGATTTAAAATATTTTTTACAAAAAATTGGACCGACGTTATTAGTTGGTGCACTGAAAAGTATAAAATAATATTAATTCTATTGGTGCTGTTACTTTTGAAGTTGTGCAGTTGCAGGTAGATTGATAACTTTTGGCACCAACTTCACAAGTACCAGCCCCAATAGAATTAATATTATTTTATACTTTTCAGTGCACCAACTAATAACGTCGGTCCAATTTTTTGTAAAAAATATTTATTTCACACTTTTGAGTGTAACATTAGTCACGAAAATCGTTGAACGTTCACTAATACCAATGAAGATAGTAGTACTTATTCTATTACCCACGTATATTCCTTGCTTGTAGTTGTTATTATTGAGATCTCAGAACATCGCTGCGGAAATACGCTTGAATATTTTAGTTGTTACCATTTTAACACCGATTTTAAATACAAATAATTATGTCTTTCATGTACTGCAAACAGATTTTCAATTTTCGACAGAAATCGCCCTCTCCACATAGCGAAAATAGGTATATTTGAGAATTTAAAATGTCTCTATGTCGAAAACCGTTACTCTTTTGAAAAAATGTTCCATTTAAACGTTTCCGGATATTGTCCTATCTGTAATTATATCAACGCAGATTTTCAATTTTCGACAAAATTTGCCCCCTCCACCCCCTTCGGGGTCGGTTTTCGGAGGGAACGAGATGTCGGATTCCCGTTTTTATGAATATGGGACAATTTCTCAAGCCTCCTCTTTCAAATGAATCAAAAATCATCAAAATCGGAGTACGTTTACTATATGAAAGGCGCGCACAAACCAAAAAAAAAAGCACACAGTCGAATTGTCTACCTCCTCCTTTTGGGAAGTCGGTCAAAAAACGACTTTGTTTGAAAATGCACCAAATAATTTGAAAGAATATTTTTTCTATTGGTACTAAAATTAAAAATTCAGAAAAATCGCGAGACTCAAGAAAAAGCCTATCTAGAAAAAATCATGAAGTAGGTACCAATTTTGAAATTCTTATAATATACATACTATGTTGTCTATAATTACATTCGGTGTGATTACGCCATTATTAAGCATCAAATTTTACTATCAATAGAATTATATATTAGTTCATATATATTATTCAGAGTATCACTTAATAAATTTAGGTCTATTTTTCATATAGGATTATTTAATATAAATCTTTTAGTGCTTCATTAATCACTAAAAACGTTTACTGTGCTAAATTGTTGATAGTAATATTCACCACATAAGTCCAAACATATATTTGAAATGTACCTATGTCATTATTTATTGGAGGTCGCTCGAACAATATAAATAAATGGAAAATGTGATTATGGAATACGATTTTATTCAATAATTTACATGTAAAAATATATAATTTTTCTTCTAAAGCGGCAACAATCCTGAAGCGTTTTGTCTACTTCACAATTCAATATTTTTAGATTAGTTTAGATTAGACTGTTTTCCAAACCCAGTTTGAACCTTCTTAGCTCCATACATTTGATTTGTATTGAACCTAAAATACCAAGTTGTGAAAATATCTTGGTTTTAAACAGCTTTTATACATATAAGTTCATGAGCCTATATACATCGCAAAACGGTACAAATTATAATAGGTACCTAAATAATTTACGATATATATTTTATTATACCTCCTGATTTGTCTATATACTTTTCTAAGACGAACATACATGTGTAATTTTTTTCAAGAGAAAAAAAGCAGTAGCCTTTCTCAACACATAGATAGGAGAATATCTTCTTATGTTACGAAATGCTTCTTGCTTAGTAAAAACTTTAGAAATGTTGTGAATACTTGAAGCATCAGCATCTACAACTTTTAGTTCCGTACCAAATTGGTAAAAAAGAGAACCATATTACTGAGATTCCGGTGTCCGTCCTTCTCTTTGACCGGGCTGTACCTCACGAAACGTAATAGGAAGAGATTTGAAATTTTTAGAGAATGTGTATTTCAATAACCGCTATAACAGCAACAGTACTAAGCCCATTCATCCGTCCTTCCGTCTGTCAGCCTTCTGTATCTCAAGAACAGGAATAGGTGGATAGTGAAAATTTACTTTTACAATGGTACGGAACCCTTCGAGTGAGAGTTCGACGTGCACTTGGTCGTAATAATTCCACCAATTTTCCGCCTTGCATCAAAAATTACCTGATGTATTTGTATTTTCGAGTTAAGCCAGAATTATTCCTTCCTAAACTATTTAATACTAGTTCACAATTTTATATTCATTCATTTTATTGACTTCGTCTTAATTTTGATACATTTCCATGTTCCAGTATACTTAAAGTCCAATGCATCTCGAGATCCTGAAATAATATCGAGATATTTGAGGAAAAGCTGGTTTGGTATTCGAGTGTAGCATTTTTTATCATGCAAATTAAGTAACAAATGTCAAAATTCATACTCCATGTTATCCTGACCAAATCCGCTAATAAGATCGTTAAGCGAAATTTCGTTGATTAGCATGATCAAGCTAAAACTCGATCGAATGTTTGAGGAAATTTCTAAATACCCGTTTGTTTGTTCACTCTGTAATCTTGCTTAGAATATCTATGATTAATTTAATTAAAACGGTATCCTCCAGCTAAAAATTTAGCCTAAAAATATAGATATTCTCCAGCAAGAGTAATATTGCGGCTTTCTAGAAACGTTTTCAGTATAACCAACTTATCCGTGTTGGCATAATTTTAAGATTACAACAGATACTATTTATTTATACCTATGCTGATCACATCGCGAATCAATGAATTATCAATATTCGAATATATAACAAGAGTTCATATTCAAGTATTTATTATTGAGTTAAGAGAGAAGTTGACTACAGTGGATATTTATTTGTGTTATTTTTAACATTTACCAGTGCTTTCCAAATCAACACTAATCTGTCAAGAAAATAACACCCTAACTTGCCGTTGTGTTTTCCAATCAAGTAAAATGTCAATTTCCACACATAAGAGCCGGTCTAGATCGACAAATCTCAACGATAACATGGCACTTTCAACGGGTCATATATAAGGTTTCTTTGGTGCAGTATAAAGTTAATGATCCATCTAACGTCTGTAAGACGTTTCCTTCGTCACTTCACTTTCAACCCACTTTAGCCCTAATAAACGATACTGACTGACACCCATGCCCTTATCCACATTTGAATCGATATACAAAAAAAAAACTTTGTCTGCTAGGTTTGAGGAACTGTTGAAAATATTATGCTTAGACAAGATCTATATTTCTTGTTTTGTTATTCTGACGGTAGGTAGGTGTATCTGTGGGAAATACTCTGGATGATGATGGATTTTGCGATAGAAAAATAGCTGAAAGAATATGACTATTGAATTCATTATCAATTATTAGACTAAAAATGGTCAGAATACAAACTTTCGAAGTATTCAAGAGGTTAGGTATAGGCAATATAAATACAGGCTGTAACCACGTAGAGTTTGCTTAGCCTTGTCTAGAATACCAGTAAAGTTGAAAAAATTGTAGAATTTGCAGTCGATCGAAAATATTAACATTGTGAGAGGACTTCCCGTTCTACCGGAAATCGACATTAACTTGCTTATAACATATGGAACATGTTACTTTTTTTCATCATTGAATTCTTCTCTGAAATTAAAGGAGGAAAGTTTCATTAACATACTGCATCATTATTTTTGATAGTTTTCGAGATACTGACATAAAAAAAATCTGTCTCCCCCTTAGCTTTTAACGTCATTCGACTATTGTTTAGAAACTAAAACGCGCAGAATGTCTATTCTGTGTCACAGGCGAGCAAAATCAGTACCCTACAAAACAACAAAGTTGCCTTAGATCTTGCATCGACATGATTTTTTTGAATAAGCTATCAACATATCTACACGCATTTCCCTTATGAAGATTTAGTTATAATATTGTGATGTATGTACCCTGTTTTGTTTGTGCTAATAACAATGTTTTTGCACGAGGATAACTTATATTTATCGAAATAGATTTTGTGAATCTTTCTATTCAAGCTACATATAAGTATTAGAAACATAATTTCAATTTGCCATCAACCTAGTCATTAAACTATACCTACCAACACCCAATTTTTTTTCAAAGCTTTTACTCTTTCTCCACTCACCCTCAAATTCCACTCAAATCAACCCTACACTCAAATTTGGGATTCGAGAACGAAACTACACTCAAAAGGCCCCTCAATTGATTTTCAATATTGAGTATAAATTAATTAAGGTGTCGAATTTTCAATTCAATTTAACGTCACTTTTTGAGCTTGTCATAATTTCGTAAAATATTCTGGTTTTGTTCATTGCGTTTAATATTAATTTATATATTTAAAATAAATAAATGTGTATAGTATATTCAGTCATTAAAAATGAATAATTTCAATGAATCTATAGATTTCATTGATTATGTGGAAGATAATGTTTATTTAGCTATTCCAAGGTAAGGTATTTGTGAGTTATATTTTGAAATCATCAATGAGAATTTTTGACAATTTTGAGAGATTACAACAATCCTCTTGAGAAATTTAGTAATATTGAACGTTTTATGAGATATTGATTCGATGGAAATATTATTCCTTTTTTTGATAGAGTGGCTCATCTGTTTTTTACAATTTATAACCACAGAATAACGTTATTTAATTTGTGCTATATTTTCTGGATAGCGGACGCATAGCTTCTTTAAATAAGCATTTCTCATTTGCTGACATATCTTCTTTCTGGTTTTGCACCATAGCAAATATAAAGTTCTTATTTTTATTCAAATTCAATTTGACTATGACAGAATGCGAGGGTAATTATAGTTCATGGTTATCTAACATACCAAAGAACAGAGAGATACTTCAATCTTCAATGCTTTGTGATGGATGCACTCATTAAAAACAGGGTTGCCACATGATCCAACCCTTAAATTGTGTTATGATTGAGAAACAACGATTTTCATATCTCTGAATCACAATTTGAGGCTAGGTCATCACTCACACTCAAATTGTCCTCAAATTGAGTGTAGTAGATATTGAGTTTGAGTGACGTCTATGAATTCCACCGTAAGGTGTCGAATTTGGGCACACAATTCAATTTAACTTCACTTTTTGAGCTTGTCATAATTTCGTAAAATA
Organism: Crioceris asparagi; assembly: GCA_958507055.1. Lineage (NCBI taxonomy): Eukaryota > Metazoa > Arthropoda > Insecta > Coleoptera > Chrysomelidae > Crioceris > Crioceris asparagi. Next base: position 32,886,745 of record OY293829.1, on the reverse strand, counting down.
TTCTGGTTTTGTTCATTGCTTTTAATATTAATTTATATATTTAAAATAAATAAATCTGTATAGTATATTCATTCATTAAAAATGAATAACTTCAACGAATCTATTGATTTCATTGATTATGTGGAAGATAATGTTTATTTAGCTATTGCAAGGTAAGACAGTAATTGTGAGATATATTTTGAAATCATCAATGAGAATTAGACAAATTTTGAGAGATTACAATAATCCTCTTGAGAAATATAGTAATAGTGAACGTTTTATGAGATATAGATTCGATGGAAATATTTTTCCCTCTTCTGATTTCTGATATAGTGGCTCATCTGTTTTTTAATAATTTATAACCACATAATAAAGTTACTTAATTTGTTCTATAACTGCGGAATAGCGGACACATAGCTCATTTAAAAAAGCATTTCTCATTTACTGACATAAATATTTTCTGGTTTTGCCCCATATCAAATATAAAGTTCTTATTTATATTCAAATTCAAACTTATGCAACCGACAATGACAGAATGGTAGGGTAATTATTAATTATACTTCATGGTTATCTACACATACCAAAGAACAATGTCAATGTTCTGTGATAGATAAACTTATTAAAAACAGGGTTGCCACATGATCCAACCCTTAATTTGAGCTAAGATTGAGGAACAACGATTTTCATATCTCTGAATCCCAATTTGAGGCTAGGTCTCCACTCACACTCAAATTTTCCTCAAATTGAGTGTAGTAGATATTGAGTTTGAGTAACGTCTATGAATTCCACCCTAAGAAGGGAGGGAGATCGGTCGAAAGAAAAATGAGTCTGTGAGGGTTAATTCTATCTCTTTTCAGGTATGGAACCACAAAAAACAGACAAACAATCCAACTATATGTTTGGGAAGCAGTTTAAAAAAAACTGTCTCATTCCTTCAGTCGATTCATATTTTTGTGAAATGACAGCAACTGACAGTTTACTCACATATTTCATCCGGCGCTTCGGCTTCAACCTGCTGTCGATCAACCGATGAACTGACCTTTTAAAAACCGGCCAAATTCATAGTCGTCACTCTTTCTCCACTCACCCTCAAATTCCACTCAAATCAACCCTACACTCAAATTTGAGATTCAATAACGAAACTACACTCAAAAGGCCCCTCAATTGATTCTCAATATTGAGTATAAATTAAGGTGTCAAATTCTGGCACTCAATTCAATTTAACGTCACTTTTTGAGCTTGTCATAATTGCCTTTAATATTAAGTTGTATATTTAAAATAAATAAATATATATAGTATGAATGAATCATTAAAAATGAATAACTTCAACGAATTTATTGATTTAATTGTTTATGTGGAGAAATTTAGTAATAGTGAAATTTATATGATATAGATTCGAAGGAAATACTATTCCTTTTTTTGATAGAGTGGCTCATCTGTTTTTTACAATTTATAATCACATAATAAAGTTACTTAATTTGTAATATAACTGCTGAATAGTGGACGCATAGCTCTTTTAGAAAATCATTTCTCATTTACTGACATATTTTTTTCTGCTTTTGCGCCATATCAAATATATAGTTCCTACTATTCTTTATTCAAATTCAAACATTTGCAACCGACAATGACAGAATGGCAGGGTAATTATTAATTATAGATCATACCAAAGAACAGAGCGATATGGCAATGCTTTGTGATGAATACACTCATTAAAAACAGGGTTGCCAAAAGATTCAACCCTTAAATTGAGTTATGATTGAGGAACCACGATTTTCATATCTCTGAATCCCAATTTGAGGCTAGGCCTCCACTCACACTCAAATTGTCCTCAAATTGAGTGTAGCAGATATTGAGTTTGAGTGACGCCTATGAATTCCACCGTAAGACCTTTGATGTTTCTTGAATTTCATCACACAAACCTCATAGACTGTGATTAGGTATACCTACAAATGAATGAATAACCATAATTTACATTTTTTCACTAGAAGTAGATGTCAAGGTAGATCATATCTATACAAACAGACCACAGCTTATCTACTCATGTTAAGCATCTTTCTGGAAATCTGCACATATGCTGATCGATTTAAACAGAAAATTATAATAGCAGGCAAATAAGGACGCGAATCCTAGTAGGAGAAGCAATTTGGTCAGTTCATTTAGAAAATTGAATCCCAACCAATGACGACGGAGGACTAAATATATATGTATATCCTCTTAACGTCAGGATAATAAGAACATAATGTGATTATACGGTTTGTAGACTTTCCTATTATGGAAACGGAATATGCTGCTCGTACAGCTGCAGATGCAGTTGTGTGCGGTGGCTCCTTTCCATTGCTAACCTATTATACAGTGAGGAAAGAAATGGTATAGATTCGACATAAAATTAAGCAATAATTTTCAATAATATCGCTCGAATCCGCCGATTTGTATATTTTGATCAGCAAGTTTCAATAAATGTATGGACAAAGTATAAACGACGTAATTTGTTTATTATAAACCCTTATATTATTTATTTCCTCACTGAACAAAAGACACTTTTTAAATGCATTGTTGAACTCTTCCTAAAATCTTTCACATCCGTAAATTATGTATTTTACGACCAGAGATGGAAAATATATAAGTGCAACATAAAACATAAACCGTAGATTATTTTTTAGAACAGCTTATTAATTTAAGGACAAAAATATGAATACGTCCATCACTAATTTGGGTCACTCTATATTAATATCTGACGGTATTGAAATATTCAAATTCATCAATTAAAATGTACAAAGAATACAAATTTCAAATATGAAATAAATGGAAACTTCGAGATCGTATCTAGTTTTTGGATCATAAGGGGATAATTTTTTGGCCTATTTCATAAATAAAAGTTTATATAAACATAGATTCGCAAATGCTTCCTTACTGATCTTTAGGATTTTGAAAGTATAAGTTTTTTTTATTTTCTATGATGTTTATAGCTCTTGTAGTTTTTGAAATATTGAGGTCCAATTTGGAATAAGTAGGTATAGGTTACGCTGTAGGGCTTGCATCATTGGGTGTGTTGAATGGTTGTGAAACACTGGAGATATTTTTTCAGGAGGAAACATTTTTGCGAAGAGCCGCTGGTAGACTCTAAAATACAATATGATATTTCTGTTTTATTTAGAAAATTTTTCTTATATGGTCGTTTATTTTTATCTACGAGCGTTATCAAAAAAAGAACTATTTCTTAAAAAATATCCCATTTGAGTAGGTAAGTACATGATATTTATTACACCTTGTATACCAAAGATTTCAGAAGAAATTTGCTTCAAAAAAATATAAATCGACGGCTTCGTGTGATTTTCTTGAAAACTATTACCCAATTTTCTATGAATTTCTTCCATACACATACCTCTCACTGTATAAGACGCTGTTGCGCTCAGCCAGAGCTCCAGCACATGCAGGAGAAAATTCTATTTCAGTTTCAATTCCCTGAGCTGTTCAATCCGAAAAGGTGCACGCAAAAAATGTTACGACAGAGGAAGCTTCATCAGGAAATGTTACAAGATTACAGAGAGTTAGCTTTGCATCAAAGAATCCGTTCGCTTTTGGAGATGTTGTCTTAGAGGTTGAAATTATTGTGGATGTAAAATTACGCAGCATGAGATAGAAGAACCTTGGAATCACAATGTTTCAATTCAAATATTACTTCAAGAATTGACAGATTGATTGCAAAAACTGAACCAGCTGAATGAGTTCGATCCTAGAGATCCTGTACTTACCAGTAGATGTACACATCATTTAATTCAGTATATTCAACAAAAGTTCAGTCTCACAAAGTACATTAAATTCATTGTTTTTATTTTTATGCTTCTCTTGCTTTACATGAGAGTAGGTATTCAATAAAAAATATTTTAAATGGTATTTATATATTGGGCAGTTTTTCTTCAATTTTTTACCTCCAAGATTCCGAAACTACCAAGTTCAACTTGATAATATCCAAAATGACTGATTTCTAATAAATGAATTTGTTCAAGATGCTACAGCAAATGAATTTCAAAGTTCGGTAGTTTTTCTAATTAATACAAAAGTCCTTCATATAGCTCGAATCATGTTGCTACATAATTATACCTTCAATGAAACGTACGCCAACGATATCAACATTCAGAGTTGTAAGAAATATGCTCATTGCAAAGTTGAAAAGGAGTTTCTATTCTGTATACCATCCACCCACTGTATATTTTCCACACGGATCAAAAATCTCAAATCCCTGATTTAGAAAATATAAAATATATCAAATTTTATTATAGATATTTTTGAGAAATTTTGCTCTTCATTTTGTTTATTCATTATATTCATTATATTATGAGCGGCATCACTGGAGAACAGCTATACCAATTTACCTTGTTTTTCAAAGTTTGCAAGTTCAAACTGCCCTAAAAATTGGGGGTATTAGAAAAAAACTGGATTTAATTTTTTTAGTTTTCAATGTAGATAGTTATTCAAGACCTTAACACCATTTGAACAGCTGATATTTGTAATTATGTTTTTTCTGTATATTACGTGATGGTAGGTAATGGAAAACTCGTTTAATATTCAAAACCCATATTTATTGTAAGCTCTCTTCATCAAAACTGAGAATAAGAACGACCAATTTGTTTAATTCTCCATTGATCTATTCTAAATGCGCCTATAAGTGAAATAGTTCAGTGAAAGTTTTCAATTCAAAACAAAAAACTAAATAGGTGAAGATATAACTGTATTGGCAGATACTTGATGGAAATTCATGTTATAAAATATAAAATGAAACACAGTGTGTCGAAACGATTGTCATGTGTTTTTGTTAATATATTAATGGAAATATATTTTTTGTTTCATTTTATATTTTATAAATAGGGGAACATTTTGAAATAATGCATTCCAGCCTTAATTATAATAAGACTTTGTATATTGTTAAAATTATACCTACGTTTTTTTATTTCAATCAATCAATACGTTGCATTTATCGGGTGGCATAGATCTTCTGTTCAGTTGAAAAAGTATAAGAAGTGTTCCATTTCGAAAAGAGTATAATATACTTGAGTTATCAGTTTCAGTATCATTACTAGGAAAATACTACACAAACTTAATTAATTCTTCCTCTAGCTGTTTTACCTCCTTCATTCAATAGAAAATTTTGATTAAGCCTCGTTCTTATAGAAAGCAATATTGAGAATTCTTCCATCTTTATCCTGATTTACGTTTCTCAATATCCAGGTCTACTTTCAAAATGTCGCAATCTGCAAGCCGCTTACAAAACTTAGAATATGTCACGTTTTCTTCAACGGAACACGGTAATTGTACTTGGTGGTAGGAATAAGATAGAAAAAGTGAAAAAATAAAAAGAAAAGAAATAACAAAAATTCCAGTAGAAAGCCACGATGGCGTATGGACCAGCAGGTTTGCTTCTCACATTTATTGTAGAGATGGAAACGTAGACCACGAACTTGGTTTAATTAGTTTTCTGATTATTTCCAGTGTAATTTACTGCCAGGATTTTGCTTTGTTATTAAAATTTAATGGAAAGACGAAAGAAAGACCTGATGAGGATATATTGTGCACGTTCTAGTAGTTGAGGATTAATTAACACTATACGATTATGTAGCTGATGGTTTCCATATTAGAATTTGCTAGAGTTTGAAGCTAAAGTAATCTGATAGCAAATATAATTATTTATTTTAATTAGGTACATATATTCATAAATTTTACTTACAATCATTATAGTTTTTCTTTTCAGTCAATTCCATCGATTCTGATTCACACCATTAGGTAATAACTCTATATCATTACATCGAATATAAAGAGTCCAGGGAGCAGAATGAAGTATCACAGAATTATAATTATTACGTACTATGCTTGTATGTACAATAGCAATTGACTCAATTTTTAAATTTTATTGAAGTATTATTTACCGCAAAAATCCAAAAAAATATTTGATAATCTATTTACAAAGGTAACAAGGTAACTGGTATTACGCTATGACATGCATTAGTTTTTATACTGAGTGTCGAAAAATATTCTTCAATGCAGCCTACTGTATTTTAATTGATAAATGAATAGAGTAAAATATTCCTGATCTTCTGATATATGATAGTCCTACACCAATCTCCTACCATTCTTTGATTATTTGAATTTTTTTGAACTAATATTCTAATTGCTTATACACATAATTTTTTATTTAAAAAGTATTTACGATGACCCATAACAAATTATTTTAATAAATAAGAATCTAATTGAGATTTATACTTGTTAGGTTCTTAGTTGCTTTGAAATAACTGAAAAGAGGCTATAGATAACGAAGAATTATCAATAATAATAAGACTGCAACCTGAGGAACATAAAAAAAATCTTATTAACTAATTGCAATCGAAAATTTATGTAGGTACTGCAAAATATATACACGTTTTAAGATTTATTGTGAATTACTTACACAGTACAGTTACAGTACGTGTTTGAACGTTACAATATAGCGCAACAAAAACATAGGAACTGAAACCAAAACCAGAATCTACAAAACGACGATCAGACCCAATATGACATATTGTGCGGAAACACTACCTGATACTGCGAAGACTAAAGATTTGCTAGAAATAACAGAAATGAAGGTGCTCAGAAGAATTGCCGGAAAACTCTCCTGGACAGAGAGACAAGCGAAAACATACGAAGAACCTGTAAAACGAAAACATCAACGAATGGGTACTAAGAAGAAAAAACGAATGGATACTAAGAAGAAAAAACGAATGGAACTCACACATAGACAGAATGAGTTGTGGAAGAATTGTCAGAATAGCACGAAATCCCCACTAGGCCACAGAGATGGGGGGGTCGGCATAGAAAAGGATGGAGCGACAACCAATATATGCAATTCTATTTACAGAATTGGTCCTTGGAATTGACCATCGGATTTCCCAGATCTCAGTTCCTTTGATGTTACCCCAGAGGGTAAAATGATTGAGAATGTATTCAAAATTACGGAAATAATTGAAGTTGCCTTGGAATCTCTTTAGTGAAATTGGAATTTCAAGGGTTGGATTCAGTAGAAATACAAAGGTCAAATAAATCAGCATGTTATGGGACAACTAATGATTGTCTGCTGCTAAATAGTAACCATTTTAAACTAAGAAGAAGAAAAAAAATGTATATATAATATAGTAATATGTTGATTTTCATGATTTCATGATATGTTTGTATTGTAAATTTGTTTTCATACCCATTCACGCAGACATAACATATTAATAAATAATAAAAGTTAATGGTAAATTTGACATTTTTTAATATAAATCACCATTTCTTGGGTAGAAATGGTATCAGCCTTATCAAATATGAATTACTTTAATAAAAATGCAAATAATCAAAGAATAATAATAATCAAAAAGTAAATATCCCCATAGTATGTTGTATTTAAGAAAATTTACTGTAGGCTTCTTTGTTATTAATGCAGCTCATAGATTATAACAGTTACCTTAAACCTTTTTCACACGATTTCCATAAATTTCATACTCATACCAGTGCAAATAGATTTACAGATAATGCTTTAGATTTGTATAGTTTTGCAGAAAATGTATTGAACAATGAAAGAAGACTTAGTTTACACAAGATTATAAAACTCAAGCGATCTTATTCTGTGAAACTTGTCATATTTGACATAATTTCATTTGACAAGGTTGTTCAAAAGCGATAAGAATAACACGTTGCCTAGTGGTTTAAAGAGATGTTGCGACTTTATATAGGTAGAAGAGATGCTTTCGTAGTTCGAACATGACCGTTTCAAGTGGGAGCAAATGTAAACATTGAATGCAATTTTCATATTCTCATTCTCGTGCCTAGTAGGGTATCGTTGTAACATTATAAAATAACCATAAGGTACAAAAAATAACTCTATAGTAGTGCAGTATGTAACCCTCACCTCATCCCATTCAATAGTTAATTCTAGTTAGAAATATAACAGTAATTAAAATATTCAATGTCAGCGCATTCACCAAATTTTGCAACGAGGAAACCACATTTCTTATATTGAATTATACTTACCAAATACTTGGATCGCGAATTGGGACCAAAATCTGCAAAAAATACATTTGTTAGTATGTACCTATATTTATTTCTCTCAAACTTACAGAGATAAACTTTAAACAAGTGAAATTTTTGAAAAAAAATTAAAAATAGTTTTTATTGGGCATTTAAGATTTAAACCGTACCGATGAGTACCTACTATTGCTATCCTTTTCTCGATTTTAACTATACTTATGTATATGTGTTTGCCAGCAACAGCAATTCCATAACAAATTACTGTTTGTCTACCACAACACAAAATTAAACTTTAAATTAACAATAACGTCTGACGTCTGACAATTGCGACATAACCATAGACGATCTTCCAGAAGGTACCTATATACCAGAGAACGAGACGTATATATACGCTCCATTCTCGTGCGTAATTCCAGTGACGGATCCCATTGTCGTTCCATGTCGACAAAATAATGATCTTGGTTGAATGAGATTGAATGAGATAATTATAATTACCAATATTGGATCACACTTGAAGCTTAACAGGCGGCGAGATGTCTGCGCTCTAAGTACGAATTCGAAATTTCAAGTCCCTAGACCGTATGGGGCCTGAGAAATCGCTGCGGAGTCCATTGATACAAGAACCGAAAGGAATAAAAACTATTTAGAAAAGACAAATTTCAATGTGAATAGACTTCATGTGAAGTTTGCGGAAATTGCTCCCCGACATATATGTATATATACCAAGCTCTTTTCTCCTTTTTTATTTCTTAACTACACGTCCTCTTCTAGAGTATTTTGCAAGTAAAATTATTTCCCTTTTCAAGTGCAGGGGGTCCCTTTTTGCATTAATAAATTTGAAGAAATTCCAAGTAGATATCTCAATATTTACATAAAACCTCGGCACTTTTACGCCAAAGAGATAAGACACTACTCTCTTTCTCTAAAATTGTATCTGAAATAAAAGCTCAACTAGCATCCTGATTATGGTAAACAGTAGTTTTATGTATGCTACTTAAGAATAAACAGATACTTGGAATGTAAAGCTTCATTGATGGCGGAAGCAATTCAACTTGAATTAAAACTGAGGACTCATCTGATCGAAAGTATCTTAGGAACGATACTAATCCGATATAAATGTGGAATAAGTGTAAGAGTATTTTGGATTGTGTTGAATTTGCTCTATGATTCTTATGCATCACACTATAAATCACCTATTAAATAAAATTTATGGTTGTTGGCTCTAATACAACAAAAGAGATGAGCTCCGAAAAGCTATGACAATGTTATTTAGTTAAATTCATAAACTTGATTTCGCAGACTACGCGATAGTGATAGTTAAATATGAAAGAGGTGTCAAAATTCTCTTATAACTAAAATAAAAATATCAGGTGACAGATAAGTTTTAATTTGATCATTTTTGATTCCTGCTACTTGAACTATAAAATCTTGGTGTTTACCTATATTTGTTCAGTTCATACAATAGTAGTTTAATTTTGAAAGTATAATTATTGATGAAATGGGAATGCCACTTGCTAAGAACAGATAAAGTACAACACTCAAAAGCATTTTCAAGTGGATCCAGAAATAAAAGAGGCCCAGGAAAGACACATTCTTAAAATAAACTTGAGGAATCATAAGAATGGCTATTGTGGGTAGAAGACTGAGCTAAGCGGAAGATCAGAGGGAATGATAGAGCAAATGTTCAAAATATTTAATAAAATAATTGTAACAAAATTTAAGACATCTATCTATTTCTAACCTCTTTGGGTAAGCAGTCCATATCTGCCACAAATAAAATATCAGAATAGACCGTAAACACGTTTTATCTTTCGCGGTGGATGTGTCGGCTGTTTATTAACCTCCCAGATTTTGGGAGCGAGCTTCATCAATCTTTGTTTCATTTTATATCCTTATCTGGGCTATCGACCAACATATATCACTGTCCTTCTCGGCGTGACAAATAGCTGACAAGCCATGAGGTCGGGCCGACGAAAATCAATAGTCTCAACGTCTAACCGTTTCTATTAATAATAATTCAACGATATACAACAATAAAATTTACATATAAGCAGCTCCAAGACGTGCAGAGAGGGGAGAAAAACGTGCATGAAAGAAATATATAGGTATATAAAGCAGTGCCTTTGACCCCAGAAAGTGTTGAAGGTAATAAGCACATATAAATTACATGTTTGTAAAATTATTCTCAAGTAGATTAGGGCACTTTATCAAAACAGTCATCGTTCTAGGGTCTCTATTTAATATTAAAAATAAAATACTAGTTTGAATAGATGACGGATACATTTATTTAAGATAAAACATAAGGAGCAAAATAACTTTTAAATGATGGAAAATGAAAATAAAAATGTGTGGGGTGAGGACAACTGAAGATGAGTATGTAGTCTTTTATCTATATTTGAAATAAATCATGACTAAGGTATTCAACACTCTGTAATTTTTAGAGATGATTAATTCATAATGTCTGGGCCGATTTTGAGGACCAATAAATAATTTTTTAAGGAAGTACTTTTTCCAAAATACTATTATGATAAAACCTAAGTCTCTTAAAGGAGGAAGTTTTTTATCTGTGGTGGAGTAAAGCATATATAAAAAAATGCGACCAAGTGCGAGTCGAGCTCTTAAACGAAGGGCTCCTTACCATAGTAAAAGCAAAATTATGTCTACCTATTACTGTTTATATGATATAGAAATATAGATGGCTGACAGACTAAAGGACGGAAGGATGGACTTAGTATTTGCTCTTTATGCTGTAATAGAAATTCATATTCTCTGAAAATAACAACTGTGTACCTGTTACTGTTCATAAAATACATCCCACTGAGAGACGAACGGACGGACAGACAGGGTCTCTATAGAAAGGGTCCCATTTTCACCAATTTATCTCATACTTAGACTCTTCACCATTCTTTTATATACCTAATTGGAATTTACAAAAAAATAGGATAATAATAATTTGCAGCACGCAAAATAAATATCTGAAAAAAATATGGTGTGAGCACTCACACAAGTTTTCTACTGAACCCAAACAATCCTTTTTTTAGCGTAAAAATAGTCTATTTAAGTCATGCGACCATTCAGAATGCCAGGACATCAAAAATGGTCATGTCATATTCAATTTTGACGAAGCCGAATTGTTTAGCCAGAACATAAATAAAACAGTTAGAGAAGTTGACAGTTAGTTTGAGTATAAATAGCATTTTCTCCGATATGCGCCTCCAGATAGTGGTAAACGGTCGTGAAAAGAAGAAAAAGCAAATATATTTTTCGGCATCTAGTGCGATCAGGATGCCCAATCTGTATCACATGTAAGCGGTATCGTTACCCTATAAAAAAAAAGAATGCAACTAAGGCTGTGCTAGGGGAGTAGCTATCTACACTATTTAGCGCTAACATACGGTTCACGGTACTATCGAACGCTGTCGTTGTATCAGGAATTCTTCTGTGTAACGTCATAACTGAATACTATCAACGCTATTTCTTTCGAGGTAGTACATGGTTGGCATTTGTGTTTGCAAGCTCCATGAACAGGAATATTGACACCGACGCCATACTGACACTGATATAACAAACCGATAATCGTTTGTGATTCAATCAATCAATTTTGTAAACGTGTAGAAGGAATAGTGAAATAAATAATTTAACTGGTATATTTCTGCGCGATTAAGACGCTAACAGGAATACAAGATGTAACTGTCACCAAAGTCTGGTGCAAGAGCTTATACCAGTAAATTTTTGATATGTTATAAGCCAGCTAAAAACTATTACAGCAAAAAAGTTCAAGACTGTATTAGATTGCTTACATTTCTTTCAAACTTAGGTAAATCTATTTATTCAATCCTAAATATTGATGAAATTATCAACACACTAGACTACTATACTCCATTTCCAAAAGAGAGAGTAATAAATATTTAAATATTTATACTGGAGGGATCTCTATTGTATTTTGCATGTTTCTCTCTGCCTCTTTTAAATGGGGGACAAAATATATCGAGATAGGTAGAGTTTATAAAAAAATTATGAAATTAAATCATCCAGATTGAAAGGCATTTTCAATTAGTATTATTTCATAGCCAGTTTCGTCATAGACAAAATTAAGGCTCTTTTCTCAATATTCTGTATGTTTCAACCTGTATGTGACAGCACCACAGCGCAATTTGTGATTGACACAATGTAACAAAATGCGAACGCAACTCCAAATATCTTTCATGGAGCTTGCTATCGCTATAACGAAATTGGCTCTACGAACAGCATAAGTAGTGTTTGCATTCATATCGTTGATGGCGAATCCCTGAACACAGCCAAATTCGTTATATCCGTTTCCAGATAATCTTGCCAAGAGTGACAGGCACACAAAACCAATGAATAACAAGTGAATTTTTTTAAATATTTTTATTAGGCATTTAAGATTTGAACCATATCTCCCCTTTTCTTAATTTGAACTATACTTATGTATATCTGTTTGCCAGCTATTCCATAAAAAATACTGTTTATCTACCTCAACACAAAAATAAATTTCAAATTAGTATTATCGACGTCTGAAATTTGTGACATAACGATTGATAACGATCTGCCAGAGAGTATATAAACTCTCTCAGAATCTTGATTGTAAAGTGCAAACAAAGGTTAGGTGTTCTATGCCCGTGCGTAATACCAGTGACGCATCCCATTGCCTGACATTTTCTTTCCATGTTGAAGAAATAATTTGATCTTGCTTGAATCAGATAATATAATTAATAATTATTGCATCACACTTGGATCAGTGTACAGATTAACAGGCGGCTAAGTACGAATTCGAAATTTCAAGTCCATAGACCGAATGGGGCCTGAGAAATCGCTGTGGAAACCATTTATAGAAAGAACCGAGAGTAATAACAACTATTTAAAAATATGCTTTTACGTCATCATGTTTCAAATTTTACAATATTGGACCCCTCAAAAGATCCGGAAAAGTTGATTGGCATTTCACTGAAAAATAGTTAATTTTCAGGATTTTGTCTGGTTTTCACAATAGGTAGGTAGGAATATTTGAAAAATTGCTAAATGTTTACAACTCGTTTCAAGTACAGTAATCAGATTGTTGAAGTTTATTTCTCATTTATTCTCTAGAAACACATATAAAGATATCTTTGGACCTGACTTGCAATTGAGAAAATAAATCTTTGAAGGATCTATGTCAACTGCTTGATGAACAAAAACTATCTAAGCTCGGACTTTCTTCAGATTTTGGCTTGATATTTATAAAAAAACGGCCAAGTGCAAGTTGAAGACGCATAAGAAGGGTTCCGTACTATTAATAAAGACTAATTACGATTCATGAGATACATCCAGCAAACACACAAATTTACATTCCCTGAAAATTTCAGCCCTCTACCCATTACGATTCATAAGATAGAACCCGCTGGCAAACGGACGGACGGACAGCAGAGTCGTAATATGGTCCTGTTTTCACCAATTTGGTACGAAACCCTAAAAATGCATGATATAGAAAAATTACAATACACATTTTAAAATTAGATATAATTTGCTACAATTTGAGCGTACTCGCAGATGTATATGTCTAATAGGTCCTGATATACAAAACTTGAAAAATTGGCCGATTTTAACAAAAAGACATTGTAGGTTTAGTCACCATCCAAACAGAATATCAAGAAAGCACGCAAAATTAACGGAATCGGAATTTTCAAGCAACGGAGTCTGATGAATTGCAGGACTTTTGCAAAGGACAGAGACCTCATAAGAAAATGGTTTATATAATGCAAAATACAATTCATTATATCTATGAATACCGTATAAATTTATAAGAGTTGTATGAATGTTGCATATAAATTACTTTCATAATTTGTAAAAGCTCAGCTGGCTCCTGCAATAGTAATACATAACACAATTGAATGCAATTATCAAATACTCAATCCATTTAATAATAAATTCCAACGAAAGGGTAAGAATGTAATATTAGACTTACCTTTATGCAATTAACGATACAATCGGGTACATTTGGAAGGTTCAGGTTCGTCAGACAGCTCTCATTTGAGCTCCGCGATTTTTATGTTTACGGTGACTGGTATTTTGCCCTTTCCAAAAGTAGGAAAAATATTCCAGAACACGCCAATTCTCTCTTCTCACATCAGCGCCTGAAATTTTGCAACAAAGCAAGATAGATATACTCCTTGTTAGCATATTGAAACATCCCTTCTACAGCACCTCTTGTTCGGCAAAATGCATTACATGATTCCCCCACGTGATGAAAGAGACAAAACTAATGCCATTCCGGTTGCGGGCTGGTGTGTGTGGCCCTATTCCTCTTCTCTCTCGAAGCACAGGCGTCGACAAAATTTGCATGTCTAATGCTTAGGCCCTTGCAATATCACAACAACAAGCGGTGCATTTTAGGGTTGTGCGTTTTGGTAAATGCACCAATTGCCACTCATCCCAACATGGGAAATGGATGACGTTGTAGAGAGGTAGAGAGAGGCTGGTGGAACACCGAATATCACTTTGACGTTGAGTTGCAATTGCAACTGATTTGATTATTTGTGATGTGAAACGCACCGGAACTGGCTTAAAACATAAATAATATAAATGCTGAATTGCTATACCAGATAATGTGTCAAATACTCGTTCATGTGTGTGGTATATGGGTAGGATAAATGAGAAAATAATTAATTGATTATAGCTCGGGAACTACTAAAATGTAACAAGGGAAGTATTTAAGGGTCGATAGAAAGATTTGCAAACTTCTGTATGTACACTTCAGGCTGTAAACTTTTCTATAATATAATACATATTATTCCCTTAGGGTATACCGAACAGGGATTACGAGTCATTATTCCCTCTTTCACGCCAATCACAATTTCTCAAATTGAATAATACCATGGAAACAATATAAACAAATTCAAAAGTGTCAACGTCAAACGCATAGTTTTTGTGTATCTGCATTGAGATGGATGACAATGAAGACTTTTTTATTTGTACATAGTGTAATCTACTATTAATTAGGATATAGGATGACAAAAAAAGTCAATAATAAAACTTCATTATTACCATTATGAATATATATACTTTGAACCGTTTGACAGATCACCATGAAAATCAGCAAATTTATGTCGCAGAAAGTTTGTAAGCTATCTACTGTGTCGTAGCTCATCAAGAGATGGAGCTGCGGAGCACCAACTTCTCACCCATTCAACCAATCACCATAAACATTGGTATACAGAAGTGTTTGACCATTGATAATATTTTCACACTATAACTTTGCTGTAACTTTCCGCTAGATGGAGCTAGAATTTATGAGTTTCTACACCATTTCACTGAGTAGCATAAAAACTAGTATACCTGCCATTGAAAATATTTTTACACTGAACACTTAGTTGTAACTCGCCGCTACATGGTGCAACTGTGTGTTGTGACAGTGATTGAACGTTCATTTTTGAATTCGTGTGATTAAAGTGTTACCAATGCCAAACACTTATTTACTTTTAGACCATGCAAATATGGTGTCTTTTTATGGTTTCTGTAGTGGAAATGCTGCAGCTGCTGTTAAAGAATATCGTCAACGGTTTCCACCTCAAAGACATCCTAATAAAAATATATTTATCGGAGTTTTCAATAAATTGTGCGAGGAAGGTAAGCTTCCTAGTCCTAGCATAACATCTGAATGAGCTACTCGATAAGGTTTAGAAGTAAAAGAATATCCGGTATTTAGTAGAAGAAGATGCAACGACCAGTTCACGAAGAATTGGTACTCAATTGGGCATCCCATATCTAATAGACAGCTTCACGAGCAAGCCTTACATGCACACCTTTTACAGAAAGTACAACTGGAAGATTATGCTAAACGTATGGAATTTTGTCGATGGATAAATAATAATTTTCGTGTTGTACCGCGTATACTTTTTACGGATGAAGCAACACTTAACCGTGATGGTATTAATAACATTAGTAACTCTCATGTATGGTCAGTCAGCAGTCGAAAGTAATTTTAAACAGTTTTCTGTAAAAGTGTAGTGTGGTATGCTCGACAATTATTTAATTGGCCCTTTTATTTTGGATAATCGCCTCACAGGAGACCAGTACTTCAATTTTCTACAAAACGAATTACAGGGACTACTAGAGAATTTTCTTGTAAAGATCAGAATACAAATGTGCTATCAGCATGATGCTGTTCCTCCACATTTCACTTGTCATGTTAAGCAACATTTGGACAAAAGGTTTCCAGGGCGCTAGATTGGTCGAGGTGGACCTCTTAATTGTCCTCCAAGATTCCCAGACCTAACACCTCTAGATTATTGTTTATGGATCTGGTTCAGAGATAAGATATACAATGTAAAAGTGGACACTCGTAATGCACTAATTCGACCTATTCAAAATATTTCAATTCTGGGCTTGAAATGACAGTTAAAAGAAAAAGATATATATTATTTAAAATTTCTATATTCTATAAATTTTTGGGTGAAATAGATGTTTTGAAATCCTAAAATACTGTTTAATGCTCTTTCAAATATTCAAAACAATATATAAAATCATATTCTCTCACAATACGACATGAGAATGAAACATTTTGAAAATCATTCACTTTTCCAGAAACAAGCTGATATCTCTCACTAATCAGCATGCATATTTTCGAAAACAGTAAATGTTCATAGATAGATTATACATTTAATCTCAAATAAATATACAATGAATTTTAAGAGAATAATTCTCTTTGATCAACTAAATTTCTCTCACTAATAAGTTGAACAAACTATTTCTATTGTTTATGGAAACCTAAGATTCTAAAAATTAATTGCTATGAAATCAGTTAAAACCAGTCCTTCATCTATATATAGATACATATATCCCATACACATTAATCCATTTATAACCAATATACATATATATACACATATATTTATATATATATATATATATATATATATATATATATATATATATACACATACATACATAAATACATATATAAACATAAAATAAAAATAAATATTAGATTATTAGGTACCTATCTCTTTTCAAAATAATAAATTGTTACATGTCAAGTATAGGTATATATTATATGCAAAACTATACATAAATATCTATACATATTTTAATTTTGAGATACATCTGGAGAAAAATTATAATCATCATTATATAATTCTAGAATATAAGAATAAATGGAACTAAGTCCTTTTATATCTGAGCGTTTATTCATAGTGTTATTATGTTTCTTAATATTCACCAAGTTTGACCAATATATGATAATTCACAGTCTAGGCAATTTACTTTATAGACTACTCCAGATTTTTCTGTTATTTTTAAAGGAGTCTTTAATTTAGAAAATAAATTAGATAATGTTTTTACATTCTTTCTCGAAATTATAACATTATACCCCTTAAAAATATTAACAAGTTTACTAGTGAATTCACTGATGTAATGTAGAGACCCTATAGATAGGTAAACTGTTATTTGCATTAGAAATATTATTAGGATTTGGTGCGTTATTGGGAACTATTTCATTTATTTCAAGATTAAGTTGAGGTTGCATCAAACATTTGTTTATCAATTTTAAAGGAAAATAATTTTCAAGTAACATTTGTTTTAATTTAGTTAAACCTTTATTTCTATATAAATTATGTGAAAGTTTGGTAGCTCTACTTTTTAATGTCATAATTAAGTTAATTTTAATTTTTTGTGGATGATATGAGAAAAAATGTATATATCTATTACTGCATTTAGGCTTTCTGTACCATTTTGTACGTGATATACCTGCATTATCTCTGCATACCATCATATCTAAAAAAGGAAGACATTGTTCACTTTCTAGTTCAACTGTTCAATTGAAGATGTTCATTATAAGTATTAAAAATATTTAATGTCTCATCAACTTTATTGATTATGAAATCTTTCCTGTTTTTGGTTAATTTATTCTAAATTATATATATATATATTATATATATATATATATATAGGGTTGGGCAGCGGGCGGTATTTGGTGGATCGTGGCTGATATATTAGAGATAGAGCAAAATTGTTTTTTAAAAATATTTTCAAAGATGGCCGAATTCAACTCAATTCATTCAATATTCAAGGTTAATTTGAAAGTTCTAGGATATAGGAATACTCTGAAGTGAATTGTTGATTTTAGAAAACTTAAATCAGAGATAAGTCGATTTTCTCAAATAGTATGATACTAAACAAATTGCCTTTATAGATGTGGATTTTAATTCTCTTTCGATTTTATTAATACGTATTGGCACTTATTTCTTATAGTTTTGGAGATATTTAATTTTTTTTCTGTTTACCCTTTCCCGGAATATAGCGCGGTAGTTTGGTGTTGAAACAAATGAAAAACAAATGAGTGAACTGATATGTCACACACAGTCAAACCGAAATTATTTGTTTTGCAAGATGCTTTTTTATGAAAATTGTTTGTTTTTGCACATATAATTTTGGAAATGAGGTTATCTACGGAAGAAATGGTACATATGGTTTCGAGTTTCGAGTATTAGCTGCTGTTATTGAAGACCCGAAAGTAATTCGACCAATTTTCCGTTCTAATCTAGACATCAGTTCTCGGTCAATCGGTCGAATATTAAAGAAGAACCACATTCGTCTGTATAAAGTGCAATTATTACATAAGGAATTCCTTATGAGACAAGGATAAACTTTTGCCAGTTGCTGACAAATAAATTTGAAAAGGAAACTGATATTTATAATTTTGTCTTATGGACGGATGAATCGACATTCCATAATAATGGCCAATTTTTTTATTACTACTCCGTCATGAATCTTTCTCCTTTTCTCAGAGACAAACTTACAAGTGAGGTGGTCTTTAAATTTATGGAGAGGTATTATTGGCACTCAAATAATTGAGTTGTTGGAGGATATCCCATTACTAATCCGTCCAGCCCATTTTAGAATCATTGTGCCAAAATTTTTGAATCAACATTTTAAGTAATGATAGATAGGAAGAGGAGGATCCCCTAATTTAAACCCTTTAGACTTTTCTGGTGAGGTTATGTGAAAAGTGAGGTTTATAATGTACCGCCTAAGACTAATTACACCCAATATGTTAGCGCGAGTGCAACTTTCATTTCGTGAACGAATTCCTCTTTGTTTGCAAAACGCAGTAGGCCATTTTGAACAGTTGCTGTGAACGATTTACTTGTTATTCTTTATGTATTGTTTTAATTTTTAACTTTTATTATTATTTCAATGTTATGTGTATTGTTATTGTTCAGTTTTGGAAACAAGTGTTAAAAGTATTTCACAGTTCCCATTGTAAGAAATCTTTCTAATGCTCTCCAAAACCCTCTATCTTAAGTATGGCTTCTGTCCGAATTTTTTTCTTGAACAACTCTTCAAGCCAATAAACAATTCCTGTAGCATTTACCGAAAATAGAAACCAAGTCTACCATTGATTTGTTTTTCACTTGTTTCAACACCAAACTACCGCACCGTATTGAAAAATTGAGAAAATTTCCATAATTATCAAAAATAAGTGCCAATATTTACAAAATCGAAAGAAGAATTATAATCCGCATCTATCAATGTAATTTGTTTAGTAGGGGAGACTTTGTACCTAGAGCATAGAGTACCTAGAAACAATCTCAATTTCTTATTAGTATAGCCATCTAGCAGCGAATTGACAAGGCTTACTATTCCTCTATACCGACTTTATTACCATATTACCGTTTCATACTTTTAAATTGAGTTTCGTGACTTTCCAGTGAGATTATAGTTTCAGCGGGACGAAAGTAAATATTTCACATCTAATTCTGATATAAATATTTCTGTTTATTGTGGGTTAGCGAATAAAGAGTGAGTTTTGTGACATTCCATAGTATATGGTGAGTAGAATTCCGGCATTATATTTTGCTTTCAATTATAAGCTACCAGCGTGGTGTTTGTATGCAGTGGCACCCTCGTGTACCTTGAAACTTAAACATATCTTGTACCTTGAAACGTTCCAAGGCACTACATGTTTACGTCTTTTTTTTTCCAGATATTCTGGCCACAATGCCACGTAGCAAGACTGGTAAGAAGAGGGTTCCAGTGGACTCAAAAGCCCTAAAAAATGCTTTAATGGCTGTAAATAACACAGATCCTGGGCAAAAATTATCTTATAGAGAAGCTGTTAAAGTTTTTAATGTTAATCTTGCTCTGCTTTTGAGGGTATCTAAGAAATTTAATGATTATGGAGCTGAAAATTATCAATATTCATCAAATTATGCTGTAAAGCTGGTTTTTAATGAAAGGAAGGAAACATTACTTGCAGAATATATAAAAAAGGTTGCTCAGATGCAATACGGATTGACGAAGAAAGGCGTGCGTGAGCTAGCTTACAAATATGCTGTAGTTAATATAAAGAAATACCCAGCGTGTTGGGATCAAGATCAAATTGCAGGTGAGGAATGGATGCGTGGATTCCTTAAAAGACATATTGAACTGTCTGTTAGAAAACCTGAAGCGACTAGTTTGAGTCGAGCGATAAGCTTCAACCAAACGAATGTAAATTATTTTTTCAATAACACTAAAGATGTTCACAGTAGATTTGGACCTATCCCTCCTAACAGAATTTGGAATCTGGATGAGACCGGACTAAGCACTGTCCAGTCGCAGTCGAAAATCGTAGCACCTAAGGGCATTAAACAGCTGGGTAGTGCTACATCGGCTGAAAGAGGATCACTCGTTACTATGATTGCAGCTGTAAATGCCACTGGAAATTACATTGCTCCCATGCTAATATTTCCACGAGTTTTTTTCAAAGATAGGATGTTATTTGGGGCTTCGCCTGGTACCATCGGGGCTGCTACCCCTTCAGGATGGTCTAAATTCTTAAATTTCTGGATCATTTCATTAATGTTGTAAAATGTTCGAAGAATGAGCGTCTACTACTAGTATTAGACAATCACGAAACCCATCTTTCTTTCGAGGCATTAGAAAAGGCCTCTAATGCCGGTATTGTTATAGTTACATTCCCGCCTCATACATCACATAAATTGCAACCACTTGACCTCACCATTTACGGTCCCCTCAAAACATTTTATAGTCAAGGTGTGGAGTCATGGCTTTTTTATAATGGAGGAAAAACATTTGACATTTACTCAGTGGCTGAGGTTTTAGGGACTGCTTTTCCTCGAGCCTTCACTCCGAAAAATATTTTGAGTGGTTTTAGAACATCGGGTATCTTCCCCTTCAACAGTGAGATTTTTCCCGAAGAGGATTTCTTATGTTCGTATGTATCCGACCGTAGCTTAGAAAATCAGCAATCGGGTAATCATTTAAATAGAACTACATCTCAAGATTCTGTGACCATGCTCATCTCAAAGCCGAATAGTTTAGAGCATGAACGTTCAATTACACGTCCAGAACCGAAGACTCCAAATGCAAGTCCAGAAATAAATCCACTGAATTCTACAACAGAAACGGGAATATTTGCAAGTCCGCAACCAGGGCCTTCAAGTTTAACTCCGGCAAAGTGTTCAAATCTGAAAAAGAAACTTCAGGAGGCAATAATTGTATCACCAGAAGAAATACAACCATTTCCGAAAGCTGCAGCTAGAAAGACATCAAGAAGGGGAAGACGAACCGGAAGAACAATGATAGCCACAGATACTCCGGAAAAAGAAAATATACAGAGAATGAAAGCCAACAAGAAAATTCGAGCAGTTACTAGGGACTTAAGTTTTGGTCCGAACAAGGAGAAAGTTATGCCTTGTGTAACAAAGAAAACAAAGATTAATAAAGGGAAATCCAAAAAAAACAATCATCACCAGAATCTTCCTCAGAAAGCGATAATTTTTCTCTTGCGTCCAATGATGGTGATGACACTGCAGATGAGACTTGTCTTTTTTGTGACAATTCCATTGCAGGAGATAAATCTGGAGAGAAGAGGTGCCGTTGTGTTACATGTAATGGATGGGTTCATATCCTATGTGCTGGCAGTGGAAAACTTACGTTTGCGATTTTTGTTCTAATAAATAAGTTTAGTTTCTATTTGGGTACTTTTATTATTTATTATTTATTATTTTTTTTTTATTTATTATTTATTTTATTCAATAAAAGCTGCATTATATGTGAATCTTCATTTAAAATTCCTATACTACTTTTGTTTCAAGGTACAAGAGGTATGTTCCCAGGTACACGAGCATCTTGTACTTCGGAACACTTTTTATTATTTTTCAAATTCTCAATAATTCAAATCAAATCCATTTTTGTTTGCTTTGAGTTAATGGTCCTATAAAGGAACCAATACTTGATACACTGAGATAAAAAGAGCTCATAAAATATCTATTTTGTCTGTGTTAGATAGAAAACAATAAAATCCGTTTCTAGGTAAAACAGTCTCCCCTATTTGAAAAAATCAAGTTATCTCTGATTTAAGTTTTCTAAAATCAGAAATTCAATTCAAAGCAACCCTATCTCCTTGAACTCTCAAATCAACCTTGAATAAGGGAGCTCATATTTGTCTCCACCGACAGTTGTATACTGAAGTTTGATACAATTATGAGTTCCAAATTAGGATTGATTATCAAATATGGCTCTTCGCCCTGCGACATACTGATGAGGGGCAACAACCTCGAAATCTTGATATATGTCTGGGAGACTGATGCTATGTTTGGTAATCAATCTGATTGAGCAGTATAATGGAAAAAACGCATACAAACCCAATATGTAGACGACAAACCTCGTTCTTATTGCGGCACCCTACGAAGTGTAGGTTCAATTTAGCAGCTAGGCATGAAATTATTATTCATATTCTAATATGGTCATCTGGTACAGATAGCTCTTCATATATTTAATTATATATATATAACTAGTGGATACTAGGGATGCAGCTAAATTCGGGTGGATACATAATACCTACTCTTTACATTTATTTGAGTGCTTTCGAAATTATGTTTATTCCTTCCTCAGTCAAAAATCTACAAAATAAGGTGCAAATTGTAATATAATACATATCAATACTCTGGATTATTTCTCCACTCTAGTCCTGACGGACAAGAGTACCTAAGGTGGTGTCAATATAGAGGGGCTGCTTAAGTTTACTCCGGGTTCGATACTTATTTGAAACTTCAAATAACAATAAAAGCGAATGTAAACACAATACATAAACCAATGTTATTTCTATTCATACGCTAGAGGGCACTGACGCTAAAATTGATGGAATCCACTGCAATGCATAGGAATCTAGAGCTTTCATGTCTGTTTTACACCTCATCGCTATACCAAACTTCAATATATCACTCTTTCGCATTGTTGCTCGTAGAATAGATAGTAAATAATTGATTGCTTTGCACAGCACATTTCATACATCGCTTTTCTATACTCTGCCTGGTTGGTTTAATGGCAATATTGCATTTTGTCGTTTTGTGCGAGGAAATATTTATAAAGAATCCCAGCAGTTTTTTTTACGACAAGAAAATTATATGAGCTGAACAGATATATCTAATAAGTTTTATTACAAATGTTGAACAGCCGCAGTAATATGTGATAGTTGAGTTATCAAGAGTGTTATTCGAACAAAATATCTTAGAATAAATATATATCTGTCAACAATCAGCATGACACTACTATATGAATATTCCAGTTTATCAACAAAGAATAACTTTTTTGAAAAAAAAAAACTCATGCAATTAAATAGAACTAAAACATTGCTTAACTTTAGTCTCCAAACAACTCAGTTCGATTTGGTTAATCAACAACTGTATGCAACATCTTAATGGGTGCGTCGATATAATGTTGATAAACTTGGTTGATCAACGATCAAAAGAATGTTGAAGAGTAGCATTTTTACAGCGTAAATTTTATATAATGGAACATATAAGTCCAGTTTTCCATTTTCTTGGGAAGAAGTATAGGTATATAATTTCTCGAAATACCACGTAGTGTTGATCTAACCGTTTCTAGAAAACCGATATTATTTGGAAAATATACATTCTGAGTTTCTCACAATTTCCAATTGATCAAAAATATTGAAGTTGTAACCAGATCTCCAGTTGTACCGGAAGTCTCATTAACTCGCTTATTTCAAATGGAACATCCTGTATTTTTTCATGGTGGTGGTGGTGGTCTATGAATTCTTTGTTTTTCTTACGTTTGGTATTAGCATTCCCTAAACCTAAACTCTACAGATTCAAAGATATTTGGATATTTTGTACTTAATGACAATACTTGCTCAGCTAGCAAAACGGTTGGTGTGAAATTAAATATTACAAGGTTTCCTAATTTTATTATTTATTTAACAAAGCGTCTGTCATTGCTTCAGAGTTATTTAGCCTGTTCTAAATATAAGGAAGTGTTTTTAGGAATAATGGCTTCCTACGAAATTTACTCATTAACACAGTATACAAACTGAGTTTATTTTAAATAAATTCAACATTGAAAAAAAACAATTTTCTTATAAATAAATAATGGTCTTCAATCTCATTATCATTCACAGGAGTCGAATCACATTGTTGGTAACTTACCCAGAGAGATATCCAGATTCCCTGATGATTAATCAATAATTGTTCGGAAAATGGAGTATATCGTAAAAATTATAGAAATCAAGCTACTGTTAAATTGCTAAGGAAAATTAATAAATGTTGTGTATTTTCACCGCTTTCCACATGCATCAATTACGAACTGCTGACTGAATTCTGAAAAACTATGTCTGAAAACCATTTTTTTTAACTTGACTTTCCGTTCATACATAAAGGCTACCAGCTTGTAACTTGATTGGAAGAATAACAAATGACTGTTATGAGAATCTTAGGATGAAGAATAAAAATATAGACCAATTCTTAAGAGCTATTGTCTCTATAATAAATTTTCAAAGTTAGTTCCATTTAATTCAAGGCATTTCAATAATCTTTTCATAATGTTCTGACAAGTAGCTCGAGCAATGTGTAGCTACTTTATTAAATTAAAGGCACCCATTACTCTATCTGTCATATTTTTTTTTGTAGTGGGTGGTTCAAGGTAAACAATGCTCTGGCGAACGCGCCGGCTAATGAAGAGGACAATTATTAGCTATCCACCTGTCCTTAAAGGTCTGATATAGATGATTGCTTATTTCTCTTGTATTGTGAGGTGGTGTTCAATCCTATTGAAACCAAACTTCAGCAGCTTCATAAAGATGCAAGATGTTCGTTGCTACATCTATAACTTGTTCCAGTATATGAAGATACCTTAGACTTGTTAGACTTGCATAAATGAAATTAGCTATTCGATCCCATTTTGTATAAGCAATAACAATTGAAGACTAAAAACTAGTCCCTAAGACCTTAGCATTTTGATTCTCAACACTTTCGTATTTAATTATAGCGACTGAAGGAAAGAGCAATCATATCTAATAATTGAGAAGAATATAGTACCTTTTTAGTTTTCTTCATAAATCTGTATAGCAAAAAGTCTGCTGTCCTTCACCGCTCAGAATACACAAAAATACAGCTGTCTTGGTAATAGTGTTCTCTACCTATATGGGGATTTTCATCAGACCAAAAGTGACTGTTATGGCGATTAAACATGCCAAATTTTGAGAATTTCGCCTCGTCGGACCATACAGTTTTTTTTTAATTCGTCCTCTTAAGTTTCCATTAGAATCAGGTTGCAAATGATAAACTAATTTAAAAAAAAAAATGGTGAATAGATTCTATGGATAAACGGAAAATTTATTTTGCCGTCTTTAATTAACGATTATAAAGAGGCCAAGACCTTTTATTTAATTTTCTTCACTATCCACTGACGGCTTGCTTCTTCTAGTTTTTGAGCGAAACATTCCGTATTTGGAACAACCAGTTAATGACCTTTTGTCAATGTTCCAAGATGGTTTGCAGGGAAATCCATGTGCAGAAAAACGACAGGTTCTTCTAATAACTCGATTATATTTACCAGTAAATGATAATAAGATTGTCGTTGTTTGTGTAAACGGAGAGTGCCATATTTATTGATAACACTCGTTTTTCATATTACTTAACAGCCTGATTCACATAACAGCAATGATAACAACATTGTTAAATAAATAATGATATAGTATGATATTTAAATATTCAATTTCATAGCCAACCGCTTCAATAACTGTGCAATTATTGTCATTTAGTCCAAAATATCCATATATCTTTGAATCTGTAGAGTTTAGGTACAGGGAATGATAAAAACAAACGTAAGAAAAATAATATAAACATGAAAAAATGCAGGGTGTTCTATTTGAAATAAGTGTGTTATTGGGTCCTGAATTATTCGGAATCCGTTGGTCGATTTTAAACACAACATACAACTTTCTGGAGTTAACTTGTATTCTAAATATTGAGATACATAATGGACTTCCAATTTCAATTCTTTATATGGAAAACTAAGGAAGATAGACCGGAATAATTTTACTCATGTTATTTGAAAAGTTTTTGAAAAAAGTCAATATTTTGAAAACTATTAAAAATAATGATGCATGTTTATAAAACTCACCTTTTATTTTAAGGAAAAAATTCAAGAATTAAAGAAAAAGTTGTATGCTCCATTTGAAATAAGCGAGTTAATGTCAACTTCCGGTATAACCGGAAATCTTGTTACAAAGTCAATAGTTTTGAACTAATGGAAATTGTGAGAAACCCAAATATGTATACTTTCTAAATAATATCACACTGTATATGCGTTTCAAAGTACCTATAAAGATTTTTAAAAGTATGTTAAAGCAGGTGCAAGTTTCTGAGTAAATAAGGTTGTCTGTGAGGATTCTTTTGCTAGCGATGCTATTCCATCCTTATCTTGGACAAACTGGATATTCAATATATCAGGCTCCTGAGGAAACCGTGCATATATTCTTATTTGTTTTCCATGGGTTGTCACCCTGCGAAGAGAATAGGCACAGATAATATTTGATAAATACCTACTCAAAGAATATTTTATATATGACCTTTCTGATTATTCCATAGTTCCAGCATTTATGAAAAAAAATCATCATCATGATATTCTTTTTATGGCATCTAGCTCTGTCTCTAGAGAATATAGAAAATACATACAACTCTGTTTGGCCTGCCTAACCCTCACACATACATACACATCTCCATTAAGCCTCATCGTTTCTATCTAAATTCCACTATAATAATAGCGACCACTTCTTAATTACGGTGAACCCCCCATTCCCCTAGTCTGGCTATCAATTATACTTATATCGTGAAATTCCTCTTATTGTTTAATTTCGTGTTTGTGGGACCCCCGAACCTCGGTGAATGTTAATCCTGCTTTGCAGGCTTACAATGGCCGATGGTCGGGATTAGAATTTTAACGTCATGTTCATTCTATATGATATATTATTTTTAGCATGAGATTTCATGAGCTGATTTCTTGTGAATAAAAATTGGATACGCATAGAACAAGCCTCATATTTAACGAACTGCATAATCACGGGTCGTAGGCGGTTCTTTATAAACCTCAATTTTCACATAACCTCACAAGAAAAAGTCTAAATCAGGGCATCTTGGCGGCCAAGCAATCGGCCCCCCTGTTTCTATTCATCTTTGCTGGAAATGTTTATTTAAAAACTGTCGCACAATGATGGCAGGTGCTTCAACCAGTAGCAACCACAGGTTTTGTTGGATTAGAAGAAATTGCAGAACATTTGGCATGTCAACGATACATTAAAGAAATGTTGGCCAATTATTTTGGTGCCCCATACATTTAAAGACCAACTCAATTGTAGGTTTGTCTCTGAGAAAAGGTGTAGATTCGTGTCGGAGTAGTAATGAAAATTTTGGCCATTTACTACCCCATTATTATAGAACAGGTTGTCCCCAGAAATAATATGAAATACCAAAAAATGCTTCTATCATAAAATCAAAGTATACCAAAAAATACCAAAGCATTCTAATTGTTTAGTTTAGGAGATATAGACGGTAGAATAAGACAATATTTTACGACAAATAAATAAATACCTATCGTAAAAACAACAAAATTTAATCTCTCAAGCTTTTTATCAAATAAAAGCTCTATTTGTGGCCTTTTCAAAAAACTAATAACATACAAGGGGTTTATTTTTTATGATAAAAAGTCTAATTTTCATTTAAAGAATATCTGTCAAATTGAAATTATTTATTGTCATTTTTTAAAATATTCAGTGACTTCATAATATGTAAATTTCTCAAAATTATTCAAAAACAAAAGTTGTACGTCTGAGTATAATTGATATCTATGACATAAAATCGATTTGTTCTATTTGCCTAAGGTAGCTTATATGTGACTTATCAAGTCAAATACGCATCTGAAAGGGGGCCTTAGAGATCATGGTTTTTTATGTGATACTATTATGCGAATTTAAGTTATAAATTTAGAATAGGTTTACATTGAATTGTAATTATACCAAGTTCATCTGTTGCTTAGCAACACAACATAATTTTGATGCCTTTGTATTGTGCGCACGCTGAATGTCTCTGGTGTTTCGTAACAAACTACTTTCAGTATTTAATAGGTAGTTCATCCAAGTGGTCGTCAATCCATAGTTTATTTTTGCATCATTTGAAAACTTGTATCTTCTAGTTTCTGTATGCCGATTTTGATAAAAACCATAGATTCTGTAAGAGCCTATACTAAATGAAGCTTCTAGAAATACCTTCTAAAGTTTTATTTAAATGGTAGGTTTTTGAGCTTACAGCTGTGCTAACTTATATAGAAATATTTTGATCTTAGGAGTATGTTGTCGCAATTTGAAAAGACATTTTAGGGACCTCCAATTCTATAGCATCTTCTATTTATTTTCTGTGTTTTTTAGGTAAATTTCTTATAGAA
This sequence comes from Crioceris asparagi, assembly GCA_958507055.1. NCBI lineage: Eukaryota > Metazoa > Arthropoda > Insecta > Coleoptera > Chrysomelidae > Crioceris > Crioceris asparagi. The sequence goes on along the minus strand of OY293829.1, from coordinate 32,857,993 downwards.
ATATACCTATTGCGATCGTTCACGCTTTTGAATTTCGAAAAAAATTCAACGGCATTTTGTTATATGTCTATAAGTTAGTCCAAAAAAACATTTGGTTCAAAAGTTTATATATATATATATATATATATATATATATATATATATATATATATATATGGGATATTACGAAATTTGTTACCACGATAGAGGTCGAAGTTTTGAAGGTATCAAGTTCAAATTTGCTACAAAAATCAATCTTTCGAATGTCTCGGCCGAGTTCGTTATTGGGCAATATCGGGTAAGTAGTTTCAAAATGGCGACCATTCAAACATTTAAAAAAAATATCAAAGAAGAGCCTTAGTGTAAATATCATCAAAAATAATTTTAGGTTATAGATATAATCAGTACCTACAACTTTTGCTCAAAGCAATTTTTCATAAAATAAACAGGTAAAAAAATAAAAATTAATAAAGAAAAATAGCAAATATTGATAAAACATGAACACTCAATATAAATTATACATTTTCTGGAGATCTTAATATAGACCCTGATTTAAAAAATATATAATACCTATATTTATTGAAAAGAAATAGGCGAAAAAAGTGGAACTCGAACCCCGTCTGCTTTATATTCAACAGCCAAAACAAAAACCTCTAGCCGCAAGGCTATGACACATACGACAATTATACTAGGTGTCCAGAAAGGGTATCGGGTATTTGTTTTCGCGCCATATTCGAAGCGGGGCGTCTAAAGTGTGCGGGGAGGGGTTCGTGGCGTCCGCCGTTTTGTGGAGTTTTAGTCACGATGGAACAGTACTCGGGGACACATCGCGCATTTTGCGTACGAGCGTATTATCGTAATGGTGATTCAATAGTGACTGCTCAACGTCTCTATCGTGCGGAATATCGTACACGCCACGCGCCAAGTGACGATAGCATTAGGAAATGGATCAGGATGTTCGAGAATACAGGGGCGACAGTTAAAATTCAAAACTGTGGTCGTCCTCGTTCAGTTCGCGATGAAGAAACAATTGAAGAAGTTGAGGCGTCGGTTCGTCAAAATCCGTCTTTATCCATCCGAAAGCGAAGCCAAGCGTTGAACATAAAAAAATCGTCTTTACATTCGATTTTAAAGAAAGACTTACATTTAAAAGCCTATAAAATTCAATTGGTTCAAGAATTGAAGGATACGGACTATGCTAATCGACTGAATTTTGCGAACAAAATGCTGCAGCGATTTAACAACTTTAACAACATACTGTTCAGTGACGAAGCAAATTTTCACCTGAATGGTCATGTTAATAAGCAGAATTGTCGGTACTGGGCAGTGGCAAATCCTAGACGAAAACATGAACGACCGCTGCATAGCCCAAAGGTCGTTGTTTGGGCCGCTATGTCTGCTAAAGGCATAATTGGTCCTTATTTTCATGAAGATCAACGAGGCCGAGCAATTAATGTGAATAGTGACCGTTATTGCGATATGTTGCGAAATTTTTTGGTCCCAGAGTTGCAGGAGTTTGCAGGTTTCAACTCAAGAACGTGGTTCCAGCAAGATGGGGCCACTTGCCATACCTCAAATGACTCAATTGAAGTTGTTAACGAATTATTCCCTAATAAAGTCATTTCGCGAAGGGGTAACATCAACTGGCCTCCCAGAAGCCCCGACCTGAGCCCGCTTGACTATTTTGCATGGGGATACCTTAAAAGTAAGGTTTATCAAAACAATCCGACGAATCTAGCCCAGTTAAAGCAAAACATCAGGTCAGAAATGGCAGCAATATCGACAGCTATGTGTCAACGTGTTATCGCCAATCTTCGTTTCCGTTTAGAAGAGTGCCAGCAACGTAACGGTCATCATTTGAATAACATCATCTTTTCCAAATAATTCTCCAATTCATATGCTAATAATAAACAATAAACTTTTTTATTGCATACAAATAATTTTTGTTTCATTGAACTTACAAATACCCGATACCCTTTCTGGACACCTTGTATGTAATAACATGTAGGTATGAATTTTGAAAAATTTACCTTTCCGCTGACTACAGGCCATCGGATTTTTTTTTTCATTTCGATCATATTATTTATTCACTCAATTGTTCCCTCATTTTATAATTTCACAATTTTCTTCTCCAACTTCCATAATAATTAAATTTATGATAAATTAAGTCCTGGAAGCTAATTCCTTCTGTCGTGCACCGTAATCTGACAAAGTCGAATAGCTTCAGTGATGCTCGTCCATCGTTGCACAGAAAGTCCTTGGGGGTAGGAAGGGTAGGGTAGATACACACCACAAGGCTAATAGACTCAACAAAGATCCAATTTCCATTCTAAGACATCGTTGGTATGTGTATGTTTGTTCAAGATTGAACTAGTAAATCAATTTAAATCAGATACCGCCATCGGGGGCCGGCAACCACCGCATCCAACCGAAATGGGCGTTCATGTCGCTCCCAACCATTTAATACTGCAGAATATAATATGGACCGCACGCAATTCCAGAAGGATAGCAGGGAGCAGAAGCACACCGTGGCATGGTAGAAGTAGCGGTGGAAGCGCGGTCTCTGCGGTCTAAAGATTAAAATTAAAGCGCCAGCTATGCCAGGATTATTCCTAAATTGATGTTTTTCGTATATCACAAGCTTTCCAGCAGGCAGGCAGGTCGCTTTATCGGTAATGGCTTTCGGTAGGGATGCATAAAGGAATTTATATAATTGTATTTTTAATGGATAATGTGAATACGCCCTTTTTTGGGGGGCACAACCAACTTAGTGGATGAAGTAGGTATGTAATTTCCGGGCATTTATGAATAATTGTGTTTACAAGTTGAATGTGACTAGTGCTTGGAAAATTCATATTGAGATTACTTTGTCTCGACATGAGACAACCGCTCAAAGTTTTATTTAGGTAGGTATACCTCCTATTCGTATATATTCTTTAAATATTCATTCAAATTTTCTATAGATTTCTGATAGTATTGGCGACCTATTGTGTATGTTTATGAAGTGCTCCGTTTCACACATATAAAAAACCCCAGTTTATCACCAATTTTGAACGGCAATAGTTAAGAGTTTTCACGACGCAAAACTACTCGCAGTGGTGTGCCACTGCTTATCACTAGTTGATAAGCGCATTGTTAGGTGAAACATCTAGCTGGGATCGAATCGGAATCATATACATGCTAGCCCGACGCGCTAACATCCATGGTCTCAGTTTATAGACCATGCTAATATCTACATGAAAATGACCAAGTGGCAAAGTATATACAGGTGAACTTCCGAGCGAATCTGGTCTCCAATCCATTGTTGTTTCACTTAACGTATCTTGCAAATTTTCAGGTAAAGGATAAATGTGATACTCTGAATTTGCATATGATTTTTCCTGATGATAGCTTTTTCGATGGAGGTTACTAATTAAAATGGTGACTATTATTTATTATGGTGACCGAGTTTTTTTATCGTTCGATATAAAACAATAAACAAGTAGATTACACTTGCATCTACAGAATCTGCACCATTTTATTTATTTTCAGACAATTTGAAATCCAGACTATATAAATTAACTGATCTGAAAATCTCAGAATAAACCAAATGTTTTGACGTATCAACAGTGAAATTGTAAAATATTTCGATGCACGTGTAAGCATTTTTAATAATTGTTCATTAGATTTCTCCAGGTTTGTACATTTATTTAAATGTTGCCCAGAGTTCGCGTCCTAAAAGTGACAAGTAATATTTGAATAGAATATTTCTAGAAATTCTACATGATTCAGTGAAGACATGTTGGTGGCATATTTTGAATGTTCTTTTGATTCGCTCAATCAATTATTTCAAATAAAATAAAGGCAAAAATCAGTCTGAGCATTTCTGCTGCTGTTAAATCATTTCAACATCATACCTCAAAGACTCACTGCACGACACTGACATACTGACTACTGACATATGAAGCAGCAGAACAGTATTCTGGATATATGCCCTCGGGTGTAACAACCATTTGGATGGGATTCAAATTCAAATCGAAACGGCGAAAAGGTCCGCAGGCCGAATGGAGCGATATGGGGATACCTTGTAAACTGTCGTTGGGAATTATCTCATGCAGTAAACGGGATACAAGTGCCTTTGTCTTATTTTTATTTGAGAATGTTTTATGATAGGTATGTTAATTTACTGTCATGTATTTATGTAAAATAAGATATACCTACAAGTGGTCTATATGGATAAGTTATGTGAATATAAATATCCTCAAGCTCATAGAAAAAAGAGTGTCATGTTTCAAATAAAACACGTTTAATTAAGCCATTGTTGTGCATAGACCGGTTGAATACTTTATGATTCCAAACAAACATAATAAATAGATATTAAATTTCTTTAGTATAAAATAGGAGAAAAACATCTGATTTCCTAATTAAATCTGAAAATTTAATATAGCTGCTCTAGGAGTAGGAAAAGGTCAGTATCCGAACAGTTCATAGCCCAGCAAATGCATTTATTCTATAATGTATATATGTCGTAATCTTATAGCGATATCCGTCTATACGTGAAAAGCTAAGGTATATCGTGACACGCCGGCATATAGTAGAAATAATAATCTCTACACGATTTGAATTATTTCAGAGGACAGCGTTTCATGAAAAGACCGCATAATTTTTTTTAAGCTGTATTAGTTTTTTAAGTAAATTTCTTATAGAAATGTACCTATTGCGATCGTTCACACTTTTGAATTTCGAAAAAAAACAAGGGCATGTTGATAGATGCCTATAGGTAGGTCCAAAAAAACTTTTGTATTGTATTAAGTTCGAGTTTGCTACAAAAATCAATATTTTGAATATCTCGGACGAGTTCGTTATTGGGTATTATCGGGTAAGTGGTTTCAAAAGGGCGGTAGTGTAAATATCATCAAAAATAATGTAACGGGAATTTATATTAAAACTGGTTTCGATTTATTTTCCCTTATTTATTTACACCAATAACTACCCGTCTATATACACATTTACATTCACACTTCTTTCTCGGACTATGTACTTCTTACTACTGTCTGATCTATTACTCTGTCTATCTACTATCTATCACTAACGAACTGGTCATTGTCATCGACCTTATATATCTAACCTAAAAAGCTCTAGAAGGTTCCAGTGTTGTTTTCGTTGTTTCTGGAGGTTATTTCTCAATATATGGCTTCGAGAATAGACCAGGACTTATTCTCGTTGCCTCTGATGTCTCCCGTGTTTTCCGGAATGTGCATTGTGTGTGTAGTTTATTATTCGGGTAAGTCTTCACGTTACAATAATTTTGGGTTATTGGGTTATAGATATAATCAGTACCTAAACGTTTGTGAGAAGCAATTTTTCATAAATAGCAAGAAAAAAAAGAAAATTATTAAAAAAATAATTTATAGTTATTCAAATTCAATGAATATAGAGAAATTTATCTCTCCGTTCGCCATCGGGATTTTTTTGTTTGATCTGATGATGATTTCTAACAATCAGTATATTTTGAAAAAAATGGTAAGGAAAAATACCTAGGTTCTTAAAATTATCTTCTTAATTCTCAAGAATTGCAATTTAGAATGTTGACATAGATAATTTAAGTATTAATGAGGACTAAAGAGAAAAAGATTCTCTCGATAATATTATTTTACTTTAACATATTTGCCCGAATTGGACGATGTAGATTCCTTTTTATCTGGTCTGTGGCTTTATTATTCCATTAGTTGTCCTCACCCGGTACTGTGGTTTCTATAGTAGTCCTATAGAAATAATATTAGATGATTGGTAGGTAGATCCCAGATCCACTTTCTCAATGTTAACTTAAACAAAGTTTCCCATTTTTTTGCATTTGCTGGGTCTACATTTGTCCTGTTATGCCTTAATTGAAAACTCAGAGAAACATTATTTTGTTAACACAACATGTAATTGTTACACATTTCGGCAGACGTTATGATGCGTTGCAGCATGACTACTAAACAAATTATGATCTGTTATAATTTCAATACCGTCAGTTCGGGAAACGCCGACTCATATATCATGTACAGATTATTATTTCACAATGTGACGTAGAGTAGGTATTAGATAGACATGGTATAAGACATTTCATGAAAAGCAATGACAAACAGCGAAATAATATTTCCTTAGAATATTCGCCGGCGTTTCATGAAATGTCTAAGGCTTTTCACAAAAATATCAATTTCGCTATATATATATATATATATAGGGTTATCCATGGTGAGTTACCTATTAGGCGTTCGATACAGACAGATAGACCGCTTTTTCTTGTCAGTATTGCAGTAGAAATTTAAATAAATCAGATACAAGTAAAGGCACAAAAAATTCAAGTTATGGACTAAAATATAAATCAAAATCAATGGATATATATTCAATAATACTATAAAAGCGACATTCCACCAGACACCTCTTAAACTTGTTCAAATGCTAATAAAGTTAATACCATAATGTGTTCTGGTAGAAGTCTTCGAGAAATCTCAAAGTCATCGTTCTAATTGCCGTTAGTTGCAGCCCAAACAGACGCTGTGCCCCGGCTACATATGGCCCAAGGCAAGTATAGCATTTATTCTATAATGTATATATGTCGTAATCTTATAGCGAAATCCGTCTATACGTGAAAAGCTAAGGTATATCGTGACACGCCGGCATATAGTAGAAATAATAATCTCTACACGATTTGAATTATTTCAGAGGACAGCGTTTCATGAAAAGACCGCATAATTCTTTTTAAGCTGTATTAGTTTTTTAAGTAAATTTCTTATAGAAATGTACCTATTGCGATCGTTCACACTTTTGAATTTCGAAAAAAACAAGGGCATGTTGATAGATGCCTATAGGTAGGTCCAAAAAAACTTTTGTATTGTATTAAGTTCGAGTTTGCTACAAAAATCAATATTTTGAATATCTCGGACGAGTTCGTTATTGGGTATTATCGGGTAAGTGGTTTCAAAAGGGCGGTAGTGTAAATATCATCAAAAATAATGTAACGGGAATTTATATTAAAACTGGTTTCGATTTATTTTCCCTTATTTATTTACACCAATAACTACCCGTCTATATACACATTTATATTCACACTTCTTTCTCGGACTATGTACTTCTTACTACTGTCTGATCTATGACTCTGACTGTCTATCTACTATCTATCACTAACGAACTGGTCATTGTCATCGACCTTATATATCTAACCTAAAAAGCTCTAGAAGGTTCCAGTGTTGTTTTCGTTGTTTCTGGAGGTTATTTCTCAATATATGGCTTCGAGAATAGACCAGGACTTATTCTCGTTGCCTCTGATGTCTCCCGTGTTTTCCGGAATGTGCATTGTGTGTGTAGTTTATTATTCGGGTAAGTCTTCACGTTACAATAATTTTGGGTTATTGGGTTATAGATATAATCAGTACCTACACGTTTGTGAGAAGCAATTTTTCATAAATAGCAAGAAAAAAAAGAAAATTATTAAAAAAATAATTTATAGTTATTCAAATTCAATGAATATAGAGAAATTTATCTCTCCGTTCGCCATCGGGATTTTTTTGTTTGATCTGATGATGATTTCTAACAATCAGTATATTTTGAAAAAAATGGTAAGGAAAAATACCTAGGTTCTTAAAACTATCTTCTTAATTCTCAAGAATTGCAATTTAGAATGTTGACATAGATAATTTAAGTATTAATGAGGACTAAAGAGAAAAAGATTCTCTCGATAATATTATTTTACTTTAACATATTTGCCCGAATTGGACGATGTAGATTCCTTTTTATCTGGTCTGTGGCTTTATTATTCCATTAGTTGTCCTCACCCGGTACTGTGGTTTCTATAGTAGTCCTATAGAAATAATATTAGATGATTGGTAGGTAGATCCCAGATCCACTTTCTCAATGTTAACTTAAACAAAGTTTCCCATTTTTTTGCATTTGCTGGGTCTACATTTGTCCTGTTATGCCTTAATTGAAAACTCAGAGAAACATTATTTTGTTAACACAACATGTAATTGTTACACATTTCGGTAGACGTTATGATGCGTTGCAGCATGACTACTAAACAAATTATGATCTGTTATAATTTCAATACCGTCAGTTCGGGAAACGCCGACTCATATATCATGTACAGATTATTATTTCACAATGTGACGTAGAGTAGGTATTAGATAGACATGGTATAAGACATTTCATGAAAAGCAATGACAAACAGCGAAATAATATTTCCTTAGAATATTCGCCGGCGTTTCATGAAATGTCTAAGGCTTTTCACAAAAATATCAATTTCGCTATATATATATATATATATAGGGTTATCCATGGTGAGTTACCTATTAGGCGTTCGATACAGACAGATAGACCGCTTTTTCTTGTCAGTATTGCAGTAGAAATTTAAATAAATCAGATACAAGTAAAGGCACAAAAAATTCAAGTTATGGACTAAAATATAAATCAAAATCAATGGATATATATTCAATAATACTATAAAAGCGACATTCCACCAGACACCTCTTAAACTTGTTCAAATGCTAATAAAGTTAATACCATAATGTGTTCTGGTAGAAGTCTTCGAGAAATCTCAAAGTCATCGTTCTAATTGCCGTTAGTTGCAGCCCAAACAGACGCTGTGCCCCGGCTACATATGGCCCAAGGCAAGTATAGCATAAGAAAGATATGCATGGAAAGATGCAGAATAAGTTGAACTGCGACAGATAATTTATTGGCTACGTAGGTTATTAAATACAGGTTTTTCAAAAGTTTGGACGCTACATAGTCTATAAATATGGGTTACTGCAGCCTTGGATAAAGAATATAGAGGGTGTTTCATAATATATCAGCAGGACTTGAGGATGTGATAGCTCGTCCAAAAATATGAAAAAAGTTTCTATTAACTTGCCCTTTAAAATGCACCATTTCCTAGATACAGGATGTAAAAAAATTTAAAAAAAATCGTTTTCTTGTGGATATCTCCGTTCATAGTACAGAAAACAGCTTTTGTAAACAATTTCCACTCATAATAAGCTAAGTTTTGAGTTAGACATTTTTTTTTGTTAAGTTATAATAATTGGTGAAGATTTTGAAGGAGTAGTGGCGGTTTTCCCCCCAATTTCTACGCCAATGCAAAAAGTACGGTTTACCAATTATGACTTTACAAAAAAAAATTCTGACTCAAAACATAGCTTATTATCAGTGGAAAAAGCTTACAAAAGCTGTTTTCTGTACTATAAACGGTTCCGGAGATATACACAAAAAACGATTTTTTTTTCAATTTCAGCAACCTATATCTCGAAAATGGTGCATTTTAGAGGGTAAGTTAATAAGAACGTTTTTGCGTATTTTTGGACGAGCTATCACATCCTCAAGTGCTGCGCATATATTATGAAACACAATGTATATCCACAGAAATATCAGACTTTACACTTCCCAATTCCTTTATCGAAAATGCAACTCGTGTTCTCTTATCTGCATTTAAATATAACTCGTTATTGTTAAACTAACTTACTGCTTGGGCCCCCGCCCGAGAAGCCAGTAAACTATCAAGAGTGCCTTCATCTACAGATATTGTTGTGCCATCGGCAAAAAGTGTGAACTTAGATTCTGGATTGGTTAGTGGTAAGGGATTGATGAAAATCAGAAAAAGATTTGGCCCCAGAACTGAGCCCTGAGGTGTCTATGAGTTAGGTAAGATTTTAATAGTTCTATACTTCTAGGATAATATTTATAGGCTTCTAGTTTTCGCCGAAGACTTTCGTGGTTCATATAGTCAAAGGCTTTGCTGAGATCATAAAGCAGAACAACTGTCCTATACTGTAGATTATGGGAGCTGTAGTAAGTAAATCCCCTGAGTAAAGAAAGTCTAATATGGTCAAGACTGTATTTTTGTCCTACCTAAGCCCAAATTGACTGTCATTAAATAAGTTGTGTGTTTCCAAGTACATACATACATGTAATTTTCCAAGATATTAGGATCAATTTTTTTAAATAATGGTATCATTATTGCAATCTTACGAATACATGGGCAAGTATTTCCTCTGAAACACTGGTTTATACAGTGCGTTCATAAAGTATGGAAACGCTTCAATAACTTATAGAGAAAAAGCTCTCGATTTTAATTTTCTACTTTTTTATGCAAACAGCATCATTTTATCTCCTCCACCTTCCAAATTATGACGTCATTATTAACTTTTTTAAATGGGGAGGACATAATTTTATATTAAAACGGCAAACTGACAATTTTCTGAGCTCAAAAATACCAAATGCATTGGTATTAACATAAAAATACATGAAATACTTCTTCTTTGAGTGCCGTACTCGTATTCGAGCGTTGGCGGCTTCTTTGCCTTGAAAGTGTTACCACAGACAAGGGGACCTATAGTTTAACGTGGATTCCAAACCACCGATGCGTCTCAAGATATATCTTAACCCCTTACCGCATACGAAGCCATATATGGCTGCCAAACTTGGGAAATTTTTTAAAATTCCATGGTATCATAGAATTCAGATTTATAAAGCTTGGAACATAAGAGTATTCTGCTGTTTATTGGCACGTAATTAGTTCGTGGTTGACAAGTTACATATGTCAAACTTATTATTGGCTATCTATAGCGTGTTCCTCTAGTTCAGTGCAACATAAAAAATAGGATTTTGAATTGTGAGAACAAAATATAAAACGGTGAGTAACAACTTCTAAAAAAATCATGGTACATTCTTTATGGACTCAAAAACCAGCTACTTATGTTTTTTTCACAATTTTATGTATTGCAATTAGGTTTTTGAGCCCTTTTATGAAATTGCCATATATGGCTTCGTAAGCATTCAGAACTTTTTTTAGAAATGGACCCATCCCGCTTTTATGGTTCTTCCAGGCATGTGAATCCTATTCCAGGTGATGGTTTATTGAGTGATGATGATCTGGATTCTGATTCTGACCATGATTATGTGCCTCATTGAATTCGTTCGCCGAAGAGAAAACAAATCATAATTGCACCAGATTCTGAATCTGATACTTCTGAAGAAGAAATTCAAATAGAGGAACATCAGACACCTTCAACATCCAAATCAAAGGTCAACAGGAATAAAGAAAAAGTTATGTGGAAAAAGGGAAAAATGGAAGCTTTTGATGAAGAAAGCTTCAGATTCAAAGGTAAAACGGATTTACCTGAAACAATAAAAGAATTGGATTCACCGGCAGATTTTTTCAAGTTTTTGTTTACTGATGATCTTATCGAAATGATAGTGGAGCAGTCAAATATCAAATCCGCTCAAGAGGATATCAGCAAGCCAGCAAATATTACTAAAGATGAAGTAGAGAAATTCATTGGAATTGTAATTTTTATGTCATGTGTGAGGTTGCCAGCAACTAGGATGTATTGGTCGAAGCATATAGGTCAATCTCAGATACACAGTGTAATGACATGTAACAGATTTGAAACTGTGAAAAAATTCTTACATTTCAATAACACTGATAATTTCAAGCCTCGTGGTGATGATGGTCATGATAAACTCTTCAAAATTAGACCTGTCCTCACTCAAATTCGAGAACGATTGTTGTTAGTTCCCAAAGAAGAGTTTTTAGCGGTTGATGAACAAATCATCCCTACTACATGTCGTCACGAGCTGAAACAATATAATCCTGCCAAGCCACATAAGTGGGGTTATAAAAATCAAGTCCTTAGTGGAGTTTCAGGCTTCAGCTATGACTTTGATATCTTTGCTGGAGAACAGAGTAACACATATCCTACAGGTGCACCGGATCTTGGTGTTAGTTCAAATGTTGTATCTCGACTCACCTCCACAGTTCCAAGGCATCTCAATTATAAGATTTGTTTTGATAACTGGTTCAACAGCCCAAAGCTTCAAGTTTATTTATTCAAGAATGGTTTATTACCCTTAGGAACAGTGAGGCTAAATCGCGTACCGAATTCGAATATGCCAACTGAAAAAGAATTGAAGAAAAAAGGAAGAGGAAGCATGGAGGAGAAGATTGCTGTAATCGATGGCGTCAAGCTAAGCTTAGTATCATGGTTTGCCAACAAAAACGTGAATATGCTTTCAGCATACGTTGGAAGTGAGCCCACGAGCACAAAAAGACGTTATTTCCGACAAGAGCGAAAGTACAAAGAAATAAACTCTCCTCAAGCCGTTGATGTTTATAACCAGCACATGGGTGGGGTCGATTTACTTGATTCAATGCTTGGTTACTATAGAATCCATTTGCGATCACGTCAGAGGTACAAGAGAATTTTCTTCCACATGATAGACATGTGCATAGTAAACGCTTGGTTGTTATGGCGTAGAATAAATGAAGAAGAATACATGGCCTTATTCGATTTCAAACTTGCTGTATCTGAACATATGCGTAAAGCAGGAAAAGTTTTCTCAGTCGCGAAAAAACGTGGTCGACCACAAAGCATACGAGGAACACCTTCATCTAGCCGAGGGGGAACTCCATGCAGCTTGCCAGATTCACCAATAACAATAAAAAGGATTCGAAAAGCTCCAGCCCGACATCAAGACCTACCCCTTAGATCAGTACGTTCCGACAACATCGATCATTTTCCCACATGGATGAAGAAAAATCGACAGCTATGCCAAAACTGTTCCAAATTCCGTTCTTTTACCAAATGTGAGAAATGTGAGGTGTATTTGTGCTATAACGATAAAAGAAACTGTTTCAAGGAATTCCACAAAATTTAACCCAGACTCATACGAAGCCATGTATGGCTAAATTTTCAATTTTTTTTATTAATTGTTATTTTATTTTTTCTATCTATAATGTATATTTTAGCATAATAAATCAGTTTTAAGCAAATAAAGAAATTATTTTGGTTCTCTTTCATAATTCATGCGGCAAGGGGTTAAGTTCACACCTTTCCAGAGAGCTGTACTAGGGAATATATACTCTCACTGGTTTCCCGTTGCCTTGCGAGAGGAGGAGAATGCAATGCGACAGAGACTCGAACGCGCGCCCGCATCAACGGTCACTCGTCCAAGCCGTTTCCATCGTAATGCGCTGCTTATGATCGAAGTCGGTCAGTGTTAACCCGCAGCTACGCGCTCCTCATATGAAATACAGGGTGCTAAGAAATATTTTCATTTGCTGCTTTCAGTTTTCAATAATTACAATAATATTAATATGCAGTGGTAACTAAAAACTTATTAATTGTTGCTAAGGACTCCGATTCAAACGCATACTTGTTTTTGTGCACAATGTATGTAAAATTGAAAGCAGCAAATAAAAATATATAAATTTTTAGCACCCTGTATTTAATATTTCTTTTATGTTAATACCCATGTATTTGGTATTTTTAAACACAGAAAATTTCCAGTTTTCCTAATGATGTCGTCATAACTTGGAAAGTGGAGTGGACAAAATGATGCTGTTTGCATATAAAATAAGAAAATAAACATCAAAAATCGACTTGTCAAAGGTTTTTCTCTATATGATAATATATTTGTAGTTATTGAAGCGTTTCCATACTTTATGAACGCAAGTTTCAAAGATGATACCATATTTTTAATGATCTGAAATTTTTTAACGCTAATATCAAAATCAACACGGCTATTTTTATTTTTACCGACTAACCCAAACGCAGGTTTTTTTTGGTTTGTGCGCACCCTGTAGCTAGTAAACATAACTATTCCCTTCAAAAAACGCCCCCGAACGAGGTGTCGAAAATCGAAAATTTGAGACGTCAGAATCAAGGATAGGACAATATCATTTCTTTCATAACCATTGTCAGTCTAATTGTATTTGAAGTAGTATGTAAATTAAGCTCTTCCTATTTTTTCACTGAGATTGAATAAACATTATCCATTCATGCTATTTATTTTGTATATTCAATGGGACAACCGTTAGCGGAGGTTTGGGTAAACGCTGATAGGTAGGAATTTTGAAAACTAAAATAAGACAATAATCTGCATATCTTGACATATCAATTTATACATCTTTGTGATAGAAAATCATTTTCTGTTGCCTGATGATGAAATTTTAATAATTTGAAAATCGGTAGCAAAATAAATTCAAGGATTTGTGAGAAAATGTTAATCAACGTTATTATTTTGTACTTTAAAATAATATCCAAATTTCCTGAATTTCATTAACTTGGCATTATTCCAATCATCCGATGCATGTATTACAATTGAAATTTTCAATTATGTGCAATTCACCACATACCCTGGATTTACAATTGTATAATTTTCCGGTGCATTTTGGATATTTTAAAGTTGTAATTTTATTATTACAAATTTGACGTTGTTTATATTTATATATAGAATATGCAGTGCACGGTTTATTACATGACTAATTAGGTATATAAACAGACTGGTGAATTGAGACAAGTCTACATATGTTTTATTGAAAATAATACTGATTATGTAATTCTAAATCTAAAGAAAATATATTTATTTATTCCAAATAGGTACTTCATTTGACCTAATTTAAATAAATATTTTTTACAAAAAATTGGACCGACGTTATTAGTTGGTGCACTGGAAAGTACGAAACAATATTAATTCTATTGGTGCTGGTACTTTTGAAGTTGTGCAGTTGCAGTTGGATTGATAACTTTTGGCAAGCAGACAGTCGAATTGTATACCTCCTCCGTTCGGGGTTCGTCGGTCAAAAAAGGAGGAGGTATACAATTCGGTTGTATGTTTTTTTTTGTACGGCTGTTCGCGCTTTTGCATAGTAAACGTGCTTCGATTTTTAATTCATTTCAAAGAAGAGAGTTGATAGATGCTGTGATATTTAGAAAAACTCAAATCCGAAATCTCCTCCCCTCTAAAAACCGTTCCCGAAGTGGTGAAGGGGAATTTTTTCTCGAAAATTGAAGCTCCAAGACGACAAAGACCAAATCTGGAATCGTTTGATCGTTTAATTTTTTTAAAGAGCTACGATTTTCAAGTTACAACAATGGTAAGGACTTAAATATGTTTACTCCGTCTATGTCTAGGGGGAAATTTTATAAATTTCATGACCATCTCCATTCTTGATATTATTTTCAATTTTAACAATGTTAAAATTAGACTCGCGAAATCTTCTTATCTTTCCATTTAATGACTTCCATGCAATTTTATTAACTAAAACATAAGCTAAAAACTACAAAGTCAGTCATAATTATCCCAATATTTCTTAGTCAATCAAAGACTAATTTTTTGACGAGTTTGCTTACAATATTACAAAATATAATTTTTAAAATTCCATCCTTTTTTGTAAGTATACCTATAATAACAAAAAACTACTCTAGAGATTTTGTACAAACCCTAATCAGCTTACTGCTATGTATGTATATTGTAGATATGTATCGATAATCTAAGGAATATTAATCCTACAACATCGGAAAAAAACATATCCTAGGAAAAAAACGGCCAAAAGAGATCGCTGGACATATATGTCTCAAGCTTTACCGTTAGAGTGCGTAATCCTTAAGGCAACATCGAAAAAAAATATTTCTCTAAAATATGCCCTACTATATTTTGTCTTAAATAAGAAACCTGGAATGGAGCCTAAATTCTGAATAACTTTTGTTTTATTAATCTTCTATTTATTTCAAATACCTATATGCTTGGGGAAAGTGCATAAGTGTTTATGAAGAAATGACTACGTCTTTGAATTGATAGAACTGATTTCAATGACATAAGCTTCTCGTAGAAGACCGTAGATTAGCCAATCTTACATCACATAGATCAATTCGATTTAGGTAATTACATTTGGCGTAGTTAGGGTGCACTTTCGAATGAAAAATATTAAAACCCATTTTTTGAGATTCTCAAATAAAATACATGAATTATTATGAATTTCAATAAAAACTGATTAAATTCATACAAAATGGTGAAATGCATGTCCATATCGTTTGTCTAACTCGAGATATATGTAAAAACGCATAACCGTGGAGGTATTTGCTCATATTGTAAAAAAATGACAATGATAAAATATATCACCATTCTTGCAATATTAGATTTTGTCACTACAAAATTATCATGTAGGTATACAAAGAAAATATAGTTAGGGAAAACGTAAATAAACACCTAGATAAATAAAACAACCGGCCAATAACTACAAACTACATAGATCCAAATAAGAGTGGAAGTTGGCAAGTCATATTATTAATTTGGAATGAAAAACTGTAGCGGAAGATCAAGCTAATATCTTCCTTAATGAAACCTAATGTCCACATATATTTTGGAATTATTTTCCAGACGTTTTCTAACTGAAAACGTAGTCTATTGCTGTTCATCCGGACCACTGCTTCCATCTCATCGACTAACATGCTTTTTATTTCATTTTTAATGCATTTTATCATTTTATGCCTTATGGTTGGTTGAATTTGAAATCCTTCTATTTTCTTGACAGATAAAAGTTCAGTTAAGGTAGGTGAGTTTGCTTACCATTAAAATATATTTTCCTTCCAATTCATTTATAAGTAGGTATATTCAAATTCAAATGATCTATAACTTATATTAAAATGTGTTCAGGACATCCATTAAGCTTTTGTATTATATTTCTTCAGAGTGACCAAATACTAGTAAACCATATTTTAGCATTTCTACTTACTCGAGTTAGAAAAACGATACTGACATACGGTTTGATCCATTCTGTATAAAAAATAATCTTTATCCACAATAATCGGATGTTTCCAAGTAAGATTCTTGACAAGAAAAAATGTCAAAATTTTTCATCCGGACGATCCACCTACCTACGACAATTGAAACTAAACTGATTTGATCCAAATGATGTATGATTGACTAATATTTAAAATCGGGTCAATCCATTCAATGTTGTAACCATTTCTTCATAAACACTTCACGTGTACCTAAACACAAAAACGGACTACAGACGTTGTCCTAAAAACCATTTCATATGACTCTGGGTACTTTGAAACATGGAGATTTGTCAGAATTACCATTTTTGATGGGTCCACATCACAATGAATTCCTACTGGGACGTTAAAAATGGCACACGTGTTTTAATTGAGATGGATTTGTCACTGAACTTTTCAGATTTAACCATCGATACATTATTCTATCCTGCTAGAGCGATTGCTCCATTTGTTTTAATGAAACTGTGATTTGAATTAATATTATATAGAGTATGTTTGAATGGTTTATAATTGTTTCAGTGGAAATCAGTGTGGCAAAAAAAATTCTGATATGTCACAATAATAATTTATTGTTGTTGTGTAAATTAATTCTATCAAATTAATCATTCAATCGAGACATTGGATTATAGATTTTAATCAGGTCGTCCTAAATTGTTTCTGAATAAGTGAAATTATAGAGATGCAAATATTACTTTAAAGATACTGCGGTGGGCTATGCGTTAATATAATGGAATAATCTTCTTCTTCTTCGTCGGCCCAATCCCTTCCGGATGTTGGCTATCATCATGGCTATGCGCGCTTTGTTGGCTGCAGCGTGGAACAGTTCAATAGAAGTAGCGCCAAACCACTTTCGTAAGTTGGCGAGCCAGGAGATCATCCTTCTACCTGGTCCCCATCTTCCTTCTACTTTACCTTGCAGGAACAGTTGTAGCAGACGGTATTTAACAGGGTTTCTCATGACATGGCCAAAATATACAAGTTTGCGTTGTTTTATGGTATTCATAAGGGTAAGTTGGCAGTTCATTCTTCTGAGGACCTCTTCGTTGGTGACTCGGTTAACCCAGGAAATTCTTAGGACTCTTCGATAAATCCACAGTTCAAAACTCTTGATCCTTTTTTCTGTCGCTTCGGACAACGTCCAAGCCTCGACTCCATATAGCAGTGTTGAAAAAATATAGCATTTTATTATTCTCTTTTGGAGTGTCATGCTGAGATCTCGGCAGCAGAGAAAGTGCTTCATTTGAATAAATGCTGTTCTGGCCTTCTCTATTCTACACTTTATTTCTTTGGAGTGGTCCCAAGATTCATTGATGTTTCATCCAAGGTAGGTACAACTATCCACTCTCTCGATAGCTTCGTTTTTACAATACAGCACACCATGTTGATCAGGCGACTTAAAACCATGTATTTTATCTTCTTAATATTCAGATCCAGTCCGTATTGTCCACTTGTGTGAGTAACTCTGTTGAAAAGTTCTTGTAGCTCTTCTAAGCTGTTAGTTAGTAATACATTGTCGTCGGCGTATCTGATGTTGTTAATTAACTCACCATTCACCTTAATGCCATCTATGGTTTCTTCTAGTGCCCTCCTGAATATTTTCTCCGAATAGAGGTTGAACAACAAAGGCGATAAGATGCAACCCTGTCGGACTCCACGTTTAATTTCCAATGCGAAGAATAAAAAACATATTTAATGAAATATCTGGGAACATAATAAAATTTCTTGTAGTTGGAAATTTTTAAATAATAATAAATAAATTATAACTATATTTTATTTTCATGAACCTATCTAGTCAACAAAAAATGTATTACTAGCATGTAATATCGACAGTATGTAATATCGATTATTTTATCATATTCTGAACATAATGATAAAAGTAATCAAAGTAATCACTAAGGTCGCTAGGGCGCTTGATTGGGGGTTGTCAGTTTTTTGTTTAGAAGGTCATGTTGTAGATTGTAGATTGTAGATTTAAGGGGTTTTCAATGCACAGCGACATTGAAGTCTATCAGAGCTGTTCTCGCCATTACGTAGTTTACAGCTCGCCCTCCAGTTACAGAATCCAGAATCTGGGATGGCTTCAAGGAGGTTACTTCCTCATTTCTGCATGTTTCTTGTCCAAAGCCGGATGATTCGGAGTTTCCTCCTCCTATCGACAATATCTGCATTCGTCGTTCTCTGCTAGACCCATTCTCGTTAGGAGCTTCCTGAGGCTACAATGCCCAGTAAAAAATCCAGTGAGGAGGTGTAGCATATTCCAGAGTCTTCTTAGATATTGCAATAATAAAGCTTCCAAAAAACTTTTTGGAATGATCCAGCGCAGGGAGATTCCGCCAGAGTGTTTTTCTTTCGGTTTTTTTCTTCTCATGCAAATCTTTCTTTTAGGTATATTTACCAGTACCAATGAAAGGAGTTCGTTTTCTGGCAAATATGTTGGCCGCTTCATTCCCTTTGATTCCCGATTGGCCGGGAATCCAGACTAAACCTACCTTGTTTTTCTTGCCTATTTCTTTTTCTTCGGAACTCACATACCATCCTAGAATCGATGATATGAAAGCTCAGTGCTTTAATCGCAGCCTGACTGTTAGAAGGTATAGCCATATCACATTTCGGATAGTATCTTTCTGGGTTCATTTCCACACATCTTTCGATTGCAATCACTTCTGCCTGAAAGATGCTTGGACAGCGACCTAACGATAGTGAGCATTTGGTGCCAGGCCCGACTGCTCCAACGCCAGTCCCCGTAGTGGTTTGAGAACCATCTGTGTACCATTTGATGGCATTCTTTTTGAGAGCTTGTATTGTGGGCTCCCTTTCCCAATCTTCTTTTGTACTTAGCATCGTAGTAAAAGCTTTCTCCACTCCAAAGTTCTTCACCATCTCGTCACTGGGAAGATTAGCTGATGGGATGTATTTGGTCAAAGAGGACTAGGCTTTGCGATTCCTAATTTCCTCATTGCCGGTACCAACCCTGGCTGGTCTTAGAATGGTCTCATGTGCTAATCTATCTATCACAAAATGAAGAGGTTATGTTATGCAGCGAGAAATGTTTAAAATTTAGTCATGTATTAATTAGTTGACATATGCTTCACGTAAAAGAAAATTATAACGAGTGGAAAAAAATTGATTCTGTTGCATGTGTATAGTACTCAGTTATTCAAATTCCTTTGTAAGAAGAACATGAGTTTTTTGCAGAGTTTAGGTATCCTTGATAGATGTTCTGGTAGTGGATTCCCTTGTTTGTTGTTTATCTTGAAATCATTCAAGTCCTACACAATAGGTATTATAATAAATAATTAGCAGCTTTTATACCAGTTACAAATTTTCTTGAACGTAGTTCTTATTTTTTTCTTTTATAATACTCGTAGAAGTTCTGTATATGAATATGGATAGTTGTTTTTATTTTCTTTCCGAAATTTCCCAAAAATCAATTTAATATTGATTTATTTCTTTTTTTATATAATAAAATTAAAACATGATAATGATTTTACTGTAATCTAGGGACTTTCTAACTAGTAAGAACATAAAATACCTAAAAAATTCTAATGCACAAAGCATTACTAACAGTTGATAAGTAATGTGACGCCAGCCAAGAACTAGTAGCCATCTACTGGAATTAATTTTCCCTCTGCAGCAGGTCTTATATTGTTACAAACAAGTTCTATTGTATTGTTCATTCATTGTTAGGAATCTAGGTACATTCGAAAAGTAGAAGCTGGCCATACAAATACAATATAATACAAAGGATTTAGAACTGATTCTCATAATTATGTATGTCTGCTATTGTGTAAAGATGTTGGAAATATTGATCATGTTAGTCGAATATGATTTTGCTAATTGGAAAACTGTATTCAGATGTTCACAAATACGTATACCAATGAAACGATTCTTATAGAATCAGTTCTTTTATCTATTGTAAAGTTTAGAGAGTTATTCTCTGATATTTCTCTATAGATCGAGTGAAGCCTCAATTATACTAGAAATGAAATTTCAATAATCGAGTTACGAAGCTGCATATGAAAATTCTCAGATCTCGATGTCGCTTTGACTTATTCAAGCATATATTCTCAATCTCATGAAAATTCCTTTTCAGTCAGTCATATTGATGAGCGGTTTTCCTTGCAAATCTGGCTCGTTATTATGCATTGCATTTACCATCTATCTTCCATCTTGAACAATTTATACATATCTGGCCAAGGTAACTGGCATTTCCAAATGCGGCACATTTAAATGTATCAACACTTTCTATTCAATGCTATGTTGGGTTCAACATTCGTTTACCCTTCGAATGGGTGATTCCGACTTACCGATAACAGCATTATTATTGGCCCTGTATGGCCCTTTCGACCTTTTTGTCGTTTGTGTGTCTTGTAAATGCTATCCATTTCGCAGGGATTTATGTAGACGTGTATTTCTAGGAGTTTTATTGATTTTATCCGAAAACCCATCTTTATTTAAAATAGATGAATTTCTTCATGTAACCGAAAAGTTTATGAATACCACCAAAATGCCATTTCAAATAAGAAAGTAAAAGTTTTGAATTCGATGTTGAAAAAATAGGGTGTAGGTGTTGTGATGACATTAGCCGTCACGATGTTTAAAACCAATAAAAAGGTTCTATCAAAATCTTTTATTGTATTTGCACTACTTACTCGTAGATAGGGCAGTAAAATTTCTTGGTACATACTTTTGAACTTGAAAAGAGCAAAGTAACATATCGGGACCTATTGGTTTTTGAAAACTTATTTCTGTACGTTCGTTCATCTTTCTGTATTTGCCAAGATTATGTACTGAACGGACCACTAATTTTGGTGATTTCCGTTCCGTACCTAAAAGATAACCAAAGGAATCTTTATAATTGTCTTTTTGTCTGATCCCCCCCTTATATTCAACGAAAGCATATCGATTTTTTATCAAATAGAATTCCTATAAACGTACAATAAACGATTTAAACTTTAATAACATAGATCTACAAATAAGAGTTGGTTTACTACAATTTTATTACCAATGAGGTAGAAGGTAACTGCCGGGGTCTATCAAATGAAATGTCCAAGAGGCAGAAGCACTTCAGGAAAATTTAAATTTAGCCAGTACTAATCAAAACTATTGTAAATTACATTCAAGATTATCGAGAGATGATTAATTAAACAATCGAATATTAATTATGGTTAAAATATAATATAAATGAGATCAAACAGGAAAGTCTCCATAACAAGAAAGCCAGCCAGAAAGTCACTGTTTGGTGTGACTTCATCGATAATTTCATAATTGAACCATACTTTTTTGAGTAACATAAGAGTGTTGCATCTGTAATTGGTTACAATGAACGATACCTACGAGTTTCAACGTACACAACATGACCACTAACGAATCTAAAACATGATTTTTAGGGTATGGAGAATCTCCGCATAAACACCGACCATTTAGATAGAGACTTGTTAACTGTTCAAGACCTTGTTTTACATTTTGTATCTTGATGACAACAATATTTCCGAATCTTAACCCAGCGGATTTCAGGCAGTATGACTATTTTAAAAATTTGTAGCAGTATTCATAAAGAACTCTAAGCTGGATACTGGTTTAATTTAATTGTTAGTAACTATGATAACGTTTTAGTATCAAACTAAGCTACTACCGAACTAGTTTTGTTTATAAATAGGGCTACTGCCCTAAGGATATCCTTCTTATAAACTGTTAAAAATACGTAATAAGCTGAAATCCATCCCTTACTTGATGACAACCTCGTATAATAATATTTGCATCCCAGACATCAGTCGACACCTTTTGTGTTCCACCTCAGCACAGCTTCCTTGTCTGTTGGCATATATTAAACCTACTTGAAATACATTTCCGATTTGAAAGGTGACAGCAAAAAATCTGTTGTGAAGATTGCCTGTCAGAACAGTAATATCCCTAGAATAAAAGCAAATCTCCTGGTGCTATTCCAATGTTTGCATGTCGCCACTACGTCATGGTTTACTGGCCATCTTTCTTTTTCTTTATTCCTATTCCACTACCACCACGACGGCCAACTGGGGACGACCCAACGTGAATTTCCTTGAGCCGCTCTGCCTAGGAATTATAGTGTATACGAGACGTTGTTTGTTATTCCGTATCCAGCCGACACGTATCAGTCGGACGTGCAAAGTTTCCGTAAAGAGGCTATATAAAATTTTTCTTGGAGCTTAGTTTTTATCAAATTACGTAGGAATCATTTTTGTCCTATTTCATGTTATTGTTATGTATTTACTGGTAGCGTATACAAGGCTGAGAACAAAATGTTACCTTCTATAAAAGTGTTAAATTAGGCAAGGTTTCTGTTTGTTGAAGTCCACATTTAAATAATGAAGTGCTTATCGAACAAAACTGATAACGTTTTTAGAGGTGTTGAAATTTTTTTAATCTTAATTTCCATAGATTTTCAAAGCACGTCTGTCAAACGTGACGTGACGTGAAGTCATTGATTATTTTTCATTGGCAATATTTTACTTGCTGTTATTTTTGACCGACGAACCCAAACGGAGGAGGTATAAAATTTGACTGTCTTATTTTTCAAATTATTTTTAATATTATTTTATATTTTTCAGTGGACCAACCAATAACATAGGTTATTTTTTTGTAAAAATCTTTATAGAATCCTGTTTTTACCTAGTATGCTCCTCACAAATCTACAACAATCAAATCTACCTACAACATTATATTTTTTTCTTGATTGTAATATATGGTAAATTATTTATCAGACACCATTATTAGACTAAATATTATGAGAACTTCAAGTAAACTGGATAAACACAGTGAGCAGACATAAAAATAATTATTTTATATATTTGTGCACTGATAATCCCAACGTATCGATACGAAGTGCCGCAAATCACTTGGGTATATCCTGTACTTAAATTTGGAGAATCCTACAGAAATATCAAAAGCCTCTAAACACAATTATGACACAAATGCGAATGCGAATTCATGATAACTAACATCCTGATTTTCTCAAAAGAATAATTTGGTCTGAGGAATCAAAATTCTCTAGAGAAGGGATATTTGCAAAACAACCATTACTGGGCCGCCGCAAATCCGCAATCTGTCACGGATGTTGGGTTTCAGAATAAATTCAGATTTAATGTATTTTGTTTATTGATAGACGACAATATTGTATTTATGAGAAAAATTAAAGAGCTGAGTAATATATGCAGATTTTAAGAATGACGTTGAATAACTTTCTAGAGAATTTGCCTTTGAATATTTCAATAATGTGTTGATTTCAACTCGATGGAGCCCCCACACATTGTACCCACCCTGTCAGTACCTACTGAGATATTCAGTATGTTTGAAGATCGTTGGATTAGCAGAGTAGGTCCTTAGAAATGGCCACCGAGGTGTCCAGATCTCTCTCCTTTGGATTTTTATCTGTGTGGATTAAAATAAAATAGGTTGCTTACAAGTCGGTTACAACTAAATGTGATTTGAAACTCGAGTGAGACATTTCAAGTGCTAGATCCAGCAGAAATACAAAGATCAACATTTTAGCATGTCTTGTGGTCAACTGATGAATGTCTTCGGATATATGGTAAACATTTTAAACAAAATCGTTTCTAGAAGTCAAGAAGGAAAATAAGTTTATTCAAAGTTATAACTAGTATTCTTATGATTGCATGATATGTTTGTATTAGGTATAAATTTGTTATCATAGAACTGCTTATAACTTTAACACGCTATTATTTTTGACATACAGAATATAGAAATACTATACTCTGATATAAGAAAACCAATTCAGCAAAAACTCAAATAATGTTACTATACCTACCTACCAATCACCGAGATACGCCCTATATGTAAGTTTAATTCATCATAAGAAAGTTGTCATGAATGAAAAGTTATTTTGCTCCTTTTCTTTTGACATTATGCAGATGTTTGTGTGTAAAGTGGAACGCATTATCTGCCATCTTCAACAGCAGATTCTCCACACAAAAAAAGGTGTGCAATTTAGTGCATTTGTGTAGAAAAATGAAAGTTTTACAGTGATCCAT
Source organism: Crioceris asparagi (assembly GCA_958507055.1). Classification (NCBI taxonomy): domain Eukaryota; kingdom Metazoa; phylum Arthropoda; class Insecta; order Coleoptera; family Chrysomelidae; genus Crioceris; species Crioceris asparagi. The sequence continues at coordinate 32,833,407 of OY293829.1, read as the reverse complement.
CATCATCATCGTCGTCGTTGGGAAAGTTTTCGGTAACGAGCTTGCAACTTTAAATTATGTTCTCTATCATAGTCGGGAGTAGAAAAGTTTTGTTTAGAGAGAAGAGAGGGTTCAGTTCAGCGGGCTAGGTACTTTACTCAGATACTGTGTAAGTTGACTAATGAATCTCGTCTCGATCCTACTGTTGGCTGGGTAAATAACTGTTGCCAATTTAGTATGGCTGTAACGGTCACTGGAGTTTCTCAACGCATAAAAACTAGCGGTTATTTAGAAAAATTTCAACCATAATAGTATTTGGTAATTATTCATTTTATTCAATGTTGCACAGATGAACAAGTTGTAGATAACAGAATCGATTGAATTGATTAGTTAACGTGATGAGTAAATAAGCCCAGAAACCTCCTTAAACAGAATCTACATGCATACAAATTTTGGTAATGTTTAAAAGCATTTCCATATTATAAAATATAGAGTGATCAGAAAAAAAAATGAGAACACGTCTTTGTTAGACTCAAATGTGAATTAGTGAATTGGGTATGTTCGGACGACGTGTTAAATGAGCGAAAGGTCAAAAGCAGTAATAATAATCATGCATAATAACTGAATAAATATGCCTGTTTTGTTTATTTGTATAATTTCTTATAAATTGAGATATCCAATAAATGTTATTTATTTATTTATTAATTCCCAGACAATTGGGAACTTGCCTATATTTCATTATTATTTGTGTTTATGTATAAAAATACGCTATACCAAATATCAGCTCTTAAATAGCAGTACTTATTTTACAATAAATAATTCAAATTGAAACCCTCGCTAAGCTAATTCAAACGAGGCAAAAGGTGCAAAAGCTGTTGTGACGTCACTCCTTGCCGCAGCTATGCTATTTGCCATTGGATGCACATTGCTTTTGTATTGTGGTGTGAAATATGGTTCGTTTATTCGATTTTAGTTATTTTTGTTTTGTATGAAATGGAAAATACTTATTATAGGCACTGCATTGTGCAACTGTGTACTAGTACAACCCTGAAAGCTCCAAATATTTTTTTATTCACGTACCTGAAGATAAAAATTGCCGATCAAAATGACTAAGAGCATGCAGAACAAATGTGGGGGAGATTATTCTAAAGAACACTGCTATTTTTGTATGTAAAGATCATTTCAATGTAAGTATATTATATCCAGATTTAAATTCTTTAAAATAGATTCTGTTCATATATTCTTAACTATAAAGAAAATAAAACTGGAAATTCATTAATTCATCTTCCAAAATATTTTCTAAATCTCTACCAATTATTAGTGACTATGTAAAAAAAAATATTATGAAGCCCCAAATTTATTTTATAATGTCAAATCTGCCTGTGGCTTTTCGGGCTTATACTAATGTCTTTTTGTATCATTGATTGCCTGGAAATAGGGATAAGAAACCGTCAGATGCACTTAAACAGTCATTAACATGATAAGAATATAAGTGTAAAGTGTAAAACTCATAAATACTTAATTTGCGTTAGGTACTCGCGATGGCAACATATAAATGACGCAGCCATAAGTATATCAACTATAGGTAAATTATCTGATTGTCTTTTTGTAAAACCTGCATCAACCATTATTGATAAAAGTATTTACCACACAAACATATGAATAAATAATATAACATCAATATATTGAGGAGATCCAATCACCAAAATTAAATTACAACCAAGTTTTAAGAATAGCAAAGTTATTACTATGGGCTTTTACCTGATGTCCGTCGTCGTGTCGTTTGGCAAGCAAGGTCTGACGTCAACCACTGGCAGCGTGTTTCAACCGGAGGTACAAATAACAACATTTTAAGCCCTTATATTTCAGCTGAAAAGTATTCAAATACAACAGTTCATTTAAGATTCACTTAGGTAACAGAATACGAAATTGAAATTATGAACAATCAAGATATTCCCAATCCACCTCATAATTCCCGAATGTTATTAAGATATAAATATGCAAAATGAGATTAAAACATATTTGGATGGACATTTTAAATATAACATTATTTCAGGTTTGTGATTTCTTCCAAAATCGCTCAATAAAATATTTCAAAAAATAACACCGTATAATAATACGATAATACGATTAATAATACGATTCAATTAGAGACATGTTCCCTTATATTGCATTGCACACTACAAATGAGTTTTTTTAATCGCTCTATGCTCGATAGAATAAAAGAAGAGTACCTACACGAATCCTTCTTAAAAACTCGAAGATCTTTTCCGCAAAGGTAACATTGATTAAACCCTCAAAATTTGAATATACGACCGTCTCTCTAGCAACCCCTTCAAATAAAAGAAGAATGAATGATGTGAGATAACAAAACAGTAAACGTACAGTCCATTTTACATCCCTTTATATCGATAAGTCGATTAAAAAAACAAACATTCAATCGAATTTTATATCTCCTCCCTCGTATGAAGGCGATCAAATACAAAAAATACACACTAGTGTCAAAACAACACATAAGAACGTCAATACAATTTTCAAGTATTTAAATGCAACTGTTGAAAGGCATTAAAAATAATTCATAAAATTCCGAACGACACAAATAATTATCATTTACAACGAGTGGAAATGAGATGAAAATTTAAACGATTCCAACAAACACATTTTGTATTGTTGTAACATCAAGTTCTCGTCGTCCTCATACCCGAGACTTCCTCTCCACAGTTCCACAATTTTATAAAGATACACAGAGACCTTGTTATACAGCCCATAATCAATTTAGCGGAACCTTGATACATTGAAGGCGACGTCTGTGCCAGAACAATTTTCTACCCATTTAACTTTTGAATAACGTCATATCGACCGATCGATAGTCCTGTTACGAGCGAACAAAAATTTCCGAATTACATTAATTGTCTTATCTAAGAAGGAAAAGAGAATTTCATATTGGGGATGTTGAACAACATAATGGCCATAATGTCGTTACTGTTCATGAAAGGAAGTTTAATTGTAGTTCTAATTAGGGGATATTATTGCTCCAGAGGTGCGGAAATCTTGATAGATTTGTGTTAAATGTAGTATTGTAGTCTTATCAAAAAACAAGGGTTTGTCCACTGGTCGAAATTCGACCGTAATCATTATTGAAAATTAGATGACAATAATATAGTGTGTCCTGAATTGAGTAGGATTGTATGGCTATCCTTGTTACTAATAAGGATATACAGTTTATTATGTTTATTCAGATTCGATTCACAAATCTCGAAAACTCCGTGCAATTCCAAATATATTTAAAAAAAAAGACTCCATCTTAGAAAATTTTCAATATTTCAGTTATCGTGAAAGTTCGAAAAAAATATTGAAAAAGTTGCTGATAGGCAATAGCTGAAAATCTGAAAATGTGTTTCATTCAAGACTATGACGCGAAAATGGCGAAACTTAAATCGTGTTACAACATTTTCTTCTAGGTATATATCAAATTCGCTTTTGTACTCGTGTAGTTAGGAATTGAAACAATACAGGGAATCCTACGACGAGCGTGCGCAGGGCCTGCTCTAGGGGGCGGACAATCCGGACATTTGTCCGGGGCGCCAAATCTACGGGGCGCCATTTTTGCTCTGGATGTGACAAAATATTGATAGGTTAAATAACCAATTAATTGAAATTTATACTTGTCGATTTTGCCCAAATGCTAGAAAATGAGTGGCACTCGGCACCTAACGTACACTATGTTGTGTACCGCATAAAAGGGCAGACAGGGCGCTGTATGAACTTGTATGAGAAATGAATAGGAAATAATTGACTTGTCTATTACCTATAATTATAAATGACCTGTTTCATTACTCGGAAGCATATATCGGTGACAATAAGTACAAGTTTATATTACGTTGAAGCTGTTTGAGTTTATCGAAAAATATTTGTTAATTTTATAAATCTGTGTCTTAATTTTTAAAGGTAAGTACATTTTTAAATTTAAATTTATTTGATAAATCCATCTCGGACTCGAATAAATTTTTCTTAAATGATAACAAATAAAATTAATTTCGGGTCTTTGTTAATTCTAGGATGTTTCTTTGTCTTAATAGTAGCACTTTATTTATTTAGTTTTGAGTTGAATGAAACTTCGTCTATATTGTGTGATACTTGCAGTTTAGCATTTTTTATGGAGGCTAAATGTTTTAAATTTTATGATCATTATTTAATAGTTTATTTTGTTTTATTTGCCTCAGAATGTCTGACGAAAAAAAAGCTGACAGGTTTCCAAAACAAAAGCTAAAGGCTGGAAAAGGAAGCCGAGAGGCAGAAACAAGCTGGCGCAATAAAAAAATAAAAGCAAGGTCCTCCTAAGCTAATGTATAATTACAAATTTTCATCCGTTGAAACTGGTCGAAAATTTAGCCCAAATAATTATAAAAGGGTTTTAAGCAATGGACTCACTCATCACTGTTTCAAGTGGGGAAAGAAGTTTCTCCAAATTAAAATTATTAAGATCTTTTTACGCTCCACCACAACACAAAATCGTCTTAATGGTTTGGCCATTTTGGCGATTGAGCATGAAATTGCTGACAAAATAAACTTAAAAGATATATTAAAAAAATGCAGATATCAAAGTGAGAATTTTTTTTTTCTGAGACGGAAGAATAGTTATATGTTATACAAGGGAAAAAAGTACTAGATAATAGCTCGAGGTTGTGTGACAAGAATCCGAGAGCTAAAATCTAATATTTCTCCCTATTTTTTTTTACAGGAAAAACGATGCTTTAATTTTGAAAAAATATTACAATATATTAGAGTCAGAAGATTATCCAAGTAAAATTTGAAGTTTTAAAGTGGTAGGCGACAATTAGACATGCGTTGCTAAGGAAACCTTTAAAGTAATCAAATATCTGTCAGTTTAATTCTGTGTTTTGATTGACATTTATGTATATATTTATTTGCCCGGGAACAAAGTGATACTTTGTCACCTGTCAACAAAGATAAAATGTCAAACTTTTTTTCCCGTCACGGAAAAATAGTTTTTTTTATTTTTATCTCTGTTGACAGGTGACATAGTATCATTTTTTTCCTCACGGGAAAAACTAAGTATTTTTTCCCTGTTAGATATATATACATATAAATCAAATCACAGAATTAAATTGACAGATATTTGATTACTTTAAAGGTTTCCTTAGTAAGGCATGTCTAATTGTCTTTAAAACTTCAAATTTGACTTATATGAATATATATATATATATGAATATATTGTAATATTTTTCATCATCGTTTTTCCCGTCCCAAAAATAAATTGTTTATTATAAACGGGAAGATATTAGATTTTAGCTCTCGGTTTTTTTGTCTCCTTCCGCTTCGCGTCGGTCGGCAACACAACCACGAGCTAAAATCTAGTACTTTGTTCCTTTGTATAATAAATAACTATTATTTTTATTTTGTCATAGTTCATAATATTTTGTTTAGTTTTGTATAGAATATAAGTATTAATTATGTGGTTGTGCAATAATAAAACATTATTAGAGTACCGTTTAATTTTACTGTTTTGTATTTCTTTAATGCTAATTATGTTGTATGTTTCTTTCTAAATATACGTTTCATTAAAATTGACTTTTATTTTAGACAGAAAATAGATACATCTTTCTAAAGGGTGGCAGTTCGTATTTTTGTCCGGGGCGCCGTAAACGCTGGAGAGGGCGCTGGCGTGCGTTAGTCGAATATGGGAAACTATACAAGATGGAAGTATGAAAACTCGTGTGCGAATAATTTTTATGAGGGCTAATTGAATGAAAATATTTATACATTCGAGGAGCTTCCGGTTAAACCGGAAGTGGTCATCATTTTTGTTATTTTAAATGGAAAGTGCCATTTTTTGTTCCATTATTAGATTTTAAATCAAATTTGAAATGAACTTTTACTAAAAAAACCTATTGCAAAAATTTACGATTTTCGAGATATATCGATTTTTTTGAAATAAAAAAAAAATTATATCAAAACTTTTTTCAATGTAGTTCAGTGATCAGTGAAGAGAACTGAACAAGATTCGGCTATCACATTAAAAATAATATACATTATTTAGCAGTAAGATCAAAAATGTTCTCAAGTTTACAGGATGTTGTAAATTGAGCTACAATTATGAACATCTTGTAAACCTCAAATTTCGATAATTTCAAATGTATTTTATTGACGTATGGTATTCACACTTTTATTATCTTAAAAAAATCATAGGTTTCCGAGTTACAACAGAGGTAAAGTCTGATGTGTGTCTCAGCTTTGAGGTGGGGGATATGATGACGGCCAAATTAAAGAAAATATTATATATGGCAACATTTAAGTTGGACATTGTTTTAAAATTCTAAGAATAAATATAAGAAAGAAGATATTATCTATGGTGAACGTTGAATGATTTTGATGACGAATTTTACAATCAAAAGTGTGAAATAAATATATTTTACAATAAATTGGACCAACTTTATTAGTTGGTGCACTGAAAAGTATAAAATAATATTTATTCGATTGGTTTTGGTACATTTGAAGTTGGTGCAAAAAAATATTTAAATAAATATTATTCGTTCTTGCTTCTCTACAGAAGAGTTTCATTGCTTTTTTCCATATATTAATACTTACTCTTGAAGTGCAACTTTCTAGATCATTAAATGAATTTTGGGAACAAATTAAATTTTTTTGTTGATAATCGAACAGACCATCGTGTATGTTATAAGAGAAGAACTAGGTGCTGCAATAAAAATTTACAAATTCTCGAATAAAACTATGTCTCTCTCATTTTAGATGTTTATTTCATTCGATGAAAATTCAGCTATTTTTTTTCTCAGACTTCTACTTATAATAAATATTTTTTACAAAAAATTGGACCGACGTTATTAGTTGGTGCACTGAAAAGTATAAAATAATTTTAATTCTATTGGTGCTGTTACTTTTGAAGTTGTGCAGTTGCAGGTAGATTGATAAATTTTGGCACCAACTTCACAAGTACCACCACCAATAGAATTAAAATTATTTTATACTTTTCAGTGCACCAACTAATAACGTCTGTCCAATTTTTTGTAAAAAATATTTATTTCACACTTTTGAGTGTAACATTAGTCCAGAAAATCGTTCACTATACCATATCAATGAAGATAGTACTTATCATATTACCCACGTATATTCCTTGCTTGTAGTTGTTATTATTATTATAGAGATCTCAGAACATCGCTGCGGAAATACGCTTGAATATTTTAGTTGTTACCATTTTAACACTGATTTAACTCGAAAACCGTAACTCTAAGGAAAAAATGTTCGTTATAAATGTTGCTACAAATAATTATATCTTTCATGTAGTATCGAAAAATTTTCAATTTTCGAAAGAAATTGTCCTCTCCACATTGCAAAAATACATATTTAACATGCGTCTATCTCGAAAACCGTAACACTTTTGAAAAAATGTTCAATTTAAACGTTTCCGGATATTGTCCTATCTTTAATTATACCAACTCAGATTTTCGATTTTCGAGAAAATTCGCCCCCACCACCCCTTCGGAGGCGGTTTTCGGAGGGAAGGAGATTTCGGATTTGCGTTTTTATGAAAATGGGACCATTTCTCAATACCCTTCGTTCAAATGAACCCAAAATCATCAAAATCGGAGCTCGTTTACTATGCAAAAGGCGCGCACGAACCAAAAAAAAATTAAGCAGACAGTCGAATTGTATACCTCCTCCGTTCGGGGTTCGTCGGTCAATTATATGAGGAAAATTATGATAGCGTGAATGGGAATCATACTTATTAACATAATTTATGTTTATCTTCCTGCATTTGTAGCTGCTGATAAAATATCATTAAAGGGATTATTAAATACGCAGAACTTTTATTTGAAATGATTTATTTTTCAAGATTTTAAAATCTCAACCTTAATTCAACTATAATTATACACTCCATAGACTTTCTAATAATGCGAATCTTAAGGTGATAAATTTAAACAACAATTCCGTTTAATCTAGGCCGTAGACTGTGCCGTACACCATTTCACCGACTGGAAGCAAATTTAATTCTAAATTCCAGACCTTTTGGGCGTAAGCAAACGTTTTCCTTTAAATTTTCATAAACGTGTTGTTTTTACGGTTTGCTTCACTTCCGTTTGCCGTGTATCTCTGTTTTGGTACCTATACTGTGTGCCACTGAAAATGCAATACCCAGTAAAACATATGGAATTTTAACGAAATATTTTGGCTTATAATATGTTGTACTAAATGAACATACTGATAAAAAATATGTTTCAATCGGTTGTCGAAGTTCCATTTTTGTGAGATTTTTTGCCGCAGATGCTGCTTATGCTAGAAGGAATTTGATGTTTTGTGATGATGGTTTAATTGCTTTATTAACTTTGAAAATGTTAGTTACTATGCGTACAGTGAAAAGACGCACAAATTCTCATCAAATAAATGCATTTGAATGGGTAGGATTACAGGGTTGCAAAAGTCCGGAATTTAGTTTCAAGCAATTGGCAAAAGGAAATGCATTGACGGTACTACGAGTTTGGATGGACTGAAACACAGAGCAAAGGCAATATTTTAGAGTTACTTGTGCTGTCTTAAGAACTACATGCTGTGAAGAACCCTCTTAAAAGTAAATGCCCTTAGAGACCGAATTTCTACCACTTGATCGATGGTACAGGATTTTCTGGCAACTATAGGACAACTCACTCTACGATTAGTTTACCATAATATCAGATCTTTTGGCTTGCAGTTTTATCGACCCCGTCTTATCCTGCCTTTGACCCGGTGGCAGTGGTGTTAAGAAAATGTCCAGTGGGATAAGGAATGCACTAGTCTCGATTTTATTTTTTTCTAATTGATGGACGAAGAAGACGAGGTGAAAAGTAATTCAATTTTGTCTAGAAAGTGAGTCTGCGTTTTCCCAATGAGTTATGGTATGAGGTGCAATTTGAGATGGTAGCAGGTCTCCATTATATTCCTTGAAAGAAACAGAAATGCTCATCCTCATGGTTCTAGAGCCAGTTGCTATTCCACATCCTCAGCAACGAGAAAATCTAAATTTCCAACGGGATATTGGCAAACCTAATACATCAGCAGTCACTACAAAGCGCCTTCGCTCAAGTTACCGTTTTGAATATTTAACCCACTGAATATGGAAAGGGACATGATAAGTAGAAGATTGGATCAACTTCCTGGCGTAATAATGAATTTGTATTGCCAAAGACATGATGTTCAAGTTGCTTGGGTCTCAATTTCTCAAGAAAACATTCATCACATCATACGAAGCATGCCTCGGATAATTGAGAAATGTAATAACATAAGAGGGCTCCGGCACATTATTAAAATTTCGATGCACAGTAAGGAAATTAATTTGATGTACATACATCAGCGTTCTAATTTACCAGTAATGTATGAAAATATTTTGATGTTGGTGTTGCATTTTCAAATTCATACAGTATACTTTTTTTCTGCCTTCTGCCACAGGTTTCTAATATGAGCCGAGTTCTTTGTCGTTATCAGCACTTTATACTCGCATCGTATCCGGCATTCAAGTGAATTTCAGTTTTGTTTACCGTGTTCGTATGCTGTTACATTTTCGGTAATTACGGCATAGGATGATCGTGTGACTACGCGCCAAGACTACTGATTGGAAACTTTCAGCATTAGGATAATCAGAGAGCTGATTCCTAGTTGGTAATTTGCTCAGTTTTCACCATAAATTATCGCTAATGATTGAAAATTGTCGGCATTCTGGAATTTCCTTTAACGACTGAATTTCAAATCGTTTTGATTACGAGGTATATAGAGACTAACAGTGCAATGTTGTTGTTTATTCAAGTTATTGGGTTTCTCGGTTATAATTTTAAGTAAATTCCATGTATCACAATCACAAATATTGTAAAATGCTATCTGTTATAAATTATGTCTATCATATATAATAAATATTAACTGTATTAAGGTGATAACAAAGAAAATAATCAAACTGTATCCAGTTGAACTTTAATTCAACATTCAATAACGGTAAATAAATATTTAACAGGTGTGTTCTATCAGCAATAACAACTCTAATATCTACATTACAGAGCATATAGAGAAGAAAAATAATTAATTCATAGACTTAGGTACAGCAAATATCTGTAGCACCGAGTTTCACTCAGGTAAAATAATTGAGGAAACCCTCAACTAGTTAACTCCTATAAGCCGTTTATTGAACGAGCATGAGAGTGATAATCAATAAAATCTTAGTAAATCAGGGTAAGTTAAATATTTAGTTATTTTTTTTAATTCTCCTCTATGGCATTATTGGTATCGTTATTCTCTATTGCATCTATTCACTTCCTTGATTCTTATGAATAATTACAATAAATTTGATTACAAACACGTCTGCTTATGTTTGCTGATTTATTCCAAAGTAACTCTATAATAAAGATATTAAATATTTCGAAAGTTCTACTTATATTATGAACTATAATTTCTAAATGACAGCATTTGCGAAACACTACGTCCCAGACCCGTCGAAAAATTATAATCTCTAGGAATAAATCAAAAACGTGAATTAAAAATATAAGCAAGCAGTCCCTTACTTTTTTGTTTGAATAATTTTATTCATAATAGCAAAAATATATTTCATGTGTGCAAACAACTCAATTTTGATGAATAATTTAATAGTAAATATTATTGAAGATGAATCTGTTGAAATCATAATTTTATGCATGTCACGATTCAAGCAGCAAAGTGAGATCTCAATAGTCACCAATTTAGGACCCTAATTTGTATATTAATATAATTTATGTTTGTAGAATTTGTGAGCTTATACGTGATCATGGTTTATACCCATTGCTAGACTATTGATTTTTGACTGTGTTTTTTGCGTAGAACACAGAGCCAGCTTTTAAGATTTTTCTCTAAAACAACGAATGAGAAATCCAATCAAAGTTATGTTATTACTTCTTTGATGGATGTAGTAATAAACATAGTCATAAGTTCTAATCTAATTTTGTAATATCAACACAATACAGGGTGTTTAGATATTCTAGAGATTAAAATAAACTGATTGAAGTAAACTTACCTGGTTACAAAGATTGGTACTTCAGGCAATATGCTGTCCTGAAACTAAGATTTTAAATTATTTTTCTTATAAATTTCTAATGGCTCACGGGATTTTACAAAAAATTGGTAGCCTGACATTGTAAAATAGGGAAATAAACCTTATACAAAAATATTAAAAAAATATCCATTGAGGTATAACTTTTATTTTTACTATATCTCATTTCCAATTTCTACAGCAATAGATAAAAAAGAATACAAATGTGAATATTGATTAAGCAGTCATTATAAAAGTGTATTCTTTGTAAGAGTCGACTTATATTTTTTACCAACTACGCTGATACCAAAACATTGGAGCAAATAAGGGATTTTACTAATAAGGGAAAATAGGTACCTGCTGAAGTCGATCGTATAAGATACGACCAACCCTATTCTTGAATGGGGTATTTATGGAATCTAATTACTCTCACTTAATATCGTGGTCATCGTGTCATGGCGAGCGTATCCGACTGATGCTGCAAATCAAAATCCATATTTAGCCCTGACTAAATAGTGATGATTTTTCACATAGGTACACGTTGGACGTTACATGGGAAGCAATGACAAACTAACACTAACCCGATTCGTGAACATTCCTGAATATGATTATTTTGTAATGTGATTTCCCAAAATAGGATAAAAAAAGAAAAGCCTGTTAAAATAAGAGCAGATAATATTTTTCCACAATAATGATGCACCCGGGACTTGAACAACTTTATACAATGAACATATAATTTACCGAACAGCAATAAATGGAGATAAACATATGCCTTTATACGACTTCTTTTCATACAAACTAATTTAAACTCTCGTAGATAGCTGCCAACTTAGTGCTGCAATTTAATTCTGCATGTATCTGCAGGTAACGTCTTCTCTTTCTCTTTTACGCGAATTCACACGACTTCAATTATCTCCTCCTCCAAATGATAAGAACATTCTCTTTAATTTCTAAAGTAATTATATTACTCCCAGTAGTTTTGGTGCGGAAGTGCACTTTATCCGTCACGTGCCATTAAAAACCACATTTGAACTTTAAGTAAAGCCCGACATTGTGACACTGTGAAGCTGATAAAGTGTCGACATTATCTCCAACTTTCAAGTTTCATCTCATGAACATACACTCGATAATAGGCATTAATCTCTTTGTTGAGTGTTCTCGTGGAAGTCTCTAACTTCTTTGGTACGAAATATCTTTTTCTTTGCGTTTTTTCAACCAAAAAAGATACTTAAAACTTCTGACTGTTTCTGTTGAATTTTTACACCACCATAACATACTGGTATATCAATGGAAGTCATAACTCGTTTTCATATTGATTATCCCCCATGTATATTAAAGGCTATTCGGTCTCAAGAACAGTTTTAGATTACAAATCCTTCTTTATTGCCAAAAGCAATAACGGCAGCTAAGTATAATATGTTGAATACAATGAACGTTCCGTTCATTTATACTTAATGAAAACATTGTATTTTTATTTTCACTACTTTTCTCTTATAGAGTAATCAATTTATAAATTTATTTTTTCCTTAAAGCAACAGAATATATATGTGATACTCGTATATGACTTGACCAGATTTTAACTGCATAAAACAGAACAGAACATTCACAAATATTATAATGTATTCCAGAGAAATAACCATTACAGCTATCTTTCTTATTCGAAACATTCTATTTCAATGAATCACCAATTATTGAATTTGTACTGCTTCATTCAACGGGATAAAAATAAAATAGGACTGAATTTAAGGTGATTTCTTATTCTTCTTGAAATAACTGCTATTTTCAATTCTAACGTCACTCTTGAAATTCGTTTAATTTCCATTCCTTCCAAGCGCACGTCACTTAAAAAGGAACATCGTATTGGATTCCACTTTTTTCAAGTATACGATCAGGAATAACAGGCATGCACACAAAAAAACGGAAGTGGAAGAGTAGGAGAAAGTATTCAGCCAGGATATACTCTAGCCATTTCAAGACTATCCCAATCGTGGAATGCAGACTGTAATCCTTCGGAAACTGCCAACGGAACGTGATCCTGGAACGGTCGGGTTATAAGTTGAGTTGCGCGCCTTCGTGTAACGATTGTCATTGAAGAAGGTCTAACTGGCTCTACTCAAGTAGATATCTCTTTTTCCAATGAGATCTTAACAAGTAAACGTCCTACAGGCTTTTCTTATATTTGTGATACAAATATAAATATATAAAACGATCTCTCGAATCATCAAGATTTTTTTAAAAGTAACTCTAACATGATTTTATTAAATATTATATCAATATTTCTTAAGATCATATAAAAGATTTTCTGAGTGATACCGTTTTGCAGAGCATGTATACGCAACTGACTTATTTTTGCAATTAAGACTTCAAAACTTTATATTAAGAATTATACGCTTGACAGATAATTAAACTGAAAGAATCAATTCTCATTTGAAGTAGGTAATTAAAACAGTAAAGTTTTTTGCAATGGAAAGCAGATACTTTAACTTGCAACACAGTTAATATTTTAAGGATAAGGTAAACTTTGGCCATTGTATTAAATGTGAAGCCTTTCTTCCGTATTTGCGCAATCTGCATGAATAGACAGATATCAGGCCAGATAAAAGATTCATTGTCATCTTATAAACACATAGATATATATTGGGAGTTTTCAGATGACACCTAAATAAATCCCTACTGAATTATTTCAGCAAAGATCAGATTTCCTGTTCAAGCAAAACTCTAAATAGATGTTTTGACAAGAGTCTAAAATCGCTCATGAGGCCAGAATTAAAGATACGACAATATCGGGAAACGTTAAAATTGAACATTTTTTCAAGCATTACGATTTTATAGTTACATTCATGTTAAAATCTCACATATGTGTCTTTTTGTTATGTGGAGGGACAATTTCTTTTGAAAACTAGAAATCTCCGGTTACTACATGAAAGACAATAGTATTTGCAGCAAAATTTATACGGAACATTTATTCCGAGGTACGGTTTCCGAGTTAAGCGGTGGTAAAATTGTTAAATCTGAAATACTTATTCGTATTTCCGCAGCGAGGTTCTGAGATTTCTACATAATAACAAGAAGTGCAAGCAAATAGTATACGTGGGTAATAGGATAAGTACTATCTTCTTTGTTATAAGTGAACGTTCAATGATTTTCGTGACTTATGCTACACTCAAAAGTGTGTAATAAATATTTTTTACAAAAAATTAGAGCAACCTTATTAGTTGGTGCACTGAAAAATACGAAATTATATTAATTTTATTGGTGCTGGTAGTTGTGAAGTTGGTACCAAAAGTTATCAATCTAACTGCAACTGCACAACTACAAAAGTAACAGCACCAATAGAATTAATATTATTTCGTATTTTTCAGTGCACCAACTAATAACGTCGGTACAATTTTTTGGAATATTTATATTTCAACAAAATCTACCCAAATAAGGTCTCAATAGAAGTAATAAATAACTATATTCAAGAAATAAAAAATATACTTGTAGCGGCATCTATTTTTTAAAAGCTTTTATATAACTTGCAATGTATGTATGTATGTTTGTTCGGGTGGAATCTTGCTACTCAATTTGGAAGCAGATATCTTCTACCGATTGAGCTGAAATTTTGTATACACGTTAAGTTTGGATGACAATACACGATAAGCTGTGTGCCGTCATTCTAAATCCAATATGGCATACCATCCAAGATGGCGGACTAGTTATTTTTTCTGCACTTCTGCAATATGGGTATATTTTAAAAAGCTTTTATTAAAATGATCTAAAAAGAAGAAAATAAAAGTATCCTTTAAAATTTTAACTATCACCTTATATATATAATTGTGTATAATGACGCTATAAGTTGATAGTTAAAATTTTATTTTCTTCTTTTTAGAGCATTTAAATAAAAGCTTTTTATAAAAAAGTATTTTTGCTTTCAATTTGAATATTTATCAGTTTTAATTTCTTCTAACAAATGATTCATCGCATTTTTGTTGATTCGGCAACCTCAGTAATTTTTCTTAGGACTAGTTTCAAGATAAAAAAAATTGGTATGATAAATGGAAAAAATAGGTTAATCCGAATTCTTATGGGTCCATCCAAAAAGTATCACTAATATTCTAACCAATGCATATAATACTGATAATTACATTTTATCAAGGACTCTTTTCACTTTTGTGAAAACATCAATGAAATGCAACTACCATTAAGTTATGTATTAGTTAGTCTTGATGTTAATGCACAATTTAAAAAATCCCGATGGCCTGTAGTCAGCGGAAAGGTAAATTTTTCAAAATTCATTGAATTGAAATTTTAACAACCTTTTCATTGGTATACCTACATGTTATTACATAAATTGTCGTATGTGTCATAGCCTTGCGGTAAGAGGTTTTTGTTTTGGCTGTTGAATACAAAGCAGACAGGGTTCGAGTCCACTTCAAGGCAGATTTTTTTTTCGCCTATTTCTTTTCAATAAATATGCTATATATTTTTTTTAATCAGGGTCTATATTAAGATCTCCAAAAAATGTACAATTACATCAAATTTATATTGAGTGTTCATGTTTTATCAATATTTGTTATTTTTCTTTATTAATTTTTATTTTTTTTTCTGTGTATTTTATGAAAAATTTCTTTGAACAAAAGTTGTAGGTACTGATTATATCTATAACCTAAAATTATTTTTAATAATATTTACACTACGGCTCTTTTTTGATAATTTTTTTAAATGTTTGAACGGTCACCATTTTGAAACTACTTATCCGATATTGCCCAACAACGAACTCGACCGAGATATTTGAGAGATTGATTTTTGTAGCAAATTTGAACTTGATACCTTCAAAACTGCGACCTCTATCGTGTTAACAAATTTCGTAATATCACAGTTAGTCCAAAAAAACATTTGGTTCAAAAGTTTATATATATATATATATATATATATATATATATATATATATATATATATAAACTTTTGAACCAAATGTTTTTTTGGACTAACTTATAGAAATATAACAACATGCCGTTGAAATTTTTTCGAAATTCAAAAGTGTGAACGATCGCAATAGGTATATTTCTATAAGAAATTTACCTAATAACATATCTCGAAAACTTGTATTTAATAGTATAAAAAACATTGGATCACATAAGACTACATTGCAAAGTATCACAAACAAGATTTCTAAAAGAGATTTATTTTTGATACCACATTATTTCTATGCTCTAATGAGATATATGGTTATGATTGCCTTCTAAAATTCACTATAGAAGAAGAAGACAAAGCCGAAAGTGTTCTTTTTTTATATACTAGAGTTTTAAGAAGAAATAACAACTCCATAATTACGACCTGGCAGATGGAATCTGGTTCTGCAGGTAGATTTCTTCATTATTAATCTTATCATGCGGCAATACAAAAAAACAACTTCATACTAGGAATAAAAAAGAGTAATACAAACGTCTCATTCTTCTAATAAAAAATAAAATTCAAAAATTCTATATGATAAATTCATAATTTGCAGATATCCACCAAATTCCCTTTTAATAGAACATCTATGGAACATAGCAATAATGCTGATAATCAAATCATAAAATATTTTTCTGTTTCTTATATCCATTATAGTAGTCATATAAAATCATAAATACTCGTTCTAAGTTTACTGATATATACTAGCAGAAATTTGTTGTTTTCATGATTGCCGCAACTTTATATCCCACTGTAGGTTGCTTACGCCTCAGCTCTTCAAGTTAATAAATATTTTTTACAAAAAAATGGATCGACTTTATTATTTGGGGCACTGAAAAATACAAAATAATATTAATTCTATTGGTACTGGTAATTTTGAAGTTATGCAATTGTAGTTAAATAGAAGACTCACGGCACCAACTTCACAAGTACCATTGGACAATGAGACCATTTCTCAAGTCTCCTCTTTCAAATGAATCAAAAACCATAAAAATCGGAGTACCTACGTTTACTATATACAACGCGGGCACAAACCAAAAAAAGTAAACAGTCCATTAATTGTATACCTCCTCCGTGTGGGTTCGTCGGTCAAAAATATAACGTCGGCAGTTCTATGAGCACATACTTGAGCGATCCTGTAATTCAAGGTTGGAGAACTGTACGACAAATATAATTCAAACAAGAATTGACTGATAATCTTATAGTGTAAAAGAAATTATTCGTTAATAATGGACAGTTTCTCATAACCTAGATGAAATAATATAAAATAAAAAATTTTGCTATTCAAAATATCTTTGTTTTAAGATGTCAATGCTTCACAATTAATCTATTGAAGCCGAGGTCTCTTAAGCATCAATGTTCTGTACTTGGTGTTAAAGATTGAAAATAGAATTTTCTTCATTTCATTTAACAGCTTTCATTAATTTTTATTTTGAAAAAGATTATATTATTTCTAAATTATTTAAGCCAAAACTAATGCCACATAATAAGTATGATTATCAAGGTTATTTTGATTTAAATAAAGTGTGATATAGATACTGAGAGGTAAAAGAGATTGTTATTGTCCTGTCGTTCCCCAATTCACTCTAAATTCTCATAATATACGTATAACTGAGAAAGCAAATTCTCATTACAGCAAGTTCTCGTGTATGAAGCCCGTCAGATCGTATATCATTCTACCCCCCATGTCCTACTTGGCTAAGTCTTACATGCTTGTATTATAACTCCTTTAGAAAGAAAGTGGTGCCACCCTTATCATGCATCATCCTTGGGAAAAGTTATGAAGCTATTTTGCGCCAGAACCTGACAGATATAAGACTTCTATCTCATATTATTATAAAATTCTGAGAATTTACTGATATTCCATTTTCATTTAGAAATATGTGTGGGTATATAGAGGTTATAAACTGATGAAATGTGAGTTTAATACGTTGGACACAGTAAATTATTGAATTGAACCATGCTTGCAAGTGTATTCCAAGTAATAGAATATCTGTATGCAGAAAAAAACAAAATAAAGGCCTATAGATAAACTTCGACTATAGGTACGTATTTGAATATCAATACTACTACATTGCTTCGACACACTAGGTCTCTTTCAAATGTATCAAAGCAAAGTAAAAAAAGGGGAAATACCGACTTAAATATTTGAGGTTTCTAAATCCTAATAGATATCTAATATTTCTATATTCACAATATTGGGTTTTAATATTTATTCTATTAAAATCTTTACAACTCAAGAAGGCAGTATTGCATTTAGAAGTACCTAAAGTTTCTTTATTTAGAAATATCAGTATTAAACAGCCTTCAAAACTTTTCGTTATTCATCATCTTCAGGATCAACAATTCCGAAATACACTAATAATAATTTAACGCGAGAAAGCTCCCTGCATAGGCGAGCTAACAGTTAGCATTCAATTGTTTCAGAAGATGGTATGTAATGAGAAAAGATAGAGCTGTGAATATTCCAGAAAATTGTAGATCATAAGACCAGGATCATGAATTAGGAGAATGTAGGGACAGAGTGTAAAACCCATTTGTTGATGAGTGGTGCGCGCCTCTCAGGGCAGAACTAAAATATCTAGCACTAATTAGCTGTGGCCATAAGCATATTTAGTTCCAGGAAAAATTGGATCGAAACAAAAAAGTGAGTATATTTATAAAGTGCGTAGAGCACGTTATATCAATAAAAAACAATAATTATAAGGGCAATCACAGGAATATGAACTTATTTTGAAAAAATAAACATATGATAAGTGCCAGGGGTGCCAAATATGGGGAACCTTTATGGTGCCAAAGCAGTTGACAAACAAGTTTGAAACTGACTTGAAGACCGCTCAGCATATTTTTATGGGCAGCCAATAGAGAGGAGTTATTTTATTACTCTGTCTATTTATGCCAAAGATATCAACCCGCTAGTTACACTCCCTCCCTATATTTCATTAATCCGTGACTCAGACGTGCTAATTTAGATAAATAGTATTCAAAATCTATCATTCATAAAAATCTAGTCTAGTGAATGACATTCACATTTCAATTGGTATCAGAAGTGGGATGTAAAATTGTTGTTTAGCCTTTGATGGTACCTTTATGGCATACATCTTCGAATTGGATTGAGGCGATTTCAAGTGGAAGGCCAAGATGAGCGATTATTTCTTTGACAAGCATCTCGACGGCGGTCGATGCTTCTTGGTTAAGAATTGCAGATGCTTCGATGCATAAGAAAAGTAATACATAACTTCATTGATATATTTATTTTTATCATCTTTAAATAGCCCTGCAATATCTACATTACCCATTAAATGGAACTGCCAACGTTATGTTGTATTAGATGTTTTATACCGACTGGTCCATTGCTGCCTATACATACCGCATACCTTCAGCACCATTTTTTCACGTCCTCTTTACACATTATCTAAAGCTTCGTAATTTCAAAGTTTCCACGGGAAACTCCATTATGCAATATAAAAGAAATTTGTGTTCTTTGGATTAAGTTGTACCATAAATTCAGCACCATATTCATACTCAAAAGTTCTATTACTGTATTTTAATATAGGGAGTCCCATTGGCTCAAATAAGTCTTCTCCTCCTGCCTACGGTACTAACAAAATTTTTGCAGAAACTGACTAATCGTAATATTGGAAGTATTTTAATTATATTAAAAATGGCATAAACTTAAACCCCTGTCATCTTTGCATATGAAAAAGCTCTACTCTCATACTAGAATTCTTTTCAAATTATCAATAATGAATATCTAAAGTATCCTTCTCAAGATTGTGAGACACTCCCCATTGGGTAAGTAGGTACGCTAACGACACGAGAAACCCATCAAAACTTCTTCTGCCATCCCAAAATCGGGTCTGATGAATTTAACAAGAGCGCCTCGAAGCATTCGGCAAACACACCTACAGTAATTTCTCCATCTCTGCTACGACCCTTTCTCTAAGAATATTCATGTGCGCGGCGGCCACTCGACAAACACCAAGGATTATATTCAAAGTCAATCTCTCACTTCGGCAAGACGCCTAAGCATGGTAGTAGAGTGTAACAATGGACTTGGGAAACTCAGTAATTGAATCGAGTACAAATGAATTGCGTCAGCGAAACTTCGGCGTCTGTTATCAGGCCGTTGAAAATAGTGTCTCTCAGCCAAAGCATTCGTCGTCGTCTTTTCGCAAAAGAACCCTTAATTTTCTAACTCTCTTCCGCCAAAGATTCGAATTATATCGGCCTGACGAGCGATGAATGAACTATATAATAAGTGAAATTTCAGTTCGAAAGCCACGCTCAAGAATTAGTTTGCGCGCGTGAGTTATAAATATTGAGATAATTACTGGAATGATGGAGCCAATTTATATTCACAAGGCAGGAAAATGATCGTTATTGTGATAGTTATTATATTCACGACGGGTGAAGATACAGAAAGGAAAAAAAGTATAATGTAACCTCTTTATACTAGCAGGGCATCGATCAACAGTTATTTTATAGTGATAAAAGTTGAGAATTGAGAACCTAAGAAATATTTTTTTTTCATGAAAGTCAGCATTTGTATTAACCCTCACGAATCTTTCCCTTTATTATTCTTTAATACAAAAGAATTTGCATACATCAAAGTGTTTTCTAAAATTTATTGATTAAACAAATTATCTATCTAAAAATCAAAACGCAGGTTATTAAACTCAACATACAGCTCCTACAAATTAATATTGCAGGTTCTATCGATACCATCTCTAAAATGATGATTGAGACCAAGTTTGGCATCTTGAATTATGAAGAACAAAATGGACTATTTTTGACCGACGAACCCCGAACGCAGGAGAAATATACAATTCGACTGTCTGATTTTTTTTGGTTCCTTCGCGCATTTTATATAGTAATCGCACTCTGATTTTGATGATTTTTAATTCATGTGAAAGCGGAGGCTTGAGAAATGGTCCCATATTCATAAAACACAAATCCGAAATCTCCTTCTCACCGAAAAATTTTCTCGAACATCGAAATTCTGAGGTGGTATAATTAAAGATAGGACAATATCCGGAAATGTTTAAATTGAACATTTTTTCAAGAGATACGGTTTTCGAGCTAGAGGCATGTTTTCGAGTTATAGCGGTGGTAAAATGGTAAAATCTAAAATTTCCGCAGCGATTGTTTTAAGATCTCAATTATAAAAACTACAAGCAAAGAATATACGTAGATATTAGGATAAGTGCTATCTTCATTGGTATAAGTGAACGTTCAATGATTTTCGTGAATAATGTTACTCTCAATAGTGTGAAATAGTTATTTATTATACAAGGGAAAAACGTACTAGATTTTAGCACGAGGATATGTTGTCGACCGACGCGAAGCTGAGGGAGAAGAGAAAGAAGAGGGAGACAAGAAAAACAATGATTTAATATTGAAAAAATAGTACAATATATTAAGGTCAGGAGATTATCGAAGTAAAATTTGATGTTTTAAAGTGATAGGCGACAATTAGACATGCGTTGTTAAGGAAACCTTTAAAGTAATCAAATATCTGTTAGTTTAAGGGCCGATTTCATAATCAAATTTAATCTCCTATTAATTTCAATCCTAGATGAAAAATTTCTTAATTTTTTTGGTTGGTCATATAATTTAAAGTTACTTTAAAGGAACTATAGATAAGGTGACTAATGTTGCAAAAGTTATTCCGTCATCGAGATATGAGTTAAACAAAATTGAAGAATTAACTAATCTTCCATTACGGATTCATTATGAAATCGGCCCTAATTCTGTGTTTATACCGATTAGGTAAGGATTTTCGATAGTACGCAGACCTATACTATACATATGTATCTTAAGAAAATATTTACCCACATACAGGGTACTCCATAAAAGTGTGATGATATTTTTTTTCATGGCAAGCCCTGTATTTTTTATGTTTTTGTTCGTTTTTCTGTTGTTTCTTATTTTCCAAAATTTTATCTTATTTGTTTTAGCAGTTTAGGCGAAATACATTGAAAAGTTGAAAAAAAATAGTTTTACCAGCTTGGAAATAATATTTTTAAAAAAGGCCTTCCTCCATCTGTTTTTCTACAGATACGTAGTGACGACTTTAATACAGGAGGTCTACCGATACTTTGACATTAAATATTTTTTTCTTATATAGTACAGGGTGTCTAAGATTTGGTTCCAAAAATGTCAATTTTTAAACCAAATTTTCTCAACATTTTCAAATGAGACACGTTATATATTATTTCACTGTTCAATACGGAATATAAAAACGATCACTTTTTATAACTACAAAGATATTGAAATTCTAAACCGTTTAAGAGATATTTACCAAAAAACCATACATGTGTGCTTTTTACCAGTAAAGCAAAATAAAAAACATATCTGGGTAGCCATTTATTTGAGAAAATATATTTTTGTTCTCAAGGCGGAAAAATAATGCGTTGAATTCACATTATTTCTGCAAAACGCATGTTTATCTTAGAGGTTTGAAATGTCTTCCATTTTGTTCAAGACATTTAATATTACTTGAAAGGACCTTTCCACATCTCGGAGCATTGCAGGTGAAATAGTTGCAAACGCATCAATTATTCTTTGTCGCATGTTCTGCTCAGTTGTTGGAGGCTCCTAATAAACAAGGTCTTTCACATACCCCCACAAGAAAAAGTCGAGTTTTGTTAAATTGGGTGAAATTGCAGGCCATCTAACTGGTCCCCTTCTTCCAATCTAGCGATTTAGGTAAACAATATCTAATAATGCTCTCACCTGAAGCGAATAATGGGCTGGAGCTTCATCTCGTTGCAACCACATGTATTGCGCATGCATATTTAGTGGTAAATTTAAAAGAAAGGCGGGTAAATGGATTCTTAAAAATTCTAAATACATTTGACCGGTAAGGTGGCCATTAAAAAAAGGGAAGACCATATGTTCTCCAATAATTCCTCCCCAAACATTAATTGACCAACGGTGTTGGTGGTCTATTTCTCTTATAATTCTTGGATTTTCGGTAGCGTAGTAGTGACAGTTATATTTGTTGATGCATTCATTGTTGTGAAATGTAGCCTCATCGGAAAATAAAACGTACATAAAGAAAAATGAATTTTCTTCAATACGTAAACTAGCCCACTCACAAAACTCAATCCAATGTTGAAAGTCATTTTCACTCAGAGCCTGATGCAGTTGAATATGGTATGGATGATATCGATGAGATTTTAAAATTCTTTGAACTGACCTTTCACTTATTCCAACTTCTTCTCCCACACGTGCCTGACTAATGCTTGGGTTATCCCAAGACCGCTAATTGATTCTCCTCATCTGTAGCTGTTTTCATCCTTTCTTCTTTTCCGTAGTCTACGCTCCCTGTTTTAAGAAATCGCTCAAGTAGTCTGGCAAAGCTTTCCTCTGGTCGCCTATCGGGAAACTGAGTCACATAAATTCTACTTGCTAGAAAATGATTTCTCTCGCTATTTCCCAGTACAAAAAACATGTCAATGAACTCTTCATTTGAAAAATTAATTTTCTCTTTACAATATATTCACTAAAGTACGCTTCACTTCTTATTATTTCAAAATAAGTAATGTAAAAAACTCCACCTAACCATCACCTTGGCATGTGATTACATGATCTTAGATATTAGATCTTGTTAAATAAATGGCTACTATGTTTTTTATACTGCTTTACTGGTAAGAAGCACATATTTATGGTTTTTGATAAATATCTCTTAAACGGTTTAGAATTTCAATACAGTTGTAGTTATAAAAATAGATCGTTTTTATATTCCGTATTGAACAGTGAAATAATATATTTGAAAATGTTTAGAAAATTTGCTTTGAAAATTGACATCTTGGAACCAAATTTTAGACACCCTGGACAAAATAGAAAAATACTATTTAATGTCAAAGTATCAGCAGACCTCCGGTATTAAAGTTTTCAATACATATCTACAGAAAAAAGATGTAAGGCCATTTCTTAAATTATTATGTCTATGCTGGCAAATCTATATTTTTGGAGTTTTTAATGTATTTCTCAAAAACTACTGAAGCAAATAAAATTTTGAAAAATAAAAAGAGAATTAATAAAAACTTCCAAAAAACTACAGGGCGGCTATTTGAAAAAAAATGTTTTGGTCATCACACTTTTATGTGGGTAAATATTTTCTTGAGATACACTCATATATTCTATATATGCTTCTGCTACGAAGGCAGATTTCCAGCCACCGTGACGTTTTCTACATCAATAGAGATGCAGAAATGTCAAGTTTGTTTGACAGTTGTACAAAAAATGTTTGTATTTCGTGTATAAAATTAGTTTGTTCATGGCACATTCAAGAGAATTTTTTGCCTTAACCTGCGATCTCGGCCAAAAATTCACACTCATGTGCCATTAAAAAACACTCATTTTACGCACTTAATACTAAAAATAACTATTTAACAAAAAAATGTACAGACATTATTACTGAATAATACAGAGTAATATTAATTCTATTGGTGCTGGTACTTTTGAAGTTGGTGCAAAAAGTTATCAATCTAACTGCAACTGCACAACTTCAAAAGTAATAGCACCAATAGAATTGATATTATTTTGTATTTTTCAGTAAACCAATTAATAATGCCGGTCCAATTTCTTGTAAAAAATATTTATTTCTAATAAACATGTTGAAAGTACGTTTGTGTGAGAATTTGAAATAACATTCGAAAAGGGATCAAATGAAGTACCTACTGAAGAGGTAACTGGTAATTTGTGGTACATTGTACATCCCATTGATTTTCCGAGTGTAAAGTTCTAAGCGACAGATGGTACCTATAATAAATATATTATAATCGTGTCTATTGTCATGGCCTTCATTGGGACCATCATTGTATGTCATTGGTATTTAAGCCAACAAATAAAGTATCACGAAATAAAATAGATAAATTTAAATAATTTTCTAACACAAGTTAAACATAATAAATAAAGCGAAACAAAGCACAAATCGAATTACCACAGATGAAATTGAAGGCGACTACAAAAAGTCCCACCAATTCAAAAGTCTTTAAAAGAACTTCTACAACTTTAGCTTATTTTTTCCCAAGAAGAACAAACTTAAGCAAAATATGTGAACTTCTAAGTCAATGCTTCAATATCAATAAATGTTATGCTCAATTTGTTCTGAACATGAGAATAGCTTCTTGACATAAAATATTTCTAATATGTACCTGTGGAATAGTTACCTTTGGGAAATATAATTTTGACTTGCTATTTTATCAAATGTTTCTCCATAACACGTAATATGTTTTAGGATATTTGTCTTTTTCCTGCATTTTTGCATGATAATTTCTGAATTACTTATAGATACTCGTATATTGAGCACTCCATTTTTGACTACATCCCCAAAGTATTATGAACATAAAGAAGGGATACATAAATCATGAAATATCCGATATGGAAATTCTCATCCCACATGCCCCTAATCGAAGATGACTTTGTGTTTGAGCAAATCGCAAGGTTGCGGCCTACTTTGTGCCAGAAAAGCGAAACGATAAAGAAACGTTTTGTGTGTATGAGAGGAACGAGAACACAAGATAGGAAAAAAATACATGATAAATGAACCTTGGCAACTTTGCACAAGCCAAAAGTTGTTTCTTTTCTACCATATATAAGACATCAAAGAGTTTAAGTTATTTATCGCCGAAGCCATAGGGGGTGATACCTATATATTTACCTTCGATGTGCGTCAATCAAATTTCAGTATGTAGGTACCTACCTACCTTGAGAATGGTGTGGGGGGTTTGCATTTGGAGAAGGTGATAGACATCTCTGAACTCTACAAAAAATAATTTCAACAAGACATGGAGAAAGCCAACGCAGCAATAAGGGCATATGAAATTTTCTTCTTCAGTGAAGTATTTCGAAACAAATATTATTTCTGCCTACAATTATCAAAGCTAGAGATTAGTTAATATACGAATTCGGTCATAGTTCTTCTGAAAATTTAATTACTTAAAATTTACAATGAATTACACATTTATTGAAAACTACCTGTTTTATGGGTTCTAACACTGAACCGTTGAAGCTTTCTGAAAATATTTATTCAGAAGGTTTCCAGAAATACTTTCTTCTTTAGTGTTGCCTCTACTTCCTTTGAAAGGTGTACATGTTAGATTGTATTATGGGGTCATTTCCCGGCAACCATCTAATAAAGAAGGAATTATCAAAATTGGTGAATCTTTGGTATCCAAATCTTGCGAACATTCAACATACCTGCATACTAGACTCTTCTTCTGTTTGGATAATCAAAAAATATGCAGGACAAGTCTTTATTTTAACACGCTTTTATTAGCTTGGTATGTATGTATGTAACGGAATCTTTGGATACGATTTTCACCCACTTAATAACATTGCATCGACTTGAAACATTGTATTTCATGTTGTGTATGTGTGAGTGGGACTCCTTGATGGGTAGTTACATACATATATATCTGAGCTCTATGGATGGATTCTCATGTAATTTTCGATACGCATGTGTGTCGGGAGGATATGTGATGGTGCGTAAGTGCTAATGGGGCTCGTTGGTGGAAGGTTTCATACCTATGGGTGTTTTTGATTTCTGGATTAATTTTCGTGTAACTTTTATCTGTATGTGGGTTGGGAGGTTTTGTGATGTGAACGTAGCTTTTGGATGAAAGGTTGCATACTTATAGTTGTGTACGTGCGAGTGGGACTTTTTGATGAAGGGTTTTATACCAATCCCTCTCGGAACTTTATGGATGGATTTTTGTGGAATTTTCAATATGCATGTGTGTTGGAGGATTTGCGATATAATTTAAGAGTGAGTGGGACTATTTGGTGGACTGTTCCATACCGTCCTCGTCCTCATATGGTTCCATACCGTCCTCTGACCTGTGATTGTTTATATCTCACTACCTACATTCGTGCATCACTCGTATTATATAGAAGAGTAAACTTTTAGTTCTTAGTAATCAGCAAGAGTCAAATTTCATTGTAACAGTCATTTATGACTACTACACTACTACTACTACACTACTACTACTACTATACATTGAAATTTTCGCTCTTGTGGAGCTCTACAGTTTAATTCGAACAACTGAATATTCACCCAATCCAATATTGGTGAGAAACGTGCCGATGGATGAATGGCATGAGGGTCTTTTTGTTTCTAAGAAGAAATGAGATGTCATTATCAAAGGAGGTGACGAAAAATTTGATGCACATAGGCTTGGGGATTCATCTCATCAGCTATATAGGACCCCAATATCGGGTACTCGAGTCATATGATTTTTTTTATTTTATAACATTACATTTACCTTACGAAATAAATTGACTTGTAATTTATTTTTTTACAAATTTTTAAACAATATCTGAGATAATATGTTTGAAAGAGTTTTGTAAATGTATACTAGTTTCTACAGCTAAATAAATAATAGTTTAAGAAACTTAAATAAAAAACTAAAAAAAGCTTTAATAGCAAATCAAACTAAAAATGGGAAATAAATAATAGTATAAAAAACAAAAAAACAAACTTTAATAGCAAACCGAACTAAAAATTTGAAAATAAATAATAGTTTAAGAAACTAAAAAACACGCTTTAATAGTAAAGCAAACTTAAAATTAAACAATATTTTTTTATCACTTCAAATAAGGGTGGAGTGATTAATAAAGCAGGTATATCATTTTAATGTAAACAAGCTTGGGGTGCTTGATGTCCATTGATGTAAATATTTTGTGTTGATAGATACTGATATAAGTAGAGTTATAAAATTATCTTAGAGAGCTCCCCACGCTTTTTCACATTAAAAGGATGCAAGTATCAAAAAAATATTTTCAAATTTTTAATTTGGTTTGCTGTTGAAGCGTATTTTTTATTATTTACAAGCTGTTTTACCCGGCAGTTCCCATGCAAACACTTTAGTAGATTGTGGTACGAAAACATAGTCATATAAAGTCTTGAGTATGGAACCCTTCTACCTCGGAGTCCTACTCGCATGTAGAACCACCTCGAACACCAACCCAGATCCATCCATCAAGAGAGAACAGCATGAGAATGTCTCCTACATATGTCTTAGGGATTTTCCAGAATGGAACCCTTCACCTTTAAGTCACAGTCGCACTGGCAAACTCTCAGAGAACAGTCCAGTCACATATTACACACAAACATACCGAAAAATCCACGAAAAATCAGCCATAAAGCTCAGAGATATTTCTTTGGGTATTACAGGTAAAGAACCCTCCACCAAGGAGGCCCAGTTACACTTACAGCCACTTCCAGATCATTCCAATAAATTCTACAAACATACATGATTAAAAGACCATCAAAATGCAGTCATCGAGTTCAGAAATATATGACTTTCAGGTACGGAACAAACCACATAGAGTTCATTGGTTTAGGCGTGAAAGCGTAATAAAAAAATCTGGTGTGTCCACTCACACGCCTACCGCTCGCAGGCAAATTCCAGTGAATGAAAAATTTTACATTATTACAATACTCTTCTTACATAGCGACGATAATAGCGGTAGTAAAGTAAAAATCCTCTGGTTATATCGTGCTACTACTCATTTTTTTCAGCATGTCAAGACAAACAACAATGGTCATGTAACATTTCTTCGCAAAATGAAACCATTAGCCAGAATCGGAAGAAACATGTGAAAAATACAGAATTTTATTCAAGCATAACTTTTTTTGTGCCATTTCTCAGAGATGGCGCCATATGTGGGTGGTAAAGGGCTCTGAGAAGAATACTCTAGGCAAGTTTAATCAAAATCGTTAGAGCCGTTTTCGCGCTATAGTCTTGAGCAAATCACTTTTTTTGGCTATAGCTCAACACCCAGTGTATACAGGATTCTCATTCAGTGCCACCGGCGAGTGATATTGGTACCAAAAAAAATAAAAAAGAAAGCAACAAAATACACTGTTCCGTTCCCGAGATAATGCTGTCACAGACAGACAAGCGGACAGAAAGACAGACAGGCAGACAGACAGACAGACAGACCAATGGCTGAAAATATGTTTATTAGACTTAAAAAACTCCGAAACGTCAACATTTGTAAAAATCTCGATACCGAAAATTTCACACGATTAAAATACTTTCCTTATACAGCTACTATAGTAGCGTAGGAAAGTAAAAACTTACTCTTGCATTTATAAGATTAATGGAATATAATTATTAGAAAAAAAGAACTAGAGATATTCCATTTGAGGATCTATTTTGGTCGTTGTTAGAGCATACTAAACGGGAATTTGACAAAAGGTTGAATTCTGTTAGGAATGCAAAATTATCGTAAGGTATATTTGAAAGACTTCTTCCCTGATTTATGTTCATAACTTTTCTGAAAAATTGCCACTTTCCCAACACCAAGCGAGTAGGTACCTATTTTATTAATGTACTCTCATGTTGAAAATCAAGTCCATTGCTTTCCTTTGTAAATCATTCTCGATGTGTAATAACATGAACACATATTTTCCGTAATAAACTTTGCGAGAGGAGAGCATATTTATGATGAAGCACCCAGCTATCAAAACTAAAATAGATCTCCTAAAGTCGACAGGCAGCTTAAGTTGCTGTACTTAGTTATACACTTGTATCGTTTCGGGGCGTAATTGCTAGTTTGAAGGTGGTAGAGAAAATTCGAAGAAGAGCGTAGAGATTTACAGCGGCCATAAATAATAGAGCATACGCCAAGATAAGATGTCACGAAACTATTTTAAGGCCATTTTCTAAGCGCCTTCTCACCCTGTTTGTGCGCTGGGGCACTGTAGTATAGATTAGGCGGAACAATGGTGTGTGTGAAACTTGAGAGTGGGTGTAGCAGGGTAGTTTTGTGAAAGACCAGGAACTTCCAGATCTCTAGTGCTAAATGAATTATGATGTCGTCAGCAAAGCGTTCAAGTGCACATACATAGAAACTCGCCGTAGGTATACATAGAAGTACCAATATTGCAACGTGTCATATCTCTATATGGTTTTCCAACTGTCCTTCCTCTATTATTCCATATTTGCTTTGTTTTTTTGAAAATTTAACTTTCTATCTAGAAAACTAGGACACTTTGGCTTAAAATGCAGTAAAATGGTCAATGGTATATTAACAACTATCTGATGCCCTCAATATCAGTTTACTAATAAATAATAATCTTGGTAATAGTGATTGAAAATAAAGCCTGTGACTTTTGATCAATACTTAAAGACTAGAATCGTTGCCGTAGAATTAAAAATTAGGGTAACATCACACACTAACACTGAAGCCTTACAGCCCGAGACGTGTTAAGCGAAAAAACCTATATTAACCTATATTCTTCTCCTTGTTAATGCGTCAAAATCAATTTAGCAAACAAAATTTAAAAAAAATGGTTGTTTGGATTTTGCTGACGTGCTTTTTTATGTGCCCAAGAGAAAGCATCTTACTCGAAATCACAGACACTTATATTTACCTATAGATTTTATTTAGGTGTAGATATACAGAGTGTTTCAGAATAAACTGCTAATCTTTAAGGCGATGAATCCTCAGGTAATTTTAAGGAGAAAAGTTCAAATAAACATATGTCCTAAACTTCTTAACTTTTAAGCTACAGGGTGTTAAAGTTCTAAAATAGTTTTTTTTATTATAGCTTTGATATCTACCTAGATAAATATATGAAATTTAGTACACGCCTTTTAAGCATCGATATATTTTTTTTATTTGGATGATTTTCTCAAGTTTCAACCATTGGCGTCCATACAGGTTGTGAAGTAGATATTTTTTGGAAAATATTTTGTTGGTTTTTCTTGAAATAAAATAACTAAACAGCGGAAAGCTGTTTTAAATTAAATGGACCAAAACCCTGAAAGAGTACCAGAAAAATTGTGGGAACCTTTTAAATATTACTCATGTTCTTGTCTGGAGAATTCCTCATGATTATTTATCATATCCTTATCATATTCAACGGATCCAGGCCCTATTTGGTCGAGATTTTCCATCAAGAATGAATTCTGCCGATGGTTTCTTCAAATGGTTGCCGAAAATCCTCAATTTGATTCCAGAATTATATTCACGTACAAAGCTATTTTTTCCAGAACGCCATAAGAAATTTTCACAACAATCATCTCTGGGCTGAAGAAAACCTGCATGCCATCATGGATTGCCACCACCAAGAACAATTTTCCGTATATGTATGGGTTGGAATTATTAATGATAATTTAATTGGCCTTACTATCTAGATTGGTAGATTGTTTTACCAAAAATACTAGAGGACGTGTCTATTTTAACCCGACATCGGATGTGAATTATGTACGATGGTTCACCAGCCCATTTTAGTCTCCAAGTACGAGAATTTTCAAATCAATGTTTTAATAATCGCTGAATAGGACGCGGAGAAACACAGTCGTAGCCACCTAGATCTTCAGATCTAAGTCCAGATTTTCTTCTATGGGGACATCTTAAGACGCTGGCTTATATCACTCCAATAGACACTGAAGAGGAGTTGAAAAACCACAAGTTTTTGTTCGCATTGTTCAATTTTATTTCCTTCTAATTTAGATATATTTATTAAATAATTAAATTAAATTTTAATGCTTAATATTTATTAATCATCCAATTGTTTCCCTAAGCAATAACTGCTTCAATTTTTTACGCATAAATCGAATGTCGGACGAAAAAAATTAAAGAAATCGAATTTTTCATAAAATGAATGGGGATTCTAAGAATATTTGTTATTTTAAGAAAAAAAAGTGGCGTATATAATACCTAATATCTACTTCACACCCTGTACACACGCCACTGGTTAAAACTTAAGAAAATCTTCCAAACAAAAAAATAGCTATAGATGCCTAGAGGGCGTGTACTAAATTTCATAAAAATATCTAGGAAGTTATTAAAGTTATAATAAAAAAAACTATTTTTCTCTTAGAACCTTAACACCCTGTAGCTACAAAGTTTAGGCCATAGGATTACTTGCACATTTCTTTTGGAAATCACCAGAGGATTCACCCCCTTAAAGATTATGATACGTCCATCTCGAGTTATCAATCTTACACTGTAAGTAAAGTAATGACAATATCACTCCGGGATGATGTAATGAAATATTCTGATCAATTAGAAGAAACTCGTTCTGGCAATAAAAAATAAACTGTGCTTATAATACAATATGCAGGTACTTAAGTCTAGAGATAAGCCGGAGTACAATCAACAATTTATTTACTAATTTGGAAATCCGAAACGTTAGTAACTATAAGGTAAACAGCATTTCAAAAAATTAGATGACCCTTTCAAACGTTTGCTGTGATCACTTGTTGACGTTTCGGCCATCCGAAGACTTAGAATACGTTGCCCAATAAACAAAACTAACACAAAAATGAAGAAGCGTATCCATTTACAAATATCGAAACAAACGGTTCGGTGTACCATGTAATTAGATATTTAAAAAATGCTCAAACAAATATCGTGTGGTTGCAAACTTTGCTAAACACAGTTGATAATCACGGTGGACCATTTTTAACAGACTTCTCTTCGCTGATTTCAGACAAAGCTCTTTTAGTGCTAACTGGCCAAAAGTGTGATATTAAGATGCTTGATCGTCATCAGACGCGTGTAATATAACCTATATCGTGCCCCGTACTATGTGGTACGAATAGGAAATACAGATAGATAGACAGATATTAGTGTGACCCACGAGGTCCAAACTAGCTCTTTCAAGAATAGCTCCACATATTTTGGGGTCGCAAAGTCCATACTAGCTATTTCGAGAATGGCGTTGCACATTTGGATAGAAAGTTGAACCAAGGGTATTCGAGGTTGAGAAATCGTTTGATGATACTCTCATATTTCATGGATGCCACATTGACGTCCAGACCATCTGTTTTAGAAATGGCCTCGCAAATTTTCTTCGGCATTTGGATTAGGAGTTTTTTGAGTTCGATAAGTCGATAAGTGATACATATTTCATGGGTGCGACCCTCAAGGTCCACACTAGCCATTTATAGAAAATTACCAGCACCAATAGAAATGATTATTTCGTATTTTTCAATGAACCAACTAATAAAGACGCTCCTATTTTTTTTTATTCATTTATTATACGTAACCAATATCACAACAAAATGAATGTTGAATTAATAAAGAGCTTTGCACTTATCAGGTTTCCCACGACACCTCTCATAATTTTTTCTACTGTTCGAGCATTTCGCATAAAATAGGCTCTGATTTTGATGATTCTTTTTTCATTTAATAGAGGGATGGTTGGTTCAAATCGTTAGAATTGTTATTCTTTCCTCGTAAAAACTTCCCTCTTACATCACTAAGGGGACAGGATTAATGAAACGATTTTCTCCATAAATATTTAAAATGGACATTTCTCAGAATTGGTACTGAAATTCTTCTACTTATAACTACACAACTTCAGTACCAGTACCTACGAATAGAATTGCATCTATGTTGTATTTTCCAGTGCACCAACTACTAAGGTCGGTAAATTTTTTTGTTTAAGATATTTATTACTATTTGAGCGTTTGAACTGCTATGACATATGTATAACTACCGCTATTGGGAAAAAACCTGAACTCGATGATATTATGAAAATATATAGAAGTACAGGGTATGCCTCAACTAATGTTACATACTCCAAGAGTAGATTCGCCAAGTCAAGCAAATACGATTAAACAACTATTCTTTAGATAAAATCTCTCTGGTTAAAAAGTTACAGATGCTAGAAGGTAATTTTTTAATTTAATTTTTTTGGAATATCTTCGAAAGTAAGTCAATATTTCCATGAAATTTGATATAGGGAAGTTTCTATTGTAGAAAAACAAAATTATTACCCTAATTTTTTGCTACATTGTAGAGAGCGCTGTGTTCTCTACGACCACTATGTCATTTCTTGTCCTAAGTTTTTGATACAACTGAGGTTAAATTTTTTTATTCAAAGTAAAACTGAGGAGTTTTATATTAAACAAAAAAGGTGTACCTGCAAAATATCCAGAAAATGCGAATATCTGAAGATACTCAAGAAATTTGTAGAATTAAATGGGGACCACATTGAACAATTATTACAATTATTTTTCAAATTTCTTAAATTACTAATTTTTCAAATTAGATTTAGTTTTCTTATGTTTTTTAGTTTCTTTATTATGAATGAAATTAAAATTAAAACCCGGTTGCAACTATAAAATGTCATCTACTATTTATAAAGAGGTAATTAGCATGTCAAATTTTGCTGAATACAAATCTACATTAGGTTTCAATTTGTGAATTGTTAATGAATTTAAATCTGTGGATTTTTTAGAGCTTAGGCTGCACATTCAGATTTTCTATGTAGAATTTATCATGGTGTGCATCTATTCCACTCTATTGAATTTATAAATTTGCGAATTGCTGTTATTTCTACTGTGTGAAACCCAATACTGGAATGTTTACTGAAATTTGCTATTGGATGATATTCACTGGCTCTCGCTTTTATGGAATGTATTGAATGCACTGTCAGGTTCAGCGTCCTCTTAACAGTATGAAGTGCATACGGCATCTGTACAAATTCTCAAGTATCCTATCGAAACTCGATTCGATTATCAAGTCAAGTTAGTCCTCGATCCACGATAATTTTTACTCCCGAACAAACAAAATCAAGACGCGCTCTGTGTACCATTCAAAGCTAATTTTATATTCTTCCTTGATTAAGGGTTTTGATTCAAGGTTTATTTGACAGTCTTGCTAGGGTTTCCAATGGTTTGCTTAAAAATTCATAATAATATTTATTGTATTGGTACTAACATAGCACATAGTATTAGGCGTAAACCGAAATTCTCGAAATATATAGATCATAAGAAATTCTTCTATTTAACTAATTATTACTGATCGTGCATAACTTCTTTTATTAAAGTTCTCTATGTTTAGCCTTAAATAAATACACAGTAATTAAGTATCATCATTATAGCTAGAGTAATATATCTACCTAATATTGTGATAAAACCAAATGTTTTAGAAACAATAAACGAATCTGAATCTGAATAGTTCTCTATGAATAATACCTACATTGTGTTCC
Source organism: Crioceris asparagi (assembly GCA_958507055.1). NCBI lineage: Eukaryota > Metazoa > Arthropoda > Insecta > Coleoptera > Chrysomelidae > Crioceris > Crioceris asparagi. Next base: position 32,798,464 of record OY293829.1, on the reverse strand, counting down.
ATTTAAACCATAAGTATAGTAACGTCTGTTATCCTATTGAAAAATAATATTTTTGTGTATTTTAGTGCATCATTTGACGAAGTCTTCAATTGATTTATATGAAAAAATACAAATTGGGAATACCAGTTGGCCAACATAGGTTTTACATTGAGTTGGGAAGAGATATATTTGAGCTAGTCGACAAGTAGGTACAGGTACAGCCCATTAACCGATTCCTGGCGCGGATGCTAAATATTCCTTGACTAAATTTTGGCACAAAATTGGATAATTTGTTTCTTTAATTTATCGAGATATTTGAAGTTTTCTCAAATTCTTGCAGATAAGCAGTCTCTTGTTGAAACCCAAGGTTCACAAAATGAATAGGAATTTGATGAACTTTACGAATAGTTTGATTTTTTTGAAGCTGCAGACATTTATATTACCAACAAGCAAGATTGAGACAAACGATAAAGTCTCTCAGTATTCAAACAATAATTTATCGTAAGCAATAAGCCGACGTTAACAGAATCTTTTTCCTGATAAGTTAGTACACAACACAGTGACATGGGACTTGCAAAAGAGCGTTGGCCAGGTGACCCTGTCGCACGAAAGAAAATGAAGGGGAATGATTCTATAGGTACTGAGGTGTGTAAAATCCATTTTACGAGTATTTCCGAATCTGTATAATATGGTAGCACTACTTGGAATTGCTTGGAATAGAAATCTGTTATTTAGGATCATGGAATAAAACTAAACTAAGAAAATGATCAAAACAAATACTGAGAATAGAATTTCCATTCAAAATTTTCATGCTACGAAAATATTTGATAATATCTAACTGTAGCGAGTTATCAATTTCCTCATATTGTTCTTCATGTCGCTTAAATCATTTATATGCTATATTCTTGTTGCTAAGGATCCTAAAAATTAGTAACTAAATGGTTTTAAAAAAATCCTGATGGCCTGTAGCCATAGCGGAAAGGTAAATTTCTCAAAATACATTGAATTGAATATAAAACTGTTGAATATAAAGCAGACAGGGTCAATTACATCAAATTTATATTGAGTTTTCATGTTTTACCAATATTTCTTATTTTTTCTTTATTATTTTTTCTGTGCATTTTATGAAAAATTGCTTCGAACAAAAGTTGTGGGTCCTGATTATATCTATAACCTATAACTCAAAATTATTTTTGATGATATTTACACTACGGCTTTTTTGATAGTTTTTCAAATGTAACGGTTGCCATTTTGGAACGACTTAAACGATATTGCCAAATAACGAACTCGGCCGAGATATTTAAGAGATTGATTTTTGTAGCAAATTTCAACTTGATACCTTTAAAACTGCGACCTTTATCGTGTTAACAAATTTCGTAATATCCCATATATGTATATATATAAAATTTTGAACCAAAATTTTTTTTGACTTGCTTATAAGCATATAACAACATGCCGTTGAAATTTTTTCGAGATTCAAAAGTGTGAACGATCACAATTGGTACATTTCTATAAGAAATTTACCTAAAATGAATGAAATTACTTTTGAAAATAAAAGATGACTGTCACTGTCACCGCAAAATAATATTATACTATTATACTAACTGGAATCATTTTATACCTTTTTTTTCCAAAAGTCAGTAATTTTTTTTCTATTATAACGAGAAACAGTATCTCGTGGAAACATTTTGTCATAACCAGTTAATGTTTGATTTTAGCAAAGACAAAGTCGGTCGAGGACTAATTTTAATTGTAACCTTGACACGGTCCACAAGAGACTAGGTAGGAAGAGAGAGAGAGACGGATTTTATTCCTTCGGGTGACTTTACATAAATTACCAAGTTTATATTTGGAGGGATAAGAGAGAGAGTAAGAGGAATAGGTGTTGTTGTTGCTTTGGCGAAAGTTGAGGGTATTTTGTGACCTCATTAATTTAATCAGAACAGTGGGCCATCTCCCAAGACAATACTTAATTGTGAGTGAAAATATAAGACAATCTTCTGAAATGGACAATTTCAAGAGTGAAAGACTACCATACTGGCTCCCTTTTTGGGAAATAGATATTACCAACAATTTCAATAAATTATATTAATTGTTAAGATAATTAATTCAGGAGAAATAATAATCCATAAAAGTCTACTCATGTTAAAATGCTTGACCATGTGTTATACAATAGTTTTTCCATGTCTATCAGCTTAAACTTTACACAGTGTAACGTGGACAATTTATCATGTACTTACATTTATTATTCGTTTTATAGTATGTATTTGTTTTACTTCCTTATTTGCTGTAGTTGTTTCATGCATAATTCATTAATTAGTGCTAGAATTAGTAGATTGGTTCTCGAACCGTCCCGAAACTATATGTGAGGTGCACATGGTGCACATTGTCACTGTATTTTCAGTTTGCCAAGCTTCTAGAACATTATTACAGGCGTCTAGATAATCATAGAACATTTTGGATAAATCTCATGTCAAAATCCATATATTAAATATAAAGCCGAGTCAATCACGGGTCACAGTCAGTTTATTTAATAGTATTTGGTTTATTGTATCGAGTCAATTGGAGACATAAGTCGATAAAAGTCAAAGTGACAAGTTGAGACAGTTGTACTACAACAGAAGGTCGTTTACAAGGTGCAGAAAATAAAAGTTTTGGAAGCAATTGGCTAATTTTAGGGTATTACGCAAGTGAACTCACCCCACAACGTTTAGCACAGGGTTAAACGTTACAATAGTTTATCGATTTACAGGTTTCAAGGAAATTGAGAAGAAAGAAGCGAAGACGACATCTAAGAGCAATCGTCATAGGTATTTACTATAATAGAACAACTACCAACCTTGTTGGTGAAACAATTGTCGAGCAGAATAATCTCAATAGTCTAATAAAATATTTTTTTTCTAATTTTTTATATAGGATATAATATGGGGCCCTTACTATCTGCAGAGTATAGGTTTATCAAGAAATCTAGGACTGGAAATGGTTTGTGTGCATACGTTATCTCCAAGTAACCAAGTGCTAACCTCAGTTATGCTTTTGAAACCTACACCTCCAAGGCCTCAAAATGGCAGAAGGCGAGAAAAGGACAGCACTACAAACCCAAGTCAGTTATTAGAAATGAGTGGAAGAACAGTACGATTACCTATCAGTTTACGAATGAGTTTTATAGGAACACAACCACTCGAAAAATGTGACAGGTAAAAGATTTTTGAGAAAATATATTCTACGCCCATATGAAAGAAGAACATAAAGATTCTTAATGTTAAGAACCTAGCATAAATACTGTCCAGAAAAGAACCAGATATCGTTCCATATGAACAATGTTATTTTCAGGTAGTATAGGACCTCAAAAGAGATCAAATATTTGGCTTATCAAAGGGTGACCCAAAAACTATTTAACTCAAAACGAGCAGGTGACATTCTTCTACAAGGTACAAATCGCTAAAATATTGTACTCTCAATCCAGATTAAGATTTTGCGACAACAGGCAAACCCAAATTGTTAGGATATTTCAAAGATTAAGCCAGGTTGAGGTTGAGGACTGGATATACTATCATTATGAATTTGTTACGGTAACATGCCCTGTAATAATAAACTTGTAAATAGCATTTGACGATTTTCACTATTCAGACTGCCTATTGGACTATTGTAACAACAAATCCATATATCCTTGTCAAGTTGCAAGACTAGAATTGATCAGAATCAGCTGATTATAGTCCAGTCAGAACAGTTGTGCTGTTATGTCATTGCATGATATCTTTGTCAATTTCAATATTGGATGGCGTAAAAATAAAGATGTAAAATATTTTCTAAAATGATAAATCAAGTCAAAAATGATTATTACAAAAATAAAATAAACAACACCAGTGACTCAAAAAAATTGTGGAATGTGATAAACCAATTAACCTCAAATAAAATGAAAGATAATGTCAGAGCAATTAAAAATTCTTCAAATGAAATAACTAATGATCCAACTTCCATATGTACAGAATTCAATAATTTTTTCTGTAATGTTGGAAATAAATTAGTAGAACATATGAAACAATCAAAATTTAACAACTTGAATGAAATCCGGAATATATCAAAATCTACAATAGTCTTATATCCAACTGATAAATATGAAATTGAAGATATTATAAATAAATTAAAAAATAACAAATCACCAGGTCCTGATCAGATAAAAAATGAAACACTAAAAATTTTATGTAAATATATCAGTGAACCTCTCTCGAATATATTTAATAAATCATTATCTACAGGAATATTTCCAGAAGAATTTAAGAAATCAATAGTTATACCAATTTATAAACATGGAAACAAAACAGATATGACAAATTATAGACCGATTTCTCTAACATCAAATGTATCAAAAATATTAGAAAAAATAATTAAAAATAGAATTTATCATTTTTTAGAAAAGCATAAATTACTCTCCAATATGCAATATGGTTTTAGAAATAAAAAATCAACCCAAGATGCAATAAAAGATTTAACCTGTCTGATTTATAATTCAATTGATAATAGAAAACCATCTATAGGTATTTTTTTGGATTTAGCTAAAGCATTTGACACAGTCAATCACAAATTATTACTTGAAAAATTAGAACAAATTGGAATACGGGGCTTAGCTCACGATCTTATTTGTTCCTATTTATCAAATAGAAAACAACAAGTTAAACTAAATGGTACAATAAGTGAAACACAAATTATATCATGTGGTGTACCCCAAGGAACTGTTTTGGGTCCATTACTTTTTATTATATATATTAATAACTTTTTTTCAATAGAAACTACTAGTAAAATTATTTCCTTTGCTGATGACACTGTCATTTATTATGAAAACGAAAATTGGAAACATTTAAAACTTGAGATTGAAAATGATTTCATCAATATTATGAACTGGCTAAACAAAAATCTTCTTTCAATTAATTTTAATAAAACATTTTTTCTTCCTTTTTGTAGTTCTGGTAAAGGTATTCCGGAATTCAATGAGATCTCAATAAATTTAGAAATAATTATTTACTCAAAACAGGAAATTAAATATCTTGGTATTATTTTAGATAGGCATCTCAAATGGGAAAGACACATAACATACCTAGGTGCTAAATTAAGAAGAATATTATTTAAAATGAAAATTCTATCAAATATATTGGATTATAAATATATGAAAATGTTGTATTTCAGTCTATTCAAACCACATCTTGAATATGGTTTAATAGGTTGGGGGGGAATTTCTAAAACACATTTAAAACCAATTGAAGTTTTACAAAAACGTTGTTTAAAAATAATATTGAAGAAAAATAGCAGATATCCAAGTAATTTATTATATAAAGAAATTAATATTTTTGATCCAATTCAAATTTATTTCAAAATTCTTGTAATAGATCAATTTAAGAATAAAAAAGATCACAATATTGTTTCTCACTGTCATCTCACTAGACAGAACCAAAACATTGTTATACCATTTAAAAATAAAAATATAGGTCAAAAAAATTGTATGTACATAGGACCAAAAGCATATAATTATTTACCCAAAATTATAAAAAATATAAGTACAATCAGAATATTTAAAAATGAGGTTGATAATTTCTTAAGAAGTAACTCTAGGGAATTCATCAGAAACATTATTCAAAGGTAATAGAACTTATATCTACATATTATATTCCATACTTTTATTCATTTGTAATCTGTAATTTGTAATTTGTTTCTTACCAGTTAGCTTTTAATTGATTTAAAAATATGTTATTTATAATTATCCTACAAACAGACTTTTTAGTCTCGTAGGTTTTAATATTGTTGTTTGTTGACAAAAATGTAAATTCTCAAATTGTCAATAAACGTTATTTATTTATTTTATTTATTTATTTTGGAAAAGGAAAATGACAGGAAATATAACAACGTAATATGACAAGTATAGTCCAGTCAGAACAGTTGTGCTGTTACGTCATAGCATGACATCTTTATCAAGTTCATTAATGGATACTATGTAAAGATAAAGATATCTTGCTCACGCAACAGCACAACTGTTCTGACTGGACTATACCTGTCGTACTACGTTTTTATATTTCCTGTCATATTCTTTTCCCAAAATATTTGACATCAATGGAAAAAGGCGATAATTATGATAAATCGATGAGGAAAGTATGTAGATCTGTTTTACCGAACCTGATAAATTCCACAATGAAGTTTAAATACGTCATTTATAAGTTCCAAAAGCTAATCAATATGAAAAGTCTATAGGAAAGTCACTAAAAAGTCCATAGATTATGACGTAAGCTCATCGTTTATTCAATAAGATCATAATTACTGAACCTAAGAGACTTTTTTTTCTGTATTACATTGGAAATCGATAACGTATCAATGCTGACGAAAATAATATCCTTAAGCCATTTTGATACATCACAATATTTTTCCCAAAACATACACAAATCTTATTAACGCACCCTCATCTCTGCACAGATGGCAGAATTTCATATTATATAAATGTGCCAGATTGCGTAAACCAAAATCCATATTTCGATTTCAATTATCAAAAAAGGAAGCTATCGACTTCACCCACACTGTAGTATTTTGTGATAAAACTTTCATAATGGAAATGGAATGGACGGTCTGCAAGATACATAGAATCGAATTATACTTTTATCATCAATCTTCTGGCTCCCTCTTTGCCGTTTGCCTTATCTCTCGACCTTTTTGAACTAGAGTGTATCCCATTTGACGAAGAACTGACAACTACCAGAAGCAGAACTTGGAATTCTCCTTAAATGTTTGTTTGGAATTTCTGGGTTATTATTGAAGCCTAAGAACTAATAAACTAATGGAGAGCAATATAGGGTGTTACCATATTTTGCATAATAAATGCTGGGATTACCATTTCGATTCTTTTTTATATAGAATTAAACTGCCTGGAGATGGTATACCAATGTTTTTTTATAATACTTATTCTTTTTCCCAAAAAGGGTGAATATAGATTTTTTCTCATTATTAAATAAATTCAAATGGCATAATTAAAGAAAAGATCATTTCCAGTATCTTTTAATAATTGCTGGTAGAATTTAAAGTTGAGTTCCCGTCTTTTATTGCTGAGTTAAGTTATGAGTATTATATTAAACTATCTTCATCTAAGACACATCTTCTGAAATTATTTCCGAGATTTTGATGTATTTTTTTAATTTTACGCCATACATTTATTAAAAAATATATTTATTATTAAGAAAAAAACAGAATTTACAATAATATTAATATCGGGGAGTATCAGATTTAAATTACAAAACAGTTAAATGTGCACCTAGATTCCTAACAATCTGTATGTGCAAAAAAATTAAGTTAGTATATTGCTTAAGGTACATTAAATCAATGATAAGAAGATGTAACACAACTTAGTCCTAAGTTAAAAAAGGAAAAGAGAGAAAAGAAAAATATTATTCCCAACTATATAAAATAAAACACAATTTTTTTCTTAATTATAATCAAAATAAAAAGGAACAGCTAGGTTTTGGTTTGTTGTCTGTCGTGTTTGATAAGGATGCTGAAGGTTTTGCTGCATATTTTTATTTTTGTATAAATACAGACAGCTGTTTTAGAAGTACAACAATCGAACATTAAGTATTTCCTCACTATATAGTAGATCTGTGTGATATCGTAATATTGACTCTACTAGTGATTTATAAATTATTCGGATTAGTTGTATGCTCATGAATTTACGTATTTCATAGAATTTATAAACAAGTCGCCTGGTTTTAGTACATAAGTTGTTGACATGGATGGACCTCTTTAGGTGTTTGTCAACTATGATTCCTAGATATTTAATGCTGTTAACTTCGTTTATTTTTAAGGCTGTTCTAGGCAGTTGTAAGAATGTGAAGCTCGGTCTGTTAGTGTCAGTAAGAGAGAATATATTTTGACTTGTCTACAAGCGTTAGCTCATTAAAGTCAAACCAATCTTTCACAACTCCAATACCCATCTCAGCCTTAGATTTCACCCCTGCCAAGTGTCATCTTCAAAAATAAGAACTGTGTCGTCAGCATACGATATAATGTTACCTTGTATATTTAATTTCAGTAATGAGTTAATGTAGATGATAAAGAGCAGCGGACCGAGAACCGTGCCTTGCGGAATTCCTACCTGATTTTTTTGAAAATCACTAAGGTGGTCATTTCTCCTTACTTGTTGTACTCTATCCTGTAGTTAGCTGCTGAAGATCTTCAACACAGTGCCCCTAACTCCAATGTGCCCAAGGACATCTAGCAGTTTTTTATGTGGCACTGTATCGAAAGCCTTCGCAAGATCCAAAAAGACTCCTATGCACTTCTTACTTCTATCCAAATTATATTATCTACAAGCGTATAAATGGCGTGATTAATACTAATCCCTTCGCGAAACCCGAACTAGTTTTCATTTAAAGTCTTGTTTTCTTTACAAAATTCTAACAGCCTGTCCTTTAGACATTTTTCAAATATCTTAGAAAAGACACTTATAAGACTTATTGGGCGGAAATTACTTACATCAGTTTTGTGACCCGATTTGTATATCGGAATTACAATGGATTTTTTAAAGTTTTCTGGTACTTCTCCTTGCAAAAAAAATAAATTTATAATATGAGCCAAGGGGGCGGTTAGGTACAGATGGTTATCTTTTATTAATTCAGCATTAATATGATCATATCCTGGGGAGCTTTTATTTTTTAGAGATGCAATGTGGGTTATAAGTTCATTGGGAGTAACAGGTTTAAGTAGCATGCTTTCTTTTACACCTGGGCCATAATTATTTTTATATTTTATTGGGGATTTGAAGCCATTTTGTTTTCTATCTGTATAAAATAATCATTGCAGAAGTCAGCCATTTGTTTTTTGTTTTGAAATAGTTGTTTATTAATAATGGATATGTTTATTTCATTCAATTTATTGCTATTCGTGTTGGTTGATTCATGAATTATTTTATATATTTTTTTCATGTCATTCCTACTGTTAATTACTTTTTCACGATAATACCTGGATTTGGCTTCATTGATAATACTCTTTAAGTGATTTCTATATAATTTGTACCTCTGGTTAAGGGCTACATTGTTACGGTTTTTAATTAGAACTTTTTTTCAGTTTGTCACGTTTCTTTATTGAGGTTATAATAGCGTTGGTTATCCATGGTTTAATTTTATTATATTTCTGCTTTCTTAATGTTTTTGTCGTTTTACATTGTTCATAAAATTCATAAAACGTTTTATAAAAAATGCTCCATGCTGCTTTAGCATGATTCTCAATGAGGACAGAGTACCATGTCTCTTGGCTTATGAGTTCCTTAAATTTTTTATGGTCAAAGATGGATATTGTTTTTTCTAGAGATGGTAGTTTTTTATAAGCCCTGTTGTACACTTGTAGATAAATAGGGTAGTGGTCCGTAGTATTATTATTTATTACCGATGAGTCAAGGTTAATGTTCGTACTGTTTAGATTCTGCTTAATAAAAATATGGTCCAGACAGGTACTCCTGTCTTGTGTGAAATGTGTTTATATATGGCTTAAATCCTAGAGACATAAGACACGTTAGATAATTATTTGCAATCTGTGAATTATTGTTAAAAATATTAATATTCCTATCTCCCATAATGATTGTAAAATTTTTACTTGGTAGACCAATTAAAAAATTCTCAAGGTCTGTTACGAATTTTTGTTCTGAAGTAGAGGGTGATCTGTAACCTGCTATAACATGAAATGTTGTTTTCTATTTTTAATATAATTTGAGATAAAGTAACTAACGATTCTGGTAAAACTGTATGCTTAACGTTAAAACTAATTTTGTTGTTTACAAAAATAAGAAGTCCGTCATTTTGAGTGAGTTTGCTGTTATTAAAAAATGTTGTAAAACCAGGAATATTAAACTGATCTACTGTAAAGTTGTTTCTAGTTTCTCCCAAAATTAGTATGTCTATATTTTGTAAGTTACATGAATGTAAGAGTATTAAAATTTCGTCAAAATGTTGGGGAGCACTACATATATTAAAATGTAAGATTTCTAGAATTTTGTTCTTACGATTAACCTTGGTTTTGAACTCATTTAGTTCAATAGGATTTTGCAACTGTTCAGTGTTACTATTTTCGCATTCTAATAAATTCAAGGTATCGGTAATATCCATTGAAATAAACTAAAAAGTAGTTTCAAATGCTGCAATTGAGAAAAAGAAGAGAAAATGAAGAAAAAAAAACTACTCCTTAGAGTAGTAGTCTATTGAGTTCTTATATCTTTGCAAATAAAATTTATATGTTGGACATTCAATTGAATAAGCTTCGTGATCTGTGGAGTGCTTTAATTTGTATTTTTCATTTGAACGAGCGCAGTTGCAGCATTTTTTTATTGTTTTCGGACAATTCTCAAGCTTATGTTCTTCACTACAGTAAGTACAAATAATTTTTTTGATTTTACAATCATCTGCCTTATGATGGTCATAGGAAAAACAGTTCTTACATCTAGGGATTCTATTATCTTCATATACAGGGCAGCGTTCCCATGACATAAATACCTTTCTAAATGTCATTAGTCTTCTAAACAAATCTCCCGAGCATTCGCCGAATACGGTTGACTTATTATTTTGAGTTGTTTTAATATACGCTATACTCAAGTAGTCTTCACCCTGGATAAATTGGTTTTGTTTTCTAAGACAGTGCGCAATATCATCTGTGCTCATATTATTTGTTGGTGTGGTTATGATTTTGAACCTAGGCTTTAACATTTGGGGTTGTTGTACCGTGTAGTTATCCTCTATGTCTTGTTCTTGTATGCTTTTTATTAGTTTTTGGCTTTCTTGTTCACTATTACATTTTATCACAACAACTCCATTTCTTGCAGTTCTTACGGAGTTAATACTCATTTTTGATTGGGTTGGATTAATTTTCGACTGTAGATACTTTTTTGTGATTTCTGCATCTTGTGTATGCTTTGGTTTTATTAGCACGGGGGGGATATTTTTGGCTGGAGTTTTTAGTGTCTGTGATTTTGAGATGGTAGTGGATGCAATACTTGCATAGGTTTGTGCGCATTCTAATTTTTGTATTGTTTCCTGCAACATCTTAATTATTAGTTCTTTGTCGTTAATGATTGTTATCTTATCATGGATTGTGTTTTTGAGACCGTCTCTGATATCCGTTTCGTTACATAGATTGCAAAAGAATTTTAGGTTTCGTTCTATTAAAGTCATGCATTTTACCTCAGATCCAGATAGTTCAGAGCATTCCCCGCAGTAGTGAGTATCACATGAATCACAGGGAAAAACATAAAATTTTTCCTTTTTATTTTGTTTTTTTTGCACTTTATACAAGCAGTATCACTCATGTTTTATTTTCATACGGAGATTGCAACAGTACAAACTGGCAACACTGCCCGCACAGCTGATGATAATTACACGTTTTCCACAGTTTTATTTTTGTTTCTTTATGCACAAAAAACTTCGACTTGTGTTATCACATTAGGTCTAGGAGTGTCCCAGGGATAACTTTTGGTGAATTAATTTGTTAATAAACTTCACTACTATTCACGAATTGCAGCAGAATGTAAACAATGGACTATGCTGAGTTGCCAACGTTCGGCTATTCGATTTTGTTACTTATTTTGATAGCCCGTATGGTTAGCTACATGGTCCTGAAATTTTATTGTAATCGGTTCAGTGATAATCCAAAAAAAATGTCAGCCCAGCATTACGGGTTTAAAAAATTAATCAAATATAAATACTAGATAGATACCTCGGTGAGAAAATCATACATGAGACTATGGAACTTATTGCAAAAAGGTCTAACACAGTCTTTAATTAAGTTAGATTGTTCATAATTAGGTAATAGTAATTAAAACATGAGTTTTTTTATTTACGTTCATATGTATTATACTCCTTCCGCCTCACCCTGTATTTATATTAAAATTTTAAACGTCAGCCTTTATAAAACATGATCAATGTTTTTCTGCCGAGAAAATATGCTATCAACATTTTGTGTTATAATTATGTGCGCTTTCTAACGATTCTTTCATATTCAGGCTGTGGCTATGCAGTTTGTCCCATGGTCTACAAACTGATTATAGACCATGAGTTTATCCTACGTACGTCGAAATTGAATATGACTCAGAGAACACTACCTACAATAAAACCATTGTTGATTCTTTTGGTCTATAATGTATCTACCTTATTCGCATCGCAAACAACTCATTGGCGCACTAAGTAGTACCTAAATACCTATAACAAAGATTATGGAGTTTCTAATCTATGCCCTATAGGGTAAAAAAAATCTTATCTCTTCTTCACATTGAAATTCAGGGTCCTGCGTCCTGCAATAGTGCGTCAGGCATCTATAACTCATATACCAATTAGGTTAGGAATTTCGTTAGTACCTACACAAACCTGTACCAAAGGTTAGAAACACTTTTGCCTATGGTGTATTTAATCTTTGCCTGTACTATATATTACAGTGACTCTATTGAAACAATGGCGACAATGGCATGTCCTATTTCTGGTTGGCTGCTGAAGTCGCATGGGTGAGTCCGCCATTATGAGGCTAATTTTGCGTTTGTTTACATGGGTTGACGAAAGAGTTTCGTGGCGTTTTCTTTTAGTTTGGATAAAATTGTGCATTATGTATTTCATATTTGTTAAGACCAGCTAGCCTGTTCAGTAATTGTGGTTGCGCTTAGGCAATTAACGTATAGATAAGTGTTCTGACAATAATAATTCGTAATATTGTAGGTATAGGCTTAATAAGTTGTTTTCAGTTTAACTCGCCATGCCTGGTTGTGCTGCAGTAGCCTGAAGTTATTCTGCCAAAAAAGGCTTTATTATGGAAAAGTTTCCCAAAGATCCTGCCCGAAGGAAGCTGTGTTAATTAAAATGAGAAGGTATAAATGGACTCCGACGGATTATACTTGATTATGTGAGGTTAGTCTAATATGTTGTGTTCAAAGGTCTGATTTCCTAGTAATCTGTGATAAGGGCTGTCAGGAAAGATACAGAAGGTGTGTACATAAAATGCTTCTGAGATGTGGGAAAAGATTCGCGAAAATTCAAAATTAATGCTGTTCCTACAGTCTTACATTTTGACACACCAAAAGAAAGCAGAAAACCGACAAAAGTACGACAAACCTTCTCGTTACAAAAAGGTAAGTGTTAGCTGTCCATAACAATATCAACATTCTTTAATAACGTTGAAGGTGAATCGTTGGCTAATCATGCTTTGTAAAAGGTATTATTAGTAATTTGTATGCTTTTTTAATGACAATAAAAAATTTAACACGATTATACGTTTACCAATTCTGGATCATTTATTTCACCAATATCACCACGTTACCACGTCATTTCAACTGATTTCAATCAAATTCCTAATTTTGGTCTAGTCTGGTAGATCTTTGGTTTGCTCTACTTATTCATGGGTTTGTTATTTCGATATTATTATCCCAAATTAAACTGAGAGATATATTTAAAGTTCTTAAAAAAATGTGGCATTCTACAGTTTCTTTATACAAGTATAAAGCCACTGTAGGATCTTGTTGTCACTGTAAAACAAATTTATTTCTTGAGTCTGCATGGCATATGCGGATTATTATTTGAAATTGCCTCTTCATGGCGGATGAGGCGAACCTTACGCATGTTTTTCGCCACTGTTTCATTAAAGTCACTGTACTATACATATTAGTGTATTTCGGGAAAATATTTTCCAATATACAGGGTGCTCCAAGAAAGTGTAACGACCACGCCTTGTAATTTTTAGATATTTAGCTTAATTTTTGTGTTCTTTCTTATTTCCTAAAATTTTATTAATGTTGCCCTAGTAATTTAGCAGAAATACATTAAAAATCCCCAAAAATGGTTTTGCAAGTTTGGAAAAAATAATTTTAAAAACTTCTTTACAACTCTTTTTCGCCAGATCGCAGTAACAACTTTAAAACTGGAGGTTTACAGACACTCTGACATTAAACAGTTCTTTTAAATTTTATACAGGGTGTCTGAAATATGGTTCCAAAAATTTCAGTTTTTAATATTTTATTTCTCACTTTCTTCAAATTATACACCCTGTATATTATTTTACTGTTTGATAAAGAATGTATGAACAGTAACTTTTTGTATTGAAATGTGTATTTAAATTCTAAACCGTTCAAAAGATATTTACCTAAAACCTTGTGTGAAAGGTCAATTCAGAGAATTCTTAAACTTTATCGATATCATCCATACCATATTCAACTGCATCAGGCTCTGAGAGATTTTCAACATCAGGTAGTGTTGTCTGAGTGGGCTCCTTTACGCATCCATTTTTGTTTATGAACGTTTTATTTTCTGATAAAGCTACATTTCACAACAATGGATGCATCAACAAACATAACTTTCACTAATATGCTAGAGAAAATTGAAGAATCATACAAGAAATAAACCCTCAAAACCGTTGGTCAATTAATGTTTGGGGAGGAATTGTTGGAAACATGTTGTAGGCCCTTTCTTTTTTCATGGCCACCTTACCGGTCGAATGTATTTCGAGCTTTTAACAAATGGTTTACCCGCATTTCTTTTAAATTTACCGCCAAATATGCATGCGCTTTACATATGGTTGTAACAATATGGAGCTCCAGCCTATTATTCGCTACAGATTGGAGCACTACTAGATAATGCTTACCCTAATCGCTGGATTGGAAGAGGTGGACCAGGGTCGCCCGATTTAACCAAGCTTGACTTTTTCCTGTGGGAATATGTAACAGACCTTGTTTATAGGGAGCCTCGAAAAATCGGTGGAAACCTGTTCTACAAATTGACCTTATCGGATTAAATTAATCATCTTAATGAAATGATTTTACTATTCTCGATCTCCTCCCAATAATCACACTTCACTCATACCTACTCACTTTCATCGTTCAGTGGCCCAGTGGCGTGATTTATGCAAAGAACGTCTCAGATGTCGCTGAGGTAATTGTTCGTGGTATAGAATAGAATAGAATATTGTTGTTATTTATCGAAACTAACCGAACATTCTAACGCACCAATCATGTTTCAGAAATTGGACATTTGCTGAAAACAACGCATGTTGTGTTTCCATCTCGACATCATCATATCAGGGATTATGACTTTATCATCGGGCATCGCCCATCTCCATCCCGAAAAGGTCAAAACCAGGTAAAATGAATTCTAATGAGATCGGTAAAATCCCCATCTCCGTCCCATTTCCAAAACGCAATTGAAAACTAATTAAAAGGGTTTAGTAAGTACCCGAAATGGGGAAAACCATTTAGAATAATTTTAAGGATAAATGATGCTTCTATAAAATCCATTCCTAGTTTTCGTTACCTTACGAAGAGTGATAGATCGTGAAAAAAAAGTGACCCCGCTAAGATTATTGAATTAACTAACCAACAAGGCAAAGATCTTTTGGTATTGAATCCATATAAATTTTGTGAATTTACCCGTAAATTAAGTTCCGGGGAAACAAAATGGAAGTGCAATTCGTCTGATCGAATTCTTACATCATCCAATCAAAATCATAACCATGAACCAGAGTTGGAGAATATCTTTCAAAGGCAAATTTTGGCAACAACAGCTAAAAGGAACTCTGAAGACGATATATGCGAAAAACCTTTAAAAATAATGAGACACGCTCTAAGAAAGTCAACAGAATGATCTCACCCTAAAGGACCTGGAGTGTGTGAGGAAGAACAGGAGGAAAAATCTTCCAGCAATACCAAGATCAACTGCAGAAGTACACACAAAGTTGGCGGGAAGGGACCTGAAGACGAATAAGGGTGAAGATTTTGTTTTACTCAATGATCAATCTGTAAACCCATTATATTTTCGTACCATTCCAATTTTTTAGAAAACACTATTTTTCCAGCCCTGGTGCAAGTATTGGAGAATGAAGAAAAGCATCATACGATCATTTTTCAAGAAGATGGCGTACCACCTCATTTTTTACAACCTGTACGTCAATTTTTGGACGAAGCTTTTCCTCAAAATTGGATTGAAAGAAGGATATATTGAGTAGCCACCCAAGTCACCTGATCTGTCTGGTCTGGACTTTTTTCTTTGGGGTCATCTGAAATCTAGAATTTATGCTAACCTGCCGGATTCACTGGAAGATTTGCGAAATCAGCTAATAAATGAATGTCATCAAATTACATCCGACATGTTGCGTTATGTAGGGTCATTTTGTTATCGATGAAAATGTTCTAGCGAAACTTCAGGATTCAGGGATTGTGCTTACCCCCGTTAGGGGGTAGAATTTACAGGACTAAAAAAAAGGGCAAAGTTGTTCGTCCTCGATTAAAAAATCGACGGGTCCGTGCATATTCCCATCTTTTTATTTACATTCGTTAAATCGGTATGTAAAGTTTTCGTTGGCCCACCCTCTATATGCTTCAACTAGATGTTGTTTTGTGCAAGTTATAGGTGGTGGGGATGGTTATGAGTCGATGTTATGGTTATGTTTGAGTGCGAGACTCATTGGATGTCGGTTCCATACCTAAACTCCTTTAAGCTCCAGGGATGCCTGTTACTAGAACCGCATTTTAGATGCGGTTAGGGAAGATTATATAATTATTTCTAAGTAAACTTGGGACCATCATTTTGTGGGTTCCACATTTTCTGATCTGGTGGCCGTCTTGGATTTTTTGTTTTATTTACTATGGTTCGGCTCAATATTTTTTTGGATTCTTAAGTGCGAGTAGGAGACATTAGTTGAGGGTTCCATTTCATACCTCTGGGTACTCACTTTTCTACAAGTATTTTTACAATTTTATCCTGTTATATTTCTTTTGAAATGATCCCTCTCTCTTTCTATCTCTCTCTCTCTCACATATACACAACTCAAATTTCTCATTCTCTAGTTTACAAGAAGTTTCACTTCTACCACGTGCACGATGCTGCACATGATGATTTTTTCTATTATTATTGGATCAATTGCTATTACTGGATTCTCGGAACTAGAGCTGGAGTGAAATTCCGCTCTTTCCTGTCCCCCCTGCTCCTTATTGCAATTCAAATATATTAAAACTGATTGCATTTCAATTCCATCAAAAATAGTATTTTTTAGGGTAATAGTCTAGTTTAGCGGTTTTTGCTATAAAAGCCCTAAAAAACACATGTTTGTAAAAATAGATGTATATTAGCATAACTTTAAAGAAAATTGAGGAAGAAGACGCTATTTTTAAGGATTTTTTTATAAAAATGGGAAAAATGGTGTTTAGAACTTACGACTTTTAGCTGGAATTTTCAATTTGGTTGTATCTTGTTAATTCCAAATAGTAATAGTATCTGTATCTGTATCTTTGCGATCTATTAAACATTAAAATCCTTCAAAGTAGCAAAAATATGCGCATAAATAGTAAATATAAGCTCGCGAGGTAAGGTTAAACGAACTGACGATTGACGTTTAAGAACTATCAATTCCAATTTTGCCAAAACTGCCAATAGCTATAACGTTTGCGATATTGAATATTTTTTTAGATTCGATAACGAAAGCCTAAACCAATTGGTCAGGTTATACACACTCTTGAAATAACGGACCAACGATCTTCACGTGAAATATGACCACCAATCTGTTGGTATAATCGAGTATTTGCTTACAGAAAACCGATTCATGATCAAGTTGATGAAATAAATTTTAGAACTAGTCTTCATAACTGGAGTTTATTTTCAATCTTCAAAATAACGAGTTCAATAACCAAACTAATACGTTCTCGGGCCATTTTTCATCACCAGAATACCTGAAAATGTCCTGCAAACTAATTAAATTGATAAGGTTTTAGCTGGGATTACCTACATTTCAAATTAGCTTCTCGCAATTACGTGTATATTTGTATGTTTTTGGTAGGTCATTGACAGCTTGAAACTATAAACTAACGCATGACAGACGGAAGCGTTCACTTTTTGGCAAAAATTATTGATGATTTTGAAATTGAAACACAATAAGCATTTTGTTGACCAAATACTAAATTTCCGATACACGATTGGAGCGTATGCAAGTTCGACTAGTTTCGATTGTTTTCGTTAAAACACAAAGATTGTTGTGTTGTGTATCTCAAAATCACGAAATTATCTCCAACAATCAACAAGGGTATTACTAAGTTATAAGAAGGGTAATGAGAAGCGAATACTTACTCTATATTGTCAAGTGGATGTGGCCAAACAGCACAACAACCGCCTAGGCAAAGATTAGAAACTTCGCCTAGGCATATTGGCTATTGACATCTTTTCTATTTCCTATCTCTCTAATCTCATTATTAGACCCGCCTACCAACTCATGAGAGCATGCTTTCTCAAACAGTAGTTGATTATCCTTCTTATAACATCCTTGATCTCCAATCAGAGACAAACAATGAAGTATCTGCTACAATCTCCCTCTATCTAAACTATGGTGGTATGGGTTAGAGCGCTTGTTTACGTATTTACGTATCTTTACATGTATAACCTACACCATATATATAGCGCTCTATATAAACTATAGACTCCACTCCATATGTTCCATGCTATTAACGCTCAACATCAGCATGGAAACTGGAAAGTATCTGCGTGTTCCGTAATGTAAAAAATAAACAGTAAAAGGCTAGTTTATTGGCTTTTGCAATTATAACGAACTTGAGATGTGGTGTCGGCGCCGTTAAGAGTGGAGGTAGTCCTGTGCAATTCGTCGGAGGGAGGAGCGCTTGGCAAGTGCGGACGTCGGTGGGACCCAGGTGGTGTGAGTGTTGGGTATGCTGCTATTGGTCAGCGATGCATACCCGGGTCAAGATGATATCCCGAAGCATCTAGTGAGGTAGCGCAAGTTCACGTGGCGTTGGAACATTTTTATAGAAGATTTGAGAGAGAGGGTCTTGCCTATATATTGGAGTGGAGTTAGTCCGGGCAGTCAGTCCGATGCAGTCCGGGGCTGTTAGTCCGGTACCGTGAATACGGTAAAGACCGGACTATGCTGGAAACCGGGAGTACCGTGCAGTTCAGCCATAAATAAATAAAGGTTGGCTGTAAATAGTAAATATAAACTGTAAATAGTGTGTAAATAAATAAATTTGAAAATATATAATTCCCAGTAATTTCTGTATGTCCGTTACACAAAAAAATCAAACTTTTGCAAAAATAGATTTATATTAGCATAACTTTCAATGAAATTGAAGCGGAAGGCGATATTTTTAATGATTTGTTAATAACTAAAGGGAAAAATTGTGTCCTTAGGACTTACGAAATATGAATTAAGTGAAGGTGTGAAACCTTCACTTAATTCATATTTTCGAAAGCCTGAAGACAAATTTCGTCAACTTCGTCATCAAAAGTTGCCAAAATATCGTATTTTTTTCGCTAAGGCAAGTATCTGTAAGAAAATATTTTTTTAGTTAATCTCAAACGTGGAACTATACCTTTAGGCATTTAAAATCTGAACACTTGATTTATGCTTTCGTTATCGAATAATTAAAAAAATTGTAATATCGCAAACGTTATATTGGCAGTTTTGCCAACATTAGAAAACGTTAAAAACACTGCACAAGTCAATCATCAATTCATTTAACCTTACTTTTTCTCAAACTTATATTTACCATTTTCACGCATATGTTTGCCAATTTTGAAGGATGTTAGTGTTTAATAGAACGCAAGGATGATTATATACTATTTGGAATTGACCAGATACTTCCAAATCGAAAACTCCAGCTATTATTCGTAAGTCCTAAGAACAACATTTTTTTTTATTAACAAATCATTAAAAATAGTATCTTTCGTCTCAATTTTATTAAAAGTTATGCTAACATGTATCTATTCTTGAAAACATTTTCTTAGGGTTTTTGAAGCAAAAGCCGCTAAACTAGACTGTTACCAAATAAACTAACATGCTGGCCAGTGTTAAAATGGCCGACAAGACTTAACAGCTATTTAGATCAAGAAGACTGTAGACAGGGTGACTCTTTGAACGACGGCAGGGTCGTGGCCTAAAATCGAATCTGCGCATAACGAGTGCGCACCTCCATGTGTTTTCTCTGTCTCCGGTCTCTGTGACATTCAAATAAGGTTAGAGAATTGTACTACTTACTAAGTATTTTACGAATACTATTTGTCCTTAATCTCTTTCTCCTACGGGATACAGTTATTTCAACACCGTATCACAATATTGTTATAGAAATATTTGGTTCAAAGCAACTGTCTTAGAAATGCTGATCGCAAAAAACATTTTTTTCGCAGCTGCTCTGGCTTTTTGATATGCTTGAAATGATGAACAACAGTCAAACCACGTAAGTTATTTTTCAGAATTCTGTAGATAAGTATTAACTATCAATTACAATAAACAAAAATACTGATATAAAGAAGAATTTTTTAAACAAAATGTCATTAGTTCACTCACGATTTTCTTTGACTAACTAGAACATTGTCAATGCAACAAACGTGACTCATATTTTCTGAGTAATATAAAATGAACATATTTTTTCTCATTAAATGAATATAAAGTTGAAAACTTATAAACACGGAAACGTCAAACAATAAGATTTGGTCAGATTTAGCCCATGGCGTGGCGTCGTTTGCGGAGTCATGGCGCCACATGGTTTTTGACCGACGAACCCCGAGCGGAAAAAGTATACAATTCGACTGTCTGCTTTCGTGCGCGCAATTCATTTGAAAGAGGAGGTTTGAGCAATGGCCCCATATTTATAAAAACGCAAATCCGAAATCTCCTTCCCTCCGAAAATCACCACCGAAGAGGGGGGGCAAATTTTCTCGGAAATCGAAAATCTGAAGTGGTATAATTAAAGATAGGACAATATCCCGAAAAAATTAAATTGAAAATTCTTTCAAAAGAGTTAAGGTTTTGTACTTAGAGGCATGTTAATTTCTCAAACATCTCGAAAATTGAAAATTTTTGGGTACTACATGAAATACTTAATTATTTGTAGCAACATTTATAATGAACATTTTTTCTTAGAGATACGGTTTTCGAGTTACAGTAGTGGTAACATCTAAAATACTTATGCGTATTTCCTCAGCGATGTTTTCAGATCTCAATAATAACAACTAAAAGCAAAGAACATACGTGGATAATAGTATAAGTATTTACTATCTTCATTGGTATTAGTAAACATTCAACGATTTTCTTGACTAATGTTACATTCAAAAGTGTGAAATAAATATTTTTTACAAAAAAGTGGACCAACGTTATTAGTTAGTGCACTGAAAAATACAAAATAATATTAAGTCAATTGTTGCTTGTATTTGTGAAATTGGTGCCAAAAGATATCAATCTAACTGCAACTGCACAACTTCAAAAGTAACAGCACCAATAGAATTAATATTATTTTGTATTTTTCACTGCACCAACTAATAACGTCGCTCCAATTTTTCGTACAAAATATTTATGTATGGAAATATCTTGTATTATATAGCTTCTTAATTTAGACACACCATTGGAGAATGACAGAGAACAGTATACGTCTGTGTTCTCTGGTACTGGTTTATAATTATGGAACACGCTGTATGTATATATTAAATAATACGTCAATAAGAATTCGCCGATAATGCAGGACACTACAAAGTTAACAAATAAATAATTGAATATAATCTCCACCTCTCCGAATTTGAAATTATGAATTCTCATTCACATTGTTGTGACGTTAGTTTTCTATATGAATATAAATATGGAACAACAAATGAGTGTAATCGAAGCAGTGCGAGAGTACGATTGCATTTTAGGTAACCAGAACCTGTACATGGGTGAAAAATTGGAAACTATAATTCATATATGGGATTATCTTTGCCAGTGTAAGATTTGCCAAACGAAGATTTTAGACATGAAGATGTTTCTTAATTGGGTGAGTGGATATACTCTTGATTTCGTTTTATCGCCTGAATGGAATAGTCTCAGGCACTTATATCAAGATAAACTAATCTCAAGAATTCAAAAAGCTGGCAGCAAACTGAAAAATGAATTTGGCAAATCATTTGATAAGTTGTTAAATGTTATAAGCAATCCATGGGAAAACCATATACTTTTGAACATTCTTAGGGAATGCAACACGGAAATGAATGATTATGAGAATATCGCATTCTTCACTTCTGAAACTGTTTATCTTATATCACTTCGTTTGAAGAAATTATGTGATTTAAATTGTGAGAAATATGCATTTGCTTTGATCCGTGCATTCATAGATTTCAAAAAAACTGCTGAATCAAATTACCTAACTATCAATGGAAGTAACAATCAAGTTTGGTTTCTGTTTGATATTTACGCGGCACTGCTACATGCATTTAGAAAAAACAGAGAGTTGATAACTCTGATAAGGCAACTGAATTTTGACGCAGGACTTGATTTTGTTCAAAGATTTATAACGAAAGATGTAAATGTCTGTAGAATTTGGAGCGATAGTAAGAATATTGCTGTGCTTGCAATACAAACATATATAACTGAGATTTTTGTGTCATATTCAGAGGACCTAAGGGATAGTTTACACAAATTTATAGACGTCTATTGGAATATTTGTGAAAAACAGGAATCTTATGGAAGTTTCTTCGACAGTATTAACCAAATAAGTTTTTATGGAAAATCAAGCTGCTTACATACTATTTACAGCTTTGTTAGGAATAAACCAGCAACTAAAAGTTTGAGAGAGTTTCTTATAAAAATTTTTATTAGAATTATCATCATGGATATCAATAATATGGAACATTTTTCACAAAGTAATGACATTGAGCAATTGAGAAGATCTAGATATAGACTTGCAAACTTATTCGTAGATCTTGCAGATTTATATCAAGATAAAAGAGTAGTTGCACGTGAATTCATTCTAACAGCTTTCAGTTTGAATCCTACATGTGAATTATTTAGCCAACTTGAATATTATGGAAACATTTCTGAAAACAATAATAGTTACCCAGTTTCAAATACTCCATCTCAAAAAGTTAGCCAAGCCTTGGACCATACAATTAGATATACAGAACTAGACATTTCAGAAGATCTTTGCGACGATTTGCTAATATGCATTTCACGTCCTCGATATAAATTTCTCAGTTGGGACCTGCCGTGGGGAGATTTGAAGAACATTTGCAAAAACTATCTAGAGCATCCAGATGCAGCTACCAATATTATATCTGATTTAAAATACTTAAAGGTCGATTATAGCACCTTTGATTCTATTCCCCGAGAGAATTTCAATATTTTCAATATTATTGAGAGAGGTTATGAAAAATACTTGGAACCTGACTTGTTTGCCAATTTGGATTTCTTTGATGAGCCTACGCAAAGGGATGAAAAAATTGCCATTCAAAGAGGTGTGAAGATGTTGCAGTTGAGAATCAAAAGACTTGATGAGGAAGAAATACAAAGAGCCTTGAAATGCTCTTAAATTTCCTCTTCATGAACTGTGTTCATATTTATATTTGTGGTTTGCATATGTCTTTGTTTCTGACTACATTGCATCTTATCATTTTGGTTCGAAATATCCAGTTTATTGCTATGTGAAAGAGTACATTAGTATTTTCATGTTTTTGTTTCAGCTATGATCAAGATAATTATATTATTTGTAATGTCTGCATGTCCGAATTGATTGTTGAACTAAATAGTTAATATGATTTCATGTGATTTTCTCTCATTTCTCAAAAACAACACAAGATTTATATATAAATGGTTTTCACCGCCCATGCTAATGTCTTTCTTTAATTTATGTAAGAACTAAATGTAAATAAAAATAATCATAAACAATGAAATATTTCACCTTTTTCCCTCGTATTCATAATTAGTCAAAAGCTTGTACGATATAGTCGAAGGTACTCTTATCATGCGTGTTCAAATGTCATTGATGATGTGAATTAGGTAAATCAGATGCCACAGAGACTACCAAAGTGTTGAGAAACACCAATATACTGGAAAAAAGTTTTATTGTTATTATTATACTATTGTGAATATAATCACATACTTAATAATATTTTTGAAAAGTTATGTACAAGTGGTTTGAAAAAGCTATAAAAAAACATAATTCAAATCATGACCTCACTAACTTTATATTCGTTATATTGGTTGAAATATAGAAAAAAAATTAGATAGTGAATATATTCATAGAATATATTAATTGGTTAATAGAAAATTTTATCATAAAAGTGGGTTTCAGCTTCAAAATTGTTCAGAAATTACCTATGTGTATTATCTAATACAATTAAAGACAGAGCGTCCAAATTTGGTATCAACTGAGTTTAAGGACATTTTTCAAACATTTTCCTGTATATTTTCATGATAGTTCAAACTTTTAGATGTTATTGCTATTCTCGGTTCACGTCCCTTTCCCTTCTGTGTGACTGCGATCTTCTCAAGATTTTATGCCACTTCAATTCAAAAATAACACGTTTCGCCTAAATATGCCACTTTTCCAAAGTTGATGAGGTTTTTTTAAAAACTGTACACGCTGACTAACTACATGTAACAGTTCTTATAAGAATATTCATTTATAGTCTTTTATATAGCGGAAACCCTACTTTGATATTTTGTTTGTTATGCCGGAATACCAAGCGTAGATTATTTTTAACAAATATTTATTTATAAACTGTCAAAAGTAGTATATACGTTTTTTGGTATAAGATTTTCGTATCAAATTATTCTCCGTAATTTTTTCTCTGTTGTGATTTTTTTGAAGATAATTTTAGAAGATTTAAAAAAAATTGCATCTCGAAAAAATTTTTGGAAATTATTTTAGCTCTAGAGAGATTATAAGTGATCATGTTCTGACTTTAATATATTGTTTGTCATTATTAAATCATCGTTTCTCCCGTCATAAAAAAATAGTGTATTATAGAGGGGATCTAATACTTTTTTCCCATTTATAAAAAATAACTCGTTTTATCACCTTTGACAATATATAGGTCAAAGACAACCATGCACAGGTATAGGTATAGAAATACGGGTATAGAGGTATGTTAGAAGTATTCAAACTTTCGTACGATATGGGCAGCGCAACGTTGGACGCCGATTGTTCGACGAAAAAGCAACCAATCAAATAAAATTTCAAATCAAAATAGTCGTGACTGAGATTTGTTTTTGAAAAATTATATCTATAGGCATCTCGGTTGTGCTACAGGAAACACGTACATCCAATACGCAAAAAAGTATTTTTTCAAGATAGTGGCGCATTCGTAAAATGACATTTATAATCTCTGAACAACACCATAGTGAATAAAAATTAAATATTCTAGTGTTACAAACTTTTCATTCGGTCAGGAATGCACTGGAGTACAACGTTCAAAATATTGTATTGTGATTGGTTTGGGGCATAGACGTCAATAATGAATAAATTTGTAAAATTGTAGATACTATTCAAACTGATGAAGTTCAAAACAATGTAATTTTATAAAACCAATTAAGTATAGCATTTGAGAGGTGGTCAGAGAATGGTCATAAAGGTCAGCTACTCTCATCAATTGGTCAGCACCAGCAGAGATAACCTATCTGGCAGTAGTGGCTTCTCAAGGTCTCTGATTCTAGCACCCCATCTATAGAATTTTAGAAAAACAATTATACCATCTGAAAGTAATAAACCATTTTATAATGCTGGCCAATTACTAAGAATAGCATATATAATGTGACCTTGAGAAACTTTTGAAACATTAATAAAACAATATCTAGCACTAACCCAATTATTAATTTTCAAAAATTCTACAGATGGGTTACCTAAATCTTTGAATGTTCTTACAAAACTTGGAATATTATTAAAAATACTAACACTGCTGACCAACTGATGGGAGTAGCTATCCTATTATGACCATTCTCTGACGTTTCAGATGTTTTTTTAGAGGGTATGTCAGCATCCAGGAGCACTTTACTGCTATATCCAATAAAATAAGGATACAAATCTGTTATTCTGTACTCATTACCGATGACTTGTGTAGATTTATTTTTTTAATTCGACGTTTCACTTGGATAGAAAACAAAACGTTGAAACTTCTAACACCTCAGCCTACAGGGCAATTTTTTGGTTTCAACTGGAGTAACAATTTCATCGATGATCCAGTCCAAGTTCATAACTTTTTATCAATTATTACGTTACATCTCAAAATTCTCTTCTGGCATTCTCTTCACCTTTCCCACCACAATTCAATTATATGATATGTTCTGATGCGCCTTCATAGGACCAATTATTATTTGTATTATTTCCCTTTCAGGCACAAGAACTCATCAATAAAACAGCGCGCGCGGTCTGCTCTCTATTTAAAATCTAATTATTCTGGGAATAGACGAGTCTTCCTGATACGACTGACTGCAAGAATAATTTGAATAATTTATCAACGCGCCCTTCTGAATCAAATAATTCTTATTGGACTTGAATTCTTCACCCTTCAAATAATAATTAAAGTTGTTTAATCAAGAGCCGACATCGATATCTCTGTCTGTTAATTATATATTTCAACTGAAGTGGGAAAGGAAAATATGAAAAGTTTATTTGAAGTAATTGTGTTGATGGTTTCAATTTCATAGAGCTCTTCAAGTAACTGATAACAGACCAATTTGCGAGATTATTAATTCGTTCTTACATAAATCATTTAAAACAGTTCTGATTTGTTATCGGAAGTGGTTTCATAATAACCTCAAAGATGTACAGGTTGGACAAATAATCGTGCAAAGTACTGTAAGTATTTCGGAAACTATTTACTGCAAAGTTTTCCGGTAAAAAAGTTGCAGAGAGAAAATTATGAAAATTATTTTCAGATTTCCAAGATAGCTAGTTTATCTTGAATTAGAAAATCTATTATTCTTGAAGGGATCATTTTTTTAAAATCACTTCTTCACTTCATCTTCTCTAACTCTAAAAATGAAGTGGGAGGAGTTTAAATATTCTTGTATATAAACATACCTACATATGTTACTTTAAAGGTGCTGGACGGATCTTAGCAAAATAGGTGTTATTGAAAATAGCCTTCTTGACCGACGAACCCCGAACGGAGGAGGTATACAATTCGACTGTCTGCTTTTTTCTTCGTGCGCGTGTTTTATATAGTAATTGTACTCTGATTCTGATGATTTTTGATTCATTTGAAAGAGGAGGCTTGAGAAATGGGCCTTCATAAAAACGCAAATTCCCTCCGAAAACCGCACCCGAAGGGGGTGGTTGGGTCAAATTTTCTCGAAAATTCAAAATCTGAGGTGATATGATTAAAGATAGGACAATTTCCGGAACCGTTTAAATTGAACATTTTTTTAAAAGAGTTACGGTTTTCGAGTTAAAGTCATGTTAAATTTTCAAATATGTGTATTTTTGCAATGTGGAGAGGGCGATTTCTTTCGAAAATCTGTGGGTACTACATGAAAGACCTAATTATTTGTGGCAACATTTATAATGAACATTTTTTCCTTAGAATTACAGTTTTCGAGTGGTGGTAAAATGGTAACACCTAAAATATTTACGCGTATTTCCGCTGCGATGTTTTGAGATCTCAATAATAACAACTTCAAGCAAAGAATATACGTGGATAATAGGATAAGTCTTTACTATCTTCATTATGGTATTAGTGAACGTTCAACGGTTCTCGTGACTAATGTTACACTTAGAAGTGTGAAATAAATATTTTTGACAAAAAATGGACCGACGTTATTAGTTGGTGCACTGCAAAATACAAAATAATATTGATTCTACTTGTGAATTTGGTGCCAGAAGTTATCAATCTAACTGCAACTGCACAACTTCAGAAGGAACAGCACCAACAGAATTAATATTATTTTGTATTTTTCAGTGCACCTACTAATATAGTCGGTCCAATTTTTTGTAGAAAATATATTTATTAGACCAACAAATCTACATCACTCGTTATGATTGTTATTTGTTATTTTGCCATTAGAGGGCATTTTTTGGACAGAAAGTGCGAAATATTTTTTTTTGCTGTAGTAAAATAGAGAAATGATGCCCAAACAAGTAAGTAAAAACTGTTTCTCGATAACTCAGAAAATGCAACCATACAAGATAACCGATTTTGAAATATAAAAATGAATATCAGCAAATTTTGTCTTTATCAACTACCAAGAATGATAAAAAAATATGAACAGCTTGAATCTTCATGAATTTAAGGTTTTAACTTTCGATAAAATTCGTATAATTTATGCTTAGGTGCATATTTATTAATACAGGGTGTTCATATAAAGACTTCCTGGCCCGGATTTTTTAAAATGTGATTCAAAAGAAATTAGTGGAATGTATAGCGTCTAAGCATAAATTATACTAATTATATAAAAAGTTACCCCCATAAGTGGATGACGATTCAAGCTGTTTATATTTTTTATCGTTCCTAGTTTTCAAATAGAAATTTGAGTAACACAAAAAACAACCGTTGCTGATTTTCATTTTTATATTTCAAAATCGAAATCGAATCTTATATCTAATATTTTTGCATTGTTTAGATAAATCTCAAAATATAGATAACAGTATTATTGTCAAAAAATTTGGAGAAAATATTGAAAGACCTGAAAAAATTCGTTGATTTGTCTCAATAAATTTTGTTCTCCGATATTTTAAGAAAGGTGCAAGATGTCAAGGTGCCGCTTTTACTAGCTTCTTTGGGCATAATTTTAAGAAAAAAAAATAATATCAACAGGTTTAGTAATTTTGAGAAAGTTCATACTTTCTGTCCTAGTTTTATAGTTTTTTTACCTAGTTTCTCAAAATCCGCCCAGCAGCTTCAAAGTAACAGAGATTTTTCTACAAAAACTTTTCAACTCCCCCCACCACTTTAGTTTTCGAGATAGGGAAAAAGTTATTTAAAAAAAAGACAAAGAAGAAAGAAGCATACGTTTTTTGTTACTTTGATAAAGTAACTTTTTCTAGAAAAACCAATTTTTTCTATTCTAGATAACGATTAATCCTCCCAGTGGCCATCAACGAAACCTGAAAGTAATCTCCAGTATTTTCTCCTGGCAACTTTAGTCATTAAGTTTATTACCGCAAGTATCTACAATGTTATAATAATAATAATAATAATATTCATAATAATAATAACGTTTCTTAACAATCTAAAAATAGCATAAATAATAGTTTGTCAATGAACAACGAATAACCTACGAGACTCTTAAGTCTGTATGTAGGTAGTAATACATATTGCATTATTAACTAAGTATTTTATAATCAATCTTTATAAATTTAACAATCAGAGATTCAGCACTTTTCACGATTATTTGGTACCCTGTACATTAATAGTTTTCATGAATTTACTCAACTGATGGAAAACATCTCATGAATTAGATGATTGGAAAGAGACCTGATCAAACTGAAAGCTGAGTGCAGAGAACTGAAACATCGAATGCTGCTATATAAGAAACAAACTAGGTACAAGAAATGAAATAGGTATATTTATTTGTCTTGTATCGTTTCCAATTGCATTAGGAAATGAGAACAGTAGAAGGATTGATACGATCTTAACTGAATGAAGACCGACGAATTATATCAAATCACTAACAAATTGAGCAATAACTGTATTTGAAGATATTCAATTTCTAATTTATAACGACATTTTTTCTAATTTGGTTGACATGTGTCATCATTGGATGTAGGCTGCATCTTGGTTCCTCTGTTAAAATTATTGCTTAAATAATGAAACTTAAGGCCAATTTCATAATCAAATTTAATCTCTTATTAATTTTAATCCTAGATTAAAAATTTCATGATTTTTTTGGTTGGACATATAGTTCAAAGTTACTATAGAAAAACGAAAGAAATGGTAACTAACGTTATAGAAGTTATTGAAAAATGCAAAATTTTTATTCCGTTATCGAGATATGACTTAAAAAAATTGGAGAATTAACTAGTCTCCCATTAAGGATTCATTATCAAATCGGCCCTTAAAGCAATAATATTCTCCTTTAGTATAATAATCAATTTACCAATGGAACATTAACTAGTTCTTCAACTTGCTTTAAAGATGACTTGATGGAGAATTAAAGAATAATGCGCTTTATAAACGCTTTGATAACTCAATTAACTTATACCACAAAAACAATTACAAGGAACAGTCTTTTATAGCTATTGCTGCAGATATTGCATTGGATTGGACCCGACCACTGGCATCGCAGGTTATTCCATTAGAAAAAAAATTGGTGTGTCCAGTCACACGACTTTCCTACCACTCTCAAACGAATTCCATCGAATATAAAAATGAAAAATTTTCTGATCAGGTCACTCGACTATTTAATTTTTTCAGAGTGCCAAGACAAACAACAATGGCCATATTCAACTTTGATGTACGAGAAACTGTTTAGCTAGAATATGAATAAAAAGAAAATGTTGCACTTTATTTGAGCATAAATATGTTTTGTGGACTCAGGGACATCTGAAACAACATCAGTTGCCTACTAGGCTACTTAGATTAGCGATCTCAAAATAAGAAAGAGAAAATGTAATTGCTTTTCAACATGGTGATGTGCGTATCTTTCTTTCACAGATTCAAAACTGCAAAGAATAGTAAATTTTACTTTTGAAAGTTTTTTCATGTCACTTATATCAACCGCTTTGAAGCACTTTTCACTGAACCAGCCGATACAATTAAGGAAACATCATGAAATATAGTGAAAGGCGTTTATACTAAGACCTGTGAGAATTTACTGGGTGTGCGTAGTTATCGCAAGAAATACAGGATGTCAGAGCAAACTTGGAATCGGAATTGCATAGATCAACTAGCTGACAGAGCTGAGGAAGCAGAAGATTCTAGAAAACTGTAGCGTATTACCAGGACGTTTTCAGGATTATATAAAATAACATCTGATGTAGCTACTCAAATTATCACCCGAATTAAAGATGGGGCTAATAATTAAAAGAAAAGTGACAGACTGCAAAAACTGCAGAGGTATAACTCTCATATCTGTACTCAATAAAGTGCTCTCTAGAATCATCCTCAACACATTTAATGATTATGAAAAGATTGAGCTCCAAAAACAGCAGGTTGGCTTTTGCAAACATCGCAGTTTTGCTGATCTTATAAATACACTCTTTATCATATAGAACAGAGTTCAGAATGGCAGAATCTCATATACCTGGCTTTTTGATAAGGTCTTTCTCTGTGTACAGAACGGTAATGTGGCAAAATTTTATAGAATATGGCATTTTTTAGATTGTTAACATCATCAAAAAAAATGTATTTGGTTTACGAATGCCAAGTCTTACACGAGGGTAAATTAACAAAACCCATATCAGTCAGCTCTGGTGTTCGTCAGGGATGCATCCTCTCACCAACGCTGCTCCTACCAGTACTGGACAATGTGATGAAACGAGTGATTGACAGAAGGAAGATAGGTATACAGAGGGATTTACAAGACCGCCTGGAAGACCTTGACTTTGCAGACGACGTGTGGGCTTTAGTACACCGCTTCAAAGAAATGGAGGAGAAGATGTGGAGACTTGAACAAAAAGCAAAAACTACTGGGCTCAACATTAATACAACGAAGAGAAAGGAAATGAGGGTCAATGTAATCGGATTGTCATAAATGGCAGCGAAGTGGAGATAGTGGATTCATTTCTTTACTTGGGAAAGAAAGTGAAGAAGAACGGCGGTGCGGAGGAGGATGTAAATAATAATATAACTAATCCGGAAATCAAATGGTGCATTTCTTCAGCTTTATCCTGTGTGGAAGAACAAGAACATTCCCTTTGTTTAACACCAGCATGAAGTCAGTCCTTCTCTACGGATGAGAATCGTGGAAAGTCAGCAAGCCTATCGATCATCAACTTTAAGTTTTTAATACACAACAAGGGGAGCATCGAGAAGTCAGTTTTGGATTGGAACTCACAGAGTGCACGAAAACAGGGTCCTCCAAGGAAAACCTGGAGATGCACGGTTGAATAGGAAGTCCTGGCTGTTAGAAAGAGATGGAAGGTTATGAAGGACGTAGCTGCTGATAAAACTGTATGGAGTTCTTTCTCGGATGCCCTATGCCTCTCTGGAAGTTGCAGGAATGAAGTAAAGTAAGCAATATCAACAGCATAACAATTAATGAGCCTGTATAAGACGGGTTAAAAAAAGTCGGACAGGAATTTGAATATTATAAGCAAGAAAGGTTTTTTAAAATATTTCTCTCACGATAATTTACAAATAGATTTTTTCAATAAAATGACAATTATGGTGACGGTTATATATTAAATATTACAAAATGTTGATTTATAAGTTTCTACTACTTACTTTCTATTTTTTAAATAGGCTTTGGGCAATTTCTACTGTAAAGTTCTGACATTCTGAGGTCACCTAATTGAAAAACATGAATTCTGACAAATCATAGTACAGTTTATACATTTAAACATATTTCTAACTCATAAAACATAAACTTCAAAGAAAATCGAGCAAATGTGTAAACAAATCTCAAATAATAAATATCTATTCCAAAATATCGGATTTGCGACACGTCCAATCCTTACTCGTGTCGAAAAAACTGATTAAAAAACTTTTTTAATTAGACTTTCCTCGTTGTTTTCCCAAGCCTGCGGTTCCCGATAAATAATCGCATTTAGGTCACCAATGTAGCACACAAATAAAATGCGCGCTTGACGATATTGCGTTAGAGAAAAAACGTCGATTGGGTTAAACTGAGAAAGCAAGAACTTTTTTAAAATGTCTCTGTAAATGGGGCTGCTTTGATCAGACAAAAAGCATTGAGGAAAAAAGGGTTTGATAAGGACTTAATAATATAATCACAAAACGAGTGGGATTAAAACCCGTTCGCGTCAGTGATTATTAATGTGCTTTTGTTTTCATAAACTTAAGAAAGATAATAATTGAGTGGTTGTGGAGTAGTCCATTTTTTTAATCAAAATTTATATTTAAAGGAGCTGAGTATTATATAAATTATTTTAACTGTATTTATCCCTAATTGGTAAGAACATTTATATAAATTAGCATTATACAATAATTTTGTAGGCACCATATGTAAAACTTATTATTATTCTTTCTATGGAAAGAGTTGTACCTTATAAAAAGTTCTGCATGGCCTAAAACTCAAGTTAAAAAAATCATTCAATCAATCAATATTTTGCATTATTATACGA
Organism: Crioceris asparagi; assembly: GCA_958507055.1. Lineage (NCBI taxonomy): Eukaryota > Metazoa > Arthropoda > Insecta > Coleoptera > Chrysomelidae > Crioceris > Crioceris asparagi. The sequence continues at coordinate 32,765,511 of OY293829.1, read as the reverse complement.
GGTTTGTCTAGAAATGTAAATTTTGATCATGAGTAATGTACCGACCTACTTTTATTTTTTTACAATATCGACAATCTTTATTAAGAAATGTTGATTCTAATTTAAAACTACGATCAGATATCTAATATTATCCGTCTAGCAGGAAAAAACGGATTTTGTTTTTTTTTTGTAAGCATTGATGATTTATGTATACCGATCGACCGAAGTAAGGATGCAAAGTCAAATTCCGGGTTGCATCAATTTGTCTCTACGTTGAAATTTCATTTTAGAAGCACTGAATAATCTAATGTATTTTTTATAGCAAACAGGGTACAGGGTGTCCCATTATCGACACATTTATAGGATATCTCCCTAACTCTTGGTAATAGGGCAAAAGTAATATACGTGTCATGTGTCCTTTGAGGGCTAACTTTCAAGGGTGACACCAAAATTTAAAATTTCTCTCTGGCTCAAGAGATACAGGGGAAAATTGAGAAATAAACATCTTTGAAATGACCCTATAGCTTCTTTATTAAAATTAATGCATGTTATTTTTTCACAAGATTTTTTCTTCTGGAACAATGATGAAGTACCTACTATTCCGTTTTCAGAATGACTAGGTATATGAGGTTAGATCAAAAAGTTGTGTGGTGCAACTTTCTTTTATTAAATAAGGTACCCTGTATATGTTGGTTTAGAAAGATAGCATTTGGAATTATCTTTACAAGCATAAGACTCTACCATAGTTATGTAGGCATTATATTCCTTTCTTTCTTACTTCAATACCCAGAAAGTCATGAAATAAGCGCCAACTTAAATAAAAACAAAAAACTTTGTTCTCAGATCTTTTTAATTGAATTTCCAAGACACCTGCTCTATTTTATCTGCTTACTGTTGTTCGCCTTGCACTCCTGATATCGTTTTCGGAATGATTTTGTGTGCATTCATAACGTGTAGCGGCTTTTTCTGCAAAGGTTTCATGAATTCTTTGGTAAAACTACTGGGATCCTTGTCAATTTTATTCTCCAAAAAGAGAAAAAAATCTAGAACTTTTATATTCTGTTGCTTAGGTATACATCCATAAATCCGTATCCAACGGTTTCTAAAATGAGTATCTAAGTACTCACTTATTTGAATAGCATTATGGGTAGGCGCACCGTCTTGTTGAAAGTAAATGTTTATTACTTGATTAAGAGAAACATCAATTATATCGAAAAGATTTGACTGGTGGATGTACAGATTATTTTGTTTTTTCTAAGCAGTGATAAAATAATTTATCTTTGAACATGAAACAGTTGTGTTCATTCGAAATCGGACTAACAGATCGTCACAAGTTGAGGTTACTTGTATTCCAGCCTTTCATTATGTCGATTAAAAATACCGCAACTTCTAATGCCGGACAAAATTACGCTTTTGTGAAAGATATGATTCTCATTATGCTTATTGTTTTTCACCTATAAGCCAGTGAAAAAAATTTATTCTTCTTATGCATAATCATCAGAATGATGAGATCAGACATTATTATTACTTGTTCCTCTACAAAATTATTTAGATTATGCTTTAGTCGTCGGAATATGTCCGTAAAGATTGTCGTCTTTCCGGATGGCAAACAAAATATAAATATATTGCACTTTCAATATAAAACTGACATCATATTATATTTTTAAAAATTTTCATAAGCCACTTTCTGGATAGTTAACCAGAACTTTTGTACCACCAGAGGGATTATAAAATATACTTGCATGTCTTGAATTCAATCTAGGAAAATAAAATTGAGTCTATTTAGAATAAACGGATTATCTAGTTTATTATTGAGAAGTTTTTCGAGAGACGCGATCGCTGCACAGAAGCCTCGATCAATTAAACTATAAAAAATATATGTATCTAAAAGAACAGAGTGGTTATATCCTCTTTCAAGATAGTGTCTTGACTTATAGTAGACGTATTGCGTATTCCTAGCATTTCCTCTTAAATGATTTGATGATAATGATTTATAGGCATCCAAACTAAAGACGCATATTACAATAAATCATCATCAAACTTTCAACACTGATAAAACTAGACTACTTTCAAAAGCAATAGTCGAGCCCTTGGCCGAGCCATGGTATATGGATAATATTAGACTCTTGAAAAAAATTTTAATTTTTCGACAAAAAAATTATACCCGAAACAATTAGATATGACATTTTTAAAGAATTCATCTGTTTCTTGAGATCATCATTAATTTCACTTCCCTACAGCTACACCCAGTAGCTATGTGAGGAAAATATTGTTGCTTTCTTTTTGTTTTGTAGGGTACTGAGATCTCTCGCCAATGACACAAAGCGAGTACCGTGCTTGCAACAGTCATTGTGCAATAAACAAAAATGTGTTTTGCTCAAGAATCTATCGGGAAAAGGGCTTCAAGCATTTGGACAAAATTTGTCGAAAGTATTGTTCTTGAAGCCTTTGACCATCCTCTCAAGGCGTGCCTCTGAGAAAAAAAACAGGAAAAAAATAATGGCCAAATGAATTTTCATACTTTTTGTTAATTCATAGTCTCTTAAATGGGTTTGTCTTGCAAAGAAATGTAGATGATATTAGGTATCACAATTATTGTTTGTCTTGATACGCTGAAAACACTTAACAGTCGAACGAGACAATCAGAGGATGTAAATTTGAGCATGATATGTGATGGAAGACGTGTTTGTTCGAACTCCAAATTTTTGTTTTTGGCGAAAGAAACTCAAGAAACCAAGTTTTAGTCCTCAGTCCTCCTTTGAAAGGAAATGAATAGAAAATGAACTAATATTTTACCTCTAGTTTTATTTTAAATTCAATTACATCTTCAATTTCGTTTGGTTTTTAATAATTTTTGGTCAAGATGTAGCCGATATCATATTGAATTTTATCAAATACAAAAATTAAGAAAATATCTAATAAACCTGATGTTATACAGGGTGAAAAATTGCAATCCGCAATAGATTTTCGAACACTATGTGGAAAAATTTAGTCGCAAAATTATTTGACATTGTAGGTACAATTTGAAGCCTCATCTTTCCTTACCATTCCCATTTTCAATTGATATTCATAACTATTTTTAAAGAAAGATATGCAGTTTAAAACAGCAGAGAATAAATGCCTTTTTGACGAAAATGGTACCTTAGCCGATGAATTTTTAGTAGAAATGTAATTCCTCTCGCTTCATTTGTTGGTGAGAGTTTCTCTTGAATGCTTGATAATATCTGGCCTCATGTTGCCAAGAGTTTTTGATGAATATCTGAATGAAATGGACATTCAACGATTATAATGGCCTACAGGAAGCCATGATCTAAATCGGATCGAAAATGTGTGGGACATATTCAAGAGGCTTGTCCGCAACTGCCAATCTTCGATTGGGTCTTCTTGAGAAGCAATTCTGCAACTGGAGGCAATACACGATATTAATTTTTTGTTCAAATTCATTACGTTTCTGAATTTTGTGTAAATTGTTTCCTTCTTCCTTTTGCGATGAAGAGTTAAAATGCATAGTTTTCTTAATACATCTGTATTTTCTTCAAGAATGAACCTATAGTTATAAATCAAAAAAGAAGATATCAATAAATGGTGGAGCTTACAAATATCGTGCAAAACACATCATTGTGTCCTTGATTTTTTTCACAGGGCGCTTATAAATCTACGACGGAATAACTTTTTGTTGCTTCCTATAAAACAACGAAATTCTCGTAAGCTCAGAATTTAATCAATTTCAAGTTGATGTTGCCTACATCTTGAGAAAAAATTATCAAAACCCATTTAATATTATTTTATTAGTAATTCAAAATTAAATTTGAAAGTGCATAATGTTTCCTTTAACCATTATTCAAAAATGTATTACACAAAAGATCTCATGTCTCGCAAAAATCTTACCTAATACATAAAATCGAAATGTCTGTAATATAAAAAAAAAATATTTGAACCAATTTCATATGGTAAGTACATATATGTGTCACTGATATAAAAATATTTTTTTTATATTTTTTGTCTGTCTGTCTATTTGTTCAGGCTAATCTACAATTCTAAAAAAAACTATACAAATTAATTTTGGCCCCTGCGTCCAAAAAACAGATTTTCAGCCATCAGTCTGTCTGTGTCAAGCGTCAAGATTATCTGCGGAATGGCTAGACAGATTTTGTTGCTTTCTCCGTACAGTATCGATAGGAATTGCAGGTGACGTACATTGGGCATTCTGCTCGTACTCATTACAAGGTAATATGTTAGCTCTGTGAAGTTGGTACCACAAAACTAAAGAAAACGAATGAACATCACCGAAACGTGCTACGGTGCTATCTACACAAAGCTAAAGAAATTATGCTCAAATAAGATGTATTTTTTTACTTTTTAATCTTATTCTGGTTAAACGGTTCCTCCTAGGTTAGAATTGAATTTGACCATTGTTGTTTGACTTGGGACGCTGAAAAAAATCATCACACGACTTGATCTGACGATTTTTACATTCGATGGAATTAGTTTGTGCGCTCGGAATGTCGTTTGAGTGGACACATCATATTTTTATATCATAAAATTGAAGCGTTCAAGTGTTTTCTTTCCTTGTTGCAAATAATGTAGTTTTTTGGTTGAGGATGGTATCCGTTTACAGTTTTGCTGGCTAATGCCGTCAGTTTTATTTTCTATAAAAATGATGATCAAGGCAGCTATAGCTATAATATGTTATTCTGCCATGTTAGAGCAGTAAAGAAATGAACCACATTACAAATTCTCATACCTCTTTCTCGATCATGAATTCATAATCCAAGAATGAATCTCAATCCCATATAATATTATATGACTCATCCACCCTTCTGAATGTTCTCCCCCTCTCTATTCCAATGCACATTCTAGCTAGCGAGAGTGATACGGACCCTCAATATCGAATTTGACGCGAAAAGAGTGGATTGGGGAATTAAATTTGATAGCATAACAGCTTTTGCATTCGCTCTATATGGGTGATCCAATCGAATGCAAAAAAACCTAAGGTACCTACTCATGTACAATTTCGATGATTGCATTCAATAAGGTTAATCAAACTTTACAACGTTGCACCAATGGTGGATATTTTTCATCAACACAAAAAGAGTTTATCAATTTTCGAATCTCATGGATACAAAAAAATTGCATGTAACGTTAGTTGCGGGAAAGATTTTTTTGACAATTTGGGTAGAGTTTTATCACTTTATGTTGTGAATACACAAAAAATACACAGAATGGCCAATATTTTAAGTTTTTTTAATCTCAATGTATTTTTGCATTTTTCACAAGTAAACTAACCTTAAGCAAATTATTGTTTACATGTTTGGCATTTCGATGAATTCTATTTATCTTCAGGTTATTATTGTAACAGTACAATTTTATATGAAAATAGTAGTCACTTTTGAAATGGATTATCGTGTTATTTCTAAAAATCAAAAATACAGTATGCCATAATTAATGAAGAGATAACTGATAGTGATTTAAAAAAAAATCCATTTACTACAAGCCTCGAAAGGAAAATATTTTTACTCAAGTGGATTTTTTTTTCAAATCAACAACAATCAACAACAGTTTTTCTAGAAGCTTTGGTACCTGATATTTCCTCTGGAAGAGTGTAGGCTTTCGAACTTCGTCCATAAAATTACCTACTATTGTAAATGATTGTTGTAGGAAATGCGATCATTGTATTTATTGAAAAATAATTAACATTTATTAATAATCACTCAAGTGCATGTCAGGCTCACGAGGAGATATTTCCGTACTTAGAATTTTCGTCAATGTTTTCCTGTAAATTGGGAGTGAAGGTCAATATGGTCTATTTTTTGTCAAATTTTTAAAAATCATTAGTTTCGGTGATTAGGAGGGAAACGGAAACGGAAAAAGTATCATACATTCTGCACTATTTATTAAAATGAATAAATAAAAATCTGAATAATGAAGTGCAGACGCCACCCTTTCAAACAAAATGTTTTCTTCTTAACTTCATCTTAAGTTTTATTCAAAATGGTTACGTTAGCAGTCAAAAAGTAGAAGGTAATATTTATATATATATATATATATATATATATATATATATATATATATATATATATATATATATATATATCGCCATCAAGTTTGATTGTCCGCTCTAAAAACAGATTTTCGTACAGTGCCTTTATACGGTGTAGAAAAACAGTGAAGGACAAATTATTTATTTCTCAAATTTAAGACACTTTGGATAATCCTCAGACACGTCGATTTTTATTTCCAATCGCGCATCGAAACTATCATGCTAGTTTTTTTTGTTTCTGGGTTGTACATTTAAAAATTAAATCAATCACGTCATATGTCAAATAATCATGACGTGACAAACTGGCAAAAAAATTGTTTCATCTATGACTAGTTTCAACAGTCAGCCTAATAATAAGAATGACAAGCCGAATGAATCTTAACTAAATATCGAAGCAATCAGGGATTTATGTCTCTCGTCACGCAATCTTTTTCTTCAAGTCTATTGTGTAATATTCATTAGGATAATTCATGGAGGAAAATCCATCTCAATAAAAAATAATCTATACGGCCTAATTAACTTTCAAGTTGTCAACTTGTCAATTCATTGGATAAATAGAAAAGCAATTTCCAATGAGCTTTGAAAACATTTTACGAATTGGAAACGAGCAGCTTGTCGAAGTTTTTCCACGTAATTAAAGAGTCTCCGAATCGATCGGAGAAGGGCATCCTACATACAGGCCAAGCAGAGGAACTGAATTTGTCAGTTGGTGTCTTGAATTTCCAATACAGAGTTTTAAACTGGAAGAGGAGCGTCGTTGGTACTTGGGGAATGCTGCGAATTCGAGATGCACTTTCTCGATAATATTGGAGTGGAAGTTCGAGAGGTCAGGATGGCTGAACGTGGGTATTCAGACAGGAACTTTTCAAATATAGTGCAAAAACAGTCGCGAACTGAACCTTTTTTTTGTTTATTTATCGCCACAATCCGGATTTTCACACTTGTTTTATCTGCTCAAAGTTATCAAAGTATCTTCAAAACTATCCACGTTATATATTTTATATTAATCTGAGTAGATTCTAGATGTCTTGTTAACAATTAGGTACTCTGATAAAATACATAAACTCAGTGATTTCGATTTAATTTTCTTTTTTGTTAAAAATAGACCTATAGTCGTTGCAATGAAATTTCCAATGCATGTCATAAACTCATGAAAGTAGACGTTGTCACGTTGCTACAAAATTCGAGAATCTCTGCATTTATTGGTAACAAAGGGCCACCATTATCTCGTTCTTCTTCAAAATATCTTATTAGAAACCCCACTAATTCTTTCGCACGGCTATTTAAATGCTTAGGCATTTTAAGAAACAAAAAATAAATTTGTTTATCAAACACAAAAATAATACTGTTGTCAGTTTGACAGTTCAATTATATATGTCATAAAAAGAAATATTGGTTTGGTAACTGTCCGCTATGTTTACCAATTGCCCAATTCAATATTGCAAAGCAACAAATACAACTAACAGCAATGATTTATCTGTTCAACTTGATAAACAATTTTCACACATAATTGATGACGTGCAACGGAACTTTCATTGCGACGACCATAACAATTCTGGAATCAATAAAGTATATTTCTAAAAAATGTTCCTTATTGAGCATTATTTTTAACATTTTTGTCTGTTTTTCTACTGCCCCAATTTAGCATCAACTTGGTCGATCATATTCAATAACGATATTTACCTTCGTCTGTTTATAACTAGTTCTAGCACTAAAATCAGTGACATTAAAATAGTACAGTTAGGTCTGTATTTTCTAATGAGTTATTTTTTCGATTCACAAAAAACTCCACAGAATTTGTTTAAAACCTAATAAGCAGGTTTAACATCGAATGAAACCAGATAAATGTGAAATAAATTGGTTCCAAACACATGTAGCTACGTATCTACACTTACATACAGGCATCTTCCTGAAACCATTGTGGCTACGGCAGAAATTACAAAAATTTAATTTGATAAATATTTTTTACAGAAAATTGGACCGACGTTATTATTGGTACACTGAAAAATACGAAATAATATTAATTCTATTTGTGCTGTTACTTTTGAAGTTGTGCAGTTGCAGTTAGATTGATAACTTTTGGCACCAATTTTACAAGTACCAGCACCAATAGAATTAATATTACTTCGTATTTTCTGTGCACCAACTAATAACGTCGGTCCATTTTTTTGTAAAAAATATTTATTTCACTCTATTGAATGTAACATTAGACACGAAAATCATTGAACGTTCACTAATACTAAAGAAGATAGTACTTATCCCATTACCCACGTATATTCTTTGCTTATACTTGTTATTAAGTAGAGATCTCAGAACGTCGCTGCGGAAATACGCATAAGTATTTTAGATTTAAGATTTTACCACCGCTTAACTCGAAAACCGTTACTCTAAGGAAAAAATGTTCATCTAAAACATTTCCGGATATTGTCCTATACTTAATTCTGGCATCTCGAATTTTCGATTTTCGAGAAAATTTGCCCCCTGCACCCCATCCAGGGGCGATTTTCGATGGGAACCAGATTTAGGATTTGAGTTTTTACGAATATGGGACCATTACTCTTTCAAATTAATCAAAAATCATCAAAATCAGATTAACTTTACTGAATAGAACGCGCGAACGATCCAAAAAAAAGCTGGTAGTCGAATTGTATACCTCCTCCGTTCAGGGTTCGTCGGTCAAAAATTGATAATTCTTCATACTGTCAGGCTAATTTTTTTCTTTGGATGTATAAAATATGTATTTTGATATATGATCATTTGTTATCATCTTTTATATTGTCAGCTAATGCCGAATCTATAATTTTATTTTACATAAATTTTTAAAAAAATCCCACGGTTCGTAGCCAGTGGCTAGGTTAAATTCACAGTTTTTAATTTTTTTTAATTTTTACTTTAAGGAAAAATCGATTCCAACAAAAGTTATAGGGACAGATCATATCTATAAATCAAATATATTTTCGACGACATTTAATTGATGGCTACTTTTCGTTTTTTTTCAAATTTGGACATATAACTTTTGAAATGCGACTTCTAAAAAAGTTCATTTTAGTCTTCTTTATTGCCGTTGTTTTTTTTCGATTTTCAAGAGAGTGAATAGGTTCATTTATATATATAAAAATATATGGATGAATATTCAACATTATCTTCTATTTTCTACTACTAAAGGTATTTAATGCAATCAGTTTCCCTTGATAACATGGTAAAATAGTAGAGGAGATGGTGGTAATATGGAACCCGTGTTTGGATCTAGGTTCCAGAATTTCTGCTATGTACGTTATTTGCCTGAAATGCAAGGAGACACACCTCAATTATGTCTACTATGAATATATATCAAAATTTCAATAATTGACCATACTTTTTGATACCACACAAGTTTTGCAAAAAAACTCTGAACTAGCTACTGGTGAAAATGTGAAAACTCATAAACATTTGAAAGTAACAAACATCTTTCTCATCCCCGTCTGAACACTCAGCGTGCGCCCACATTTCGCACATTTGGCAACGAATCCACAGTTCACCTCTTCTGTCGTCAGAATATTTCGCCTCGCAGAAAATGCAGATTGCATCGTTTTTTACAGATGTAACTCGAAGTGGCCAGTCAAAATCGGCGGAAGAACTGGAATACACGATGGAATCGTTGTCCTCTTCGGAATTTGAAGATTTGCTGCCACTTTTTGTGGGTTTCTTGCAGGAAGGATTATTGCTGCTAGGTTTATAACTCGCTTCGTGCCTTGTGGCATCTTATCATATTCAAGTCCTAAACTTGGAGTCTAGAAATTTTCTTTGTTTTACCAGGCTTTGCCAATGAAGCTTGCAAATCTGATTTATATGGAGAGCTGGTTATCACTGCTGCTGAGGTAGTTTTCCTGCCTCTGTTTGAACTTTTTCTTTTCGGCTGCGGAAGAGGCGAAATGTCGAAGGGAGTTACCAAGTTTTGTTTTGAATTATTTCTGCCTGGTGGTGCGCCATGTCCAGGGTCTGGTCTTGAACTAGGTCCGGCTTCTGCTAAGTCGACTTCGCTAATCTGTAATCTGATTTCTTTACCTGATTCCTTTTCAGGTGTAGAAGGAGAGACGTCGTTTGCAGGTTTTTCAGCAATTGTGTAGTTGTGACCGTCGGCCAATGCTTCATGCTCAGCAGCGATGAAGTCCACTTCAGAGGAAACGTTCTTTTTGCAAGGATAGATCCCTGTCTTGGAGAAACCATTCATTGCTATACATGCAGTCTGACACTTAACATAGGCGTTTTCGAAAAGTTCTGCTATATCGTAGGGCCCTAAACAACGTTCGTTCTGGCGCAGCTACATCCGAATCTCCTCACTGCAATGAGTTTTTAAGGCTCCCATAAAAGTCTTGTCCAATGGTTGCAACTTGTGTGTCGAGTGAGGGGGTAGACACACAATAGTGATATGGTTTTCTCGAGCCAGCTCAATAACCTCCAAGTTTCTCGTGTGAGAATAGTGGCCGTCTAAAATCAACAAAACAGGAGATTATTCCGAAGGCCTAGTATGTCTAATAAAATGTTTGAACCAGTCTGTAAATAAATTGTCTTGCACCCAGCCTGAAGGATGACACTTGCCAATAGACCCAACTGGTGCAACTCTCATTAAAGTGTCTGTTTGCTTGGAAAAATTATCAGAGGGGGAACAGCACTCATGACACAAATAACTGTCATCAGGGACAGGGCAAGAAATATTTAATATGGAACCCGGTTCCATATTTCCTTCATAAGTGGGGTTCCATATTATCACAACACATAAATAAGCAGAAAAAAAACTTACTTCGAAACCTGTGAAAGAATTATAAATTTACTTACCACATATCACTACTAACACGCAATAGTGGTGATGGACAAAGGGAGGCCCGAAAGATTCACTTGCAACTAACAAAAATTATGAAATCATGCGGTCAATTAAAAAGTTGCGCTTTAGATTTTTCATATAACCGAAAATTATTCAACTATAATCAAGTCGTTGTATTTGCAGATTAGTGTGTGGTATTGCCGGCGGATAAGTATCACGTTTCCGTTTCTGAACGCTAGATGCTGCTATTAGTTCCAATTTTAGGGGATTCCATATTACCACCAGGGTTCCATAATACCACCTTCTCCTCTAATTTTCAATTTGGACACCTATTTCATTCAGATGACAATGATCTAATCAAGTAGGTGTTTTATACATTTACCAAATCTTTTCGTGTTCTTTAATTTGATCCAGTATAGATAATGGAGAGTACTGGGTGACATCATCAACTATCCAACTCCTTAATGAAAAAGTTGTATGCCGTATGCAAAATAATAAAGCACTGACTGTTATTCTGGAATATTTCAATGAACCTATTACCGCAGCATCCGCACAGTATGTAGCTTTAGTTGACGTCTCTCCTTACTGGTCAATATATTGGATTGAATTTAGGATTACAGATCCTAGATACGATTATCTATAATCGTCTGATAATCTATGGAATTGTCAATAATTACGACGAATAGAAGCTTAAAATGGTTAGCTGATACACTAATAAAATCACACTGTTGATATAGATTATATCAACAGTTACTTTTCTATTTATCTCAAACCAAACTTTGAAAGCAGGTGCTAAAAAAATTATGAATCTTATTCGTGAGCAAAGCGGCCAATTTATGTCAATCGGGTTACTGTCGCATGAGCCTAGATAAGTACCTACCTACATCACATATTCTTTCTATCGATACCACAGTATGAACAGCTTCCTAAGCTGCAGATAGCAAAATCATTATTCCCAGCAATTTCATGAGTCTGGTAAATGGTAACGCTGTAATTCATGATATTCGCTAGCTTTTCGTTTTTTATGGCACTTCGAAGATCAATTCAATTATTATATTATAATACATTTACACGAAGATTGTAACTTTTCGTATTTTTCATCATCATGCCATTTTAGCGGCATTTCAAAGATCTTTTCAATCATTGTATTAGAAAGTCTTTTTCCAAGGATCCATAATAATTCGACTTTAGAAGTAGCTACATAGATATATGTAAGAAATATAGAACTGAAGTATACATATAAATACATGTATGACCTAGAATAATGCAGCTTGATTATTATTTGTGATACATAAAAAAATGGAATCAAGGCCAAGAAGAATAAAGATTCTCAAAAAAAAATTCCGCATTCATAACTTCCGATAAAGGTCACGAGCAGACTGTCAAAACTTAATGTTTTCAATAAAGTGAAGGCGGAAGAAATTCGGAAAACCCTTATTCTTCATAAAAATACTACGAAAGCCTTTCTCCCCGTTATATAAAAAATATAGCAGATTTTTACCAACCTTGTTGAGAAATTCGGATCGCTGTGATGAGGGACACCCTTGATGGACGTGAATCGCAAAGTCGAGACCGGCTTCGAGAGGGCAAGAAACGTGGGTATGCGGCGCGCGTGTTTACACCGTCGCGACGCGTCGTATACTGGCGGAGCATCGCAAGGATGTTCACTTTTATATGAGCGTCCTTTTTTTCTAAAGGACGAACAATGCGCACGCTATTTCCGTACGGAACTATTCATCTTTCGCTCAAGCTTGAAAAGATTTTCCTACGGAGTAGTTACACACACTTTTTAGCTTAATTGGGATGTATTGTTGCTCTAATTGGAAATGTGTTTGTTTTTTGATCACTCTTCGTGGAGAGATTTATCTTGTGAAATTATTTAGGATTCAATTTTGGAATCGCTCTATTTTCAAGTCTAACAATATATTTGCTTACAAGTTTGAAGTATAACGTCTCTGACGTTTGCAGTGCGACCAGTTATAAGAAATTAAATGTTCCATGGTAATAACTTCACAATAAGCAGAACAACGCCAAAATGGTACTTGAACTGATTTTTATTTATGAAACAGTCAGGGCTAACTAGAAGCTAACTAAGTACCCTAATAAGAAATTAAATGCTCTCGAGAGATTTATCAAATATTTCTGTTTTTAACTCCAGACGCAATTTTTGAGGTGTATTTCTGTAAGGATGATTGAATTTTTTAATTTGTTTTTTGTTCTTGGAAACGTCACTTGATCGAGAGTGTTCTTTAGCTAGTGGAGCGCTTATAGTGGGTATCTGTCGGTGGTATCGCAGTTCCCAAAAGGCTCAACCAATTATTTTAAACGTGCGTTGGTGGAGAGTTTTTTTTAGCTAGTTTTACGGGTATATCTGTCTATCTGTTTGAGGCAAAGCAATTCCCAAACAGAGGAAACAATTTTGGTTTAAATTCTTTTTGTTTGAAGGATGAGTTGTTCCAGAGTGTTCATAGCTAGATTTTTTAGTCAAATTTCTTATAGAAATATACGTATTTCAAAGTATTGCATTTAAATTTATTGACCGACTAACCCCGAACGGAGGGGTATACAATTCGACAGTCAGCTTTTTTTCTCTTTCCCTCCTAAAACCGCCCCCAAAGGGTGTGAATGGGACAATGAGGTGGTGTAATTAAAAATAGAACAATATTCGGAAACGTTTAAATTGTACATTTTATCAAGATTTACGTTTTTCGAGAGAGGCATGTTAAATTCTCAAATATGTGTATTTTTGCTATGTAGATAGGGCGATTTCTTTCTAAATTTGAAGATCTGTGAGTACTACATTAAAGACCAAGCAAAATTTATGATGAACATTTTTTTCCTTAGGGTAACGGTTTCCGAGTTAGAGCGGTGGTAAAATGTTAACATCAAAAATACTTATGCGTATTTCCGCAACGATGTTTTGAGATCAACTACAAGCAAAGAATATACGTGGATAATAGGATAAGTACTATCTTTATTGGTATTAGTGATCGTTCAACGATTTTCGTGACTAATGTTACACTCAAAAGTGTGAAATGAATATCTATTACAAAAAATAGGACCGACGTTATTAGTGAAGTCACTGAAAAATAGAAAATAATATTAATTCTATTGGTGCTGGTACTTGTGAAGTTGGTGCCAAAACTTATCAATCTAACCGCAACAGCACAACTTCAAAAGTAACAGCACCAATAATATTAATATTATTTTGTAAATTTTCAGTGCATCAACTAATAACGTCGGTCCAATTTTTTGTAAAAAATATCCCCAAAAAACATTCCCAATGTAAGACTTTTGGAGGTGAGAGTTATATTCTGCAAAACTCGACAAAAAAGATCTCAAATCTTTCGCATACGCTCAGTAAGAGCTCCACATCCATACAACTTTTTATGTTTCTTTGTATACGAATTTTGCTTTAATGGTAGGTTTTAATATTGTTGTTTGTTGACAAAAATGTAAATTCTCAAATTGTCAATAAACGTTATTTATTTATTTATTTATTTATTTCCATCAAGTGATTCTATCACCGCCCCCAAAGTTCCTTCCATGAAATTACAACTAGACGTATTATATTCATAAGCCATTGTTCCACTAAATAAGGACTAGCATTTCCAGTCACCTTCTCACTTTAAATGATAAAATTGTCACTAACTTGCATACATACTTGAAATGAATGCACTATTTTCCGTCTTGGAAAAGAAGATGAAATAAAACAGAATTAATATCGCATTTGAACTTATATTCGTTTTTACGAACTTCATGTGTATATTTAACTATATGGTCAAGTTCTAAAGAGTTCTATTGGGAGAAAAAAACAACTTTGTTAGTGATCTACAATATTTTTACACACATCAAAAATACAAAAGTGCAAATCTATTTCTTAATATACAGGGTGTTTCAAATATATTCACAGGACTTGAGGATGTGATAGTTCGTCCAAAAATATGAAGAAAGTTTATATTAACTTACAGTTTAAAATGCGTCATTTTCGAGATAACTACAGGGCGTTGAAATTAAAAAAAATCGTTTCTTGTGACTATCTCCTGAACCGTTTATCGTATAAGTTTTGAGTCAGAACTACATTTTTGTAATAAATGGTGAAGATTTTGAAGGAGTAGTGGGTGTTTTTCTTCACAATTTCTACGCTAATGGAAAAAGTACGGTTTTGAGATACCCATTTGAACCGCCAATGTTTTCTACACTAAAAAGGTACTGTTGGTCGTGACCTCTAATTATAAAATTGATTTTTCACGATAACGGTCGAATTCAGAGCTCACGACCAATAGGTTTTTTTTGTAGAAAACATTGGCGGTTCAAATGGGCATCTCAAAACTGTAATTTTTCCATTGGCTTAGGAAATGGGGAGAAAAACACGCAACGATTTTTCATTTTTTTGTACGAGCTATCGCATCCTCAAGTCCTGCGCATATATTATGAGACATCCTGTATATTTAAACCTAATGAAAATAATTGCTAACACCGTATTAAGGAGACTTAGAAATGCGGGGAGTATGTATAAAACTTATTATGAGTTGAAAAAAAAAATGAACAACTTATGTTTCAACGTCATGGAAGGAATATTGGCGGAGGTGAGAAGCGATAGAATTACTTGATGAAAATGTACCATTAAAGCAAAATTCGTATACAAAGAAACATAAAAAGTTGTATGGGTGTGGAGCTCTTACCGAGCGTATGCGAAAGATTTGAGATTTTTTTTGTCGAGTTTTGCAGAATATAACTCTCACCCCAAAAGTCTTACATTGGGAATGTTTTTTGGGGATATGGATTTTTTTTGGAAGTCGCTAAACTGTCACGGACTAACTTTGATTTTCAATAATCATATTGATTGTAAATACAAATATATATGTATATACAAGGTGGCTCACAGTCGATGGTACCTTAGACATTTACGGAGAACGGGACATAGGATCGTTCTGAAAATTTGGTTGTTCACGTAATTGCTCCTAATCTATCGATCTAAAATATTTTCATCGATGCAGCGTTATCGCTTATACCAAAAAGTAGCAGCATCTTTGTTTTTTCAAATAGAACACCCTATATATTACTGCGTTTGGCTTTTGTCATCACTTTCTTAATATTTTTGCCACACTTACACCTATCTTTAACGGTTCTCGAGATATTATGTTCTATATTTTTTATCCAAAACATAGCTCGAATTAAATGTTTATTTCTGCGTTATTTCAATTCCTAGGAATTTGTCCTGCGTTATACAGGGTCGTTCAAAATGTGTGATTTTACTGCTAGATACAAAAATGTTTAAAAATACGTTTTTTAAATGGAACATTCTGTATATTATGAAATATCCTGAAAGATACCTAAATTTCCTTCGATTTGATGTATCATGTTCCTATAGTAGCCAGAATTCCGAGATAAGAGCAATTGTCTGAAAAAATCAAATTATATTTCTCATATTTATCTAGGTTGCTATTAAATGTCATCATAGTACATGACATAATGAAAATTTGACAATTAGTGCATTAATAATAATACCTTTGAGTAATTCTCAACGTAAGTGATTTGAAATGAATGAAATAACAATTCAACAAAGTTCTAATAAAATTGTTTATTCTTCATGGAAAATGTGTGGAAACAATCGCAACAACGTGCAGATAATTAAATGAAACGTACTTTAATTTACATCCAATGAACAAGAGGAAGTTTGTACGATCACAAAATCATTTCATTAATTATCTGTTAAAATTTAGAAAATGTTCATAATTAGTTCCATTTATTTGTAGATATAGTTGTAGCCCTCCTTATTTCACTGGCATCTAGTTCTTCAATGCAGTTGATTATCCATCCATAATGCGCCCGTACAAATTTACTAAAGTTCTAGCTCTAAAACCAGAAGATCATCAAAGTAGGGTTCACTTTTGCAAAACAATCCTATTTCGCATCCAAGAAGATCATGAACTCTTAAAAAAAATATTTAGACAGATGAATCAAAATTTTCCAGAGAAGGAATTTTTATAGAAGGAACGGGCATTTCTGGGCTGATCAAAATCCAAATATTGTCAAGGAAATGGGATTTCAGGAGAAGTTTAGTTTCAACGTATTTTGGCTTAAAAAGGATCACCGAATAAGTTTTCTTATTTACGATGAACCGTTGAATTCCAAGAAATATTTGGAAATTCTAAGGTCACTTGTGAACGACTTCGTGGACAATCTGTCATTGGAAGAGTATCGTTGCGATAGTTTCCACAGTTTCCATGAAGAATAAACAATTTTAATAGAACTTCGTTTAAATTGTTATTTCATTCATTTCAAATCACTTACGTTGAGAAATACTTAAAGATATAATTAATAATGCACTAATTGTCAAATTTTCATTATGTCATGTACTATGATGACATTTAATAGCAACCTAGATGAATATGAGAAATATAATTTGATTTTTTTGAAAGCTACTTAGGTATAGGAACATGATACATCAAATCAAAGGAAATTTAGGTATCTTTCAGGATATTTTATAATATACAGGGTGTTCCATTTAAAAAAACGCATTTTCAAACATTTTTGTATCTAGCAAAAAAATCACACATTTTGAATGACCCTGTATAACGCAGGACAAATTTCTCTATTCGGAATCCATAAACATTATCTCGATGACCTACTAACCATCGACCATGAGCCACCCTATATATATACCGGGTGTCCCACTAAGGTCAGCGAGGTAGGATAATAGGGAAACCGTGAACCCTACGACTTCGGAAAAAAAAATTCATAACTAAATCGGCTAAGAGAAATTCAGCTAAGATACTTTCAAATTTCTAAAATGGGTGCTAGGTTGCGTAGTTACCATGGTATAAATTAAATTTAACTTTTTCTCAAAAAATCGATGCATTAACGTATTGTTCTAGTACCCGAAATGGAAAGTTCATGAAATTTTGCGTAATTTTGGTCTGCATACTTTTCCGTATTTTTGATTATAAGGGTGGGGGGAGCTGGGAGACAGTACTTTCTTAAACCGCTGTAATCTCCTAGACGCGGTATCCAAATTTAACGACTTTAGTCTTGTCTGAAAGAAAATTCAACGATTATTTCAAAAATAATGTCGGATGTGTAGGCAAATTAACACTTTTACTCCTAGAGGGCACTGAATAACCAATATTCACTTTTCATCGTTTTTTGTAAAAAATTAAATAGCACGATACATTTTTCTCTGGTATTAAAAGCCATATAAATAGCCACAGTGTAGCGACGCGATATCTTTACTCGTTTTTGAATTATTGTAAAATGTAATCTCAAACGAAACAAAAATACTGATAGACTGATTAGAAAGAAAATAAATAAAAATGTTTTTCTGCTTTTGTTAGAAAATAGCAAATCCGAAACCAGCACATAGTTGTTATCATTACTTGTTGTTATGAGCAGTGGCGTGCGGTGGAATCTTAAGTAAGAGAAGCACATACAGTACACATTTACAAATACTCTTTTTACTTAATTGTCCAACGTTTTTAATGTTATCCCCAACAGCTGAAGCTGACGGTAGTTTTGTGGCCATGTCCGTATTATTAAGATTATTAATTCACTCAAATAATTATTTTTATGTTTTACTTTACGTTGTTATTAATCCACTAATATTGCTTAAATAGATAATTATGTTTTTTTTTTCTCGTTTTTTCGTCGATCAAAAAACCATTTGGTTCTATGGCCCCAATTATTTTTTCATCAAAAATTAATTTTACGCTAACTTAAGAACGAATAAAAATAATCCAATGGTCTATCGGCAAAGTAAAATTGCGCAGCTATCAACATTTTTAGGGATATTATGATTAAAGTACCTAAAGAAATAGTTTTTTTTACTCAGTGGTAACCAAACCTAACCTAACTGAATAAGCAATAAGTAACTTATATCTTTAAATAGGTAGTGATAATGATTATTACTTTCTTAATAAAACAAAAATATCAATTTTACATTAACTCAAAAACGAGTTAAGATATCGAGTCACGGTTTTCGCCAAAATGTAGCTAATTATGTGGCTCTTAATACCAATGATTAATAAATGTATCGTGTCATTTATTTTTTTAACAAAAAAATATGAAAACTGAATATTGGTTTATCAGTGCCCTCTAGGAGTAAAGTTGTGAACTTGCGAACACATCCGACATTATTTTTAAAATAAGCGTCAAGTTATCTTTCAAACATGACTAAACTTATTAGATTTAGATTTACAGCGGTTTAATAAAGTACTCCCCCCACCCATATAATCAAAAATTAATTTATACCACGGTAATAACGCCACCTAGCGGTCCTTTTAGAAACTTGAAAATATTTTAGCTGAATTTCTTCTAGCCGATTTACTCATGAATTTTTTCCCCGAAGTCGTAGGGTTTACGGTTTCCCTATTATCCTACCTCGCTGAGTTTAGTGGGACACCTGTATATATATATATATATATATGCTGCATCTTTCTTTTCAGCGCTTGCCAAGAAATTAAATGTAATGTTACAGATCTTGAAGCATATTTGCACAACATTGATAATGGTAGTAACATTACCATTATTGTTGGGGACATGAATATAGATATACTAAAAAAATGTGAAATCGCGAATAACTACATACTTTAATTAATATCTCATAAAATATTAGCTATAAACATAAAGTCATATTAATATACTGACATTATTTTTCCATTTTGACCTGAAAAATAAATTAAAATTATAAACATTCCATAAGAAAAAACAAAATTGTGTAGAGTTCCAACTATTTAGAAACACCCGGTATAATTGAAAATATTTTTATGTTGTAGAATGTTTAAAATACGATTGGGTTAGTTATAGACATGTTCTCCTAATCTTTACAATAACCCCGTAATCGTCCGAATACCTACGCACTCCTAATCTCCCACCTTGTATTTCATAACTTGAAATGTACCTAGATATTTATCAACAGCAGGCCGCGTCTAATTATAAAAAAAAGCTATA
The DNA here is from genome assembly GCA_958507055.1 of Crioceris asparagi. Lineage (NCBI taxonomy): Eukaryota > Metazoa > Arthropoda > Insecta > Coleoptera > Chrysomelidae > Crioceris > Crioceris asparagi. The sequence goes on along the minus strand of OY293829.1, from coordinate 32,745,742 downwards.
TCGTGTGATCTGAACCAAAAGCTAAAACCAAAAAAATATATGCACGAGTAGACAATGTTAGAAGAAATATAACTAGGTATCAAATATTAATTAATAACCCACAGCATACGAAAACCATAGACTAATAAATAGAATAACTAAAACGTCTAATTCCTGATCGCTCTGCCATCTCTTAGTTAATAGATGTTTTAACATTAAGGATTGCATTTCTATATAGGCGAATCCAGCCAAGCGCTCGCCCTCTAATGGGAAAAGTGCCAACTGAGAACAGATAGGTAATCGTTTGTTTACATTCGTATCTGTTAACACGTGAATTTCACTCATCATGTCGAAGAAAACTGTTTTTAATACAAATTGTGGTGTAATTTAATTGTCACAGCAGAAAAATAAGTAAAAGACAATCCATTTTCATCGTTTTCCCAATAAAAGATCAGGATTTGTCTATACTATAAACAATTTTGGAGTGTTAGAGGATGAGTGAGGATTGAAGGTTAGTTTTGGAAACAGTTTTAATAATGTAATCAACTCATTTATATTATGTTCTCAAAATATAGCTTTAATATTCAATATGTGCTGTGTATTATGGCTCTAAAGTTATTAGTAACTTACTTGCTCTGTTCAGAAAATTTGCGAAACATCTCATAATATGGAGTCACTGTACTGCTTAGTTGAATACTTTTTGTACTAGAACTGCTTTCTCAGATAAAAATAATTGCTCATTTAAGGAAATATGTTGAATGTCTTATATTGTATATCTTTAGATGTTGATGTACTTTTTATGTTTATTGATTCCCTCAGCTTTAAAATATTTCTTATCTCAGGATTTTCTGGTGCAAGCCGCTAGCTAATCGTTATTGTTTCAAATTATCAACTGAAACGATTTCCAGTATAACTATGACAGAATCCATAGAACTTGTATATTTTTGATTTAAAACGAAGAATAAAAAAACACTTGTGTTCAAAATGGTCGTTTATTATCATTTACACAGAAATATATAAACAAAACTGCTGGCAAAGTCATTTCAATATCATTTATATTGATGATCACCACCTATTATACATTGTCAGTTAATATACTGATTTCTGAAAATTGTATTCTATCAGATATATTACTATTGGTGGAAACTCATATTCACGTACATAAACATAAAAACAATTCTTGTATCTCCGCTTCCATGATACCAGCAACCATATCTGCAAGATGAGCAAAATTTACGGGTACATAATTATTTCGCTTTGTAATTTTAATGAATGATTGTACTTACTTAACATTAATAGATGCTTATATTATAATAACAAACGACTATTTTTATTCCAAAACACAATAATTGCCCTCAAACACAGATCAAAACATTAACGTAACCTCATAAAGATTACATAGAATCAGCTGTTCTTTCCAACAAACATTACCTATCTACAGTGGCGCCCTCCCACGTGGTGTGGTAATTGGATTCGCTAATACGTCTCTGTTCTCTGCTACTGCTACATCTACCTCATTGTTGCCATTTAGTATAGTATAGTAGTAGTATACGTTTGACAAATATTATTAGTGCCTTAAAAATGTACCACTTTCGAATAAGAGCGAAGAAGTAAATAAATAATAAATGATTTTACAATCATGATCATAATTAATTTGTCAGTTTCACTTAGGTATTTATCCGATATCTATATCAGTTAGGTATTTAAGAACAGGTAAAATTTTAGCACCGGCAACACCGTAGAGTCTTGAAAATAATAAATTGTGAAATCCGTCTATTTGGTTTTACATATATTGATAATATAATTATTACAGCCTTTTACGAGTTGAAAACATTTTCAAATGATTACTTATCA